>CADEHL010001065.1:716651-1316651 GCA_902827135.1 Harpagifer antarcticus
GAGAGAGAGAGAGAGAGAGAGAGACCGCTTTGTCTCCATCTCCTCATTGTTTGTACACATTTGGGCAGAGACACATCTGCTCTCTTACGGGTGGACCTGCAGGTGATCACGTTGGGGTGAATTATTGTTGAAATGATGGCTTTTAGGCTGTCAGAGAGATGCGCGAGTGTGCTGGCTCTGAGCGAGTCCTGAAACAACCCTGTGATAAAGAAGCCTTTTTTTTTGCATTTAGACCTCTCCATAATACAAGGCGCGTTCACGTGCCAACACTTACTGTAAAACACATTTTATTTTTTTTGATGACAATAGATGCTTTGTTGGTGGTTAACAGAGAAACAAGGGATCATGCAGTAACATGGAATGGAGTCGGTCAGGGTCTCTCAATGGAGACATTTCCTTATTTCTTATCAGGGGGCACTTGTGGTATTCTCAGCCGAGTCTTTATGAGCATCATTTAAACACATCTGTCTGTCCACGTTTTTATTTGCTAATTCTTTAATAGAGCTAAATATTACCATAAATCAATTTGGACTGTGAAAATCTATTAAAATGTCTCCTGTTGTAATTATGGGATGTCAGTCAGATATGATGTTTTATTTGCAGGTTTATGATAGATGCTGTGTGACGTGGGTCATCATTCAGGGTTCAATGAATTGACAGATTTCGCAATATTTTTAACGTGTCGGTTAAACATTTAATTTGATGAAAGCAGCCTAATATGTCATTTTTATTTGTAAGCACAATGTAGTGACTGTTATCAGTCATGGCTGTGAGATGGGATATGAATATACACCTAGGGACGGGACGATCTAGGATATTATAATAGATTATGATACAATTGAATTTAAATCTGGATATGTATGAATATCCTCACATGGACTTTAGAAAGCTTTGTAGTAGCTGTTATCATCATACAGCCTGTTTTTTCAGTACATGTAAAAAAAGACTCATACAATATTGCTATTTTTACATTTATATTTTTGTCGTTAATTTATTTTCTTTAAAAGGATGTTCTGTTAAAAAGACGTGATGCAAAAATATTTTTTTCTTAACATTTTCAAAGTTCCTGTCGTTCCAATATGCCAAATTAAGAAGTTTTGAGCATATTTTATACAGTATATTATCAGAATAACATTCCGAATCTCAAATATTTTGACCGAATAATCTTGACATTGCATTTTCACATTCTCACTTACTCAGATATCTCTGACCAAATGAAAAAGCAGTAGCTTGTGGATTTTCCCATAGATATGTCAGTAAAAAACACCGTTTTATTGTTGGGCTATAGGGAAAAACACCTCTCCCACAACAAGTCCTTTATCTCCGCCAACACCTTGGAGAAGCGACTGAATGAAGGAGCAGATGTGGTTAAGTCGGTGTCAAACTCAAAACACTTTCAAAGGCTAAACAAGTTTGATTGTAGCTCATTACGCAACCTTGAATATCATCTCCTATTGCACAAACACACACACACACACACACACACACACACACACACACACACAAGCGGCTGTCCACAGATTTAATTTAGGAAAACAGCGATCCACTGATAGATGAAAAACAGCTGCAGCTTCCCTTTCAATACCTTCATTGTTAGTGTGACATTACGGGAGTTAATAAGTTGTCGAACAAATATAATTGTATCTGATCTGATTAAGGTCATTGGCTGGAAGCATTAGAAATTAGTGTGTTAACCTGAACGCAGCATTACAAGCGGCACCTTATTAACAGTATGTGCCATAATAATAGCCAAATAAGTTAAGCGTATTGATTTCCTGCAGAAAACTCTTCGATTCTGCTCTATCAAGTGTTCAGAACAAAAGGACCCAGTTTTCCTCTCATCCTCAATATTTCAGACCAAAACACACAGACAGACACACAATGTGCCCTTGTGAGGGATCATACAGTCCGACAGTGTTTCCTTCATCTGGCTGCTTAATGTGTGCCACGGTAAAATAAGCTCCGGTGAGTAATCAAGGACACGGAGGAGTGGGCATGGAGAGGATATGAGAGGGCTGCAGAGAGTGGGCTAAGAAACAGTGGAGAAAGGAATGTATACAGCGCAGGGCTGGCTTAGCTGTAAAAACTGTAACCTGAGTGTCTCCGCCAGATCAGATATCAAGGAAAGTAGAGGGGAATGAAAGCAGAGGAGAGAGGGAGAGGCAGAGGAGGAGAGGAGTGGAAAAGTGGAGAAGGAGGAGGCAAAGGGGAAACTTGGCATGTGGATTCGGGAATGTTATCACGGTGTACAGTGACCTGCTCTGGTTTCTGGCCACAAGGTATCCAGTTCCCACCATCATTCCCACAAGCCCTGCTGGCCACCAATGGGTCTTACTGGAGGGAAACTGAGGGGAAGACTGTGGAGAATTTAAATGTATTTTTATCAGTGTCCACTGCTGAATATATGGCAGAGAAGTATCAGCTCGTGAATCTGTTTTGAAAGTATCATCGTCCTGCACAGGCTCTGTTAAACCACCATCTTGTCTTTAACGAGGACAAAATGGGTGTTTTTCTGCTGATGGTTTCGTCTTGTTAAAAGTTAGTATAAATGCTACAAAATATTGTCATATTGTCATATTAGAGGTCAAACCCTCAGTGCACAAACGCTTTAGCAGAGCGATTTCAAAGCTGATCGCACAAACGGTCCTAATTGAGCACAATAATCTTCAAATATCACACTGTGAGAATATAGAGTGCTGCAGGGATCACATACAGAAAGCTAATTCCTCCATTATAGTTTGAATTATAGCAGAAAATAAGCTTTGTGGCCAACACATGTGTATCTACATGTCTTGTTGAACAAGATACTCTCAGTCTCCACATATTTACAACACTTTATCATTTTTTAAATGCAATCGCTAGAAGTAAGAACCTAATGTTAGGCTATAAATGAACATCACAGTTGAAATGCTGAGCATCACCTCCGCTAAGCTGAAGACAGACTTGTGTTCACTCCAATGACGTTTAGTGGTTTCTTTTTTAGTAAATCTAGAAGCTTCTGATATTCAACATCGCGGTGTTTACTGACGTATTTTATGTTGTAGAACAAAAAACAACAATCTCTTAAGCATGTGTCAACAACAAACCTAACCAAAATCCATTCAACAAATCCTAGACTTTGATTGAGCGAAGCAGAAGAAAGGTTTTAGGACTCATACCGGCACCACTCCACTGAGAGGCTAATATATGGTATGCTGCTTTCATCATCTGTCGCTTTGCCTCCTTCCAACAGTATGACAAGTAGGCTTCTCTTAGAATAATATATTCATTTAGAGGAAATAATATGGACATATTTCAAGTATATTATCTATATTTACAGCAAGAGTAAGATATGTCTTCTTTCAGAAGTTACATAGTGCGCTTTAAACACATCATTTCATTATGTCAAGGGTATTCTTCCACCTGTTACCCTGATTTCTTTAAGAAGACATTGTTTGTCTCGCATGGTTCCATGGTGAACGTAAAACCCCCAACAAGACGAGTAACATGCCTGTGCAAGTGTGAGACAGTTTATGCAGAATAGTTGTGTGAGAGTTTGTAAACAGATGTATAAGTTGTTTGTTTGCAGTTGTTTAACGCAGCCTCCATTCACTTCAATTTAAAAACAAGTTTCTCAGTTTTCCGAATCTTCGTTCTACGTGAGTCCTACAAGAACAAGTGAGTGAGTCATTGATTAACAAAAGCTCATTTTGGGGGTGAAGTATTCCCTTTAAAGACTATTAAGTTTACTACAAGGTGATCTTAGAGCGAAGACCACAATGTCCTTGATGTTTAAATAAGCATGTGTAAATAAAAGAAGGTACTCGGAGTAGAACCTCTACTTCTTTGCGTAGAAAGAAGTCAGTTGAGGTGGTACAGCTAGTGAGGTGTGCCAGGCACGTCCAGCTGGGAGGAGACCGAGGGGCAGACCCAGGTGGCGGAGCACCTTGGAATCCCTCAGTCAGAGCTAGTGAGTGTGACCAGGGAAGGGAACTGCTCCCTTTGCGACCCGACCCCGGATAAGCAGCAGAAGATGGATGGACGGACGATGCTCAATCAAAACGCATAGATTTATTTGTAATCTGATGGTGACACTAAATAGAAAGTGTTTGTCTTCTTGGCAGCATTACTGAGCTTTTATGCCTGTCAGTCTATTACGTTGTTGTTGTTGTGTAAAGTGGACAAGTTGATGTGGTTATGGTTTTATAGAAAAAGTTGTGGGAATCACTTAATAGTTCTCATTCTCTGGGGACAATGAGCACCCAGAGCAGATCGTATGGTGCCGCTGCCTTTTTGTTTTTGAAGTAACCCTGACATGGACAGAAAGTTTGGCAGGGGGGAATTTCAACTTGATTTTGGCAGCAAACAAAAGGTCAGGGTTAAAAGGGCAACAATATAATAAGTCCTGGAGGCGTGCATTTGATCAAATGTTGCCTTTTTCAAACCCTTGTAACTCCATAAATATCATTTTGGCAACCTGAAGCAAAAACTGCACTTCCAGCTGACCTTTGTTCCGCTGAGGCTTTTGGGATGAATAAACACTGATATAAAAAAGGGATTTTGTATGTGTGAAACCAAATCAAAAGGCTATACATTTAGTGTGGTATATAGACCTCGGTAGCCTTCACCTCCCCAGCTCAGCCAGAGCCAGAGCTGGTGCCGCTGCTTTGATGAGTCGCCAACCGGGATTAGATTCCACTCTTAATATTACTCCCACTTTCTCAAAGTAGTAGCGTGACACAGAGGACAGGATGGCAGAGAGGAAAGGGAGACAGAGAGATGCTGTGTTTTTTTGTCTCTGTGATGCGGTTGTTTTACAGCCACAGGAGGGTTATGCTCCAACTCATTTGTTCAAAAGGTTTTTCTTCTTGACTTGTTCTACACAGGGTTTCATCCTTCAAGTTGGGATAATTGCTACAGTTGTGTTTGCCAGTGTTTACTTTGAGTCTGCCAGAGCACGGTTACATTTTGGTTAATTGTTGAGAACAATCCAACAGGGACTATATTAGAAAACTTCTTGAGTTAAGATATCATTCATGTTCTTAAGTTATGTTTTTAAACTTTTCAAGGAATGTTTGCCGTTTTAAGGGCACCTTAAGATAGACACAGAAGGTGGAGTGAGTGCCGGCAAGGTGCAGCCAAGTGTCGCAGCTTGGATTCCAACCTGGGACTCTAACGACTCACCATAGTTAGAAATATCTTTATATTCACTACTTTTTTACCTCAGTTAACATTTTATTGACAGTTTTATATTCTCAATCACTAGTTTTAAAAACTTTTTAAATACAGCATGATGTTCATTTAGTAAAAAGAGAAATGCTGACTATAAACCCCAGAACACCACCGTCCAGCATGGAGGTGGACACATTATGCTTTGGGGGTGTTTCTCGGCTAAGGGGACAGGACGAGGACATGTACTGTAAAATATTGGCCGATAGCCTCCTTCCCTCAGCCAGGACACTGAACATGGGTCAAGGGTGGGTCTTTCAGCAGGACAATAAACCTGAACATACGGCCAAGGCAACACAGGAGAGGCTAAAGAGGAAGCACATTTAGGTGATGGAGTGGCTGAGCCAGTCTCCGGACATTAATCCCATAGAACATCTGTGGAGGGAGCTGAAGTTGAAATGCCAAGCATCAGCCTCAACACCTGAAGGATTTTGAGAGGATCTTCAAAGAGGAGTGGACCAACATCCTTCCTGAGATGTGCACAAACCTGGAGACCAACTACAAGAAGCATCTGACCTCTGTGCTGTCCAACTAGGGTTTCTCCACCGAGTACTAACACATGAAGTGCAAGGGGATCAAATACTTATTTCCCACAGTTAAATGCAAATACATTTTTCTCTTTTATATATGTCTATTTCTGGATTTTATTTTTGATATTCTTACTCTCACTGTTAAAATAAACTTACCATTAAAAGTATAGACTGTTAATGTATTTGTAACTGGGCAAACTTACAAAATCTGCAAGGGATCAAATACTTATTTCCTCCACTGTAGCTTTAGCTCGGATCAGGAAGTGGTAGGGTAGTACATCTGACTTCCAGGAACCTTCAGGAAGAGTGAGCACTGCTGTCACTCAGCATTGTTCAAGCAGAAGCACTGTTACATGAGCAAACAGGAGCTGTCCTCATTAACAGCCTTCACTGCTTCACCACCACCCTTTGTAAGAGAAACCCTGAGATTGTTTGGATTAGACTTTAATTACTGTTAATAACAGCCGCATGTTTTGTCAGTGTTAGATGCTGCAATGGGACTTCCAGATGTTCATACACGGTGTTTCTTGTCAACACTGCTTCACCTGTAATTGACTTGAGGTGAACCCTCCACCTTTGTGCCACGTCTGCCCATTGACAACCCAACCAGAGCGGTATTTCACAACAGGCAGATCAATAACTGCTGTCATTCTTCTTTCCAGTATTTGGACCTTTTACTTGGTGTGGATAATTCACTTCTGCACAGAAAAGCAGAAACTGTGTGCTTTGTATGAACAAAGCAAAACTGATCCTTGAGCAGTTACTACTCTTAATTGCAAAGACCACACATAAACAGAGTGAATTTACCAATGAAGCAGGAGGAAATCTGCCTCTGTTGCTAACATACTATACTACAATGTCTCAAATATGCAAAGGCAGTCCAAAAAACTGTGTGTTAATATGTGTGTGTGTGTGTGTGTGTGTGTGTGGGTTTATTCCCCATTGAATCGCCTTTACTATAATACCTCTGTAAACAATAGCCAAACTGCGCTGGCTTTCTGTTAGTTGTATTTTATTCACTAATTGATTCAGTTGACCCTCCTGTCTCCATGTTGGTGTTCCACCATGCAGGCCAGAGCTACATAAGGTGTTTCATTGGGAAAATACACCATAACACATCTCCACTGAGACCTTGCAGTTTCAGTTTATTTGCCCAAATTAAATTCTGGTTTCAGACTCGGTCACTTTTCCACCCACAGGAAATCACGAATCAATACTTCAATCCTGCCTCCAGCAGTGACAGCACACTCTCCAGAGGAATCTGCACTCATGTCAGAACTTCTCTCTCTCTCATCTTCTCGGGATGAAAACACTCTGTGCAATGATGGCCTGCAACTAACGATCATTTTCTTTATCAATTCATCTGCTGGTTCTTTTCTCGATTTAATCGCTTTGTCTACGAAATGTGAGAAATAGTGAAAAATGCCCAACCCAGTTTCTCAAAGTTGAAGGGGAAGTCTTTAAATGTATCGTTTCATCAGTCCAAAACCCAACGGTGTTTTTATTTAAAAAGGACATAGTGTTAATTAAGGGTTCATATGTGTACGTAGTGTCTCTACTGGGACATGTCTCCATGCTCTAATGTTCAAAAGCTCTTTATTTTTCTCATACTGCCTGTGCTGCAGCACCTCTTTTCACCCTCTGCCTGAAACCAGAGCCCAGTCTGCTCTGATTGGTTAGCTGGATGGCCTTGTTGTGATTGGTCAATCTCTTATGTGTCAGAAATGTCCCGCCTCTTAGCAATCCATGTTCAATGTGTTGAATTGCCTTTATTGTACTCCTTTGTTAACTTTCGTAATGGCGTCACTTGGTGAAATCCGCTCTCCTATTGGCTGGTGTTCCAACACATTGTACTTGATAGGCTAAGGCGGAGTTTACACGAGAACGAAACGGGTTGTATCTGCTACTTTACTCTTTCATAAAGCCCGTTCGTTCACACGAGGCCGTAACAGAACCGCAGAAACGGACCCCTAAAACGATAACGGGTCCCAAGGTGGATAGATCTGCAGACGGAACGATCTGGGGGGCCAAGCGGCTGCGTGTGTACGCCCTATACGATCATTTCCTGATAACGATGAAGCCATAGCCCCGCCTCTCCCCACCTCTGCTGCTCACTGCTGTAGCATGGTCAGTAGCTACTGCTACTGACCATGCTACAGATGTTAGTGCAAAAATCTACAGCTCCTCTACCACAATCATCAGCAACAAGTGGACATGAAGAATTACATGAACTACATGTTGCTAAATCCAGCGCGGAGCATAAACAGAAGGGCAACCATGGCAACCATGCTCGGGGGTCTTCTTCGCTGCTTTTGGTGTATTTTGTGGCGGAAGTACAGCGCCACTTACAGGCCTGGCATATGTACTACAGCGTCTCCAGCGCTTTTGAGCGGTCTCGTGTGAACGGAAGACTTTTTTGGTATCGAATTCGGTTCCTTTGCGTTCCAGTGTAAATGGGGTCTAAGGGGGCAGGATTTCTAAGCGGTTAACAAATCAGCATGGGCCAGCTAACCAATCAGAGCAAATGAGTCACAGCAGAAGCACAATATACAAATATGAACCTGAAAATGAACATGATAGAACAATGAAGGCTGATTCACTAACATATTTGCTTTACCAAGAATCTATATTTGTCTGTATTTTGCAGTTTAGACCGGGCAAATGTGCCAGGTAAAACATTTGTAATTGCCATTCACCTGTCTGATTTAGTGACTTATGTGTGTAGTGACTTGATGAGATAATGCAGTACATAGTAAAGTGGGACTAGCTGACGAGCAAACCAACCAATGGCATGTCAAGGCGGGTCATCTCCATGGCAATATATAGTATCCATTAGTTTCCAAATGGGCATCATAGAAAAACATTTACAGAAAAACTGTTGAGCACCAATATGAGTTAAACACTATTTAAAGCACAGATGAGCAGTGTTATCTCTAAGCTGATAGTTACGTGACCTGTGAGTAATATTTTATCGCTCAGACCAAATCATTACAGCTGATCATCCTCAATTTGTTTCAATTTTTGAGACTCAAACGATTGCTTAAACCATTTACCAAAGTTTCTGGTTCAGTGAATTAACGCATATGGGACCATTCCATGAGAGAGGTGTATAGATAATGGACTATGCATTAGCAGGGTTTCCTTTGGAGTACAGTGTTTACTGACTGTGGCTGTTGAGGAGGAAATATGTTTCACCTGCATATAGTTGGATTTACTTTTGCATGCCTGCACTAACTACCTGCAGAGCACTCTGCGTTGCTGTGCTGCTGCTGAATGTTAGGACTTTACTGCCGGGCTCAAAGCAACTTGCATGGCATTTGTCACAAGACTGTGTCCTGGACTATATGCTCTTAACTATGAAGTGCCATTTGCTGCTCAGTGACAGCTGAAATCCCAAAGTCTTTGACTCTTTATTAGTGTTTTTTCTGTATTGTTATTGGTTGTTCACAAAGATGGAGATGTAGACTACATGTAGTGTACATTGGCCAACAGGTGCAAAAGTGCTAAAATGGCCTAGAACAGTGGTTTTCAAACTGTGGGGCGCGACCCCTGGTGGGTCGCGGAGGTACTGCAGGGGGGTCGCGGGAAGATTTTTTAATTTTATTATTTTCTCCTTTTAGCTTTGTGAAGCACCTTGAGATAACGTTGTTTTTAAAGTGCACCTATATAAATCAAATGTATTGTTATTATTCAATTGTAAACAAACACTGCAAACATTGGTCAGAGAGCTGTGGGCATAATGCTGCCTTTTGCAACATTACTTGTGTGAGATAGGCTTAATCTGCTGTTGCTGCCATCAAAACGAAATACAGATCAAAGCTGAACATTGAGAATGAACTGAGAGGGGCAGACTCAAAACAACAGCCCTGGGTTGAGAAGATCTGCAAGGGAAAGCAAGCACACATAAGTAATTGATAAGCTAGTGTGGAATAGGAATGGTAAAGTGATATGATCGTTTGCAACCTGCAGTAGAAATAGTAGTTAATTAATATATTTTCCTTAAAGAAATTTGAATTTAAAAATCTGCTACTCAGGGAAGAAAGCCAACCAGTTTTAATTAGGCCAAATTAATTCACAGTATCTATTACATGCACTTTTGTTCATGTGTAATCCATAATAAAATATAAAATTATAGTCTTTGTATCTTCTTATTATTAGCAGAGAAAATGTAATATACAATTAATCCTACTAATATAGATGGGAACCGGGTTGGGGGGTCCCGAAAATATTTCCAATACCCAAGGGGGTCCCGACTGAAAAAGTTTGGGAACCACTGGCCTAGAACATAGAAAACAAGTTGGTCAATGTTTTCTAAACGCTGCACATGTGTTGTCTCTTAATTTGCATGTGTTTTGGCTCATTTTGTGTTTTTTATTTGCATATTTTTTGAAACTGCAGCGTATTTCTACTGATGGAAATGTTGGGCTGTTGTAGCTCGTTTGCACCTGTCGGCCACCGTAGTAGTGTTCCTACTCTAATATCTAACCAGTTAAATGTTAAAAAGCGCTTGGGAACTAAGGAATAGTCTTACACAATTATTTATCAAGTAGAAAAAAGACAATAAATCAAAACAAGTGTAAATATTGCAGAAATAAAACCGGGAATCCAACTTTAAAATAGACAGCAAATGGCAAGAACAGGGCTGTGCCAAGAGCAATAGAATTT
Organism: Harpagifer antarcticus; assembly: GCA_902827135.1. NCBI lineage: Eukaryota > Metazoa > Chordata > Actinopteri > Perciformes > Harpagiferidae > Harpagifer > Harpagifer antarcticus. Next base: position 727,055 of record CADEHL010001065.1, read on the forward strand.
GAAAATGATATGAAAACAACAAAGGAAGGCATAAACCAATAATGGTATTCTCATATGCACAATAGCTGGCGTGTGATTTCTTTGGTAAGTACATCTTAATACCCAGGCCCTTCTAACGGCACAACATACTATGCTTTATACATAAAAACAATAATGAAATAAATTGCATTCATAAAAACCTGTACATATGAAAATATATCATATAATGTGACATTATATAAGAATAAAACAAATAAAGGCTTAAAACCCATAACTTAGTTGGCTTTTCTAGTGGGTTAAGGCACACTGAGAACTACGAAGATAACGTATACCATAAATAAACTTGATAGAATATCTCTGACATTAAACCCCTCTGCCATATTAGATGAAGTGCTTTTTCAAATTCAATTGGTTTCTATTTTACTCTTATGTGATAAGCTGTTTTTTTTTTTTTCTGTGACCAGTCTTTATTACACTCTGTTTACTTTCTCCTATTTAAGTTTACAATAAAGACCATTAGTTTGACTCTGCAGCATTTAGTCAGAGTTAATCCCAATTAGGTATCTTACCTACTTATGAATAATACCTTGAGAAAAACCTACATTGTGATATTCTATTCAACATTTGTTCTGAGTTTGTAATATCTCTGCATGATCAATTGAAGAAATGTGAACAGCAAATGCAACAAAGTAACATTACATTACATTACATTGCATTTAGCAGACGCTTTTGTCCAAAGCGACTTACAATAAGTACATACGACCAGGAAGACACAGCCCAGAAGAAAAACAGAATCATATAAGTACAGCAGGTATCATAGAGCCAAACATTTCAAGTGCTACTCAGCTGGCTGTAGATAGGCCAGTCCTATGTTAGTATAAAAGTGCTTTGTCAGCTGGCTATAGATAAGCCAGTCCTATGTTAGTATATAAGTGCTTTGTTAGTAATTCTATCGCTCAAAGTGGAGTCGAAAGAGATGAGTTTTCAGTCTGCGCCGGAAGATGTGCAGGCTTTCTGCCGTCCTGACAGATCGTTGCACTTCCTTTTACAAGTAACCTGCATTCTCATTCTACTTCCTTCAACTGTGAAGAAGTTTGCCTCTGTAACTAAGCTAGTCTGAGTGGTTTGTGTTTGTGTTGCAGAGCTTTGCAGAGAACACCATGAACGAGCTGCTGGGCTGGTACGGCTACGACAAGGTGGAGCTGCGAGACTCTGACAACCTGGAGATGGGAGAGACGCCACAGCACATCTCTGTCCTCAAAGGTATGGAAAGATCATGAAAGACATTGAAATAAGTGCTTGTTAATGGGTCGTGAAAATCTATTACGTAATGAGAATATGAAACGTCTTTGTTATTTTGTTAAAGGTACTTAAAAAAAAATGTAATTATGACAGCTTTTTACTACGTGAAATGCATAGTAAGAAGGCCTTTTTAAAGGTCACATTTAAGGTTACAACACTTTATATGTTTCCTCAGTGCACTGAAGTGGGCAGGGCTCAGTTGGAAAATTGTGATGTCATCAACAATTAAGTTCATGCTTCCTGAACTGTCAATCGTATGTGAAGTCAGCTCCACTACCACACGGCACTAATGAACCAGATTAGCTGGCCTCTAATTATAAAGGTGTATTAAACTCAAATGAAACTAATTCAAACTAAGAAAGTTTTCTGAGCTTTAAACCTGCCTCAATTGATTTCTGGCCTCTTGGGAGCAATGCAATGAGCTGCAAACACAACATTGACATACTGTCATCTCATAAAGTTGATATGGTGCACTTGTTAGCAGTCAGTTAACTATTGCTACTCTCCCAGGAGACACAGAGCGACATAAGCACTCAGTTGTCCACCTGACAAATCTAAGCAAACAAAGAACTTTATTTTGAGCACCAATCAGTGACACTCAAACAGTCCCACCACTTTCTTTGCCTTTTCACTTCCATGCTATACGAGGTAAACATCCACACTGGGACTACTGGAAGCGGTTGTGGTCAAACTTAGTAATGTTATTCATTTCAACGTGTTAAGGTTTACAGAATAATCTTGAGCGTTAATGCGTTAACAGGGCTAATCAGAACCCAAGTTTAAGGAAATGTCTGTATTTGACCTTCTTGTCCAAATGAGTGACCCATTTCACATTGTATCTGGTCATGTTATCCACTGTCAATTAACGAGTTAGTCTTTAACCTTCATTGTTCAACTATGTGTACAAAAATGACCCTTTATGTCAAATTAAGCCATACTAGGCTTTTACATTATTCTTATTATATAAGTTACGGATTATTGCACAGCATCTCATCAGTTGTTCAGTAATGCTATGTTATTTTGCTCAATTTCCCCCTGTCTAGAAAACTTGTTGCCAAAAATCCCAGCCTCAACAGAGAGCGGTGAAGGCTCTCCGGATGGAGCCAACAGCTCCCACTGTCTGCCAGGCTCCAGGAACGGAGTCACAGAGCCCTCCACCACCATGCCCGGCTCCAAGGAACATGGCAACATGCCCATCATTGTCCCCATGATCCCCCCGCCACTGATCAAGCCCCCCTCAGGTAAGGAGTACTGACACTTGGAAAGATATTGAGGTTGAGAAGTAGTACATATAACTCCTTGTCAACTAAAAACGACCTTGGTCGACAAGGGTAAACGAGCACCACCGGCCATAAACACTTCCATTAGAATTAACGCGCTGCACTTTTAAAATGTATGCAAATATAAAAACATACATCTGCCAAAACAAATGAAGAAGCATATTTACCAACTTCACAACAACACTGCCAACACAAAATGCTGCAAATAAAAAAAGTGTTTTGTCAGAATATTAGAAATAGACAAGTTTAGCTACGTTAGCTTGGTAGCTTACAGCAGATCTGCAATAATATCAGAAGGAATTACTATCACATTGTTAAAATAAACCAATACATTTGACATTTTAGGTATGTTTCCTGTGATTGTCTGCTAACTTTATAATCCCCGAAAGTATTTTGTCACTTTTTTATTGTCCCTGTTGCCATTCGGTTTTAAGCTTCTTGCATCGTTTATTTATTTGCAGCATTTTGTGAATGTTTTCTAAATGCTGTGTTGTAAAGTTGATGCATGGGTTTTGGAAAATGTGTGTTTTTTTATACGCATCCTTTTTTGGGGCAACTTGTGTCTGTATTGTAGAGGTCAGAGGGGATGACATGCAGCACATGGTCCCGAGCCGGATTCGTACCTTGGTCTGCCACTCAGGGACCAAACCCCAGGATATTTGCTGCCAGCTCTACCAACTGAGCTATTGCATCTTTTGTAAAAGTGCAGCACGTGTCTTCTAATGGAAGTGTTTTGGGCTGTTGAAGCGCGTTTGTACCTGTCGCCCAACATGAAAAAACCATCAAAAATGCTTTGAAATTGCTATATTTAACATTTCTAAAAAGATCAAGGTTTAATTTCAGCCCAACCACAAAGCACCCACAATAATTTCTCCGGTCAGAATCCAAAGAACTGGCAAATATCTCACCCACAGCTGTTTTCCACACAGAATACATTGTAGTGACAGTAAAAACCTACTTGCTGATTCTTCAGCACTTAGCAGAAAGCTGAATGTTTACGCATCAACTTGCTGTCTGCGCGACGTCCTGAGAGCCTCCAAACCAGGCAGGGACTGGTGACTAATGAGCTAGCTAGCTGCTGTACACCTTGTTTTCCTCCACCTGCCCAAGTGTCAATATAACCCCGTCAACTCTCTGAGGAAACGTCCTCGTTCCTGGGCCAGACAGAGGGCTTCATTATCCCCTGCGTCTGCTGCGGCACAGGAGGCTGCTACGCCCCAGCGGAGGGAGCGACCGCCTTGGCATCGCCCAAGAGGAGTCCCCGCTGGCTCTGCCCAGGCGGGGAAGCAGATGGTGCGGTCCCACTTAAAGCCCAGCACCAACTCGCCACCCGGCCACCACCCCCTTCAACTCACCCCCCCTCTCCACCCTCAGACATATGCTGAATTATTCATGTGCCCCGCAAAAATCCGACAAAGGACCTTTTGAGGTGCAGGTACACAGATGATGGTGGCATTTAGCACGGAAGCTGCATAATTACTGCCGGCTTTCCCCCCGCTCATGCAGATGTGAGTGTTTTTGAGCTTGTTACGAGATGCCAGGTCGCGGCAAGACGAAAAACAACTCCACCTCAAGATGTCGCTTTGCATGAAAATGTTGAGATAATATGGAAGATGTTGTGATTTGATGTTGGCCTTCGATCCTGTTCATCATGCTGTGGTACCGACATATTTTGAGAAATGTAGAAACCCCGATCCACCCATCCAGTCAGCCCAGGAGGTTTTTCAGGAAGCAATCCAGATACATACCAAAAGGCAGGGAGACTATAGGAAGGAGAGGAAAGACATAAAATATGCATGTTAGGTCTACGGTGCTATCTTTAGGGCATCTGGGAATTATTCCCCTAATTGTGAGTTAGTCTTTACTTAATATCTGATGGCCCCGCAGATCCGTTAAGCTCAACAAGAGGTGAAAATCCTGGCCAGCGTGCGATAAGGAGGTGAGCGGGGGGGGGAAGACTAATGGGCCTGCGTTTCTTCGCCCTCACACTCGCGTATTCATAATGTGATAATTGGGAAATACTGGAGGGAATCTCGGAGGATCTCTCTTATTGCAACAGCGACGGCACTAAAAGCCCGCAGCTCATCACCGGCAGCCACAGTTTACCACAGAGGAGGCATTTCACTGTCACTGAGGCTCTGTTTAATATAATAATTAATAATTTGTTGCCCACACTGACCACACAGCAGCACTGCACCGGCCTCTAAATCCAACGGGGAACTAGGTTTCAAGCCATTACTGCAGCTTTCAATAGATTATAGTGTTGTTCGCCCAAAAACTTTTTTTATGCACCAAATGAATTCCGTTGAAACGAGAGATGTGTTGAGGTCAACTAAAGATTTATTCAGAAATGTGTTAGGGCTAACCATAAATCTAAAGTCAGAGGAGATGTTTTTGACCTTTAAATCAAATTTGGAACGCCTTCTTTGCGGGCACACTTCCACACCGGTCATGAATTCGGGCAAACCACCTATATCTGAGAAATAAATGTACTGACTAGCATACTGTTTATAAACTGAATAACAAATATTTTATTCTTTGTATTGATAATATATTGCAGTCTACTTTAACTGCCAGGGCCCTGCTATAAAAATCCCCATACAAATACACACCCACTTTACTACTATTAAATATTTTCAGTATATATACACACAGCCACCCTCGTTTTTTTTCGTTTTCTCTACTCTCGAAGGGCCCTCATCGTTGATAATTAATAAATCACACCCACTCAGAACACACATCACAGACTAGACCTGCTGATCTTTAGCGTCACCCAAGTTCTTCATTGTGTCCACTTCAACTTTATTGCCGCCTTAGAAGAGCCACAAAAAGGCATCTTCCAAATTCCCCAGCTCATGAATCCCACAGTGTTTTTGTGGCTTGAGCGGATTAAACAAGCCCTGCCGTCTTTGTGTTTAATACATTCAGTTGCTGTATACCTGTGGACATTATCTGCAATGGACTTGCACTTAAAACAAAAAGGAATACTTAACATAAGGCCATATTCAAGAGATTCAAGAGATTCAAGAGATTCAAGGCTTTATTGTCACGTGCACATTAGATTAGTGTAGATATGGCAATGAAAAACTTAAGTCACAGGCTCCTACAACAGTGCAACATGAATATATATATAGGACATAATAAAACAGATAAAATAGTGCAAGAGAATGTTTGGAGTAAATACAAATAAAATATCTATCCTTACTCACTTTTACCATTTGTTTTTTTGTTTCTAGATGAAGATGCATCCAACATGCAGATCCTGTGCGCCTGGTGCCAGAAGGTCGGCGTCAAGCGCTACTCTCTGAGCATGGGGAGTGAGCTGAAGAGTTTCTGCAGCGAGAAGTGCTTTGCTGCCTGCCGTAGAGCCTATTTCAAGAGAAACAAGGTACATTTCCTTCCTTTAACCAGCACTTGAACACTTACAACTTCTCTTATAGGCTTTGCAGATAGTATGTCACAAATCTCCTGGCAAGTACATGTGGTCATCATCACTGAGTCCCGAATGGATCACTCACACGGCAAACATGAAATACCCCCACATATAATTGTAGTTAACGATGGTTGAGAACAGCATGAATCGATAAAGGAATAGTTTGACAGTTTGGGAAGTACACTAACTAGCTTTACTTTCCCGACTTTAATGAAAAGACAGATACCATTGTCATGTCTGTGTGTCAAGTAGGCAGCTTAAGGCGGGAGGTATTTAGCATAGCTTAGCATCACGTCCGGTAGTAAAGCTAAAGCTCACAACACTAAACAGACAGTAATGTAAACATGTACACAAATGAAGTTGAAGTCAGTGTGAAGTTGGTTAGCTAAAATGATTTGGGTCTGAAATATGACAGGTTGTTGTAGGTTACTCATGGTCGTACTGAACACAATAACATAACACAGGGTGTATACATTGCATTCTACCAGCCAGTAACAATCTTTATTTTACTTTGCAAACTTGGTATCAGAACTACTTTGTTCTAACTTCTATATTAATTGTAATCTTTTTGTGAGGGAGAGGAACAACGTATTACAACAGACAAGTGCTTCCCCCATCTAATGAAAATGTACGCCTGACGGTTAGCTAACGTGATTGTCACTACCCGATCCGTCCCCCTGTCCGATCTGTACTGCACATGTGCGAGATGGTCCGTCATATTGGACAACTCCGGACGGCAACCCAGGAAGGACACTTGACACAGTGGCTTTTGGCAAAGCTGAAAAATAAAACGAGAAAGAGATGAGTTATTTTTATTACAACGTGACTTCACTATTATTTAACAACTCTTTTTATTGGGTTCTTTTATTTGGGGTTAAGTACATTGTCAGAATAAGTGAGAAATGAATTTAACTTCTGTTAGACAGCCATATGCCATACATTTTTGCATACAATCACAGTAAATATGTATTCAGTATGATAGCTGTCTAACAGAAGTTAAATTCATTCCTCACTTATTCTGACAATGTACTTAACCCCAAATAAAAGAACCCAATAAAAAGAGTTGTTAAATAATAGTGAAGTCACGTTGTAATAAAAATAACTCATCTCTCTCGAGTTTTTTTTTCAGCTTTGCCAAAAGCCACTGTGTCAAGTGTCCTTCCTGAGTTGCCGTCCGGAGTTGTCCAATATGGCGGACCATCTCGCACATGCGCAGTACAGATCGGGCAGGGGGACGGATCGGGTAGTGACAGTGATGCTATGGTTGTACTAGCTGAGATGCTAACAGTATTTACAAACACAAAACTGTACATTTATTTTACACATAAAACATTTAAATAAAATGTCTATTAGGTTCTGTTGGGACATAAAAACTGGATGTTCAATTAGTCTATGGTTAACACAAGCGAAGAAAAAAAAGTGTGAATTTTGAAGCTTTTACGTGTAAAAATAAAAGTATTGTTAACAAGAGAGACTGCTATACATTACGTCAAACAGAAGCGACATGTGACTGCAATGTATTTTGTTTATAGTCAAATTGAAACTTTCTACTTTAGATAAATGCATTTACCCATTCAAAAATCATATAAATTATTATTTTTATACAAAAAATATACAATAAAGTGTCATACAACTTGGTTTGACACATAGCTCATTTTCTGCAATACTCACAAATCTGATGGAAAATCCCATTGGCTTCTAGTTAGGAGAACCAGGGCGATGCTAACTTCAGGTTGGCCTACAAAAACGTGTGGGCACTTTATTAGAGCAAGAGAAAATTGCCTCCTTAATTCCGTGTCAACACTTCAAAAGGTAATTTTAACTTAAAAACCCTGTCATTACTATTTCAGGTTTGGCTTGAATACAAAATGCATGATACATAATAAATACCAAGAAACCACTGAGAATGAACCACGGATTTTACAACAAAAACACTTTCGGGCCGATGACTGCTAAATGACTTGGTCACCATGGTGTGTAACAAGCAAAAGGGAACATTTAAAGCTGTTATTGTGTTCTAATTTTCCAGCCCAATGACTGTAGTTAAACAATCTCCTTTCTTTCTTGTACCAAAGCTGGGATATATAAGGAATTACGCTGTGAGTATGACGTGTTTTACTCTCCTGCTTGTCTGTCCTCAAGTCAGTTATTCATCTAAACATAATCACTTTTTAAGCACTGCACTGGAGCAGGAATAAGTAGGGGTGCACTTAGAGTTTTTTTGTTCATTTCAGTTAGTAAAATCTTTTTCTTTTCTGACACTTTTCCCCAAAGCATGAGAATCAAGCTGAGCCTTGCGTCTACTGTACTGTCGCTCATACTATGTGTTTTTCATTTTCTACCTTAACATGTTAGCCCATTTACTTTGATAGAAAAGTCTGTAGTTTTCATTGCACTAAATGTTGAAGTGATGACAAATGATCTGTCTTGTCGTGGTGATGACAAGAAGAGTCTGACATGTGGAAACCTCACGGGAGAATGTGTGACAGTTGCAGGAGCTATTAGAGCTTCATATCAGATCAAAAAGCTGCTTTTGAATTACACTTTTTCTTTCTGAGCTTCAGAGAAGGTCTGAAAAAAAGTCTATGCTACTTGACACACAACAAAGTTGACAAGGCAGCTCCATATTAATCTGAGATCTATCTATCACGGAGGTTGTTAAAAGGAGATTTCGATTTTTTTGTGGGTTTATATGAGATATACCCATATTAAGTGTATTATCTACAGTCAGTAATGGTCAGCAGGCCACATAAGTATCAGCAAGAAGCTAAGAAATAAACTGCTGTGAATTGGGGCCAACAGTATTAAAGACACTAGAGAGAAAGACCCATCTAAAAAAAGAAAAATACCAGTTTGCTATATCAAGAATATTTTCAGCGCCTTACTTTGCTGCCAGACAGCCATTTCCAACAGGAAACTGAAGTTGTTATCTGTGCTTTCTTCAAAGCCGCAAGACTCCATTGACAAAAACACTAATTATACCTCAAAGAACATGGGAGTTGCTGGTCTACCGCTGACTCGATCAGTAAGTTTGTTTGTCCTTTTGTGTTACTTTAGTATTTTAAAGTGAGTTAGTTCTGAGAGGTTAGGCGGTGAGATAGTGCTGTCGTTTTTCCATCGGCAGTTTGTGGGTTAGATCCTGGGCACTGCAGTCAACACGTCGATGTATCCATGGGCATGCTACTTAACCCAAGTTGCTCCTGGTGGGTGGCAAACGATGTGTGAATGTTAGCTTACTTAAATAGGTGGTAGCCCCTTACCTCTGAATGAATGGGTTGTGAATAGGTGAGAGATGACTTGTAAATGTAAAGTGCTCTGATAATCACCTTTGGTAAACAACAGTAAATAACCGTTCCTCACTTCATCTTGGAATCACAGACAGGTCAGCTGTCTCACTGTATGGATACAACTAAATATTTCTTTTGAAAATATTTCCTAACTAAGCATACACTTCACCTTAAAATAATATGTGGAGGTGGAAATAATACATTGTGGTTCTGCCAACATCCACCACAGTACATTAGTTAGCTTACTGCTGACACTCCTGTCTGTTGGTACTAAAACTACTGAAGGGAATACACTGACTAAGGTTTAAAGATGTCAAAAGTACAAAGATGCAACAATGCTCTTTCAAGTTGCTCTCCCCTTAATCAGCCTCAGACAGTCCTTTCAAATTATGTCCTCCCACTGCGGAGACAGCTCTTTGTGCAACTTATAGTTGAATAAAAGTCTGAATTTCAAAGACAGAGGTTAGATCATATCTGTAGTAGAAGAAATTGTTCCTTATGAGGTTCGATAGATAGCATGCCATCACACTATTTTTGATGTTGTTCCAGCAAAAAAGTTAGTCCAAAAATACAAAAAATATGCTCGTTCTTAGTGTTTAATTTTCATAAATTAGCTATCAGTCATGGCACTTTAAACCCACTTTGTTCATTACAGTAACAGTGCGTTATGCAATTATAATAGATGAAGTGCTCCACTTAAAACTAACAAAGAATGTAATGGCGCATGCCGTTTTTTGTTGCGTTTCCACTAGGGGTAGTTCCGGCTAATGGGTACTTTATCACAGTTTTTCTGGCTCTCCAAAATCCAGGTTCTTACCGGGCCAACAACCGGGCTGAATATGCTAAACTAGAGAGAGAAACGCTGGCAAGGGGGCTACAACTACAACAAAATGAACATATTTGACCGTGATTTAATTGTAATACACGTTTCAAAATGATGCCGAAGTAACAACATACTGATACCGGTTAGTAAAAACCATGAATTAATGCTTTGACAAGTCTGCAGACAGACGGCAGGCGAAAAACCTTTTAAAGTGCATGTTTTCTGAATGGAGATCGGCTAAGCTAACGTTATATATCAACCCAGTCTCATGGCATTTCGTGTTCACCAACACGATTTTTAATCTATTGATTCGTGTTCACCAACACGAGTTTCCCCTTTTTTTCGTGTTGCACAGCACGATTTTAAAAGCAATGTATTTCTACTGGTAATGACGCTCATGGAAGCACGGCATTCGTTTGTGTCGGCTGCCCTTAAAGGCAATGTGAGCGTCCATTCTCATTGGATAACGGAGAATTGTACACCCGGAAGTAAGTATTCCCCTTACTGTCGATTGATTTTACAGTGATATCTGCACTACTCATCGACTAAAAAACACCAGATTATCCTTGTTAATTACACAACATTGATTGGTTTAAATTGTGTGCAATGCTTTTGTATTTTTCCCCTTCGATTCGGAGAAACAAATATTTTTTCGGAGTAAAGGATAGCAGAACACTACACTACCCAGAATCCCCAGCTATCGTTTAGGACTACACCATGTGCTCTGTTTGACAAACCCCGTTTTTTTTCACCATTCATTCCAATGGCTGGCGTCTATGTCACTTGATCTTCAAATTTCTCCCTGCAGAAAAAAAAAACATGGCCGAACTTCGTTTTATTCTCGGATGAAAAATGCCTATTTTAAAGTTAGTTTGGCCATTAAAATGCGTTTTGATGTAATTTGATGCGAGAAATATGAGTTGTTATTTCAGATTATGTGTGCAGTGGATGTACATGATCTTTAGTTTGCTAGTTATTACGAAGATTACTTCAGGAAATTGCGTCCATAGAACGTTTTCATTGTTACCAAGGTGGTTGCTAGGGACGCTGCTATCGATATTGTTTCTGTTATGTTGTGTAACTGTTTAATGGTGTTATCTTTATTGCTACCCCCTTCCCCGTCAATGTATAGTGTTGGTCCACAGCGCAAACATATTAGTTTAACAAAATCCGCATCTAAAGATACGTTATTTTCCCCTGTGCAATTCCAGTCTCACATCTCACAGCACATCGTCATTAACAAATACCGGAAACAGACCAAAAACATTTAAAAAAAATAAAATAATACTTTATTCCGAGTGTGCTTGCTTTTCTCTTTGAAAGTCATCACATAACGGCATTGTAATACACGGTTCGGCTGCATTAAATATTACATATCTGCCGTAGTTCTGTATTTATAGAGCCCTGATGAGAAGACTTCTAGACAAACATGAAGAACTGAAAACGTGACGTGGATCATAAATATATCAGCCATTAAACAACATCTTACATTTCTTTTCACACAATACGTCTCCTTGCAGTATCAACACTAATTCGGCTGACCTTTATATTTGATCCAATTGGTAGATAGGCTGTATTTACACCATAAAGGTGCACAGCTGATAGAAAGGGACACCTAGTGGTTAAAGCATGTTATTGAATTTCATTATTTTTATTATTAGATATTAATAGGATCCCTATAAAGTATATTCATTACTCGTTAATCTCTACTAATAGTTAATTAAAGACTGTATATAATGACTATTTTGCACATCCCTTTCAAGATTTCAAGATTTTCTAAGGTTTATTGACATATCATATAGGCCTACACAACTATGGTGTAGTTATACATTGAATACCAGGGGTAGACATTAAGGGTAAAAAGCCACTGGCCCTCCGGGCCGGTGGAATTATATTGTCACTGGCCCCACCATTGTAACCACTGGCCCGGAACATTCGTCCAAAAAAAAAATATCGACTAATAATGAAGAAAATTAACACATTTGTTGTAATAGTAATTTATGCACTTACTACTTGTACTACAACATTTGAACAATCAGTTCTTCCTCATTTTCCTCAATTGTTCATATTTTGTTTATTAAAATAATGATATTGTGGTCATTGTTAAAAAATGTCTGCTATTATAAGTATTATTATTTGTATAATGCACTTTCTGCCTTCCTGTCATTAGGAGTTAGAAATGTAATGGCTATAGATTAGATTAGATCCTTCATTATCCTAAACTGCTGGGACATTTCCCTAAAGCCAATACCTTTATATGTTCTGCTCTTCACTTGCTTGTCAGCATAGGTCGGCATTGATGTAGAGCCGACAGAAGACCTTGTTTATAATGGCATCATATTGAGAGGTGCAGTGACGCGTCCTAAAACCAGGAAATAAGCTGCTGGTTCCCTCGACAAAAAGTAATGGGATTTCTCCACAGGGTTTTGGAAAATAGCTGGAAATAAGGTCTGTGGAAAACAAACCTGTTTGATAAATGCACGTTTTGTTCTGCCGGATAATCTCCACATGTCTACCCTACTTTTATAATTTTCAAATCATAAATCTAATCGATAGATTATAAAAGGGTTTTAGGACGCATCACTGCACCACTAGAAGCCAACTCCATCGATCAAGCTGAAACTTTCTCTCCCTCTTCTTCTCATGCTCCCTGTCACTCTCCTTTAACTCCTCCGGTGACTTTCTTTTATTGGAAAATTGTTTTTTGCTCGGCGCTTGGCCGGTTACCGCTGGTATTAAAAACATTTTGGCGAATGGTTAGGTGGCGCGATAGTCTGTCGTGAAGGAGCGCGCTCACGGGAGCCTGCTTGCGCTGCGCTCCGCAGCAAACAGCTGTTTGCTTTTCACCCAACAACGACAAGCGACTCACGAAACGCTATGTTGTAGCGTTGATAAAAGAAACAATTTAACAAAATTGCTTGTCAAAATACCAATACCACAGGAAACATTTTTTTTAAAACAATATTTGTAGTGGCCCGAGCGGGCAAGTGGAAAGTACGTTATGCTGGCCCGGGTTGTATAAATAGTGCTTCCGGGCCAGCGGGCCAATTATAATGTCGAGCCCTGAATACAAAACTTGGGTCGCAGGTTCCTCAATAGTGCATTACAAGACATCTATCAATATTTGTGCATACCTCCAGCAATGTTAACTATGTTGAAGCACTTATTTTAACTGATATTATACACAATGTATTATACTCTTATAAGATGTATGTAGATATTTCATCTCCGGCCTTGTCAGGTATTGAACAATCAATAAATAAAGAACACAGAATTGTTAAATATAAAACACAGAATTTGTGTGATTATACTAAATGATTTACAAATAAACACCACTGCATATTTGCATATTTTATCTGATCGATGGCTACTGCCATATTTGCAAAATTTGCCTCTGAACCTTGACAAGTGCATGTTTCAGGCTTATCAATTAATGTAATGTAATGTTATCAATTAACAACAGGGGTCACAAACATTAGACCAGCTGTTAAATAAAGCTCTTCTGACCTTAGCTGGCATGTGTGTATATATATATATATTAATGCTGCCCATTATGGGCACAAGCAATTTTCACCCATTTATTAATTATATGTTTTAAATGTGAGTGTTTCCTATCTCCTAAACCTCCAGGGATGTACACAGTTTAATACTGGGAACTTCTTATTATGGGAAATACGAAAACGTCTTTTAAAACTACAACTCCCAGTAGAGACGTGCCATAGATAGAGAACATGTTGTGAAACAGAATAGCCAGCATGTGTAGTTCTGGGGACGGGGTGGGGGAGGGGGGGACGAGGTGGACCCGTTCAAATCCAGTTTCGGACAGTCTGCCGTGGTCATTTCAAGTGCTGTTCGAGGCTCGGCGTAACCCTCGGAGCACACTCTCCAATCACAGAGCTTGAGGACTATCATGGGGTTTGTCAAACAGAGCACATGGTGTAGTCCAAACGATAGCTGGGGATTCTGGGTAGTGTAGTGTCTTCTGCTATCCTTTACTCCGAAAAAATATTTGTTTCTCCAAATCGAAGGGGAAAAATACAAAAGCATTGAACACAATTTAAACCAATCAATGTTGTGTAATTAACAAGGATATTCTGGTGTTTTTTAGTCGATGAGTAGTGCAGATGTCACTGTAAAATCAATCGACAGTAAGAGGAATACTTACTTCCGGGTGTACAATTCTCAGTTATCCAATGAGAATGGACGCTCACATTGCTTTTAAGGGCAGCCGACACAAACGAATGCCGTGCTTCCATGAGCGTCATTACCAGTAGAAATACATTGCTTTTAAAATCGTGCTGTGCAACACGAAAAAAAGGGGAAAATCGTGTTGGTGAACACGAATCAATAGATTAAAAATCGTGTTGGTGAACACGAAATGCCATGAGACTGGGTTGTATATATGCTCCGACCGTCCACACTCACAACAACGGCCTATACAGACATAAATAAACCAGCGACTGTATTCACCATGACACAGACAGTCTGTGGTTTGTACATGTTTAACTTTTGTCTAGTTTCTGAACTGATAGGAGGAGCTGTGAGCTCTGAGTGCTAAGGGCTAACGGCTGATGTTGGTTTTGTGTTTTTCATTGAAGATGACGTCATGGCTCCGCCTACACTGCGTTACTATAGAGGGGCGAAGTCCCTCCCCTTTCGGGGGACCTCCATGGGACCTTATTTCGGAAAAATCATGTATTGAAGTCAATGGAGAGAGAAAGATTATCTTTTGATCCCGTTTGAATTGTGCAACGAATTACACATATGCTGTTTGTCAATTTAAAAGATAATTTTGCAAGTAAAAAAAAAGTAAGTGCCGTAAAACTGTGAAGTAACACATTATTTTGTGTGAAGCGCTCAATGAACTACAACTCTGGTCTTGCATACGTCACCAACACCACATTTCACCTCTTTCTTTCAGAATGAAGCAAAAAGTATTAAAAGAGGTGAAAATCACTACAAGTCTGGCCATGTTGAGAACTGTACATACACAAAAGGGGAGTTAGTCGGTTCCAGCATGCGGGACCAGCTTTACAAGGTTTCGGTGAGTAACACGAGTCGAGTGTAATGTGTAACGTTAATGTCAGCTAGCTAAATTCACTTACTTAGGGGATTTGTAGTCTTTCTAGTTGCGTATTTTTCATAGTCTTTTATTTCAAAAGTTTTAAGACAAACTGTGACTTTTTTGAAATGGAAATGATTTTTTAAGATTGACAAACATCATATGTGTAATTCGTGGCCCAATTCAAACGGGATGGAAAGATAATCTTTCTCTCCCCATTGACTTCAATACATTATTTTTCAGAAATAAGGTCCCATGGGGCAGAAGTAGATGGGCGTGACTTCGCCACTCTATAGTTACTACCCCAGTTCCTAAACTGTAATGGAAACGCAGCATAAAGTGAGGCTGGCCTACCAAGGCCTAACTATACCGTACTAAACCGTGCGAGGCCCTGCAGTGGAAATGGGCCATACGTCAGTGTTAAAAAAAACAACTGTTGGGAACGGCCTTGTAGATTTTACCTGAGAAAAACATTTCATTATTTGAAACTTGGAATGAATGATTAGAATCATTAGAATGATTTGCAGCCTTTTGATAATTAGGTACATATTGTATGGAAGCCCATTTCTGCCATAGAAAACATACATATTTTATAATGATAAAAGTAAATTATTACATTAATTTTCATAATTATTGAAAATAATCTCAAAATTGTGGAAACGGGCTTTGATCATTTTTGAGCCCTAGTTATATATTATCTGTTAACTCAAATTTCAAGGTTAGTGAGTATTTTTCATTTTTCAGTTATTTCAGTGTCAGATTAAGAGATTAAATTGCGGTTTTAAACATTAGGCAGGAAATTGACCTTATTGATTTGAACCTTTTGCCCTAAAAATTGAGACATTAATGCTGTCTTATTTAATGGTATTGATAAATGTGTCCTGTGACAGCTTTACGTTTTTAGAGGCGGTTCTAGACCAATTTTACTGGTCACATTTTACTTCAGTATGAAGTCAAAAAATGAATAAGTTACAATTGTATTAAATTACATTATTAAAAAATATCTCCCCTGCTCGCCCACCCCTAGAACAGCCCATGAGTTTCATTCATAGACCATTACTTGATCTACACATCAGCAGTACAGAAAAGGGCAACTACAGTTAACCCAATCAATGTTTTAGCACAGATTCAGAGGACATCACCCACACATAAAGGAGTCATTTCATTAACACACATTGCTGTTAGAAGCCAGTCCGCCATGTTGGATGTTTCCTTCACCCATCATCAGCAGAACGCTCAAACATCACAAACACAGGAAAGGCCTGCGCTGCCACAGAGGCTCAGATTCTATATTTTGTCTAGCTCGGGCACATTCATGCGGGCCATTTGTGTAAGTGATACCCACATGTTTCTTTTCTCATGCACCCACAAGGTTGGCCACAACAACACGGCCTGCAGGCTTTCTGTCTTTTTTTCCAACTGTAAAAAAAAATATTGTCATGGTTGAAGAGAAGTATCTCATGTCTGTGTGTGCTGCGGAGAAGAGATGTGGGGGAAGAGGAGGTGGGGGACGGCTCTGGCATTAAGTTGCATGAAATATCTTCAGCTGCCTCATCCATGAAACCCAATCCCCTCCTAGGGTGACTCTGGTTGCTACTTTCTCACATCCCTGCTGCATAACTCTTTATTATAGCGAGTGTGTTTGTGTGTGGCGAAAGATGATTGATAGTTTAACGACGATAATCACTTATGTGCGTGTTTACTGTGAGCCTTAAGCTCTTGGATTAGTTTGTATGGAAGGTGCTGCTTCCACGCTGCTCACACTACATAATTATTCTGTCTGTCACAGCGCTCTGCCTGCTCACTTTTATTTACTTATTGACTGTCCACTGTCAATACCGACAATCACTCTTTTGCAAGTTTTTGCAATGCGATTCAACTTATTTTGCAGGTTTGTATGCGCTGCAAATCCCAGTTTGAGTTGGAATGTCACCAACAGTGACATTTTAAGTGAGAATTGACACATACTACAGCGCGATATTTGACATTTTTGCGGATTAATGGAATTAAATGTAGGGTGGAGTTTTGCTTTTCAGCTGTAGGCAGAAGCTGTTCAACTGACACGCAGACGTACGGTTTCTCCCGCTATCTGACGCCCACACATACACCGATAAACATGTTTGCTCATTGGACACAGTGCCAAGATTAAATTAGGCAATTAGCGGTGATGAATTACCCTCTGTGAGTGTGACGCTCAGCGGCAAAAAAAAAAGGGTGTAGGTTAGAGCGAGGATGCTTTGCTACGGCCTCATACTCCGCAGGGACGTTCACATATCATTTAGGGTCGGATTTTAAATGCTGCTGTTGCTGTGACAGAAAAGTGATGAAATGTTGCCTGTTTCTGTTGCAATAGCTCAGACAATCTGCTTTTCTCTGCGGTTTGGTTTGCGTTCAGGAGTTTTCGGGCTTGAAAACCTCCGGAGAAAAAAAACTGGTTTGATTGTAGGCTGGTATGTTGTGGTTGAAAAGCGGCTAGAGGAGGAACTGAATACTGAATATGAATACTGATGGCGTTAACAGTGGCTCATCATGTGTCATCTGCAGGGTGATTTATCATATGTTCTTGATTTATAAACATCCCAAAATCCGTTAATATTTTAGATATCATCCTTATATCTTTCTACATCATGAAAATATACACTCCACTGCTTCCACGAGATTCAGCAGAGCATAAAGCAGCTAGCTTGTGTCGTTTTTTGCCGCATCGCAGGGCTTTTTGTTCACACCGTGAAATTCCCCCCAGGAGACCCCAGACCTCCATCAGTGTCTTTCCCCGGGAGCTCCCTCCAGGCGCGAGGGGGCAGAGTGCCGCTTCATGTCAGCCCAGAAATGTCACATCACCTCTTCCACACACACACACACACACACACACACACACACACACACACACACACACACACACACACACACACACACACACACACACACACACACACACACACACACACACACACACACACACACACACTCACCTCCTCCACACACAGCCCCGTGGTTGCCTCCCTGCTCCTGAAGGCTCCACAATTGACTTTGCATCTCCCAAGGAGGGCACGCACGCAAAATAAGAGAGAAGACTCTGAGCATGTAACTGTGTATTTGTGTGAATGTGCTCGTGGAAAATTGTGTGTGTGTGTGTGTGTGTGTGAAGAAATGTGTCTGCATATTGCCGCTCAGGCGAAGCAGCCTTGAGGCCTGCCTGACACAGCTTCAGGGCACAGAGAGGAAGGTGATTATCTCATAGCTGCCAGCCATCCAGCGCAAATAAAGACAGAAAGTTACCCCGGATAACTAGGCGTAGAGATTGTTAAAGTGGAGCCAAGCACATGAACACATTCCTTTGTCTTTTCTTAAACGTATAAGTGTCATGAACTAGAATAAGGCAAAAAGTGCAGTAAAAACTAACATCTCGTATTTGAATTTGCAGGTGTGTTTTCATTTTTATAATAAAATATGTAACATTTCTGGATTTTAAATTCTAAATAAAATGATGTATGGGTTGTGTATTTACATTATCCCAAATGCTTTCACCCATTTTCCAACCCAGATCATTTTCATTTGGCCGCCTGTATAAATTCATATCCCCTTTGTACATGCTGAGAAACTCCCTCTGGAGGGAACACAGGGGTTTTAGCCTTTGCAGACCATTTACATGCACACAAACCTATATAAAACACTACAGGAAAGGGACAACCCCAAAAAGTTTAAGCCACTTGAAGGATTTAGTCATCCAGCATCTGGATCTAAAGTGATCAGAGAAACAAACTGATCAAATGTTAGTCATTGAACTGCAGCAGACCTACAGGAAACGGAGAAACAACCACTTTTAAAGTGAATCTAATTTAATCAGTGTCTTGAGCAGTTTAATGCATCTGTTTTTTTTGGAGGGGAGACATCTACTGATTAAACCCTCCTGAACCATAAACATTGATTAAACTCTAACTGAGAGAAACTGACCGAATGACGGAGCTACAACCAAACTCCGTCTTTTGTTGTTTTGATTGAGAGCCGCCTCAAATGACTTAACATTATCTTTGCAATCTAATATTATTGAAAAAACCCTTTGCTACACCAAAAACATATTTAGTAGTCTGATTTCACCAGTTTTACAAAGAAAAAGTCATACATATATCTATCGTAGTACAGCACAGTTTTTTCTGTGCAAACAACTCATAGATCATGCCTTAGTAATCTTCCTGTGCATGTGTGAACATCTACGCAGTGCATTGCAACTGTTTCTTTAACCAAAATCAAATTGATTTTGTAATGGCTTTTAGACATGGGAAGTAGAGACACATTTGTCCTTTTTATTAAGGTTGTTGTTTTCTCGCCTGTCATAGACATAGTGACAGGTCTGCACCTTGGTTTCAGGATCTGGGCTGAGCTCTGCTGTGTTTGTCTTTGGATTTTGAAAGCCTGCCTACGAGCGTCTTTCTTTGGGAAACGCAACTCTTTTGGCAGGTGACGGGCACACACACCTGGACATGTATCCGTGCCCAGATGGAAGCTGGAGCGGTGGCAGCTGGTGTGACGTCCCCTCAGGACGGGGGAGCCGCTGGAGGGGAGTGAGGCGGACTCCGGACGGTGCCCCGCTCTGACGTTCTATAAGGAATCTCAGAGGAAATGTTATGGCCAAATCGAGAAAAAAAAACAACTTTAAAACGGAATTTCCCGTCTGTCTGTCTGTCTGTCTGTCTGTCTGTCTGTCTGTCGGCGGTCGGTCGGTCTGTCTTTCCCATCTCCTTTATCTGTGTGTGGCTCCCTGTGTGCCTCACGCCTCGTTCACAGTGCCAACACCTCATTAGTACAATATGCAAATGAACTGGCACAGGGCCAGAGCGTCAGAGCACAAACTGGAGACAGAATAATAGCACAATGGTGCATCTTTGTGTGTGTCCGCAAATCCATGCCCAGATTCATGTATGTTTATGTGCGTTTACCTGTCTTTGAGTGCTCAAACTGAGGAGACATGGTGTGTATGTGTTTGTGTGTGTGAGGGTGAAAGACAATAGCTGAAATAGGTCAGCCTAAACCAACTGTTCATTTAGACAGCTTCGAGATAACATGACCTCATAAGCTACGGTAATGTTCTACCTTTTTTGTGACAAAGTTAAAAAAAAACCTGTTCAATTTTAAATGTCAGTGATGTTCATGTGTGAATCTCCACATTTGATTTATGCCATGCTTGGAATGGGACACCCTAGCTGGAGGTGAGGGAAGCAGAGGGAAGCAGATGGAAGCAGAGGCTAACTTAATCAGTCGTTGGACAAAGAAATGTAGACTATATTGTCTTTTGGTGGTATCGAGAATTGAGCAGAGATTGAGGGCAAATTACAAGTGAAAGGTTGCAGCGAGCAATTGATAGTGAATATTATAAGAAAGAAAGACTCAAAGAGACTCACCTGTCAGTGGCATGAGCTCAGCATGAAGTGTTAGCTCTGGGCTGCAAACAGCACGATGAACATGTCAAATTGATGTTAATATCTAATAGCTGTTCCTCAGTGCCCCCTGGCCATCAAGTATGAACCAATCACCTCACACTGAGGTATTTGTTGTGTGTAAGTGTGTTTCATACAATGGAACACAATGGAGTGATTTGGCGTAGAGCCAGACCAAGCTTCTCCAATAACTTCCTTGCTCACACCTGGCATAACAGTTTTCACACTGTGCGTAATGAATGGCTCACAGTGCAGGAGAAGGTGACTCCTTTTCAGATTGTTTGAATGTTTAGAGTTTAGTATTCTATTATGAGAACATGGAAAATTAAACCAGCAACACCTACTGTTTAAGCAAAATAAACATTATCTTAGTTAAGCTACAACTTGTATTTGAACAAAAATGTATTAAAGAGGCCCTATTGTGCTTTTGGGTGGTTTCCCTTTCCTGTAGTATGTTATATAGGTTTGTGTGGATGCAAATGGTCTGCAAAGGCTGCAATTCCAGAGGGAGTGGCTATACCCACTCCTACCAAATACTCCCCATTTGGCAATTTTAGTCAACCACAGTGTGTTATTCTTTTACAACAATGTTACATTCATCCAAACCAACCAGATAGGTACTGACTATTGAACTGAGTAAGACACATTGTAATTTTGTCTTCTATTCAAAGAAGTTAAAAAGGGTTTAAAGGGTGTAGAACATTATGATGGAAGTGTAAGACGAAGAGAAGTATGTTTAACTTTGCTCTTTTCTACCTTTTTCAAATACATTTTGACGTGTAACAGAAGGTAAAGCTGAGTGTAAACAACTACACTTCAGTACAATCTCACATTCGTTCATGGCTTTTAGACCATATTTACCTTTACATATACAGTCTATGGTATTTATTAGAAGCACAGAGCTGTTATCCGAATAGGATATATTGGAAATGTCTCACACGAACGATGTATTCCACTTGTGAGAAAAAAATCACATATTATCTTAGAAAAGTGTAACTGTTGGTTTGCAGGACATTTAAATATGGATCTAACTTCCAATTGACTTTTTGGGGGAATACAAGACACGTAAACAAGCATCACTGAAGAGTAGTTCGCTTAGTGTAGTGTGATCACTAAGTTTTTATTTTTTATTTTAAATGTGTTTAATTTTCCATTTTTATCTGAAATAAATCTGTTTCAATGAACACACACAGCTGTGAAAGTAGGCAGCAATTTGAATGTAAAAAGTAAATGTCTTGCACACTCCTCAACCTGCGCATGTACACACAAACACACACACCCACACACATTTTTGTTTCAGAGAACCCTGTTGATTGGTTTGACCACAAACCAATGACTGCTCAACCATTTTAAAGTCACCATTTCTGTTCATCTTTCTCACTGTTGTTTTCCATTTCTGAGTTTCCTTGTTGCCTCTGTTCACCTGTTTATTTTGTCCATTCGTAAAAAGCAGCCATTATTTCTTCCCCCCCCAGGCAAGAGACGACGATGGCCTCGGTGGGAAATTACCCCAGCACAGCTTTACTCAGGACACGCCCAGGCTTGTCTTCAAGACAAACAGCGATGTGCTTGTAAGGACCATAAACATTTAACACCAGATAGAGTTTAAGCTTGATGGCTACTGCACAAATATGTTTTGATGTTGTTCTTTGTTAAAAGTGTATCAGTTTCAACTAATTTCTTCCTGACATGTTAATAGATCTTAGGCATATCTGTAAAAGTAGACCATCAGATTCAAGTCAGACCAAGAATAAACACACAGTACACAACTCATGTTTTACATAAAGTTTGCACACATTTAAATTGAACTTTTTTCATATGTAATCATTTGTTTTGCTCATTTTCATTATACATTGTATTCAGTGACTTGTGTTGGGAATTAGTAGTTATCATACAAGGAATCTTAATTCATTTATATGCAATTTATTTCGGTATTTTTGAGCAATGTAATATTTTACATAGATTGCACAAAAAATGAAAAGTTGGTGAACCCTTCATCACAATGGAATATTATACCACTAACATGTGCTTCAAATGTAGATCCAATGGATGATTCATGATTAGTATATATAATAGACTTTTATCTTTTAGCATTGTTTTGTGTTTTCCGGTTTCAGACTCTGAAAATAATGGGGGTTATCATTATTATTATTATTATTATTACATCTGACAAATAGTGTCAAGATCTACAGAAAAAGACCCAAAGGCATCTTAGGAATTGCGATTATTTCCTGTTGCTCAAAGTCAGATGAGAAGATAAATAGCGCTTGTATATGTAACGTAAGTTGAATATTAAGCATCAAACAGCAGTAGGTTAGCTTGACTAAACAAAGACTGAAAATGGCGGGAAAACAGCAAGCCAGCAACTTTAGAAAAAAATAAGCTAGTAGCAAAATCTAAAGTAGCTTATATCCTTGTTTTGTTATTTGTTGTGTATGGTACCAGACAAATAACTGTAACTAACTGCTTCTGATTGCAAGACAAACAGCAAGTGAGCTTTACAGGTGCTTGTAAGCAGATTTGATCATATCTGGACAGGCTATCTCTTTTCAATCTTAATGCTAATATGCTAAAAACAAACTAACATAGGCCGCAGCCTCATATATAGATATTTAGAGTGCTATTGATCTTCTCATCTACAGACAGGATCTACAAGAAAAGGAATTTCCATATTTCCCAAAATGTCAAACGTTTGCTTCGGATAAAGATGTCCCACGTGTAAAAGCAAACATGTACACGGCAGCCACACGCTAACAGAAATATTTAGTCTCAGTCGGCTGCAGTGACATTCAAATACAATCCACTGTCTGTCTTATCTTTCTTACAGGGGAGATATTTTGCTCACGTTGCGTGCGTGAGTGTGTGCTGTTTAAATATAGCGCGATATAACTTGACTTGGCAGAGTGAGAATGGCCTTTGTATGTCACATCTATAATGACCGATGGTGATGGCTGCCTGTGATAAGAACGGCCTAACACGGAGTGCAGCTTTCTTCTTCTTTGGCTTTTATCTGCAGTTTAAACTTTTCATGCTCCTCTCAGGTTTTAATGAAGACATCAGGTAGTGTAGCCAATTTAAAAAAAACACTGGAAAACCAGATATGTTTCCCCTTTTTGTAAGCCAGGTAATTATAACCACCATGATAGATATTCCAATAAATGAGGACAATGCAAACTGATATCTTGGCTAATCATAGTAAGTCCACATGTTGCAGATGGTCTGTTAAGCTCTGCCAAACTTTAATTTTCTTGTGTAAGTGTAAGCTTTATTCAGTTTTTTTTCAATGGACCAGGTGCTTTAAGATGGCAGCCTCTCGCTACATAATATAGTGTTGTTTGGACTCAATCCACAAGCCCTGTGTTACCGTTTGCCATCATTGACGGACTAGAAATGTCAAGAGTGGATACTTTGCCACAGATTCTTTGGAGTGTGAGACAATTTGACTGAAAAAGAAGCGACTGGCTCACTCAAAGTACCTGCTTCATTTTCCTGGGGTTTAATCCCTGTGTTATGTGATTATAGCAGCAATCTGAGAAGGGTCAAAAGAATCACATATCAACCTTAATAGGGAGGGGGGATATACAAGCCTTTCCCTTTATGCACTTCTGCTGCTTAAACCTCTTCATTCTACATATAAAACCACTTCAGGCACTCTTGGGGAAACCTTACGAACTCTGCGCCGCCTGAAACCCTCCAGCCTCTTAACCCTCAGCAACCGCCTCCTCTTCTTCCTCTTCATTATCTAAATCGTCCACATCCTCTGCAATCTCTTTAACATCTGCACATCTTCAGTGCCGGAAACTTTTTCATCCTCATCTGCAACCTGTTGGTCTAGAACCTGGTCATTCAATTTAAGACTCTTTCATCCAATCCATTAACCCCTAAAATGTCTCAGATCATCATCTTACCTTAATTGTTTATTTAAACCCACAATAAAACTAGCTGTTGCATTAACTTAAATGTCACCGGCATCTTCACTGGCCCTTTGAGAAGAGGAAGGAAAACGATTGGTGGTTGCACTTATTTGCAAGCACGATAATTGCTGTAATGCAACCGGTTAAACTGCAACGTTGATGCCGCTTCGTTGGCCACGATCAAAACAAATGACCGTAATTACATTAGACTGCAAACATCTGTGTAGTGGTGGATGGAGAGAGCGCATGAGCGAAAGCACAACTCCATTAGCGTAATGCGCAGTGAAATTTCACTTGCGGTGCAGAAAGTCGTTAAGTGCTCTCCATCTGTCTTTCTGAGTCGAGGAAAGATTTCAGCACATTTATTATTGAAAATATCCTGGGCCAAACTCAACTTGCGAGAGCCCCTTTTTGACTTTTACTCAGTCATGGCTCATTGAATTAGCCAGTACTAAATGGGCAGTTAAAATGTGTAGAAGTGATGCTGGAGCGTGCTGTTTGAGCAGTTGCTATGTAGTCCAGTCTCTGATGTGTTGTCGCTTTGATTCCTTATGATCTCCAGCTGCTTGCCCTGAGCTCCCTTCATCTGTCAGAATCTATTGCATTTGTGCAATTTATCCGTCCTGAGTGACACTGCATAATGGCTTATAACAAATGCAGCACTCTTTTCACTAACTTTTAGAGCTGATTAAATCCAGCCCGACAATCAGATTTTTAACACATAATATATGCAAGGAACCTGATGTTTTACATGCATAGCAGCTGCAGGACAGCATGCTATGTATGCCTTTGAAATCCTGGCCAGTGCTACAGTGCATCTGCCCAAACAGCGCATGTGAGTCCACTGTCTTTCAGCTGCTGCCAGACAGGATCCTGCCAAATTAACCAATGTTGCAATGCAGCGTGCAAAAAAGGAGTTTATCCACCTTCCGGTTGCAACTTATTAAGATTCAGCAGGGGGGCTTAAGGGTCCGTGTGATAGATGGATGTCGTTGAGGGGTCTGACAACTGATTAATGCCTTAATTATCTCTGGCGAGGACCTGCCACTCCTCCTAGAGCTGACAGAGTGAGCTGTGTGTGGCCTGACGAGTAACGCTGTGTTCCGGGCCCGCCCACTCTTATCTGCTCTACCAGGGTCACATTCATTTGCCTCCCGGGGGAAAATGTGCATTTTTTGTAATGCAAAGGTGTTTAACAGTGATGAAACAGTGCAGCCGGATGTTTTGGGATCTTTGCCACTACCAGAAAGACAACTTTTCAATGTAGCCTCCTCTTGTTTGCTCTCTGCATACAGAAGAGATTCTGCCTTAAATCACAAGGTAAGATGAGAGATTTAGTTTCATACTGAATTTATGATCCTGTTTTGAAATCATGAATGTGACTTATTGGGTATAGTTTAAGAAATAACATGCTGCTGCAGAACTTTATTAGTAAAACGTACAGTAACATTTTCCAAGAAGAACCAGTTACTTTTATGCTGCATGAGCAGTGAAAATTAAGGCATTCATAAGCTTTTAATCACACAATTGTCAGGAATGTAGATGCAGAAAAAGTTAGAGAAGTGTAAAAAAAGACAGTTTCATTTGTTGAGGAATACATTGTGATATTGTGTTGCATAATGTTATAATGTTAGGTGTTAAACTGTTTTTATGCAGGCAAACAAATTATCTTGTGCATTTTCTAACACAGCTTCTAAGTACATGTATGACGAGATTACAAAAAGATGGCTGCATTGCATTCTGCTTTTTTGAGACTAGACTTGATTTAAAAGATGGTTACATTGCTAACCAACAACACAATACCATACACTTACAGACTTTTCACTTTTTGAAATGTCTTTATGTCTTGTTGTGCTTGGGTTGTGGTTAAATGAGACTGGAAGTGCTTTTATTGCCAACATAAGGCGTACATGGAAATTCCTTGTTAAGACAGCAAGATAAACACAAAGTCACTTTAATACCACTTAGCAGCAGAATGGCATTTTTGCACATTTAACTCTCTGTAAGGAACATTTTTCGGACACACTGTAAATTCTAAGTATTTTGAAACAGCATGAGTTTTGTTTAAAAGTATTTTATATTTTTGTAATCTACAGATGGTTTGGAGGCTAAGCATTTGCTTACCATTGTAATTCAGAGGAGATTAAATTGTATTTAATCACAAACAAATTAGAAGTATTTTGTTTGCAGAGCGACAGGTGCTGATGCAGTGTGTGTCCTGTGTGTGTTTTCTGCTACAGGTGTGTGACTGGTGCAAACATATCCGCCACACTAAGGAGTACCTGGACTTTGGTGCTGGTGAGCGGAGGCTGCAGTTCTGCAGTGCCAAATGCCTGAACCAATATAAGATGGACATTTTCTACAAGGAGACCCAGGCTGCACTGCCGGGAGGGTTCTGTAACCCAGGACACGGGGGAGGAGGTGAGGGTAAGATGGAGTGCGGCGGGGGGGTACAGCTGCTCACTCCTGAATCTTGGGGAACGCCGTTAACGGACCTCCGGCGTAAAGCTCCCTCGCCAGGGGGGCCATTAACAACCTCTGCAATGGCCCCTTCCACTTCTTCTGCCACCTCCCCCTCAGACTCTGCAGCTGTCTACTCCCCGTCGTCCTCGTCCAAGATCCCCACACCCAGACTCCACGAGAGCCCCACACTCCACCCTGTTCCCACTTTGCACCCCCCTGTCGGGGTTCCTCCTGGTAGCCCTCCAATGGTGATGACACCACGAGGACCCATGCCCCTGCCCCTGTTCATGGAGCATCAAATGATGCAGCAGATGCGTTCACCATATCTTCGGCCCTCTGTCCACCCAGGTGGGCCCCATAGCCCCCTGTCAAACCCTATGATCCCTGGTATGGGTCCACCTCCAAGGACCATGGGTCCAGCATCGAGCCCCATGCACAGGCCTCAGATGTCTCCACATGTTTACCCCTCATCCAACCCCAACCCTGGTATGATGCCACCCTACCCCGGTTTCTCCATGCCAGGCCTCCCCCATTTCCCCCCAGTCAATATGATGCCCAATGGACGCATTCCTATGCCCCCAATGATGAACTATGGCATGCCATCTTTGTCCCCATTAGTACCCCCGGCAACTCTCTTGATCCCCTACCCTGTCATTGTACCATTACCAGTCCCAATCCCTATTCCAATCCCTATTCCCTACAACCCTCAGGCTTCTTGGGACAAGCCGGAGAGGAGTGGCCCCTTCCGCAGTGCTCCAGAGTCATCCGAATGTTCAGCTTCGGGGCCCCACTCTCCAGGTTCCTCTGGAGGGCACAGGGGGGAGCAGAAAGTAGAGCCATCAGTTCTAGAGCGTCTCTCTCCTGCACACTCAGAGAGGAGCAGGACAGGGATGGTGGACTTGACTGTGAAGGCAGAGGACAATTCGGGCAACCTGTGTCCAACCAGCTGCCCCGGACCCATGGACGGGGTGATTGATCTAACTGTGGGCCAGAGGACTTGCCAACAGCAGGTCATTCAGAGGATGCTACCAGGGGTCCAGGTCAAAGTAGAGGCAGAGACTGATTCAAGATCTCCACCAGCTGCTGGGCTGAGTTGGGAAGGGAAGGGGAGTTGTGACGGGGGAGAAGGGGCCCTCTCACAGGGCTTCCTCAGTGCTACGGAGCTAGAAGGGGCCACACAACCAAACACACTGGAATCATCAGGTCCTCCCTCCAGCTATAGCAGCCCTTCTTGCCATGATGACCCATCAGTGAGCCAGCTAAATCCCTGTATCTCTAACCATACCCCACCATCCTTTCCAAGCACAGCACGGACCCAACCCCAATCCCAAACCCCGCCCCACCTCCAAACTAACCCTGCTGCCCTGTGTAATGTCATAGTCAATGGTTCGGGGTGGCATCCGCTTCTCCCTCCTGCCTTCGAGTCTTACCCTGAGCGAGACAGTGTTGCAGGAGAAGGGGAGGCACAGCCAGCCAACGGTGACCTAGAGCATGAGGCACTAAAAGAGAACAATTGCTCAGTTGGAGTTGGAGATTGGGAGCCGGGGAAGCGGAGCTTATTGCAAGACGAGATGGCGGACACGGTGGAGGGTAAGCCGGATCCTGACTCCAATGCAGAGGAGGATGAGCATGCCTACTCCCTGCCGCTGCTGTCCACCGGAGGCTGTGTGGTCATCCAGCCTGTGCCAAAGCCCGGCGCTGACAAGACGGCCATCCTGTCCTGCTCCATCAGTGCCCCTTTATCAGTGGACGGGAGCCCCGAGCTGGAGCCGCCGCTAAAGAGGAGGTGTCTGCGAATCCGCAATCAAAACAAATGAGGTGGGTTCACTCCACTGTGCTTCCACAAACAGTCTTATGTAATTGTGCAGTCTGTTTTCAAAAATTATTCATTGACATTTTGGAATTCACAGTGGGGTACCCTTTAAATAATCAGACAATTTGTTGTTTCAAATGTCTCCCCAGCGTGTGTCTTTGAAGAAAATGATCTCATTTAGTTCCAAAATGTTCTTTAACAATTTGTGTACTATTGATGTCAGTCTTACCATCTGATGTTCAATATCACTTACATTGCAGGGAATAAAAGGATCAAGGTCCAGTAGGGAACATGACTAGAAGCCCACACTAAATCTAAATATTACATATGCAATATACACTTTTAGAAATTAAATAAGCCCTTTTATGTTTGTTGGGGTTTTCCCTCTCCTGTGTGTTATATAGGTTTTTATGCATGAAAATGGTCTGCAAAGGCTAAAATCCTAAAGTTGCGTTTCTCTCCCACACACTCCCCCCCCCCCCCCCCCCCCCCTGCCTGAAACACCTCCATTGGACTCCTTTGTTTACTTCCAGAACATAGTGACAACACTACGTAACATTTGCGCTTCTATTAGCTAGCGCTCCAACTAGGGATGCTCCGATCGCCAATTTTGGGTCCGGAATCAGTATCGGCCGATACCGATCGCCGATCCGATCGAGTGGGCGGGGCCTAAATGGAAGATTTAAACATTACTTTAAATCTTCCATTTAAAGTGATGTTTAAAACTCAGTTAATGGGGAGTTAGGGTTAGTGGAGCTTCCACAAACAACAATCAACTTAATTATTACATTCAAATGAAGTACATTATTCAAGTTTACATTCACTTTGGAGAATAACACGGGAGAAATGAGCAGAAGCCTCTCTTTTCTTCTCTCCCTCTCTCTCTCCCCCTCTCTCTCCCTATCCTGACAGCCTGTCAGTATCTCATGCAGCTCACTGATCCAGTAATGAGTGACCCGACAGTGAAGAATAAATATATGTATAACTAGTTTAGCTAGTTCCAGAGGTAGATAAAATAGCTAAGTGTGTTAGGTCTGACTCTTAACTCTTAGTGTGTGTGTGTCGCTCCGCTCACCCGTCCATCACAGCGGGTGGAGCTGCAGGATTTCTGCTTCACACACACGTTGCATACCGCTATTTTACTGTCTTTTTCGGACACCTTAAACTACTGCCAGACCAGTGAAGCCATTTTGGCGAGCTTGTTTTGCCGCTCACAGAGAAAAGTGTCATGTATTTTACGTCATGCGATCGGCATGTTTAGAGAGCACCGATCGATCGGTAGAGAGTGAGTATCAGCCGATCTCGATCGGTGACCGATCGATCGGAGCATCCCTAGCTCCAACACATTGTACTTAATCGGCCAGCTAACCAATCAGAACAGACTGGGCTGTGGTTTCAGACAGAGGGTGAAAAGAGGTGCTCCCATTTTATTTGTCGCTTTACTTTTACTGTCAGAGTTTTACTCCTGTTTTTTTTGTAAAGCGACCCGGGTCCCCTGAAAGGCGCTATATACATTTAAGTTATTATTATGAGCCTCAAAAGATAGGGAAGTCTATCATGAAACAGGATTTATTCAACAGATTAATGCAATATTTAATGATGCACTCCTCGAGTTGGTAATTAAATGAGATTGTATTCAAGAGCAATTGAAGTTATGGTAACATGAGGCGAGCGCTCTGAATTAGAGTAATTAATAACGACAAAAGACGGAAATCAAGCTCCATGCACAGTAAGTACTTCTAACACCAAACCAGCAGCTGAGCAAAATGTAACATGACCTTCAGGTAACTGAAGATACACAACATTTGATAAGTGATATTAACGAATTCAAAAAGATATGCTGTATCTCACCTTTCACTCTTCTGCCATATAAGGCATTAGTTATGAATGATCTAAAACACTATGTCAAATGTATGGCACCAGAGGAGCACTGAATATTACATTCTTTATTTGCCCCAAAGTGCCCTCAAGCTGAGACTGATTGCACGCTCTGTAGAGAATCAACAGAACATTAGGAAGCCCTTCTGAATATTTGCATGTTCCACTTTTTAACTGATTGTGTGTTGTACTTGTCCATGCTCTTTCCTCCCTTGAAATGGAAGTGTGGTGTTCCTCGTGAGTCTGGTCTCCTCATTGTCATTTACCTTTCAAAGGAAACACATTTTTTCACCAATGTGTATTTGACACATCAGAAATACATTTCTTATCAAAGTCTGTAGAGCATGGGTTGATTGATATACAGTGGACCCTCCCCCAAAAGGACCATGTTTGTGTCCCCAGTAAACCCTAAGTCCAAGTTTACTTATTTAAATGTACGTCTGTACTTAAAGAAGACTTATTATGCTAATTTTGAAGTTCATATTTGTATTTAGTGCCTCTACTGTGACGTGTCTCCATGCTTTAATGTTCAAAAAGCTCTTTATTTTTCTCATACTGCCTGTGCTGCAGCACCTCTTTTCACCCTCTGTCTGAAACCAGAGCCCAGTCTGCTCTGATTGGTTAGCTGGCTCTGTTGTGATTGGTCAACTGCTTAGAGATTTCCCGCCCCGTAGCCCGTCATGTAAACATTTTTGGAAGGCTAGCCAACAGAAGTGTGAGTGTTACATAGTTATGTTACGGAAGTAAACCAATGAGATGGAGACGATTCAGGCAGTGGTGGGATTGTGTTGGAGAGAAACTCCCTCTGGAGAGAATTTAGGATTTTAGCTTTTGCCGACCAAAACCTATACAACACACTACAGGAAAGGGAAAACAAAATTAATTAAACAAAATTGCATTCAAGAGCAATGTGCTTGGACACATGCACCGAATTAAGAAAAACCAGCCTTGTGGGTGACTCAGTCTAACTCTCCTCCCACTGTGTTTCACAGATGGACGCTCTGAGGACCACAGTGCCATCAACGACACTCACTTGTCCACCCCCCACCTCCAAACCCCACCCCTCCCAGCGACACTACCGCACATGTACACGCACACACATACACTTTTTTCAAGTCCTCGCTCATCGCCCAGTCTACCAGCACCACAAATCGCCTTCGACGACTGATGAGAGTCCAACCAAACATGTTGATGAGTATCACAGCAGAGCGCTCTGGACTCATTTGGTCCGTGTGACAGACGCT
This sequence comes from Harpagifer antarcticus, assembly GCA_902827135.1. Taxonomy (NCBI): domain Eukaryota; kingdom Metazoa; phylum Chordata; class Actinopteri; order Perciformes; family Harpagiferidae; genus Harpagifer; species Harpagifer antarcticus. The sequence continues at coordinate 758,968 of CADEHL010001065.1, forward strand.
CTGACGGAATGAACTACAGACTTTGTACTGCAGACAGTATAATACTGCAACAAGAGGACTTCACCCCACTGCTTCTCTCCTTATTTAGAGGCTATCAGCCCACACTGCCCCTTACACCTAATCCAGCGTCACCATCAAAGCAAGAGCTCTTCACATTGTCTGTAACTACAGAACGCACCAGAGTGATTAATGAAGGAGCCCCAAAGAGTGACTACCTTATTTTAATGAAATTCTAGCATTTTGTCCAACATGGTGCCACACCACAAGTAAATCTCTGATCCAGTAAGTGTTTGTTTTTTCTCTCACACCTTGTCACTAAGGTATACTGATTTTACAAAGGGTACATTATAGAGCCATAGAGATGGCAGAAATAACAGAAATTCTAACCAGCGAAAATGTACTTGTCAAAGTGTTCTGGGTGATTTTGAGGGGCGAAACATGAACACGGTTAATAGGATATGACTGAAGGACAATTAAAAGAGATGTTTCAATCAGAAGGCTTAAAAAGTGTCCTTGGACACTAAATCACCAATTTTGTGGATAATTATTCCTTCTGAATGAGCATACTGGAAGATAAATGATTAACCTTCACCAGCAAGGAATGGTGTGTGAGCGGAATCATACAATCTCTGACATGTCCTGTAGCATCAGTTTGTTTGGTATTAAACTCCACTTAATTGACATATACTGTATGTTGTAACAAAATAATGATACACAGTTGCCATGAAAAGCATTCCTACCATTGACATTTTCACGCCCTTTGGAATCTCGCTTGAGTGCTTAAACAGTACGCCATACCAGTAACCGGAATGGGCCCCCCTCGAAAAAGAACCTGGATTGCATGGCAATATAAAAACTCTGCCAACCTGCAGTGGTTACTTGCTACCGCAGGCTAGTACTTCATCTTTTTTATAATACATTACCAGTGATGTTCCTGTAATGGGCTAGTTTGAAACTGACTGCACTAAATTTAGAGGTGGCAGAGGAAAGCCAGCTCTTTCATAAATAATTATTGTGGGACTTAAAGTAACACCACACGTTCTTTTCTACAATAAACACACTCAAGACAAATGTTATGTTTTAAATATTTTAAAGTTATTTAAAAATATTGCTTCTTGCTTGTCCATCAATCCTGCCAAGTTACTTAATTTTTGCCAATTATCTTCAGTTTTAAGCCAATTGTAAAGCCAATGTTTTCTTTAGCATGCTCTATGTATGTCTTTGTGCAATTTAAAGGGGACATATCATAAAAAAGTCACTTTTTTTGTGCTTGTGAACATACATTAGGACAGTTTTCTGTCAAGGTCATAAAACATGGGATTTAACAAAGCCATTCAAAATATAATGCCCCCTATCTGAGCATCTCCTCTCAAGGCATCAGGACTGCCTTTGCAAAGATTCAATTTATCTTTCTTGCCGGCCAATCACAGCAGACCAGGCTTTTCCGGGTCTTAAAGAGACAGGTGCTAAAATGGAGCATTTGAAGGAGAGGTTGAATAAACATATATTCAGGAAAGCAGAATGAGATAAATAACGGGTTTTTGAACATTAAAGCCTGTAAACATGTTCTAGTCAAAACCCATAGTAAAAGTATGAACATAAAAATGAGCGTGATATGTCCCCTTTAAGTGAATGAAATACAACTGTCAACGTTCAGTTTGATCTGATCCACTTACACTGCAGTTTAAGACGGTGAGCTGGGACATCAAACAAAAAATGAGCATTTAGTTTACACCCTTACGTAGGAGGTACATTGTAAATGTACGAGACAAGGTATTATCATATGCCAAAGGCCTCCAGTGTGATGAAACAAAACATGTCGCCTAGTTTTCAGTGGAAATTGGATTTGCAAACTGAAGATTTGACCAGATAATTTATAGTTGCCAAGATAACAAGCACTTTCAAAACGAAAGAAAGAGTACACACGTGGATGTCAAAAACAGTATTACCCTCTTTTGTCTCTTCATGGTTTATTTAACCAATTAAAAAGGTATGTCACACTTCATGGAAGATGAAATACAACTCTGGATTAATTTAACATAACTAACAACTTGAATGATCTTTAAAAGGACATTTCACCCCAACATCTAAAATACCTATTTTATCTCTAACCTGTAGCACTATTTATCCCTTTAGTGTTGGAGATAGCATCTGTAGTGACGCCTGCCTTCTCTTCAATATAATGGAACCACATTGCACTCCAAATAAATACAGAAAGAGAAGGCAGACATCTTAACAGCTGATGTCAATAAAGGGTGAAGAATAGCTCTGCAGGTAAAAGTAAAAATATATAATCCCATCCCATCTGACTGTTTTTGTAGTAGCCTTTGGTTTTTTTCTGTCTGATTTGTTCTGTGTCCAAGTGAGGCCCAACATTAACTCATACTTACATGTCACAAGCATACATGCAGCAATCATATCACTTACACACAATGCACATACATGTAACTGTGTGTACGTGTTTGTGAGGCAGGTGCAATCAGAGAGCACAGTCGAGATTATAAAGTGTTGACTCAGAGTAAGCAGTGTGCAACTTTATCTGTTGCCTGTTAGTCAGGAATTTAGGCTTAGCTTGATGCTTGCCAAGGCCCAGCTTTGGTGTCAATTCAAGCAGTTCCATGCCCCCGTTTCATTTCTTTGCAATCAAAGGCAGTTAAAATGCTCTCTTTAAGCTGCTTGTTTCTGTCTCGTCTACCTTCTGCTGTATTTGTCCATAAGTAGAGATACCCCGTGCTGTTATTATTTCAGAGATAGCGGGCAGTTTTCTTGTACAGAATCCAGAAACAACAATGTAACTGGACACTGTTGTTTTTATTGTCTGTAATATGGGAGTAATACGAAGCCAAGGCCACAGCCCCACAACATCCCGCTTACTGTTTTGACCAAAAAACAAAGATGAGGTTTCTAATCTTTTTTAATACGTCAACTTTTAAATCTTTTCAATTGTTACTTTCTGCAAATGTTATATTTTATCAAATGTACAAAAAATCAGCAGTCTGTAGATTTTTAGATTGTAAAGTCCCCCCAGGATGCAAAAACATACAGAGGGCATTACCTCAGTATCCCCAATAGCTACAACCATGTACAAATCTGAGACACTGCTCTGTCCATAGTTACTGTATGGGCCTGCACCATTCGGTTCAATATAAGTAGGAAGGCAATTGTGTCAGGTAAGGAGAACACCGTTTTTAAAATGACCTATATGTTCTGGTTAGTTACTTTGGTTACTGATGTAAGCTAACTGCTCCGAGCTAACTCTTTACTGTCTGCTAGCATATCCCAAAACAGGAAAATCGACCGGTAAATCAAAGAATGATGAATCCATTTTGGACTCATGTGTAGCTGTCATCAAGCGCCACCCGGGACAGAAGATATACTTTCAACATTAAATATCTAAAGCATATGGCCATAAGTCATTGCAAAGAATATATGATTATTTGATATTTCTATTTGAGAGTTAAATCAAAAGATTGTCACCACTCTGGCTTAGTTTAGCATAACACAGCATTGAGATAGTAAATGGGTTTGCTCTGTACAAAGGTTTTAAAAGATCTGCTTACCAGCACCTGGAAGTCTTACTTATCAACACAATATAACCATTTGTTTTCCAGTATTAATGCTTAAAGCTGGCTGTAGCTCCATAATCGGATTTCCCAAAATGTTTCTTCCCCAGAGGGCAAATGTTAAAAAATGTTGGCTACCTTTTCCTGTGACATTGTTCATGCGACCATCAGACTAAACGTAAGCCTCCAACTGTAGTCCCTCCCAGCTTCAGCAAGCTGTTAGTTAGCCTAGCTCAACGCAAATAATAGTAACGGGGAAGAAGCTAGCCTTGCTTTGTCCAAAGGTTTAAAAAAAAAAATCGGTCCACCAGCACCTGTAAATCCTACAAAATACTAAAGTGTATTTGGTCTGTTTCCAGTCTTTATGCTAAGCTTAGCTAACCGGCTGCTAGCTATAGCTTCACAAGGAAATTTCGCTAAATGTTGATTGTTCCCTCCTTTTTCTGACCCTTCTCACAGTCACACCATCAAGCTAAAATGACAACTTACCACTAGTCTCTAAGAACTCCAAGTAGGCCTATGTCATTGTCTTTACCAGACGTTAATGAGGAACTAACCAAAATCTGTTACTATCTCTGCTTTTTCTCCTGCCTGACACCGTTACACACACATTCAGACACACACAGACAAAACAACATGCATGGTCTGTCTGACTCTAATCTCCACAATGTTGTGTTGGCGTTGCAAACGATACACTGTCCATGTCTGAGACAGATATTCAAGATATGAAAGCCTAAATCTCATGTGGAAAAATTCTGGACCACTTATTCAGTCTTTGTGATGGCAAACAGACTCGTGACAAATCTCCTGCATTCCTTTTTTTGATGATGGACTACAGGCCTAGTCAACAACCTGAATTATGCAATGACAACTTACTCCAACCCTAATATAGACCAGTGGTCCACAGACAAAATAAAAGATGACATGACTTCATGTTACCTTTCAAAAACAACAGAGAAGTTGCCTTAACTCTTGCTTGTATAATCTCCACAGTTAAGACAATGATGCTCGCTTGTAAAGAAGACTCCCTTCTTTGTACAAAATGAAATATACCAGAAATAACAACTTTGTTATCTTGCTAGTGTCAATGTATAGATGATCAGCTTTTTTTCTGTAACTTGGATGGACCGTCACACTTTTGCTAAGAAGAAACCCTCCTCCCAACTTCCTGTCCGTAACCATCCAATCTGTTCAACGTTTTAACTCGTGGTGGACTGTCAATCTTTTTGTGTACATTTTATAGTATTATTTATTGTTGACAAGTTTTGCATTTGCAAATAATAAAAAAAAGTGAAGTTGACCGGAGCATTCTATTCCAATGTAAATGCCTGGTGAACAGTGAAAAGCTTTTTTAATTATTAAAATGGAGAAAACAGTGATATGAGGAGATGACCTTCTGTCTTTTTATTATGACCTTGTAACATGTACATAACATGTGGCCAAAGTTGCTTTGGAAAATAATAATTTTTTGTGTTGTAACAGTATTTGTTTTATCCAGTGAATTGCTCATGAAGACAAATAAACAAGAGGCACACACAAATCTGTTTCATATTTGTTCCTATCTGCTTATTTTATGTATCCTGCACGCAAAAAACATTATCTTTATTCTGTGACGGATTACTTAAGTATCAGTTCATATACAACATAGCAGAGAGCCAATCAGGATCAGTGAAAACGGTGATAAATCCTAATCATAATTTACGTGTAAATTGTAAAATATCACTTTTCAGAGTCAAAATGTTTGACAGTAATCCTTTTGAATAAAAACTCTGAGAACAAGCAGCGCAGCTCAATGGAAACATGAGAAGTATAAATACAACACGTTTTAATCCAGAGATACCCTCGACATCAAATACTGTGCTGCATATTGTCATACAATAGAGTTTGAGATGAAAAGCAAGAGCTACTCTAGGATATCACAGAATTGACCCATCAAATAAAATTACGCTAACAGCTTGTGAATGTTATTTATAATTAATGCACACGAGATTACGTGTTTAAACACATTTTAGAATATTGAATCATGTGTAACTAGGCTTTGGTTATATCATTTAAATATTAATGGATAAGATGGAGTCGAGTGAAAATAAAAACACACTTATAATGAGTCAAGTAATTAGTAAGTGGTCCTGGTAACAACACAACTATGTGAATTGGTTAATATGGACCAATAAAATGTCCCGATTGTTAAGAAATCATTTCATCACAATCAGAGGATGATATATAATTATTTGACTAAGTTGACATCTCATTGAGATCAAGTTATTTTTCATTAGTAACCTTGCCAAAAGGGCAGAATGAACATACAATAAATACAAACATAACCACAACTGTGAGTCACTACAGATGAATGAGCACAATATCCAGTTAATGTGCATTATAACACACTGTTACAATGCACACAAGGCACAGTTTGAAAACAATTTCAGTGAAGGATTAAAGAGCAATTGCATTATTCATAATAATATTTATATATTCAACACAAATGTTCATGTTAATATAATCAGATGTTCAGGTCACAGCTCAATGAGAAGTTGGATGTTCTGGTCTCTAGCTCCATCTAGTGGCACCTCAGAGTATTGGCACGCTCCTCAGTAGGAAGGTAATGAACAGAATGGAAATGGAATGTTCTTTATAGGGAAACACCATTTAATCAACTATAACTGTGCATCCAATATACAGGACTGTCTCAGAAAATTAGAATATTGTGATGAAGTTCTTTATTTTCTGTAATGCAATTAAAAAAACAAAAATGTCATACATTCTGGATTCATTACAAATCAACTGAAATATTGCAAGCCTTTTATTATGTTAATATTGCTGATTATGGCATACAGCTTAAGAAAACTCAAAAATCCTATCTCAAAAAATTAGAATAGTTCCTCAGACCAAGTAAAAAAAAAAGATTTATAACAGCAAAACACAATCAAACATTTGAAAATGTCCATTAATGCACTCAGTACTTGGTTGGGAATCCTTTTGCACGGATTACTGCATCAATGCGGCGTGGCATGGAGGCAATCAGCCTGTGGCATTGCTGAGGTGTTATGGATGCCCAGGATGCTTCAATAGCGGCCTTTAGCTCATTAGCATTGTTGGGTCTGGTGTCTTTCAGCTTCTTCTTCACAATACCCCACATATTCTCTATGGGGTTCAGGTCAGGGGAATTTGCAGGCCAATCGAGGACAGTAATGCCATGGTCAGTACACCAGTTACTGGTGGTTTTGGCACTGTGGGCAGGTGCCAGATCATGCTGGAAAATGAATTCCTCATCTCCATAGAGCTTTTCAGCAGACGGAAGCATGTAGTGCTCTAAAATCTCTTGGTACACAGCTGCATTTACTCTGGGCTTGATGAAACACAGTGGACCAACACCAGCAGCTGACATGGCTCCCCAAACCATCGCTGACTGTGGGAACTTCACACTGGATTTCAAGCAACTTGGATTTTGCTCCTCTCCAGCCTTTCTCCAGACTCTGGCGCCTTGACTTCCAAATGAAATACAAAACTTGCTTTCGTCTGAAAAGAGGACTTTGGACCACTGTGCAACTGTCCAGTGCTTCTTTTCCTTAGCCCAAGTCAGACGCCTCTTCCGTTGTCTTGAGTTCAGAAGTGGCTTGACCATGGGAATACGGCTATTGTAGCCCATTTCCCGGATACGTCTGTGAACAGTGACTTTTGATACCTGGACTCCAGCTTCAGTCCACTGTCTTTGAAGCTCCCCCAAATTCTGGAAGCGACTCTTCTTCACAATGCTGTTAAGGCTGCGGTCATCTCTCTTAGTTGTGCAGCGTTTCCTGCCACATTTCCCCCTTCCAACAGACTTTTTGTGGATGTGCTTTGAAACTGCACTCTGTGAACAGCTTGCTCTTTGAGAAATTTCTTTTTGTGTCTTACCCTCCTGATGGAGGGTGTCAATGACGGTCCTCTGGACAGCAGTCAGATCAGCAGTCTTCCCCATACTTGTGATTTAGTTTACTGAACCAAGCGGAGTGTTTTTCAAGGCTCAGGAAACCCTTGCAGGTGTTTCGAGTTAGACGATTCAAGTGATTCGTTGAACACCCTACTAGTATACTTTTTCATGATATTCTAATATTTAGAGATAGGATATTTGAGTTTTCTTAAGCTGTATGCCATAATCAGCAATATTAAAATAATAAAAGGCTTGCAATATTTCAGTTGATTTGTAATGAATCCAGAATGTATGACATTTTTTTTTTTTTTTAAATTGCATTACAGAAAATAAAGAACTTTATCACAATATTCTAATTTTCTGAGACAGTCCTGTAATTAGATCTGCTTTAGATTATTGCTCTTCGTGGTACTGCTTACCACCTTCATCACATTCATTCTTACAATGTATTTTTATAGAATGTTTTTGAAAGCTTTTTGTTGGGTGACATTGGCAGTTTTAAAAGAAAATGTATTAAAGAAAAGGTGATATTGCAATTTCACCTATTCTTAAAAAACAAACAAATATCAGATAACTTTAAAGTCCTTAACTTATTTCAGTCATTCTGTTTGTTTTTTTCAAAACATTGAATTGATTTCAGGAAAACATTCATCATCGTATTGCTATATTAGGAATACTTAATTGATACACTGCTAAATGTAAGAGTTTTTTATTGTTGCAATTCTCATCCTACATTTTAATCAATTAAAAAAAGAAGACATGATAAAACAGAGTTATATCCGTCTCTTGTTTCCCTCCTGTGTCTGATTGTCTCATTGCGTTCACCTGTTGCCCTTGTGTTTCTGCCTCCCTTACCCAGCTGTTTCTCGCCTCGTGAGTACCCCTCTGTATTTAGTCTTGTCTTTCCCTGTGTTCCCCTGTCGGTTCATTGTTTGTTTCTCCTGTCTCCCTCCATGTTGGTCACGACCGTGTTTTGGTATTGTATCTTCCTTGTGGCGTTTGGATTCTTGGACCCCAAAGCAGAGACAGACACAAGTAAAGTTCAAGGTGTTTGATAAATAATACTAGGCCAAGGCAGGTACTGTCGACAGGGAGCTGGCTGGTAGCAGAAAGGTCCAAAAACAAACAGAAGGGAAACGTTCCTGGCCAAAAACTCAAAAAGTTGCACAAAAACTGCAAAGAGAAACAAAAAACTCGGCTTGGGCTGCAGAGAGGCACTCTGGATCCACGAACAGCATTTCATTCTCTGGCAGAGAAGTGAGGTGAGGGCCAGGCTCTTAAAGAGCAGGTTGATTATGTGAGTGGGAACAGGTGTGCCTCTTCTGCAGCCAGGAGTAAACCAGCCACGCCCCCTGTCACACACCAGCCCTGCAGAGAAGGAGAGACAGAGTAGTGAGGGGTAAAAGGAGCAAACAACAGGAAATAACACAACAACAACAAAAAAACATGCATAAACATAACAGTACCCCCCCCTCAAAGGACGCCTCATGGCGGCCTACCAGGCTTATCCGGATACCGGGCATACAAGTCTCTCAAGAGATCAGGGTCCAAAATGAGCGACCGAGAAACCCATTGTCGCTCCTCTGGCCCATACCCCTCCCAATCCACTTGGTACTGATATCCACGGCCCCGCCTTCGAACGTTCAGCAACCGCCGTACAGTGAAGGCCGGGTGGTTGTCGATGAGCCGGGGGGGGGGAGGGGGTTCGGTCGGAGGGCAAAGAGGACTGCAGGAAACTTTCTTGAGGAGTGACACATGAAAAGTTGGGTGCACCTTCAAGGCAAGAGGCAACTTGAGCCTAACCACACTAGGATTGATGACCCGTTCTATCTCATAAGGTCCAATGTACCTGGGAGTGAGTTTCCGAGACTCAGTTTGTAGAGGGAGGTCACGGGAGGAAAGCCAAACCTTCTGGCCCGGTTGGTAATCCGGAGCTGGTCGGCGGTGACGATCCGTCAGCCTCTGGTTCCGGGCGGAGGTGCGGGTGAGAGCTGCCCGGGCTTCACGCCAGACTCTGTGGGCTCGCCGAAGATGCCCCTGTACCGAGGGAACCGCCACCTCTCTCTCTTTAACCGGAAAAAGGGGGGGTTGGAAGCCGTTGGAAGCCATAAAGGGTGACATACCTGTGGCAGAGCACACCAGGGAGTTGTGGGCGTACTCAACCCATGGCAGATGAAGAGACCATGAGGCTGGGTTTCGAGAGGCAACACAACGAAGAGCCGTTCCCAGGTCCTGATTTGCCCGCTGAGTCTGGCCATTGGTCTGGGGATGGTACCCAGAGGACAAGCTGGTCGACGCCCCCAATGCCCGGCAAAAGGCCCTCCATACTTGGGAGGAAAACTGCGGACCCCTGTCTGATACAATATCTACCATGCAGCCTAAAAACATGCTGGGTGGGAAGAGTGGCAGTCTCGAGGGCAGAAGCTAGTTTAGACAGGGGGAAGCAAAGTGCACAGCCTTAGAGAAACGGTCAACGATGGTCAGAATAGTGTTGTTACCGTCTGATGGTGGGAGACCAGTTACAAAATCCACCGCAATGTGGGACCAGGGCCGGTGGGGAATGCAAGGGGGCGAAGAAGACCAGCGGGGGCCTGATGTGAAGCTTTGCTAGTGGAACCTTGTCTAGAAGGGACAAAGAGGCTATCCTCAAAAAGGCACAAATGGAGGTGGCCGACATGCCTTGGTTGAGGAGCTTGTTGCCTGAATGGCTCAGAGTTTTTTCACGTAGCCCTGAGAGTCTCCATTTTCTGACCCTTTCTTGGGATCCCGCCTGGCATTTGGAGGTCCACGGAGCCTCCAAAAGACCTCTAAAAGACGCAAGGTCAGAAAGCCAGCTTGTGCTCCAGTACCGGTACACACAGCCATGGTTCCGTGCTCCAGTGCCGGCCCACACAGCCATGGTACGTGCTCCAGTACCATCCCACACAGCCATGGTTCCGTGTTCCGGTTCCGTGCCCAGCAGCCATGGTTCCGGCTCCTGAACCGGCCCACACAGCCATGGTTCCGGCTCCTGAACCGGCCCATACAGCCATGGTACCGTGCTCCAGTACCATCCCACACAGCCATGGTCCAGGCTTCTGTTCCGGTCCCAGCAGCCATGGTCCCTGCTCCAGTACCGGCCCACACAGCCATGGTTCCAGCTTGTCGGTTCATTGTGTTACCTATGTGTTATCCATGCCATGTTTTTTGCTGATTGGCTTTTGAAATAAAGCTCGCTTTTGTTTATAGACCTTTACCTTTTTTGTAGTATGCATCTGGGTCCTACCTTTTCCGCGATTCTTAACAGAGATCTAACAAGTGGTTTATTGCCAAGTAGGTTTTACACAAGGAATCTGTCCGGTGTGTATGGCGCATACATCAATACAGTAAGAGAATCACTGACCAAAAGGATTATAATAAAAACGATTTCAATGTAAGAAATACAAATAGAGAAATATTTAAACCAAACAAAATTATACAAAAAACTAAGTACAGTATAGTATGACAAAATAAAAAATGGTTAATATCATATATGAACAATGCTACATGGTTTACATTTGTTCTTCACTTGTCCGATGAGGGTGGTGTTTTCGTGTCTTTACCCCATCCTGTGCATGTGTTTTTACACTCTACCAGTAATGATCAAAAGAAAGATTGAAAGTTGTAGATCAGATTTGAGTTCATCCGTAGCATTACATAATAGTATTGTGTTTGCTTGACTAAGGCTTAAGAGACCCTATCATGTAATGGGAATAACCCTTTCCTGTAGTGTGTTGTATAGGTTTGTGTGCATGTATATGGTCTGCAAAGGCTCAAATCCCTGTGTTTGTCTCTCGCCCCCCCCCCCCCCCATCACAACCAGAGCAGACTGGCCTCTGGTTTCAGACAGAGGGTGAACATTAAAGCATGGAGACATGTCACATTAGAGGCACAAGATACAAATATGAACTTCAAAATTAGCATAATAAGTCTTCTTTAAGTACAGACGTACATTTAAATAAGTAAACTTGGACTTAGGGTTTACTGGGGACACAAACATGGTCCTTTTGGGGGAGGGTCCACTGTATATCAATCAACCCATGCTCTACAGACTTTGATAAGAAATGTATTTCTGATGTGTCAAATACACATTGGTGAAAAAATGTGTTTCCTTTGAAAGGTAAATGGCAATGAGGAGACCAGACTCACGAGGAACACCACACTTCCATTTCAAGGGAGGAAAGAGCATGGACAAGTACAACACACAATCAGTTAAAAAGTGGAACATGCAAATATTCAGAAGGGCTTCCTAATGTTCTGTTGATTCTCTACAGAGCGTGCAATCAGTCTCAGCTTGAGGGCACTTTGGGGCAAATAAAGAATGTAATATTCAGTGCTCCTCTGGTGCCATACATTTGACATAGTGTTTTAGATCATTCATAACTAATGCCTTATATGGCAGAAGAGTGAATAAGGTGAGATACAGCATATCTTTTTGCATTCGTTAATATCACTTATCAAAGAGCTTTTGAACATTAAAGCATGTAAACATGAGGCACAACATACTAATATGAACCTGAAAATGAGCACAATAGGGCCCGTTTAATATGGATTCAATAGGCTGTAAAAGTAATCAAATATGGTTACTGGAAACATCTTGATTTGGTTTCATAAATGAGAAGAGAAATGATGAGGTGAAACTTCTTTTACTTGTGTTGTCACTGTGTTGCTAACCTTTCCAAGATATCACCTGTCCAACAAACTGCTCATTTGGGGTTATGTTTGGATGTTCTGCAATTAAAGCTTGTGTTTGTCTGTTCAAACACTGTGTCTGTTTCTCCACATGCAAACTAAAGAACATATCAAATGGATCACTTCTTGTCGGTGATGATAGAAGATTCTTCCTAGGAAACAGTGAGCACTCTCAGCTTTGTTTTGAGCAGCGAATGGCTGCAAGTCGAATGACAGGAGCAACACTACATCAACAGAGCCACAGTTAAAGTAGGAGCAAGGTGCAGGTATGCATGTGGTCCAACGGCTCCCTCTGTTGTGTCAAACAGGAAACTTCACGTTTCTTGACGACATGACCCAAAACTCCCACACCTCATTATGTATTCACATGGAATTACTAGTATTACATTAGGATCTGACATTTAAAAAACTGCAGTCATTTCTTTTAAAAAAAATCCCAAGGGTACACATGATATACTAAAATGTACTTATTTTGAAAACAGTATTGGAATGTTGTATTACCCAATCACAGAATAGACTGTTTGTCTATCATTACATTATATAAAAGATACTATAATATGTGCTTGTCTATTTACCAGGTAGATAGTCGTATGACAATAACTTTAATGCATAAACAACTATAGGGACAGATGCGAGGTAGAGGTGCACAACAGGACAGGTGGCTTATGGGTAACTGAGTCATCGGTGTGTTGATGTCAGGGGGAGGAGAGAGACTCCAGACTCGGTCTGTGTGTAGATGTGAGTGCACGGTGAAGAATTCAGCCGCTGGAGGTATTTTCTAAACGAATACAACTACTTATTAGTGTGGATAAAACCAATAAAGAAAACAAAACGAGGAGCACACATGCGAAAATGCGAGAAGAAATCCAGGAAGAGAGTGTGTGCTTATTAAAAATTCAGCGCGGGAGAACACACATTATCGCCCCTTCGGATGACCTGTGGCAGCACCGAGGATAAACTACAGCAGCTTCAAACATAACTGGATGGGCTGAAACGAAGCGGAGTTTTCACTAAAGCGCGAGTCCAAAGCATTTCCAAGCGACCAAAACCCAAAGGGAAGGGGAGGAGAGGGGGGCAAAGAAAACGCCCTGCTGCCTGTTGCTGGTATCTACACATTCAAACTTTATCGCCGAGTTGGAAAAATGCACTTTTCACTAAACGGGAGAGGATAACTCTAAAGTGTAACGCTATATTTTATAAGCTAAAAGTCACGCGGCTAGCTAGCCGAAGGCCCGCGCACTCGACAAGTTTCGGCACGCGAGGAAAAGCCTCTTCTTTGGGAATATTTTCTCCTCATTGTGCACACTATTCCTGGTGGAAGCGATTTGGGTGGGCTGAAAGCCCAAGGCTTGCTCCGCTAGGCCCACGGCCATTAGCCAGAGACAAAGCGTTTTCACATGTAAACTCACATACAGTTTGGAGAAGCTCTTCATAATTTTACTTAACTTTTTTTTAACGAGCCGACGCTGCAGCCATGTCGCTGGGAGCGGAGAGGAGGATGGAATCCCGGCTCAAGAAGCTGGAGGACATGATCAGAGAGCCCAGATCTGCCATAAACCTGGAAAGTTTGCTGGTAAGTCAACTGGGATACACCTCATAGATTATTAATGATGCCGTGTTGTCTGTGTGTTCACACGCTAGACACGTATGCACACACTTAGCTATGCTATTGACATAATATGTCCTTCTTTTTTCTTCATTTCATTCCCCAAATGGGACCTGCTACGGTTAGCATTGTTGTTTTGACATAAGGCAGACAGACTGTCATGCTGCTGCCTATGACTATTCTTTATTGTTGTTTTCTATTTTTTCTCATGCACTTTCCATTCTGTCCTGAAATGAGATACCTTGACATTAATTCCCCTTAGAAGTCAAATAGAAAAAGCTTTCAAAATAACAGCCTCATGGTGCAGGGATGTACTGTAGACAGGCCTGATTAATAGTTAAGACTGAGTGCAGACAGTGCAGTTTGGGGCTCTGTGAAGCCTGTCTACAGATTAAGATTAACTAGTGGAGATTGTCCCATTGGTGTGTTCATGGAGACTAATATTTCCGGCTAAAATCCCTTCTGGGTAACAGTAGGGCCCACCAGTCCCGGTGAGTCCCACCACCCACCAGCTATTCTGCTTTTCCTGCACTGATGGGCGATTAGAAAGATGTTCGCACCATGTTTTGCCTAAGACATAACCATTATATCTTGATACAATTGTGTTCTAAACAACTTTCCTGTCTTGGAGTTTTCTGAAAAGTACGATACAATGTAGGCTTGGCAAGATCGATTGGTAAAATCAAAAACTTCTGAATCAAAACTCTCTATAATATGCATGCATATGTGAAACTAAACCAGTCACTTCATATCTGTATCTGTCAGCTCATTCAATTGTTCTCACATTCCATAAGTGAATGTTACTTTAAAGCCCTTGCATTGCATCAGTGCAGACAGATTTGCATACACAGCATGTGAATCACACTTGCTTTGATATGTTTCTGTCTTGCTTCCCATTTCTGGGAAGTGAGCTGCTGCATTCCACTGCTGTTTCCTCTGAGCTGATTTCCAGTCTTTTTTTAGTCTTGTCCCTGTGTTTACATGTGTATGATTGAATCACCTTTTAAAGCATTGCGTGAGAATTCAAAGTATTTCTTTACAATCAGAGGTGGAATATTCTGACGTAGTCTGATTTATAACTACAAGACGTTAAGATGTTAACCCGACAAAGTGAAAATCAGTATTAGAATGTTCCAAACTGATAGGATCTGATACCAACATGCATCAGCAGTCAGATACCGAGGAAAAGGGAAGTTGTTGTCCTTTTTGCAAAAAGCAGGAGTTAGAGCTTACTGTTGGAGAATACAGTTTAATAGCAAATGATACTCTGCAGTGAAGATAATATAAATATATATATATATATATATATATATATATATATGAAGTGGTGTGTCATCAAGTCTTTTTGAATGGTTGCACTTCCAATGAAGTCAGACACATTGGCCTCACGTCTTTCTCCTGGCTGTATGGCTGCTGCATTTCAACCCCAGAGCAATCTGTTTGGATCTAACACGGAGACTGGCTTCTTCCCGGTCAAATGGAACATGATCATGTGGGAGTTAACGATTGCAGAGAAAATAGAAGAAATAGAATAATAATAATAATAATAATAATAAACATAACAATAAAACTAACTACACTTATGGAAACTAGTGACCCCATTGAGGAATACTGCTTTAGATTGACCCTTTTTCCCCAAATAGTTTCTGGTGTTGTCTAGTGTCCACACGAACTAACAAATCTAAACTGAATGGAAAGCTCTTTGAATGCTTGGACCACATAAAGCTGGAGCCACCAACGTTGGGTGCTGTACCTAATGTCACTCTGTTTACAAGGACTGAACATAAGGACCTCTAAACACTGGGCTCTTACTGTAAATCAGAGCCAGCTCTGTGTCACAGGACCTACTTTGGCTGTAAAGTAACATCCCTTTTAGTGGTGGTGTTTGAATCTCTGGGCCTCCTAACTGTATCTGACAGAGGGCAAACACACTGTCGGGTCTATCTTAAAAAGCATCACTTCACCCCTTTTAATGGGCCCCATCTAGCTTGGGGCCCCCTGCACATACCCTCCTCTGTCCCCCCCTTACACTACTTGAGGCACTCCTGCTCTGTCCTCTCGTACCTTAAAGGATTTAGCAGAATACTTGCTTTAAACACCGGTGGTGTTTACTTCCTGCACGCGAGCCGGAGAGATAGAGGTGTTGAGTGTTTGAGACAAAAGTTGAGTGGGAAGCATGCGTAGGAGGGAGCAGGCTGCACTTTTCCATTTTGAGCTGCCTTGGAGCGAACACAGGGATCAAGAAGTTCTGTTGCTCACGGTGGGATTCAAACACACAAACAGTAAGGGCTCAGAAATGTCCTTTTTGCAGGTGGAATAAAAAAATGGCTTACTTTAAGTGCCTTAATAATTGCTCATAGGCTCATATTCAGTAAACGATGAATCACACATCTCCTGCTATTGTGGCATAGCAACAGCAAAAAAAGCAGCTTTGTTGACAACAGAGTGGTGCAGTGATGATGTATTTTCAAAGGCCGACCCGAAAGTTAGCAATCTTCAGGTCTTCTGACAAAAGCAATGGGAACTTTCCATTAGATTTGGGAATATTGCAAAAAATCGGCTCTGTGGCAGATACACAATATGATACTTACACATTTAGTTCAGCAGGTTAATATCCATTTATTAACAACACTTTATGATTTTTGAAGTGTAAATACATTGGCCAGAAGTGAAAAGCTAACGTTATGAACAAACTACTCATGTTCGCATGGCGGTGCTAAGCTAAATGCCACTAATATTTCGGTGTGATGACTTTTAGTAGTCTTATTTAGCCACTTCTTAGCAACCACTATGTGTATATATGACACAAAGTAGCTCTGGGATATTTACTGACTATTTTATGTCAAAGAACAAAATGTGAAAATCTATTGGGTTAACCACGGGATTTAGGACTCATTCCTGCATCAGTCTATTGGGTTTGTACTTTTCATCGGACTTGAAGTAAGATGTATTTAGGGAGCAGTGGGCTGAATACCCCGAGGATACGGAAAGCTGACAGTGAGGAATCTGCAGCATCTGTCAAGTAAACCCCCTGACCTTCCTGTAAAGAAATCTAACCCTCTGTAAGCTGGGAAACGCAGAATTGTACTCTGACATTACAAGTACGCAGCAGAGATTCATTTTAAAACTATTTAGTCATTTGTAATGAACCCTTCAATTGCACCTGCTTCCAAAAAGCACAGAGTACTCAGCGAAAAGCACATAAATGGTGCTTTAATCGCACCATAAACTCTGGTAGTATAAACTGCAAATCACTATATTGCCTCTAACAGCGTTCGATCAACGCAACCTTCCCCTTGTGCAAACTGTAGGGATCATTATTTGGCAGCGCACCACTGCTGACTGGAGTTGACTTGGCAGCTCCAAGTACAAGAAGTGATTGTCGAGGGCAAGCAAAAAGAAAGGGCATTTCTCTTGATAAAGAAAAATATGGACACTTGATTGCGAGTCACATAAGTTCTGCCGTCCTGAAGGAAATGACCTCACTGAGTAAATAGTTGGCAGCTATATATGGGGCTCAAAGTCCCTGCGAATGACTGCACTTTCCCCTTTCACTTCTCAGCCTTATCTCTTTTTCTCTGGCTCTGCTTCTCCCTCAGCCCCCCCTCTCGGGGCTTGTTAAACACACTGCAGGTATTTTAACTGGAGCGCCAGTCCAAAGCCTTTTGATACAGCTGCAGAGCGGGCACTGCCAGATAACTTTATACACAGCACTTAAGTGTGAAGGATATTATGAGATATCAATAGCTGAGAGTTTGTCTGATGTCTTCCAGAACATGTCTTGGGGCGGTCCCTGGGTGTCTCTTTCATTCACTGTGGTCCTGTCTTTACTCAGCATTAGGTGAACAAGGCATTTAAAACCTCAACATGTACGTGCTCAACATGTACTACATGTTACTATTTTTAGGCGCTTTAATACTTCACAAATATAATTTTTCTTTCAGGTTTTTCTGTAGGGCTGCACAATAATCTAAATAGCCGCTTTCACACCAATTACTTTGCCGTACTTAGTTCCCAGCACTTAGTACCCCCGTGGAACTAAAGTGCAGATCGCGTTCACACCGGAATAAGTCCCTGAGGGAAGAGTACGCAAATGAAGCCGCTGACGTCACTTCTTCTTCTTCTGCTTTGGGTTTACTGGCAGGCCACAAACAACTTCACGCCGTATACAGCCACCCGAAGTCCCCGGAGTTGGGGACCGGCTTCAGTAGAAGTTTCTGGGACTCCCAGCAGCTTCTACTGAAGCCAGTCCCCGGAGTTGGGGACCGGCTTCAGTAGAAGTTTGGCACGTTCATGGCACGTTCACGTTGTGCTAATATAAAATGAAACTGTATGATGAACCTTTGAAATATAAATGACATTTTATACGCGGAGTCACTGCGCGCCGCACGGAAGAAGCAGTCCTCTGGTCAGTGGTATAAACAGCAGAAGCTCCGGTGATGATGCTTAATGTGAGTGTGAACAAGCAGCGAGGACACACACTGAACATTAAGTTCATTAGTTCCCTCATTCTTATCTGAATATAACAACCCAATAGATACTACACAAGAAACGGAAACACCAACAAATATGCGCGTCAGCAAAAAATAGCTCCGCATGTTAAGCCCTCATCATGGAATGAAAGCTTTAATTTCATTTTCTGAGGTCAGAACAATTATATAGGTCTATACTGTATGTTGAAATAAGGCAAGGCTGCTGCCTGACTCACTGATGCTGTCTTCCTCCGATTACAAGAGGAACACACGTTGTCGGGCATAATTCATCTCTGTGTTTTGCAATGAAGCTGTCATTCGGGAAGCTGCGCTCCGATGGCGTGGATTTTTTGACGACCTTTTCCTGTAGAGTTTACATGTCGCCTTGTGGGGTTCGTCCTCACATCCCCTGACTAACTAGTCGACTAATTGGGGGCAGCCATGGTTCTATTCATCTGGTTGTTTGTTAATTCAAGGAGTTGCATATTAGTTGATTACTTTTCACCCTACTACAAACCCTACACACTGCTTCAACATAAAACAAACTCCTGTGGTTATGTGTAGCATATCTAGATCCAGGGATACCATTTTCTGCCCCTATTATATCCCAATATGTTGCCACTGATGTCGACCATAGGCCACGAATGGTAGCCTATTTCTTCAAAAGTTGGCTAGTGTCAACATGGCAGCCATCACTTTGAGCCCTGGACACCTTTATGAACTTGTGTTGTTTTGTATATAGAGTTGGTTATTCATGTCAACCTGAGTTTCTCTCTTCTATTGACATGTTCTTAGTTTATCTCTTCTCCCTATTATATCTTTTTATTTATTACTTATCTTCTCCTTCAGCATCTCCATTTTCTCCTCTATTTCTTATCTCTTTGTCCTAACACAGACTTTTTCCTTGCTTGTGCCTCTCTGAGGGGAGGTGGGGATAACCCCTGGGTCTCTTGTTCTGTTCTTACCCTGATAGTCAACCTGAGTGTCTGCTCCGTCTCCGGAGTGCAGTTGAGTTGCTCTCAGGCAAGCAGCAGCAGCAGCAGCAGCAGCAGTCCTGGCTTCGATGTGCTAGCTGGATAGAAACACTGCCTTATAAGGCACTGGGGACGGTGGCCCCGGCCAATTTTTTTTCTCCTGCAAAACAAGCCAGTCTCTCTGCTCCACACCTCCTCTGGTGAGGCTCTCGGTCCTCTCCGCTGTCTTTTTTTGGTTGTTGCTCCACTCCAGTGAAGAAGACCCCAGCGTCTTTCGGTTGTGCATATCCTCAGCAGTCTTAAAATGTCACACTTCACCTCAGCTATGTCTGAAGAACTACTCACTCACCCACTTTATTAAAGTCGTAGATGGCCCATTGGACATATATTCATATTTCACTTCTGTCTCTGTACAAAATAGCCTAACTTCTCTTAACGTCTTAGGAAATATGCTAATTAACTTTTTTTGCTGAGAGTCGGATGAAAAGCACAATACCACGTACAGTAAATATGTAGCTGCAGTCAGTTAGTTTAGCTTAGCAACACAACTGGAAATGGGAAAAACCTCTAGCTTGGCTCGGTCTGAATGCAAACCAATTCTCCTTTTTTTAATATATTGTCAGTTTAATCTGTATAAAAGTTGTGTTGTGTTTTATGTCGTGTTATGGAGGAAGTTTATTGGGCCATATGACTTCCTGGAGTTTTCAATGCAAGATACAAGGTCTACGATTCATTCACATGACGATATCAAACCCAGTCTTACAAGTTACCACAGTGATATCAGAATGCAGACACCGCAGATATGTTGCTGTTGGACATCATTTAGTCCATCTAAATGTTTATTTATTAAGCACTTTTTAGACACATTTTCCACTATAATTTATAATTGGCTATTTTAGAATTAATCAGAAGTCAGGTAAAAGGAAGTTGTTGGTTCAACCGTGCCAGAAAAACAAAGAGCATGAGTCTAAATGTATCCTTAATTAATCACATAATAATTCACAAATTCTTCTGTTATCAAGTTACAGTCAAAGTGCATTTTTTACAGCTTTTTTGTGAAATGGCTTCAAATGTTATCAAGCACTTTCTTGCTGGTTAGAGATACTCATCTACTAGCGACCAGCCTTTATTGAAATGCAAGTTTTGTTTCCTGGTTTCTCACACATCAGGTTTCCTGTTGGTTAAATGTTGTCGTTTATGTGACGACATGAACGCTCATCCGGCACACAGCACCATGTGTGACGCAGGATGTCAGGTGTTGTCACCGGGTGAAATAACAAGTTTAAAGGGAGTCCTCCTGGCCAACAGTCTGGCACATACTCCAGAGAGAACCACAACATGTCTTACTACATTTAATATTTTGTACAGATTAAACAAACAAGTTATAACAAGTTAATTATTGCATTTAAAAGTGACTGACTGGAGTTGTTATGTGCAGGGTTCGTACGGGTGCTGGAAATCCTTGAAAATGCTTGAAATTGTACGAGGTGTTTTCAAGGTTTGAAAAGTGCTTGAATTTTGGGAATGGTGCTTGAAATTGTAAATGCTTTACTTTGCTTTTTAGATTAAAAGAAAAATAAAGAAGTCGGAGCGAGCTTAATTGCTTCACTTCTACATAAAACAGCCCCGCTGCGGCCTTTCTATGCACGCGACCTGCAAGTGTTTGTGTTACGTGTGACCTGGGCATTCTGATGAGAGTGATAGATGACTGTGTGCCAGGAGGTTGCAGTTTCAACAAGCGTTGGCTAGCAGAAGACAAATACAAGCCATGGCTAAAACGAGGGTCAAGCCCACGAGTAGCCTCCTGCAAAGTTTGCAAAAATAACGATGCGAGAGTCTGCGCTGATGAGTCACATGAAAGGTACGCCGTAGTAGAGAATTTCAGATTAGGCTAACGTTGCATGTTACGTTTGTTTAAGCTAACGTTAGCTAGCTGAATAGCGAACTCTATGAGGGATGATAATAATTGCAGGGGACAATCATTTCAGAGGAGCGTACCTATGTTATGTGCATTACAGTGGCCATTGTGTGGTGTTCAGAGGATGAAGCACTCACTGTTGTAATTCAACCCAGTCTCACGGCATTTCGTGTTATAGTCACGAAATATAATCTATTGATTCGACACAGAGCGATTTTGAAAGCAATGTATTTCTACTGGTAGTATGTTTCGTGCCTAAACCAAATGTGACTTGCTCTATCGAAATCAGTCACATTTTCGTTTGTATTACTGGTCTGGGGGAAGCTCGCGAGTGTGTTTGTGTATTTTTGCGTTTGTGTACCGGGGAAACACTCACAAGAAACACCGGCTGTTGTTATGCTTGCTGTGACGTTACATTAGTCCGTTCTCTGCTTGTAATTATGCCGAAGCTTCAAAGTTGTATTTATCATCTGAATTTGCCGAAACAAGTTTAATATTCTGAAAGCCAATACTTTGTTTATTTGAAAACAGATGAAAACAAACTCTCTTTTATATAAAATTGAAGTATTATACAAGTAAAACTACATTTTGCTTTAATCTCATGTAATTGTAGAATGAACACAGTCTTCCTTTGAAGATGTAGAAGTCAGGTGTCTTGAGTTGTCAAAATTACCTACAAATCATTGTACACATTTGTAAATATTATTTTCCACTTGTTACCATTGTGAGTCTATTTGTATGCAGCTCTGCGTGATTTTGTGGCTACAATTCAGACTAATACACTACTAGAGGTGGAATAAGTACTCAGATCTTGTACTTGAGTAAAAGTACAAGTACTCAGATCTTGTAGTGAAATTATAAGTACTCAGATGTTGTACTTGAGTAAAAGTATAAGTACTCAGATGTTGTACTTGAGTAAAAGTATAAGTACTCAGATCTTGTACTTGAGTACAAGTAGAAGTACTCAGATCTTATACTTGAGTAAAAGTAGAAGTACTCAGATGTTGTACTTGAGTAAAAGTATAAGTACTCAGATCTTGTACTTGAGTACAAGTAGAAGTACTCAGATCTTATACTTGAGTAAAAGTAGAAGTACTCAGATATTGTACTTGAGTAATAGTAGAAGTACCAGAGTGTAGGAATACTCTGTTACAGTAAAAGTCCTGCATTCACAATGTTCGTCAAGTAAAAGTAAAAAAGTATTCTCATCAAAATATAGTTAAAGTAGCGACAGTAAAAGTAGTCATTGTGCAGATTGGTCCATTTCAGTATAATATATATGATATGTTTTATAATGATTGATCATGAAAGTGTTCTCAAAGCTGGTGAAGGAGCAGCTAGTTTGAATGACTTTGTAGACTGCAGGGTAGCTTGTGGATTTACTCCAGGTGGAACTAAACTCTGATTTAACACTTGGTTAGATTTCACATCATTCATCCACATCTGTGAAGTAACTAAAGGTATTAAATACATGTAGTGGAGCAAAAGTACACCATGTACCTCTGACTTATGTTTACTGCCAACCTAAAAGTACCTCAACAATAGTAATCAATAATGTATTGAAAAGTTATTTGGCTGATTGTTTTATATTGGCTCAGCCAGGTTATATGGGAGGCCCAGTCTACGTACAGATCACTAATTTTGAAATATTAAAATGAGTTTTCTTTTCTTTAATTTTTCATCCTCATGTAGAAGACTATCACGAAACACACATTTGGTTGTTTATAGCATAAAGAACATCTGATTTAATGTGAGGTAGGGAAATAATCATTTGAGTATAAGTATGTGTATATAAACATGTAATTTACAACAGCTGTAAGATGCTTGAAAATGCACCTTGAAAAGTGCTTGAATTTGACTTTGGAAAAGGTGTAAGAACCCTGTATGTGGCACATTGTTTATCTATTTATCTGCGATGTCATAGAACGTTTGTACCATTTTCTGTAGTATGTTACATTTGGTGTTATAACATTAATAATAATAATAATAAAATAATAATTCCTTACATTTATTATAGCGCTTTTCCAGATGCTCAAAGCGCTTTACAAATACACATTGCACATATCATACATGCAATGGTCACCACTGTGGACAATACCCACAGGAGCACATTCAGGTGAAGTGTCTTGCCCAAGGACACAACGGCTTTACAGACGCAGCAGCGGTGATCCTTGATCTGATGATAATTGCACAGTGCCACACCGTCCATCTTCACACCTCGAAGTCATCGAGGCGCTTTTACAAGTATACATTAGTATCATACATGTACTGTGGACAATACCCACAGGAGCAAATCCGGGTGAAGTGTCTTGCCCAAGGACACAACGGCCTGACGCAGTGGCGGCAGGAGCGGGTTTCGAACTGGAGTTCCCAGCACCCCCCTTGATCTGATGATCAGATGCACAGACCACTGCGCCACCCGTACCGGGTAAACATTAGCGTTTGTTTGAGCGTTAGGTCGCATTCACACCTAATAGTCAGTTTTCAGGTGCGCACCAGATGGCAGTTTGTGACATTGTTACATTTTTCAGAAGGTTCGGTTTGCGTTCACACGGGCAAAACTCAAACGGACTATAAACTTTAAACTAGGGCTGTCAAGTTAAAGGTGGGGTAGGTAAGTTTCAGAAACCGGCTCGAGTGCACTAACATTTGAAAGTACACAGCCGAAAAGAACCCGCCCCTTCCTTCAGACTTCCTTACAGAGCACCTCCTCCAACACACATGAACGCGCACATGACGTCAGCAGACTGGTGAAAGTGGCCGCCTGTTGCTGGCGAATCATTGAAGTACTGCTGCAATGCACGACCAATGACGGCACATTTGTGCGTGCACGAGAGACAGGGCGGCAATCGGCTAAACGGATTGGATTGCCGCCCTGTCTATCTCGTGCACTGGTTGTACTTTTTACAGTATTACGGCTTCCACAGATGACATTTTTTCATGGATTTTTTGTCAAAGCACTTAAGATATTCATTGCTATCGGGATGTTAAGAGCATTCCATGGAATATAACAAAAAGTGTATCTCGAGCTGGTTTCTCAAACTTACTTACCCCACCTTTAACGTGTAAAAAAAAATAACGCCACTAATTATTTTAACGCGATTAACGCATGTGTATTTTTTGTCCTCGGCCGCACCGTAGTTTCAGAGCACATCGAGTTTAAAATACCATCTACAAGGTTATGCTGACAGCCCCACTCCTGCCGTCCGCTTGTGGCAGTCCACACTTCCACTCTCACCGGCAGGCACCGACTGGCCATCGGGAGGACCGGGAGGGTGTGTGTATGAGTGGCGCGAGCGAGAGAGAGAGAGAACGTGCACACCTTACGTGTATTGTTGTTGTTAGCATCTGGTGCTAGCTAGCTGCGCTAACGGATATAAGGAGCTGTTTCAATGAAAACAGAGGAGCGACATTTCACCGACAACTGCGCCGAGCACTTGAGTTTAAGGTAGCCAGACAGTGGGACATTGTACGAAAAGTCAGCACACTCAGCACGGATAGTTCGCGCAACATGATTGCAGCGTCCAGACAGCTCCCGTTCGAGCATATGCCTTGAGTTGCACATACACTGAACAAAAATATAAATGCAACACTTTTGTTTTTGCTCCCATTTTTCATGAGATGAACTCAAAGATCTAAAACATTTTTTATATACACAAAATAACCATTTCTCTCAAATATTGTTCACAAATCTGAAAAAATCTGTGATAGTGAGCACTTCTCCTTTGCCGAGATAATCCATCCCACCTCACAGGTGTGGCATATCAAGATGCTGATTAGACAGCATGATTATTGCACAGGTGTGCCTTAGGCTGGCCACAATAAAAGGCCACTCTGAAACGTGCATATATATTTACATATGTGTCCACTCATATGTTGAGAAGAGTATTAAAAACCTAATAAATATCCCTCTAAGTAGGGGTGGGCGATATTGAAAAATATATTATCACGATATTTTTCAAGCAGTATCACGATAGACGATATATATCACGATATTTTTTCATGTCGGTTATTATTGTTATTTTTCAAGTTACTTAACAGAACAAGCACCTACAAGGTAACAGAAACTAAAACAAAAAGGAGTATCAGACCAAAATAGCATTTCAAGCTGGTTTTATTTCTGAAATGAATCCCTGAATGAACAATTCAACATTTTGATATGGCTTCAAGGCACAGTTTCTCAGTATAAAAATGAACTTTCTGAGGTAGCACTAGCAGTGAACATCAATAAACATGAAAAGGAGGGTAAAACCTAACTAAGTAAAACATAAAACATCAATGAGGAAAAGTCAGTGCCAAACAATTAAAATGTAAACTTTAGACTTGAAGTGCAATAAAATACTTTAGCATAACTGAAGGGAAAAACTAAATACCTTATTGATAAAATAAAATATAAGCCAACAGAATCAACCAAGACAATAAATGAAGTGCAATACTGTCTGAATCCTGACTAGACAGCTTTAGAGCATGTCTTTCACATGAGTTTATTTTTTTTATATATTTAGAAATATCACGATAGATACGATATCTCTGAAAAAGCATATCGTGGAGACCTAATATCGTCACGACGATATATATCGTCATATCGCCCACCCCTACCTCTAAGGAACATTTAGAACAGATAAAAAATGTGCGATTAACTATGGACAATCATGCAATTAATCGCGATTAATTATTTTAATCGACTGACAGCCCTACTTTAAACACAAGCCATGTGCACGGAAATGTTGTTCAACCATTGGTCAGACATTAAGGGGGTAAACACGCGAATCCCGACAATTTCTACCGGAGCCTCCGCCATGGAGCATCGGCACTTTCGGCAGGTTATTTTCATGCTGCTGTTAATCTGGAGATCAACAGACTCTAGCGGCCCGCGCATATGATTATATAATCAGACAACGTCCATTAGAACACATTATAACACATAATGAGAGACGTTCGAGTCAGGAGGAGGTTTCACAGACGACAGGTGGCTCTGACCTTTATGTATAGTTGACGGAGCATTTTTACTGTTACGACACTGTTCAACACTTAATTCTGCTCCATTCTTTAACTAGACATCCGCGTTCTTGTGGCGAGTAAATACTACGCTTCCTATGTTTTTGGTGCGGAACTGCATTCACACCAGCGATGAACCGCTCTAGAGTTCACAAGCAAGCGCTCCGAGACCACCTCTTTTAGGCGGACCAGAGTCCGGTTGTTTAGTTCACTTAAGAGGTCCCGGACTGCGTTCACACCGACCCAAACGAACCACACCAAGCGGCTAAACGCACCAGGGTTAGATTCAACCGGACTATACAAGGCTAGTGTGAATGCGACCTTAATGATTTTTTTATTTCTGGGCTCTTTGTTGGTTTCTCAACATCACACTATTCTTAATGGAGAATCACATTTTACAGAATCTGTGGGAAACTGGCTGCACTTAAATTGAATTGGCTGGATTGTGGTTTATCTCCCAGCAGCTACGAGACATCAGACAGCTTTTACCGTCTGTACTTTCTTTCTAAATTAGTAAAAAGGTAATGTATTTGGAGGAAAAATCCTTTTAGTCTTGTTATTTTGCTTTAGAAGGTGAAAGGACTCCCCCAGCTCGCTGTAAAACATTCATTACAAACTGAGCAAAAACCAAAGTCCAGCAGCAGCAGCAGCACAAACACACCCCCGCAGAGACACACATCGATAAAAATACACATACTTAACAGCACATTATGTAATACCTAGAACAAGACACGAGCTGATCCAAGGTCCACCTTGCAGGGATGTGAGAAGGAATGCAAAAAATGAGGAAACACATCATCTCAAGTAAAAAAATGCTGTATGTCCAGAAAAATATTCCTCAATCGATGCTGGAACTCAGAACCCCATCTGGTTGTATGATACACTGCTGTGAATCTCCTCAATTCTCATAATACATTTGGACTAGAAACAAAGCTGGAGTGAGATGTCTTGAGGTGTTTACAGCGATGTATGGTTATCGCATGTGAAAGGAAATGTATACACCCGAAGATTTGTCTTAATCTGGTGGATCTTCTTGTCTAGACATAAAGACCGTGGCTGAGATAATGTGAACGACGATGCTCGAAAACAATTCAAAAACAGCACTGAATCTCTAATCTCTGCACATAGTTTGAAGATATCACAGCTCTAACGGAGATGATACTTTTGATGAACTTATACTTTCCACGGATCAAAGTGACAGCCTATGTAAATAACACATGGCTTACAATGAATTCAGTGTGAGAAAAAGTTTTTAGAGAGTACTTGTCCATGGACAAGTGAGTTTGGCAATTGACTTGTCCGAATACATTTTTCACTTGTCCAGAATGGACAAAAATTGGGGCCAGTGGAATCTTCTTCTTCGCCATCGTATTTGACATTTTCCCACGGTTTTTACGACACCGCTAACGTAAGTGAGCGGTAAGATTTTACTGCATCACACATAGGGTTGGATATCGTTTGGATTTTAACGATTCCGGTTCTGCTTTTCGATTCCGGTTCTTTGAGAGGGTAAAAATAAGTCCCATGACAAACTGGGAGAAAAATATATTTATGAAAACATGAAGTCAATTCTGTATTCCTATTTACAAATCACTTCATACTGTTTAATTTCTTACGGTTATTGAATACAATTATATAAAAATAATATCTGCATTGTTTAGTTAGTTCTAAGTGGTGCAGTTTGAGAATGTACAATTGGCCCAGTCTCCTCTGTTACACTGCAACCTGCCTGTGAGACAGAGTCCAACCACACATGTCCAACATATAGGCCTAATAATAATACATTATATTTTTAGCCTAAGGTCTAGCGCTTTTCTACAACTCAAAGACGCTTGCACGCTTACACAGGTCCTGCAATACACATGCTGCAGCTGCCCAGCTGCTCACTGTTTGTAAAAGTAAATAAATAGTATAAATAGCATTTCAATAATGTACTTTCTATACCCTGCTTCATAAACAATACTGACATCCCTGTGCTCCTCCGAGTCTGGGGGTCCGGGGATGTGAGGACAGCGCGTGGATACAGACAGGGAGGCTGCTTCACTTCATAAAGGAAATGGCGGTCAATATTAACAACACAGGAGCTAAAACGCTTAATAACATTCATTACGTGTTAGAGAAAGAACATAAGAAAGTTTGACAAAGATGAGGCTGTTAAACGGGCAGCGGATCCGCTGTGTGTAGAAAGAGAGAGAGAGAGACGGTGAGCTGCACCATGCAGCGATCAGCTGATACGGAGCATAGAGAGAGAGAGCTGCAGTCAGCGGGGCTCGGCCTCCGCCCCCTGTCCTCACAACTCTTATTAATCCCGGTACCGGACAATTGTTATTTGTTCCTACTCGGAACCGAGTTTTGCTTCCCAACCCTGCCACTGTGCTTCCCGCCACGCCCCGGTCTAACAGTACAGAAAGCGGCGAGATACATTTCCTTAGGAATCGACAAGCAGAACCGAAACTAACACTTCTAAACGAACAATGGCGGACACGTACAATTTGCGAATGAGTTCTGCCTTTTGTAAACTGAATTTATCAATAAGTTGTCAATAAATCAGGGCGAAAAACGTCACTTGTCTGCCGCACAAGTCAATTGAAAGATCTACTTGTCCGATATTGTAAATAACACGTCCCGGACGGTGGGACGTGTACTTTTTCCGCACACTGTGAATGCACAAATCTTGTTCAAATCTTTTAGTGTCTTGTGCAAAAATCTTCACCAAATAATTTTCTAGCTGAGTTTTGGTGTATTTTTAGCTTTAAATTAGGTTTTGAGTGTGCAGGGAGGAGAGCAGGAGTCTCCCACGCACAATACATAACCCATCCTTCTGGCCACAGCAGTGTTATCATTCCATCTCAACCTGCTGCTGAAACACATCCTCCCTCCCACACACACACACACACACACACACACACACACACACACACACACACACACACACACACACACACACACACACACACACACACACACACACACACACACACACACACACACACACACACACACACACACACACACACACACACAGGCTCGGGTGCTCATAGATACACATTTGCGTTCAATTTCACAAGCAAACACGCTATTCACTTGATCTTAGCAACAGTCAAGCTGCATTGTGTGCAACCAGCAGCAACCGCAGAACAATTCAACACGTTACCAAACTGGATTGTCAGTGAGTTTAGACGATTCTCATTTCCTTTAGCAAACCCAAACAGGGACGTAGGGATTAAGGATTTTGGTGTTGAAACTGACTGTTCCAATTCAAAATGTTCGTGCTAAAACTTCAAATATGTACACAATTCCACATATTCAGGCTAAGAGTTGAAACTGAGTACCTCGATTTGAAGCCAGCCCATTGACAATATTTTATGTTTCAGACTTTTTATTGAAAGTTTTTCCACCATCTATTTATGGCATCGTAGCCGCGTTCTTTACTGGCACAAACATAACACAATAAATACAAATGAACAATAAAAGATGGAGATATTTGGTGCACATATTAAATGATTCTTATATATCTTCTTCCACTCTTAAACTGAAATTGTGGGGGATTGGACTGCTTGTCGTACAAGAGAAGACATTTAAAGACATCAACATGGTCTTTTTTTGCTGACATTTGATGGACTTTAGGATTAATTGAGAAAATAATCCTCACTTCTTGGTTTAAATATAGCAATATCTACATTTGACCCTGCAGTCTAGAGCAGTTCATGAACATAAAAACAAGAACAATTGTTGGAAGTTGTTGTTGCTATGGAAACAACATTACGGAGAAAACGTAATATTTTCTACATATAAAGACGGATAAAGTAAAGAACAAAGTCTGAAGATATCAGTACAGTATCATAGTACTGTAACATAATTGTTTTTGTTACTTTCGTTGCAGTTGTATGTCTTAAATGTAATGTAAATGTTGCCTTCGTGTGTGGTTCGGGGCCATCTTCGTGCGAAATTCACAATTCCATATTCGTGTGTCCATCGGGTGTCAACTTCGGGACAGTGTGACAGGGGCTTTAGGGAATTTTTCACTGGCAAAA
The DNA here is from genome assembly GCA_902827135.1 of Harpagifer antarcticus. Classification (NCBI taxonomy): domain Eukaryota; kingdom Metazoa; phylum Chordata; class Actinopteri; order Perciformes; family Harpagiferidae; genus Harpagifer; species Harpagifer antarcticus. The sequence goes on from CADEHL010001065.1 coordinate 789,156, forward strand.
AGGGGTTTAAGTATCTAATATTTTGCAAGAAAAAAGTCAGAACTTGAGGCAGTGTTCACGTGCCTTGCTACAACTGCAACCCTTGTAAAAGGTTCCTTTTCCCTTTTTGGGATTATTCCGACACCACATGAATGCAGCACCGATGCCATATCTCACAATGCTATGGAAAGTGAATACAAAATTCTTCCTTGGCCAATGCCATCATCCCTACATGATCATCAGGCCAGGAGTTATACTTCCATAATCCTGTTGACAGACAAACTGAACCAAAAACATAACCTCCCTGGCTAAAGTAAAGAAAATATAACATGGACATACCCCTGGTTGGTTTGCAGTTGGAAACCTAATGTTTTTCTCTTTTAAGTGGGGTATTTCGAGCATTCAGACAGTTTAAGGTTAACATACACGCAGTCCTCCCTTTGCTATCTTCTTTCCTGGCACATTCCTCAGTATACTTTATTACAAAGCGTGGGTGCCAAAAATGCACAGGGCACAGGAGCATGGGACAGAAATATGTCAAAAGCAAGAGTAAGACATACTCATGTTATTCCCCGTGGAGACATTAGCCGTGCTATTTGTGAGCCCCTGCAGGATTCCTGCCATTGTGTCTTTCTTGTCTAGAGTTTACGGGCCCTGCCTGGCACGGTCCCCTCACTCTGCCCGGCCCACCGTTTATCCCCACAACTATTTTTAAAACGGCTGGAATTCAATCAAAACATTAAGTTTCTGCTCAATCCTTTTAAAGCCCAGAGCAGTGCTGCTTGTTTTCCGTTCCACATGCATGAGGTGGGTATGAGGGGAGGATGATTTTTTTTTTGTGGGGGAAATAACTTCAGATTGAGCAGGGAGAGTTTGTGATGTGAATAGTTTGGTTATTCCTCTATTCGTTTGGCTCCTCTCAGGTCAACATCATCACATTCCTGACTATTGGTGGATCCACGTTGCTTTTTATAGGGTGATAAAGAGTGGAAGCAGGCGATGGCAGAAAGACCGCTTGGTAATGTCAACAGAAGGTTGGGTAAAATAATAGAATGTGCCTCAAACGGGGTGCTAATAAAACTCCTGCCTGCTGCTGCTGCTGCTGCTCTGTAGCCTCAACTGCTTTCAACTCTTTGTATTTTTGAAGGAGTTGCTAGGCAACCAGCCATAACCCATTGGCTAGATTACAGTATAGCAGAGATAAGATGGTGAAGTGCTGTCTAATAGATACATAACTCCCACAGATAAGCCTAACTGCACGGATAATGCTCCTATCAGCGCAGGAAGACATTACTGTAAGTTACACAGGGAAGTGTCCTGTTTCTTAAACTCAGGCATAGGACCTGACCTCACAGTTTGTCATTATTTAGATCCTCTTCATTTAGATGTAAGTAAAGCCAACATCACTGTGGACGATGGAGGGAGAACGTGTGATGGCCTGGGACACGTCCAGATATGCCGGATGCATTAAAGTTTAAATTGTCGTTCCAGCTTTACACTTCCCCAGACACTTGTCAGTTATTTAATATTTATAAATAGACGCATGAACCGAGTAGCCCCACAAATGTCCTCCAGAGCCTTGTTGGCATTTTTCTACAGTAACGCTAATGGAAGCAAATTGGTATAACCGCTGGGCACTCAAATGCAATAAACAGCCGGTTATGTAAGACCTATAGGGTCTCTGTGAATCACGATTCTCTTGAACTACATCTGCCTAAATACAGCATTTTGAATTGGAATGCAACCCATCTTTACAAAAACAAATGGTAATAGCAAGCTACAAACGGGTCTATCTAACACCTCTCTGTCTTCATTTTATCCAAGTACACCATGCAGTTTGATTTTCCAAATATATTTGTTGTACTTCTCCACTAACATCTTCTCACTACTTCACTGCAGAGCCAAGGGCGCCTCTCGCTGTCACCAGGGCAACGTGTATTTATGTATTCATCCTTCCTCCAAACTTGATTCATCTTGTTTAATGAGGAGATATAGACATGACGGAGAAGAGGAATACTATGTCACCAAGAGGTCCTGAATGTAGATAGAGAATGTTTGCCTGTAGCGGTTCCAAGCATTGCAACACAGTGTTTGCTTTGTATTCCTCGTGGCAACCGTAGACAAACCATTGTCATCTTTTTTATGTCCAAAGTAGGACATCTGTGTAACTTTTTCATAAGAGTCTTTTCAAATGCCAATCTCCTCTACCTGCCATGCTGCTTTGTTGATCTTTTTGTGATTGTATCCTCACACTGATTGATTATACATGCATCTTTGTGATGAGCAGTGACCTTTTCCTCACAAAACACTTCAGACCTATGAACTATTCAGAGACACTTGATCTTTACTTGCTTTGAATTGTTACTGTTCAAACTACGATGCATCTCCGATACATGAGCTCCACCTGTATCAGCTGTGTTCGGCTATTCTGACTCTGCAAACATTTAAATCAGAAGAGCAAAGGTCAAATCGGCATGTTTCACTTCTGATAGGCCTGAAACATGTCCGTGTCATGGTTTACTCATTTCCTTCTAAGAAATCAGCTTGGCCATGCAAATTGTTTTGATATTGTTCATCTACAGAGATATTACCCGCCATTACTGGCATCTACAGATTACCGCCTGATAAGGGCAATAAATAAATAACCCAATAAATACATAATCGTTTGTCATAAAGCACAGACCTACATTTTCATACTGATAATATAAACATTGGAAACTAATCAGTGATTTATTTGAGGCCTAATTTTATGTTGTTTAACAAAATGTGAAAATCTCTTAAGCTTGTGTTAACCACAGACCTCATTTAACCAAAACTCAGTGATAATTCATTTCAGGGTTTAGGACTCATTCCTGCACCACTCTAAAAACACATATTGCTCTGTAATAAAGGAAATACCAAATCAAACCATAAAATCTGACACTCGACACAGTCAATTAGTAGTGAAACTTAGAAATAAATGTAAACCGTACATCCTCTGTGGTGTGTGCAGTTGTTTGTTTTGTTTCCTGTGGAGCCTGACACAACCACAGTGTTTGGTAATGTAGCTATAACAGCTGCTTCTTCTCTTAACCCAACCACACTGAAGCATGCAGACAACTTGGACATGCATGAGTCAGACTGACAAGACACGATAGGCCGTTTATTCAAATGTAACTATTGCAGATTTATAGGCTAGTGAAATGTGTCTAAACATATGACTTGGTGTACATGGTCAGAAAGAATACATATATAAAAAGTATATTGTACAATTTTGAGGTACTTGTCTTCAATCAGTATTTTAGTTTTATGCTACTACTTTTAAATTATTTTACTGGACTTCATTTTGGAAACCAATATTGTACTCGTACTTATTACATTGATCAAACAGCTTTAGTTACTTATACTTCAAATATAAAACAAATTCTAAATAAACTATGATATATAATTATAGGCTTGGCTATAAGATTTTCAGCAGAAGTATACACAATTATTAGATTTAGCTCTACTTTAACCATCTGCAATAAAGTCATTGATGCAAGAATAAAGTATTACAGTAATTGAGTTCTAAAAATTGGAAAAGACCAAGCACTTCTCGAAGTAAACGGCTTTGAACACGTTTGTGAAGCCTGAAAGAAGGTCTTAGGTTAATACAAGCTCAAGGCATTTGCACGTTAGGATCTAAGACATCAAATACTTCAGTAATATCCCAAGTATCTGAAGCTTTATGTTGAATTAAAATCAGCGTTTGCTAACAAGTGACTAAAAAAGACTAATAAATGTCACCTTAAGCTAAGCGTTAGTGATGTGCAGCCATGCCACCATGATGTAGTCGGTTTATAGCCTTAGCTTTTTATTTCTCCTAATTGTATTAACGCTTCAAAAATCACAGTGGTGTTAGTATGTGGAGATTGTCCTGTATCATAAACGTGTATTTGGCCACAAAGCATATTTTTTGCAATATGCAGAAATCAAATGGAGAAAACCAATTGCTTTGTATCAATCGATGCCTTGTGATGCTAATTTACGGGTCTGACAACACAAATGTCATCCCTGCATCACTCTATAATACCTCATTCACACCGGTTCAAGCTCTGTGCTAGAGCTTTTCAAGTTCAGAACCGGTTCTTCTTTTCACACCGCCCAGAGTCCGACTGGTGCTGCGTCGGTGCGTCACCATTTGCGTCATGACGTAACCGTTTGAGTGCCTGCTTCACAAAGCCAAACCGCGCGGAAACCCCTCACAGCTCACACCAACAACAACAATGGCCGATTATGCTCCAGCTTCCTCTGTACCTCTTCGGAAAGACCAGATTCCCAGTAGGTAGCTGGTCTCTTCAGTGGACCACTGCTGCTTGTTAAGTTTCTCCATCGTTGTGTACAAACTGGATACAACGCAGGCTTTTTGTTGTTGTTCAGGAGTTGATCCTGCCCCTGCCCCCGCCTCGACGTAAGCGTGACGTATGCGGTGCTTTTGCTCTAGCCCAGGGGTCGGCAACCCCTGGCACGCGTGCCAGCATTGGCACGCGGCACCGTAACCAGTGGCACGCTCGGAATAAGTGGAATAAGTGTGCAAAAATATTTAAATTGTATTTTGGGATCCTGAACGAGGCCGCCGCCAGAGCGCGTCTCCCCGTTACCCGCAGCAGGAAGCCATGCACACAACGCAGCCCCGCTCTCTTTAACTCCAGGTGACTTTCTGCCGCTTTCCTCCGTGGTGCTGATCGTTTCACCACAGAGGAAAGCACTTCACTAATTGCAGTAGCCTACCCATAAGGAGCTGTACAAATGCCGCAGTTTCTGCGTGGCTGTGTATTTAGTTGAAAGCCCAGTGGCGATCTGATCATCTCTCATTGAAATAATATGCTACAAAGGGGCGGACTGGCCATCTGTGTGTTGAACTTTCCTGTCGGCTCCCAGACCGTAGTCGAGGAGTACAGACCTCTGTTTTTCTGCTTCCTCGTTTCACTTCCAGAAACATACACACGTTCTCTCACTGTCGCTCTACCATCCACAAACACGTATGCACAAGCCACACCTCTCTCTCTCTCTCTTAAAGGGACAGCGATCTCATCTCACTCTGCGTGACCTTAATATCATTACATGTGTGTTCTGGAGAATCACAGAACGGACAATCGTCCTTATTATTATGCCGTTTAAACCAATTATTTAAATGTGTTTGTTAAATTTGACATCATGTAAGTTGCACTGACAGGTCCACACACTGCTTCCCCGCAGAGAGGCTCCCCCGCCCTCCTGCTGATAGTTGACAAGCGTCAAGCTCCTCACCCCCCCCCCCCCCCCCCCCCCCCCACTTGATAATTCTCAATCGTTGGCACGCTGATAACAATTTTTTTTGAAAATGGCACTTCATATGAAAAAGGTTGCCGACCCCTGCTCTAGCCGGACCATTTTTTGGTGCTTGAAATGAACCGGATTCCGGAGCTAAGAGTCTGCTCCACTGCGGTGTGAACAGGAAAACCCGGTGCTTTTCAAGCTCCAGCTCCGAACCGGCCCTGAAACACCGTTGGTGTGAATGAGGTATAATAGGCAGGGGTGCACATAACTTTTTTGCACTGGTTTTCAAAGGAGCACCTGGAGATGTTGCTTGGTGCGCATCCTTAAAATGAAATAAACCGGACCTTTTGAGGGGTACTACTTGACTTTATGAACGGGGGGCGGGGGGGGAAAGGTGCGCTAGGGAGCACGCTCATGAACTGTTCGCTGGAGCCTCGTTGTGCGGAGCGCATAAAGCAGACCCTTCACGCAATAGCTATCTTACCAGTTCTTATGCAACTCGCAAATATCTCTCTCTTCTCTCTTTTCTATCTCTCTCTCTCTCTCTCTCTCTCTCTCTCTCTCTTGCAGTCTGTTTAATAAATCCATATAAAAACGTTACAAGGGAAGCTTTAGTTGCCGTGTCTTTATTCTCCGGTCCTCCATGTTCCGGTGCCCGGTCTCTAGCGTACAGTCAACCTTTACTAACTCGTCAAGCCGGAGCCTCTTAGCTCGCTACTTCCGGTTTCCGGGTAAGGGGTTTCCGGGTAAGTACTGCGTGTAGCAGTACAATTAAACATTACAGGTTGTGAGTGACATTAGTTATCATATTTATATATGTTTGGTTGTGGAAGTGCGCTACAAAATATTTGTTGATCTTTATTGGTATTTATTATTTTGATATTATTTATTTAAATGTAGATATAAATGTATAATCATTTTTTTCAGTTGAATTATACTTAAAGTTACATTACATTAAAGTTCAGGGTAATCAACTGTTAAAAACATACTGTTCAAATTATCATTATTTTTTTTAAGTTCAATAAATTGATGTTTTCAAAGTCAATGAATAATTGTATTTAATAATCGTGATATCAATATTGACCAAAATAGTCGTGATTATGATTTTTGCCATAATCGAGCAGCCCTACTCTATAATCACATTGTGTCAGATAAATACGATTCTGAAACGGGGTTTTACAAATAATGTGTGCTTTTACTTTTGGCTTTAGTTGATGGCAATGCTTTTGTACTTTTACTTCAGCAAGATTTTGAATGCAGGAGTGTTTTTCCTTTTTCTTTTACTACTTTAAAACTTTGAGTAAAATATATGTAAAGTACTTTTCCACCACTAGTCATACCTGTAGCTGTTATGCATGTGTCATTGAAATGTTGGCTGCAGACAAAGCAGCAGTAGCAGAGAATGCTGCCTCAGAGGAAATGACTTGCACACAGGGACTGGCTTCATGACACAGAGAAATTATCTGCCGGCCCCGGGGTGGGGTGGATCATTTCCTGTATTGCTGGGAGATCCTCGTGCATGTGTGTGTACGTACACGCCCCCGGCAACCCCTCTCCACCCCCCCGGCGTGTGTGTATTTTTTTTGCCTTAAATAGTAGTTTTGTGTGAGGTCAGTCCTTTAATGGGGAAGTGGAAATGCGATGATGAAACGGAGTGTTCTGCACGCTGCCGACTGATCGCAGCCGAGTGGAGAACGATGGAGAGAGCAGGAGGACAGGCAGATAAGAAGCAGAAAAGGGCAAGGGGGGAAAGTGCTGGAGAAATAAGAGGATGTGAGGGGAACATGGAACAGAACATGCCATCCTGTAATGATAGGAGGAACAGAAGAGTAAGGAAAAAGTAGGAGATGCCTTTGAAAGTCAAAGGGAGTGGGGTTCTTGTGTTCTCTCGTATAACATTTGTACTGGTCCAGTGTTTCACACAGCTCCTCATTGACTGTTCAGGAATGCGTAGCTGACACAATTTGATAGATGACTTCCTTATTGTAACACACTGTAACGATTAGGGGTTTACATCAGTCAGTCTTTTACTTATTTAATGGTTTCCCTACATTGCCCTGTTGTTTTGGGATACCTTAATATGATACCTGAGATATAAATGCAAATATACAGTCTGCCTACAGTATATGTACATGTATATGTATTTCTAGGTCTCCCTTAAAAGACAAATGAACTGGTTTGAAGAATGTCCATGGAAAAAATTGTCAGTAACTGTTGCTAATGCAACAAGTTGTTTCTGCAGCAGATATATTTTGCACAAATATAGTATTGGTCTGTTCAGTCTTAATATTATTACAGTTGGTTAAATATGGATTAAATACATGATATTGTAATGCTAAGAAACATCACCTCTTTGCACTACATAAAGAAAGTATTTATTACAGACTTGGTTGACACGGAAGTTTGGGGCTCTCTGCTGGAACTGCTACCGCCGCGACCCGACCACGGATAAGCGGAAGAAGATGGATGGATGGATGGATGGTTGACACGCAGTTCATTATAGGCACCATATTAATAAATGTTCAGTTCAGATATATGAAGCTTTTGCTACTCGGTGGATTCTTTTAAAAACGTGTTGACGTATTACTTCAGTTGTCATGTCCTTTCCTATGTTTTGTTCATAATAGGGCTGTCGCGAATACCATTTTTTGGGCTCTGGATATTCGGTTGTAATCAGCAGCGAATATTCGCCCCGCGCGGGGGGGGTGCGTAGTAATCAGCAGCGAACCGCTTCAACACCTGTATTTCGGTTTATTCACGGCATTCATTTTGTTATTCTACAGTATTGTTGTTTTATAGTTCTTTGTTAATGTAACCCAATTTGTGTTCTTTGAAATTGAAAAGGATATTGTGTTTGTTACTTTCGTTGCAGTTGTATACATGTCTTGGCTTCCTATTTTGTATGGACATGCTTTTATTTTGAAGGAAAGTTAGCGCTGTTGACAGGAAGTTGTTGTTGCTATGGAAACAATGTGCCGGAGATTAACGGAGAAAAAGTAATATCTACATATAAAGACGGAGAAAGTAAACAATAACGTTTATGGTTAAGTGTTAGCACCCCACGAAGAGGCACAAGCTCTTACGTTGATATTGGAGTTTTCAATAAATAAAAAAAAAAACGAATAACGAAATTGAAACCCGAATAGTACTCCAACAAACGAATATTCGGGTACAGCCCTAGTTCATAACCTGTAAGAGGCATTTTATTTGTATGTTCGGTCAGAAATATAACAAAATGACATAAGTCCTTTTGAGTACCATGAGTGTAATTAACCGGTGACTATTCACTGTGCGGAGATGACTTCATCTTCACAACAGCAATCATTCAAACAGTCACACAAACAGTGTGTTCATCATTTGTCTGAACATGAATATCATTGACACAATCAGGAGAGTTACTGCTTATGGAATAATTAGTCATCCTGCCTCTCTGTCGCTAAGAACAGAGCCTTCAGTTAGAAACCATTTTCTCTGCATGTACCGTAGCTGAAGTTTATTTATCCAGTCCGTTAGCTTGATCCCTGTTGAATGAAACACTCTCCAAAGCTGTTTATTTGTTAAACTTGCTGTGTAGCAGTGATGTCTAACTGTTTTTGTTCAGTGCTGTGGTAAAAAAATATACAAAAAATAAACTCTCCTGAGAGATGCAGTCATTGGTCAGTAATGTTAAGTTGGACTCCTGCACTTCACTGCCTTTATTGGGTAGAATGTGTTCGCCAGTTGGTTTTGATTAATTTCTCCTAAATTAGAGTCTGGAACAATGTTCTTTTTTCTTTTACATTTTCTGTTGCTACAGTTGTCATTAAAGAGGAGCTATTATGCTCATTTTCAGGTTCATATTTGTATGTAGTGTTCTACTGTGACATGTTTCTATGCTTTAATGTTCAAAAAGATCTTTATTTTCCTCCTGCTGCCTGTGCTGCAGCACCACTTTTCACCCTCTGTCTGAAACCAGAGCCCAGTCTGCTCTGATTGGTTAACGGGCCTGCTCTATTGTGATTGGTCAACTGCCTAGAGATGTTTCGCAATTGTTCTGCCCCTTAGCCTATCATGTACAATGTATTGGAGCGCTAGCCGATAGAAACGCGAACGTTACATAATGATGTCACTACAGTGTTTCCCATACATTGATTTATTTGTGGCGGAAGGTTGCGAGTTCAAATCCCGCCTGGAACACCACTACTAGTGTGCCCTTGAGTAAGGCACTTAGCCCTCAGTTACTCCAGGGAGGATGTCCCTGTAATTGGTCATTGTAAGATGCTTTGGAATAAGGTGTCTGCTAAATGCCTAAATTGTAAATTATATTTTTGGGAGAATAAACCCCACAGATCCACAACTCCGGTGTGTCTCACTCATTAACAACGCAACACAGAGCAACAGCAACGTTGTCTACAGTAGCCATGAACTCGCATGTATTTTCTTATTTATAGGAGGGGGGGGTGGATGCGTGGGCCACCCGAATAGGTTAAGGGGCCTTTGGCTTTTCTTGTCGGGGGGGGGGGGGGGTGCGGTGCCCCCACAAATAGAATCCAATTCTGTGGGAAACACTGCACTATGTTCCAGAAAGTAAACAAAGGAGTCCAATGTAGGCGTTTCAGGCAGGGGGGGGAGGGGAGGAATAAACTATTCTGGAGGGAACAGGGATTCTAGCCTTTGCAGACCATTTACATGCACACAAACCTATAACGCACTACAGGAAAGGGAAAAGGGCCCCTTCCAAGTGAGTTATGAAGCATAAGTAATGACACATTTCCTCAGTAGCTGGCTGCATCAGATGCTCACAGCATGCACAGTCATAAATACATTGTGTCTATAAATGATAAGAATGCAACACTTAATATTTGGACACTTACACTGTGATTATTCATTTCTGGTGTGCGAATGATTGGACGAAACATGTCTTGGTCTTTGTGTCCATGTCATGTTTTAATGTCCACACACTTGTGGTATGACATAACGTGTGAGATCAACACACTGTTCTATGCAAAGAAGGTGTTAGAGAGAAGCAAAAGGAGCAGCTGGGGTCATTCAGATGATCTTGTTCCTGTTCATTTAGCAAATGATACATGTGACACATGATCACTACCTAACCTGATGATTAATTGTTCTTTTCATTCTGTGCAGGACTCTATAAATGCCCTGGTCTTAGACTTGGACTACCCTGCACTACGCAAGAACAAAAACATCGAAACCTTTTTAAACAGATGTGAGTCATTTATGTGTTTTATGAGACAAAGAGATGGAAATGCCCAATTTTAAAGCTAAATATTTGTTATTGTGGTACATTTAAAACGTAATTAATTGTGTTATTTATTCTCTATATACTCAGATGAAAAAGTCATAACACAGACTCGAGACCTCCAGATGAAGTCGGAAGACTTTGACAGAGTTAAAGTCATCGGTCGAGGGGCATTTGGTGAAGTCCAACTCGTGAGTATTGTTTTTAAAAAAATTGTCAAGTCTCTAACATTAGGGTTCCTAGAAGACTACACATACATACATGTCATTGCAACAGTAGGTTTGATGAGTTGGTCTGTTTTCAAAGTAAAATATCTCTGAATATTCTTTAGTGTTCAATGAATAGAGAATTCTAAATGCAATGTGCTTTATTGCACCACATTGAATTGAAAATATGGTCAGTTTTTTTATGTAGTTTGCATAACATGCAATTAATCATTTAGCCAAAATGTGGCTCAGAATAAGTTAGACATTGAAAACAATCTAAAATTCTGAATGACTTTTCCAACTGTTAATACCTGTGTGTCTCCGCCATGCAGGTCCGGCATAAAGCCTCTCAGAAGGTCTACGCCATGAAGCTGCTGAGCAAGTTTGAGATGATCAAACGCTCAGACTCAGCTTTCTTCTGGGAAGAGAGGGACATCATGGCCTTCGCCAACAGTCCCTGGGTGGTGCAGGTAAGACATCTGCTCTGCTTCTGAATATTCCTGTCTGGTGCTTCCACAGTTATGTCCTCCGTTATGTCCCCCGTTGATAAATACAATATAATACTATTTCGAGGTGTTTTTTGATTATTTTAAAAGGTATACAAAATTGTGTTTGTGAAAACTGATTTATTAAGAGCTGCAACAAAGTAGCAATACATATACATTAGGGGTGTCACGGTCCGGTTCATACCTCGGTTTGGTGGTCACGGTTCGGTACGGGTTCGGTACCACAAGGAAAAGCAAAAAAAAGTGCATATTTTTTTTTGCTGTTACCGGTATTTATTTTTAACAGTCGTGCAAGTTTTGGTATGAAAATAAGGAACTCTAACAATTGGAATCATTAACTGTATTACACAGTAAAAAAAAAAAACCACAAACAGTAACACACACACTCAGGTGGCCATAGTATTTATATTGGCTGATGTCAAACTAAAAGGTTAAATAAGCTGTACAACTAAAAAGAATGTCTTGAAAATATTAAAATAAATAATAAGAAAGTGTTTGAATCACAATCAATAAAAGGCAATACAGAACTGTATAACATCTCCTGATGTCAAAATATACAATGATAAATATAAAATAAAATGTGTACCTTTAGGAGCAATGTCTAACATGTGTAATTAACTTGTGAGTGTGTGAGGCCATTATGCCTAAATAAAGGTACTCAAGCTTTACTCTATTTTCAAGTTTGTCTTCAAAAAGATGAGTTTGTCTACGTTGTCAGCAGTGAGGGCAGATCTGTTGGCGGTAACTATGTCACCTGCCGTCGAGAAAACCCTCTCGCTGGGGACTGAGACTGACTCGGATGTGATTGAGCATGTTTGACGTGTTACCACTAGCATACCGCACCGCTGTGGAACAACGCCGACACACCGTCCTCGTCCGATCCACAACTCGCACCCCATCATTGTTGTAGTCCACAGGGAACCCGAAATGTTCCCACACAGCTGATTTAAAAGAAGCAGGTGGGTCTTCTAGCTGCTGTGTGTTGTGTGAACTCGCCATAGCTACTAACTGTTCTTCTTCATGTATTGTGTTCGTTTTGTTGTGTTTTGTTCTTGTTCTTCATTTGTTATTTACGGGCGGCTGGCTTTTAGGCGCAATACCGCCCCCTGGATTATATATAGTGTAATACTGCCCTGAGTGACAGACTTTTTTGCCACCTGTGACGTCCGAACCGTGACGGTACGGGACGTGACGGTACGGGACAAATACGGATACCGTTACACCCCTATTATACATACTGTGTATATTGACACCAGCAATAATATCTGATTAAAATGTATACACCACTGTATATGTTGCAGATACATGTTATTTAGTTAATTGATTTCACATGTTACTTAAACTTCCTATGTTTGTATTAATATCTTTATTCAATTTTCTTATTTTATCGAATATTTTTATTTTAACTCCTTATGGTTATTATTGGAAATGCAAAGATCCACATTGTTCATGTGTCACCAATACCAAAAATACTAAACTAATGAGAGCTTGTGTTTGGTCCGTCAGTTGTGCTGTGCCTTCCAAGACGAGCACTTCCTGTACATGGTGATGGAGTACATGCCGGGCGGAGACCTGGTGAACCTCACCAGCACCTACGACGTGCCTGAGAAGTGGGCCAAGTTCTACACGGCAGAGGTGGTGATGGCTCTGGAAGCCATCCACTCCATGGGCTTCATCCATCGAGACGTGAAGCCCGACAACATGCTGCTGGACAGACTGGGACACCTCAAGCTGGCCGACTTCGGCACGTGCATGAAGATGGACACTGTGAGTTGTATACACGTGCACGTGCAGCAGCATGTTGCGTTTATTAGTGCTTGTTTATACTGCAATCTGTTTATATATTTGACTTATAAGTAAATACATTTCTACTAGCGGGAGGCACAACAATATCACAACTCTTAAGTCACCGGATGATCTTACACTGATCAATTACTGCAATTAAAGGACAGATTTATTTCGCAGATGCATCGTATTTATTTTGACCTGCGTCTTGTCCATCAAGCTTTATTAGGAAAATAATCTCAGTCAAAAAACAAAACGGTCTCCGTATTTAAATCAGCCTTTCTAGTAGTTGTTGCGCATTTGAGATTTTCCACTATAATGTTATTCAGTTGGAGCGCACATTTTTTCTCTCCGTCAGGGGGAATGTTTAGAATAATATCCATCGTTTCTCTTAAGATATAACACAAATATTGACTTTAGGGTTCCTTAAACCTGCAGGATTTGAAAGATCTTAATGTATGGACTTGCGTTGCAGACCGGCATGGTGCACTGTGATACGGCGGTGGGGACTCCAGACTACATCTCTCCTGAGGTGCTGAAGTCCCAGGGAGGAGACGGCTATTATGGCAGAGAGTGTGACTGGTGGTCCGTCGGCGTCTTCATCTTCGAGATGCTTGTTGGTCAGTGAACATATAAGGAAGTCACTGATTGTACACAACAAGAGTGGAGAGGTGCTATCTGAAAATATGTTTGCTTAATAAAAGGACGGTACTTCTGTTCTTGGCCTCTTGGAATCTTCTTATTACCTATCAAATCTGTCTATTTTCAATATTCCAGTGCAGTTTATTATCGCTAAATTGCTGTTTTGCTGTTAGGTGACACACCGTTCTACGCCGACTCTCTGGTGGGAACCTACAGTAAGATCATGGACCACAAAAACTCCCTCAACTTCCCTGATGATGTGGAGATCTCCAAAGACGCCAAGAATATCATCTGTGCCTTCCTGACTGACAGGTACACAGAGAAACAGTCTTTCACACTTCTAAATGTGCCTGTGTGACGCTCATACGGCTGTACGGAATAGGGAGATTCAAATCCCTAATCCACATTGAATGCTGTGCAGCTTCTATTGGATTTCTATTCATTTGGTTAAAAGCAGTATTTTTTATTTTTAAATTCCAGCACATTTGCAGAAAGGGATATGATATGGATCAAATCAATTATAATCTTTTTGATTGGTGCTTTCACAAAATAATAACCCAGTATGTAATAAAAAAGTTAGAACAATCATACACGTATTTACTGTAATGAAGCATATAAAAGCAGTAAAGCATTAGGCGGTAATTACTTATGTACATTTATTTCTCTCCTAAACATGAGATGCTACCATCTGTTAAATGAGCTAGAACTATTTATTTTCCAATTGATACAATTCCTTTTTGCAGATCTACTTAATCAAACAGACAACAGTGTTACATTTATACATTTGATTCATTTATGTTCAGCAACTCTAGGTCTCATTTGTAATACATATTAAAGGGGCCCTATCCGAGGGACTTTCTCTCCCCCTGCCTGAAACGCCTATGTTGGATTCCTTTCTTAACTTCCGTAATAGTGATATCATTATGTAACACTCACACTTCTATTGGCTGGAACTCTAAGCGGTTGTCAGTAGAGGCACAAAATACAAATATGAACCTGAGAATTAGCCGAATATGTCCTCTTTAAATTGTTGTGATTTATCAGATAAATGGTAGAGAAAAGGTACAATGTATTGAAACACCCATATTGGAAACCTAAAATGGAAAAACCACTTTTTGCTGCAGCCCTATAAGGATGATGGCAGAAGGAGGCAGTGGGTTACTTCTTGTGTACTGCATTACTCAGACATTACATAACATGTTGATGCTGTTCAGCTGCTCACAGCACACTCATGTTTACCACTGGGTTGTTTGGTGATGCTTTAGGCTAAACAAAGTCAACATCTGTATATTTTTACTCCGGCTTTCTCCTGGATATGTATCAGTAGGTCATGTTGTAGCCAGTTGCTCGTGATACTGTTAAACTGTAAACATGGCTCAACAACTCATTCACTCTCTTTGTTTCAAGGGAGGTGCGACTGGGCAGAAACGGCGTGGATGAAATCATGCGACACCCTTTCTTCAAGAACGACCAGTGGACCTTTGACACCATCAGAGACAGTAAGTATCAAAACAGTTCCTGAGCCAATTAAATATGCCTTTTTTTCTCCAACTCCAAAAAAAATTCTGCAATTCACACTTACCATTTTCCTTTCTTTCTCTCTCCTGCTCAGCGGTGGCTCCTGTAGTCCCAGAGCTGAGCAGTGACATAGATACCAGTAATTTTGACGAGATTGAAGATGACAAAGGCGATGTAGAATCATTCCCCACACCGAAGGCCTTTGTCGGAAACCAGTTGCCATTCGTCGGCTTCACGTACTTCAAAGAGGATCAGTAAGTCATCTGTTTCTCTAGCTGTGTTTGATCATGTTCAGCCCTTAGAGAGATATTATTTGCTGTGATCTTGACTTTGTCCGTTTCCCATCTTCAGGTTACTAAACGCTTCCAACAACATCTCGGTGGCTCATGATAATTCAAAAGGAGAGGTGGGTTTCTTCACTTCCACACACTGTAACTGCCAGGTGCACCTCGAGCAACTCTAGTAAAACTGTCCGTCCCTAGCTTCTCAGGAAATAAATACGGCAGGCGTCAGTTTACACGACCACACAGGCCTGTTGACATTGCGATCAATCCAGCTTCATTCTGTAAGAGGTTAGGGATTATGATGGAAATGACTAAGAAAAAGGGATTTCTTTCTTCTGATCCCCTGATTTATTTGTACTTTGTTAGAATTTCAATGTTCTTAGTCACAAAGTAATACTTAAGCAGCTTTTTTTGTGAGTGGCTGGCTTTGAAGCTAATCAAAGCCAGCCACTAATCTCTAAGCTTTAGCGCTAACTGAGCAGCCTAATCAATCAACTAAGAGGAGAGAGGCAACAAAGGCCATGTTTTCTGTTCAGCTCACCATATGATGTTAGTACAATGCCACTGCAACTGTAGCTTTGTTATGTATTTGTTGTATGGGACTAAAACATTCAAGATCATAGAGTGGCAAAGTCACGCCCATCTACTTCCGGTCCATGGGACCTTATTTCGGAAAAATTATGTATTGAAGTCAATGGAGAGAGAACACTTATCTTTCGATTCCGTTTAAATTGTGCCATGTCAAAAAAGTCACAGTTTATCGTAAAACTGTTGAAATGTAAGACTATGAAAAATACGCAACTAGAACGACTACAAATCCCAGAGTCACGTAAGTGATGACATAACTGATGTCACAATTGTTTTCCTCCACTAAATAAAAGAGATAGATAAGATAACTTTAACAAGATGCCTGTGTGCTTAGTACCAGGTTGTTATCATACCAGCAATGGGTCTTGCTCGTTCTTTCGCTTCCCGTCTGATGAAAGTGGCTGGATCAAGTTAGCTACCTAGCTAGTAGCAAGCACGTTAGTTAGCATTACAGCCTTAGCCTTGTCATTTTTATTAACCTTAACATGAAGTGACATTAAGTAACCCAAAATGTTAAACAGTAAGAGTAGTAGTCATATTTTGTGAACCCTTTGAAGAGTACTGTCACACCGGTGTGGTCATTCTATAATACACCATTTAACCCCGGGGGAGAAATGCTAACGCTACATTAGCATCGGCGATCTTTTCTACTTCACGCTATCTGCACAAATGGTTGACATTAAACATTAAAAAGACCAGGCAGTTCAGAGAGAATCAAAGGCAGGCAGGCAGCGATGCATGACATTCTTCTGGACGTGTTGATAGTGAGGGTAGTCAATCCCTTGTTTAGCAAGACAGTAGTGACGGCCATCTTGGTGACGTGTGTTGTTCTGCGAGACCAGAGATGTAGTTCATTGACCGTTTCACACAAAAAAATGTTTGTAGTACAATTTTTTTACTTGCAAAATTATCTTTTAAATTGAAAAAAACATCATATGTAATTCGTGGCACAATTCAAACGGGATCGAAAGATAATCTTTCTCTCTCCATTGACTTCAATACATAATTTTTCCGAAATAAGGTCCCATGGAGGTCCACCGAAGGGGAGGGACTGCGCCTCTCTATTTGGGTTTTCAATAGATTTAAATGAATTCTAATCTGAATAAATGATAGTTTTTTATATTTGCTTGCCCCCAATTGCAGATATTTCAACTGAAAGATATTGCATTATTGCGGCACATGACACATGCATTGAATAGAGATATGAAAAAGTGGGATTAAGAATAAAAAAAGGTTTTATTTCATATCATATATTTGTATAAATCGACACAAGCCTATCAATTACTCATCTTTTGCAATAACATTAGAAAAATGCAATTAAGCCCCTGACAGACTTTTTAGGGTTATTTATATAATACTAATATTATTATATATTTTTACAACATGCAGCAATTTACATTCATTTAATTATGATAAAAAATATTATACACTTTTTATGGTAGTATTATTTAATTGATAACATTTCAATTAATGTGTTAAATTGATAGCCCTATAATAATAATAATAATAATTCTTATAGGTTTGAGCTCTGCAACATGTAGTAATACAAGGTGACTTTCGGCTCATCGTTTTTTTTTGGAAGAAACATTCACAACAACAGCCACATAGATGATATACAGTAGAGTCACAGGAAAGATGGATAACATGCAGTTATGGTTGCCAATTGATTAGTAACCCTGACGTGTGATTGGTCGGTTGTTGTCCCTCCACAGTCAGCAGCACTGCAGAAGAAACTGGTCCTCATGGAGAAGCAGCTGAACAATGAAAAGCAGGCCAAAGTGGATTTGGATCACAAACACAGGTACAGGACGCGTCACTCTATTTCCCAACCCAGTTTAGATTGAACCACGCCCACTTCCTTATCAACGTAGCTCTGCGTGACTGCATCATGGATGTATTAAAAAAACGTTGCAGTACTCATCTCAACAACGCTCACATAATATCACGTCTAAAACGATACGTACCGCTCAATTGTTTACCAGACCACAAAGAATTAGCTAACTACTTTTTCCCGCAGACCCTCTCCCTCACTTCCTGCCCCTCAGAGAGAACTGTACTGCTTCAGATTGTTTAATGGCTTATTCTGCTGAAATCCATACTGAATGAATTATAAAAGATGAATTAACATATACTCAGCTCTGCATAACTGTGCTCTGACACTGCATTGATGCTTACAGAAATGTGTGTGTTCAAATATAAACTGGGTTGGAAAAAGGATACAGGACGAGTACAGGACTGTAGAAACGTTACTTAAAGACAAAAGGTCAGCAACCATCACAGTCCGAGCTTAAGTAAATATTGTTCTGTTTTCTTTCCACAGAGCTGTCACAAGCCGTCTAGACAAAATTGCCAAAGAACTTGAGGAAGAGGTAAGTGAATACCGTGGAGACACAGCCAGACACCTGTTAGTGTTGGACATCAGTTGCATATGTTTGGCTTAGTCCTATTTTTAATATTACCTGGTGAAATGACCCGATTTCCTCATTGGGGTCACTCATTTTCCCCCAAAACTATGTTTAAGTCAAATTCCTCACTTTTCACTTGACAGAGTTTTGAGTGAATGCCTAACAGTTGAAATCCCATAGGCTTCAGCTGGAGCCAGTATTCTAACAACCCCATTCAAATGTCTTATGTGGATTGGATTTGTGTCGATCCTCCATTTGATTCTCAGGAAGCATTTGTCCTAAAGCGAAATATGAAATCGGAGCCTTTTAATAGCAGCCCTGTAGGACGTGTTGAATAAAGTGTTGAATGACGTGCTTTAGGTGAGCAGCCGGAAGAATCTGGAGTCCACTCTGAGGCAGCTGGAGAGAGAGAAAGCTCTGCTGCAGCACAAGAGCCTGGAGAGCAACCGCAAGGCCGAGGGCGAGGCTGACAGGAAGCGCTGCCTGGAGAACGAAGGTGAACCGAGACACACGCATATCGTACATCCTATTCAAATATATGACAAGATGCATTCATCTTCAGCGGCTACACGTAATCAAAGGATAGGGTGGCCTGCCCAACCATTACGTAATTGACAAAAACTAGAAAGGGCACAGAGAACACATATATCCGCCAAGGTGCCTTCTTCTTTTCGAAGTGTTTTATTTGATTCCTCCTTAAATAACGCCTTGATAAATGTTTCCGTGAATTTTCACAACCAATTCCTGCCAATTATTCTGACGTCACTTTTGTTATATAATAAATAAAGACATCTAAAATACAAATCGGATGAATACAAAACACCTAAATAAATGAACATAAAATACCTTATATATAACAATAGAAGCAAAAACATAAAAAATAGATAACAAAAAACTCAAAAAGGCTGTTAGACTGTAACTGTGAGTTTCGATGGAGGTTTATTGACCAGCTGATATCATTTGGACATTACTGCCATCACCTGGTCAAATAACTCTTTTTAGAATCAAAGATGGGAAATAAAGAATCTATTGCATTGTCTGAAAAATATAATGACTCCTTCAAAACACTTCATTATGCTTCAAAACCTAATTGTGACATTTGCTAATTACTCTCACAATGTTTGAGTGATTTCTCCCCGCAGCAGTAAACCCTGGAAAGGCTTCTTATATTCACTTTGTTTTGGACTCCTTGTTTGTTGACTGACTCCCTACTGCGCTGAACAACAATGTCCGTTTTTTCCAGCTGAATACTTTTGTATATCACACAGAGCTTTTTAGTTTCTATAACCCGTAACACAATTTGATGTAACTGTTTGTTTTCTCTGTGACACCCAAACGTCTCACTGTTTAAAACTCAATAATAAAGGAATAATACTGGAGAATTGTTGGGCTACATATAAAGGAAAGGAATTAACCATAATGCATCCCTGTGTGTTGTGCAGTGAACGGCCTTAGAGACCATCTGGATGACATGAAGAGGAGGAACCAGAACTCACACATTTCCAATGAGAAGAACATCCACCTGCAGAAACAGGTCTGTTATAGTCTGCCTGTTTACAGTGGCACTGACGTTAAATGTACCTAGTATTGTAAAAACACACCAACAATTGTTGATGGGTTGGAATTGGATGAAGTAATGGTCATTTGAATATTTTGTTTTTTTTTCTCACACTTTAAGGTTTCCAGATTATTCCAATTAACGCTCACCGCCTTACATTTACACATGTATTTACTTAGAGTTACAAGTTTACAACCATTGAGGAACAGTAAAAAAAAATATTTTATTATGGAATAAATAATGTATTTCTATTCAGAATAATGTGCTTGATTGAAAATGTTTATCCAACAGATCTGAGGAAGTACTGAAACAAGTGGCCAAACTAAACTGATCTCCACACACGTTTCCTCCCCTTCAGCTGGATGAAGCCAACACGTTGTTAAGGGCAGAGTCGGAGGCGGCGGCCAGGCTCCGGAAGACGCAGGCGGACAGCAGCAAGCAGCTGCAGCAGCTGGAGGCCAACGTGCGTGAGCTGCAGGACAAGAGCTGCATGCTGGAGCGCAGCAAGCTGAGCCTGGAGAAGGAGTGCATCAGCCTGCAGGCGGCGCTGGAGACAGAGAGGAGGGAGCACTGCCAGGGCTCAGAGACCATCAGCGACCTCATGGGTGGGTGGCACACACACCACAACACACACTCACAGACACACACACACACACACCTTTTAAGGATGTAAACAATCTGGTTTTTAGACTCGCCGGTATATTGCACGCACACCTTCACTCAATCCTGAGGGTTTCCTCCGCTCAGAGCCTGAGCCCAAACATTGATGACCTTGCACCCAAGATGAGATGCCAAGTATCTGCTTGAACTACTGTAGCATCACAGAGCAGCACTCTGAGTTTACATGGATGTTTCCTTCTGCACTTTCTCTCTCACGACAACAGGGCATGTTTGTTTTTTTCTTTGAGGGAAATAGTTTTGTTGAAGCTGTTGTTGGCCTGTGGGAAAATGTAATCATAAGAAATGACTCGGGGGGGGGAAAAGCTGCAGATAGGGCCATAAGAAATGAATGCAACTGATTATTTAATGTTTAATGTTTTTTTTGTTTTTTTTAAGCTTTGTTGGTTCCAGGTTTAATATGTGCAATAAGTTCATTTCAATAAGTTCTGCAATAAGCATTGAACCAGTCCGGCCCTCGACTAGTACCCATTTCTTTATTTTGGCCCACTGTGTATTTGAGTTTGACACCCCTGCTCTAGATCCTCTGTCTGGAGCCAGTGAACTACCGGGTTTTCTAGAATCTAGAGGACCCTGGAACCGAGGGAAACTCTGAAAGAATACGCCCATTGGCTACAAATCAATATATGATTGGTTGATCAGACTGTCAATGCAAACGTACGCTCTCATTCAGTGCAACGGCCAGGGCATTCTATCAAGGATGTAGAATACCTTGGTTGAAGGATATTCTACCCAGAGACCCAGAACAAGATCTGATTGGTTGCTTTAACACAACACCACTGAAATGCGTAGTGCATGGTCCGAGAAGGACAAACAAATCAACGTGACACTGTAATATTACAGATCAACGACACAGATATGATTCTCATGTATTCATTTTATTACATTTTATTTATATAATTAAATCGATTTTTTGTTTGTTTTATCTGAGTGTTCCAGGGTATTCTCTGAATACCTTGAAGGCCCACTGATAGATAGATATAGATATATATATATATATATATATATATATATATATATATATATATATAGAGAGCACTTTTCCAGTTTTAGAGACCCTTCAATGCACTTTTACATATACAAGTGACATCAGGAGCAATTTGGGCTTACATATGTTGCCCATTGACGTGCGGTCCAAACCACCTACTTTACAAATGGACGACCGCTCAACTGAGCCAGAAATATCTCTATTTATAGATTTGGGAGCTTCAACAACCAAACCAAATTCCATTCCTAAATATAACATTTTAACACTTCAAAGATGTATTCATCAGATTCTCTTCCAAATACTTTTGTAAATTCTTCTGAAACACTCTTTACATGGGCATAAATCAGATCCACCACATGGCGAAATGCGTCACTTTTAGAGCTGGTTATTACTCCCGTTATTTCCTTCTCAGTGGTGAATAGCATCATGCCAAAGGCCAGGAGTAGAGTTTTCATTAAAGCGAAATAACCATCTGCTGACAAGTACCATGACATTTATAAAACTATTTTTTTTTTAAAGCAAGTCTGGCGCAGTGCTTGCTCCACAAAAACGCACTGGGGCAACATAGAATCCCTCCAAGCCAACAACCAGCATCTCTGATCTGTTTTATTAGTATTTTCTTGTCTGGCTTAGCTAAAAACACGGCATCCTCAGTTGTTTACGACCGAGCCTGTTTGACAACAACATGTATTCCCCTGTTTCTCCTCTGCCTGGCTACATGTGTCTGTGGAGAGGCTCGTGGACCTTGAGATCAAAAGATGTTAATGATCTTGAATCTAGATTGCACTCAATATTGGGTAAAACCATAATCTGTTTTAGAATTCTGCCTAAAGCGCATAGTTACCTGTGTTTTTAAGTAGAAATGTTATTACACACCTTGGATAAAAAAAGTGGTGTCTCAGCAGCTCACATGGCAGATGAACACAGACATAGAAGGCAAAAAAGAGTCTTTCAAAAAGGGTTTGCTAACAACACAATCCATTTCTGCAAATGCATCTGATATTTCCAGATACAAGGCTTAAGCCACACTGGATAAACACTTCTCTGTATAGAGAGCATGTCCTACTCCCTTCTTACTGTCCTTGAATAACAACAGACACTGGCTCCATTGCAGCTGGTCAGCAGTAGCAGATTTAAGTAACTGTACGAGGGAGTGTTTTAACAGAGGCTAATCATTTAACCTGAATCTGATTAAGGTACTTCTGGGCCCATTGAGACTGTCGTGTCAAATCTTTATCTGATTGCTGTAATTGAGGTGAGATGATACTCAAACCCAGTGCCGTTCACACACCCAGGTTCCTGCTCAGCGTCCGCTTGTTCCAACAAGGAAAGGCCTCAGTTCACTTTCTGTTTGGTCAAAGTGCAGTTGTTGGGATGCAGTGACCAGACGTTACACATTAAACAATGTTATTGAATCTGAGATGAAGTGCTTTCCCCCAATGAATCAGCATATTGGAGAAAAGGCATTCATTTGAATCATGTTAATATTCAAATTCTAAAGATTGCTTTAAGAGAATAACTTTGAATATCAGGCAATTGTGTATGTATGAACAAACGTTGGAAACGCCTTGTTTGGACTCTTTTGTTTACTTCAATAAGAAGTGACATCATTATTTTACCTCTGTGCTTCTATTGGCTAGCTCTCCATCACATTGTACACGATAGGCTAAGGGTCGGGACATCTCTAAGTGGTGGACCAATCACAACAGTGCCCACCAGCTAACCAATCAGTCTGCATGTTATCCAGATATGAAGTTCATTTAGTTCCAGCACACCACCTGGTAGCCTAAATGAATTATACATCAACATATGAAATCATTTTAAACCCAATTATTTGATACTTAAATGATAAACGCAGACTCAAAGCTGACCAGCCCTTTATAATACCATTGATATGAATAAATGAGCCAAACTTTATCTTTATCTACAACTTTATTGTAGTACACATTTCAACACAGGGACAAAAGCGTTGCACACCTGCGGTTCTGTCCATGTGGAAGTATCAACAGTGATTGTTTGACGAATGAGAATTCGTGTAGACAAGAACATATATACTGTATATTCTTTTTATAAACACAGACCATATATATTCAGTATGTGATAAAGTAAGTGGTGTTCAAAGAACCCAAATCATCATTTCATAATATGTCAATTGATTGAAGAAGTGAATTGAATAATTGTCCATCACAAATGAAGACCTTAAAAGCGTCATAATGTTTCTCAATGGCACGGACATTATAGGAATATCCAGGGGGAAGGTTATATATACCTTTCCACAACTAACAATGTTATATTCACTTTGTATTGCCGTACATTTTCTAAAAGGTTAAAGTCTGGCTGGATGATAAATCATAAGCCCATATGTGTCTTGCTGGGAGTGATCATTATATGGTGAATTCAGAAAAAGTGTTAAGTCTGTTGTAGGTTCTGTGCATATGTTGGAGGAGGTATTATTCTAATACTTTAACTGATCCAAGGACTCTTGTTTTTGTCCTGCAGCACGTATCTCCTGCCTCGAGGAGGAGGCCCGTCAGCAGAGACAAACTCTGTCTAAAACTGAGGCTGAGAAGAGACAGCTTCAGGAGAAACACACCGACCTGGAGAAGGTAAACCAGAAAAGCCTGCTTTTATTTGCCTTATATGGACTTTATTTTTTGTATTTACAACCTGGCAGGGTTAATGAATGTTGTATGAATACCTCAGGGTTGATTTCTTTATCTAAAACATTGACATCATTAATTAAAGCAGTGTGTTCGCTCGTTCCCCTGCCTTCTTAGTTTGCTGCAGTATCACAACAGAGGTCAATAGATAATCCACAGGCTGATTTATTAGACTGTTTTAAAGCCTTGTTCTTTAGACATTATTGTACAACTGACATTTCTAAAAAGGTTTCTGATAACCTTACTTAATCGCCGCCATGTTTAGCATTGTAAGTGTTTCCATGGATCAGCTGCTCATGTCGGTTTGGTTGCCTTAATAATCAAAAGGGTATAATGTACTTTAATCATTCAGTGCTTTCATTATTTGGTAAAGATTTCAGATGACATTCATTTAGGGCTCATTATCTGAGCTTTACTTTGCTTCCAGAAGTCTGAAGTTAAGCTTATGGGGATGTTGGCATTATTATGCTATCCAATGTGTGGCTCTTACCTGAGTTTTGCTCTTTTGGCTGATCACAACGTGCGCAGGAGAAAAGCAACAAGGAGATCGATCTGACCTACCAGCTGAAGGTGCTGCAGCAGGAGCTGGAGCAGGAGGAGGCCTCTCATAAGACCACCAGGGCCATGCTGGCAGACAAGAGCAAGATCAAAGTGACCATCGAGGGCGCCAAGTCAGAGTCCATGAAGGGTGAGGGCCCTCTCCCGACATCATTGTTGACCTCCTAGTTTGGTCAATCACACAGAAGATCTTTTAAAGGATAATCAATGAATTTAACATGAGTGAAGTCACTAGTGAGGCCGATGCCATGCGCATCTCGATACGTTGCCAACGATACGATACATTAACGATACATTTGAAGCACCATGCCATATACAGTTTGATACGATTTGATTCAACATTATGCGATTCGGGGCGATACGATGCGATTCAACACGATGCAAAATAATGATACTTCAATATGGTACCGCAGAGGATTTTGTTTTATTCCTTATATGCAGCAAATCATACATTAACAAAAAAGTGCTTTACATATTTGGTTCTCTCTACTAGTACTGCGTTTCTTTTTTACCTTAAACAAAACAAACACTTGGACCTTTCACAAACAGGCCTTTTCACAAGTGTAGTAGTGTTCCCTGTCTCCAGAGTACAGTACAATGTTATAACAGTTCACAATGTAAGGATGCATTGCTCATGATTAACGATGTGCAAATAACAACTACCATAGTGCAATGCCCCATACAGCTGCCAGCCTGGTTAACACTCATCCATAGGCTAACTCACCAGTGAGCAGAAAGCAGTGGTTTCTATAGGAACAATAAAGAATACAAATAACCTTTCACAAACAGCTCTGTCATAACTGCTTACAGTAAGGAAGACATGTAAACTGTTATTGGCAGTCACAGGCTGCTGTACACTAAACACCACTCTCTGACAGAACACCTCACTGAGTGATTTAACTCATGTCTAACTTTCAGGTTTTACTTTTCAGCCGCAGACCCCATGTCCCCTCTTTATGTGCGTCGCTAAGTTCCTCGTACTACTTGTGTACTTTAAAGCGGCTCGGCATCGTTTACAATTTGCGAGCGACTTTTCAAGTTGTCCGTCTTTCTTGAAAAATCCGAAGTGTTGCCAAACGTTTGATTTGTAGGTATTTTTGGGTGCGCTGTGTTTCTCTTTCTCCTCGACTTCCATGTGTGTTGATAACTGAGACTCTCGGCCTCCGTAGTGCGAAGCAGAGATCAAAGGTCGTCTCTGCTGAGTGCTGACAGGATGAGGGGATTTTATATGAATGAATCGTTTTTTTACCGATGCAAAGACGCTACAATCGATGCATCGCTCGTTCAACCCAAACTGTAGCCGATGTGCACTCTTTCAACCGGTGCTCTCGCATTTTGAACGTTTATGCCGGTGCACCGATGCGAATCGGTGAACCTTAACATCCCTAGTGGACACGTCTGACGACACCTTCTTCCCTCGATACATGCTTCGAGTCACATGATAATCAATTCATAATAATAATTCATTGCATGTATTCGAGCGCTTTTCCAAATGCTCAAAGCGCTTAACGTACATACAAAGTCCATTTCTTAAAATAGTATATATATTATAATTGTATAACAATTTACATACTCAGTAATATTGATTTAAGGTTGACTTTTTTCAGGGTCATTTAACATGATTGCGTCTCTAAGGGATAGAGATTGTGTCCTGGTATAGAGACTGAAGCTTAGTGTGGTCTAAAAGACTTTGCAATGACATTGCTAATGTTGATACGACACATGATGTCAGAACAAGACTTTGTTAATGTAACAATATTACAACAAATGTCAGACCGGGCGAAAGGTAAAGAAACACTTCTCTCTGTGAGGGGCTTCCTTTAATGTTCTCAGACACAAATGGTCCCGTTTGAAACCTAGAATAATGGGGAAAGGGTTCCGGGGCGAAAAATACAAAAGTGATTCTTTAACATGTGGATAACATATTGATATGATCAAACAGAGATGGAGCAGAAGCTGGCGGAGGAGCGAGCGGCTAAGATTCGTCTGGAGAACCGGATCCTGGATCTGGAGAAGCACAGCAGCATGATGGACTGTGACTACAAGCAGGCTCTGCAGAAGCTGGACGAGCTGCGCAGACACAAGGACCGGCTCACTGAGGAGGTGAGGGACTGTTTGTATCCTCTGCACTTTGTGTTTGGATATGAAACAAGTCTGGCAGCTTATGTAACAATGTGCCAGTTGTTAGCTGTAGAGGGAATTTAGTTGATGGAAAACAGGAAGTACAGAGATCTAACTAATATCCTCTCATTCCCTTTGTGTTTTCTCCATTCTCTCAGGTGAAGAACCTGACGCTGAAGATCGAGCAGGAGACCCAGAAGCGGAACCTGACCCAGAACGACCTGAAGGCTCAGAACCAGCAGCTGAACTCTCTGCGATCCTCCGAGAAGCAGCTCAAGCAGGAAATGAACCACCTGCTGGACATCAAACGCAGCCTGGAGAAACAGAACCAGGAGCTGCGCAAGTCCGTTCACTTTTATCTCCTTTCAAGCATTCATACTCAAAGCTTCATATTTGAGGATGACGAGTAATGTTCTTCTTTTTGTGACGGCAGAGAAAGACAGGACACAGACGGGCAAATGAAGGAGTTACAGGACCAGTTGGAAGCCGAGCAGTATTTCTCTGTGAGTCTTTATTCTGCTGTGTGATGAATCATGTGGTTGTGAAAAGACTAAGTGCAACACATAATGTTCTGCATCTTGCATCCAGCGTGTGTGGGCTGTAGTCTGCAACCATGGCCTTATTTCACCAGCTAATGCATGCTGCTACTTGTATTAAATAGCTAAGGATTTCTTCCTATATGTGCTACATATGAATATCATATAGAACCCAAATTACATGTTTTCCTTGATTATATTTTTCATTTTATCCAATCCAATTTTATTTATATATCACTTTAAAACCTTCAGACCAAAGTGCTGTACATAGAGATAAGCTCACACAACATAATATAAATACATTTAAAGGTCCCATGTCATGCTTTTCCGGATATTACCCGTCCCCTTGTGTGTTATGAAGGTTTTTATGCATGTAAACAGTCTGCTGAGTCAAAACCCTCAAAGTACACCCTGTAGCGAGTAACACTCTAACACAGAAAATACCTCCCCAAAACGCCTCGTTGGAGATAAGTCATTGTCCATTTGATTCTTCCGGGTACGCATGATGTCATCCGTACCCGGAACGAAATGGACCAATCCGTGGAGCCGTTACGTTACGTCCGCGGAGCCGTTACGTTAAGCCCCCGGTGATTGGTCCAAATTGACCAATCCACGGACTTCCTCACACACTCAGTGCAGGCAGCTCTGCTGATCTCTCCTCCCTGGCTGCAGGCTGATAACAGACAGTTGGGATCGCGGTGAAATTCTCTCTGCAGACCCATTCTCTCTGCAGACCCATTCTCTCTGCAGACCCATTCTCTCTGCAGACCCATTCTCACTGCAGACCCATTCTCTCTGCAGACCCATTCTCTCTGCAGACCCATTCTCTCTGCAGACCCATTCTCACAGCGTTTATCAACCTCAATATCAAGCCACACTTATTGTTTTTCCTTCGGCTGTGACTTTGTGTGTGCTCAGGATGAGTTTGGCTGTGTATCGCTAAACAAGGAAATCACACCTCCACGGAGCTCAGCGCGATTCACAACGTCCCGACGGGTCCCGACCAATCGGAGCACACTGGGCTCACAGGGAGGGGGGGGGGGGGGGGGCTAGAGCTGCAACGAGCCGTTTAGTGGAGAGAGTGAATACTGCTGAATACACATACTTTACAGAGATGCTGTATGAGAAACCAATGTGAGTTTGGAAAATTGCACAGTATAATTCTATGGAATTATGATCAGTGGAAATGGCCATGGGACCTTTTTAAAATACAAGATACAAACACAAAACAAACCAGAATAAACGTAATAATTTAAAAAAAAATAACAGCTATATAATAAAAACAATAGACCACTGAAAGCAACTGAAAGCAACATGGCTTATAGTTTTATATGGAAGCCATCAGAGGCCCATGAGAGAAAAAAACATTCTGGTTATTTATATTCTGCATTAAACAAGAACTTGAGTCCATCATGTAACTGTGCCAGATTGATCCATATCCATACAGGCTCATTTTTATCTGCAGTCCCACACATTATCAAAGTCAAAAACATGTGAGCACAATTCCATTGCATATAAAAGCACAAATCTGTTTTATTAAACTCTAAATCGTTTTCTCCTTTGATTATGATTTAAGGACAAGTGAAACAAATGATTTGCGAGGACGATTTTTTGATTGAAAAGGTTTTAATGGGGGAACTTCTGCCCTTTGTGGCCAACATGTGTATTACAACAACAAATACTTGGTAACAAAAATTCAACTCATTTGAAAAATTATCCTGGCTTTTTTCCGCTTTTCTTTTTCACCTGATTTGTTTTCTCTCGCCTCTCAGGGTTTCCGTAGAATATACTTTATTCTCATTGTTACTTAGGAAAGGCTTTTATAAAACGTTGTATTGCTTCTCTAGTGCTCCCAGTGGCAAAGCACAGTAGTAGACTGCTGTATTCATGTGCTCAGACACAAGGGGTTGCATCACATCGCGTGTATCTGTGTGTTTTCCAGACCCTGTATAAGACCCAGGTTCGGGAACTAAAGGAGGATTGTGAGGAGAGGAACAAACTCTACAAAGACGTGGAGCAGTCTCTGCAGGAGCTACAGGAGGAGAGGTACAAAATAAAGATGTTTCTTTTTTATACACTTTAAAAGTTCATGACAAAATCTCATCTGCTTTTTTGAAACTAAATGAGGAAGTAGCCATCAGTTAATATAAATCTTGATTTTTGGGATTCACTTGTTCAGCCTCTCATTAGTTTGTTTGAAAATGTCTTTCAGGGATTCGTTGGCTGCTCAGCTGGAGATCACCCTGACGAAGGCGGACTCGGAGCAGCTGGCGCGCTCCATCGCTGAGGAGCAGTACTCGGACCTGGAGAAGGAGAAGATCATGAAGGAGCTGGAGCTGAAGGAGATGATGGCCCGCCATCGCCAGGAGCTCTCAGACAAGGACATCACTATCAATTCTGTGAGTTGCATACACCCACAGTTGAATGAAAAGCAGTTGTTTATCACAGTAAGCAATGTGTATAGCTCGCCTTGTTACTCAAGTATCACAATCAAGTTCAAGTCCAGCACATTTTAAAATAGGCTCAGTTTAACCAAAGCTTGTAATTGTAAGGGAATGCACTGGCAGTCAATAAACAAGTTATAACAAGAAAATGATAAACCCCCTGCCAAAAGTTATTCGTTTATAAAAGTTGTACATGTTTTAGTTATGCTGACTTCAGAGCCACTAGACTCTACTGACAAAACCATGAATTGAACGCTCCACGTGAGATGCTGGTCCAACGCTGCCTTGATAGATACGTTTTATTGTCTTATTGTGAAACTTCCAAGCTAGCCCTTTAAAACACAAATACGTAGTGAATGACAATATTTCCCCGCCCGGTGCAGCTGGAGGAAGCCAACAGGACCCTGACCAGTGATGTCGCCAACCTAGCCAATGAGAAGGAGGAGCTGAACAACAAGCTGAGCGAGGCAATCGAAGGTCAATAAAACGTTTTGCACCAAACTTCATTTGTATTAAAAGCAATATATTGTCAGGGATAACGTTACTTTGTTTTTTCATCTTTCAGAATCAGAGAAGTCGAAGGATTGGGAGCAGCAGATCAGCCAGATGAAGCAGGCCTTTGAGAAGCAGCTGCAGTCAGAGAAGACGCTGAAAACTCAGGTAACACTGTTTCAAACTTTGTTTCTACATGAACTTGGTTCATTTCTTGTTATACACTTCGACGTCAGCTTGAGGGGTTTTGATTAAGAATGAAAAGAGACGTCACAAAATATCTGTACAACTCTGAAAACAGGCTTAAGCTTGAACTGTTTTACTCGTGTCCTCCTACAGGCCGTCAATAAGCTGGCAGAGATCATGAACAGGAAGGACCGTGGCGGAGGCAGTCGCCGTGGTAATGACACAGACTTGAAGAGGAAGGAGAAGGAGAACAGGAAGCTGCAGCTGGAGCTGAGGTCAGAGAAGGAAAAACTCAACAGCAGCATCATCAAGTACCAGAGGGAGATCAACGAGATGCAGGCGGTCAGTTTCCCTCTGTTCTGACCTCTGAGAATAATCACTTATCATTAATAATGTCATTTTAGGCAACTGTCCAACTGTGTAGGATAATAAGCTTTCTATAGACTAGAGCAGCGTGTCTACTGTGTTTCTTCTCCTCCTTCCGTATCTTTGACTGTTCCTTCTGTTCTTCATGCGCAGCAACTGTTAGAGGAGAGTCAGATGCGCATCGAGCTGCAGATGGCTCTGGACAGTAAGGACAGCGACATCGAGCAGCTGAGGAACCTCCTGCAGACGCTCAGTGTCCAGTCCATGGACTCGGCCAGCATCAGCAGCGGGCCGGACTTTGATACAGATGATGCGTACGGAGGTGAGAGCTCTGGGACTGGGGAGTGTAACTGTGGCTCCTATCCAACTTCATGTTCATTTGAGGGCTGAATAGTTACAATATTCCTTTAGTTCGAATGGCATTTACATTCAAACTCAGCTGGTGTTTCTGCACAGTTGAACATGCATACTAGGCTCCTGTTACATGGACAAATGTGTAAAACTAGTGTTTGCTGTGTGGATTAGTTTCAGACTCGTGGATTCAAATGACTCCAGAACAGAGTCTAGAAATCAAATACATTGAAAAAAGATATAATCATTGAGAAAATGAATAACATGTTTTCAACTAACAAAATATTCTGCTACCTCGATCCATATTTAATGGGCTTTCTGAAACAGGCAGACGATCACTGTGCTCACACACATCTCTCCTTCTCTCTCAGAAACGAGGCTGGAGGGCTGGCTCTCCCTCCCTGTGAGGAACAACACCAAGAAGTTTGGCTGGGAGAGGAAGGTATGCAGAGAGACCTACATCACTCTGATGCATCCTAACAAGTTCTCCATGATTTAACACAACCTCCCCAACGTGTGTTCTGTCCTTCTGCTGCAGTATGTCGTCGTGAGCAGCAAGAAGATCCTCTTCTACAACAACGAGCTGGACAAGGAGCACTCCATCCCCTACATGGTGCTGGATATAGAGTGAGTGTCACACGGTGATAAGAGTACTTCCATGTAGTGTTGCATTGAGGTGCAGCTGACATTTCATTGCAGCTAAAAGCTATAAAACATTTAGTGTTTTATTTATATATTATTCAACTGTGCATTACTTCTAATGAATTGGTTTATTTAAGTGTATATATGAAAATATGAAGATAAGTAAATACAGATATTAGGATTATAGCTGTATATTTTGAGCAATAATCAGTAAATATTGTACACGTTTTTTTATTATTTATTGTTTTTATATATTGTAGTACATGTTTCAAGAATTCATTCCTTCCAAACAACCCAAAAAATAATATTAAATAAATACAAAAAACTTAAAAATAAACATTAAACATATAATACATTTACAAAAGTGTTAAAAAGAAACACCAAAATAAATAGAACAGGCCGTTGATAATAAATAAAACGGGTATAATCACATAATACTGCATCCACACTCTTTGGCAAAACAAACAACAATTATTTATCCATTTTATTTGACTATATTCTTAAATGGAGCAGCTGTCACCAAACTCAATTTCCCCCCCGGATCAGTAAAGTATTATGAAACACTGTTTCTTCACACAGCAAACTCTTCCATGTGAGGCCTGTCACTCAAACAGACGTGTACCGTGCTGACGCCAAAGAGATCCCGAGGATATTCCAGGTCTGTGATCTATGGAGTTCTGTTTTCTTTGTGCTGAAAGAATTAAATATGTCAAACATTCTGAGTATCCCCGTTCATCCTTCCAGATTCTTTATGCCAATGAGGGCGAGAGCAAAAAGGAGGCCGAGGACCCGCTGCCCAGCGGAGAGAAGTCCAGCTACATCTGCCACAAGGGCCACGAGTTCATCCCCACCCTCTACCACTTCCCCACCAACTGTGAGGCGTGCACCAAGCCGCTGTGGAACATGTTCAAACCCCCCCCCGCTCTGGAGTGCCGGCGCTGCCACATCAAGTGCCACAAAGACCACATGGACAAGAAGGAGGAGATCATCGCTCCGTGCAAAGGTAGGACGCTCCACACATCTATCGTATAACAGCTGTTGGTGCAGGTTAAGTGCAACTCTAAGATATACAAAAAAGAATACATTGGAATTAAAACCAGTGTTGTTACTTCTACAAACTCTGTTGAACATTTTACAGGTAATAAAACTGTTCTTTAAAAGTTATTGACATCGTTAAACAAGTAAGTATAGCTGGGAAATATATCAATATTGTATCGCTATCTTGATACGAGACCAGATGCCTTAGATTTAGTATGTTGTAATATTGCATCATTGTTATCTTCTCCTGGTTACAGTCAAGTGTCTTTTTGTGATCTTTCTACACTTTGATATTCTTATTTTCTCCATCCAGTCATTATATAACCATTACTGATCATTTGTTATCACAATTCTCATTGTGTAAATATTTGGTGAAACCACCTAATAATAATGTTGTAATATCGATATCTAGGTATGTATTTAATTCACGCCATATTTCCCAGATCCTAATCTTGCATATAAAACTAAGTACACCATAAGGAAACTAATGCACGTTACTACTCTTTACACTTTCTGTTTGGATGCAAACTGCATCTCGTTGTATTTGTTGAATCTGAAGTCCAACAGCCCTACTAACTGAAAAGCACTCTTCTCTCCCCCTCCAGTGCACTGCGACGTGTCCTCAGCCAAGAACATGCTGCTGCTGGCCCTGACGCAGGAGGAGCAGCAGAAGTGGGTGAGCCGACTGGTCAAGAAGATTCCCAAGAAGCCCCCCCCACCTGAGCAGTTTGCACGCTCCTCGCCACGCGCCTCCATGAAGGTCCAGCCCAGCCAGTCCATGAGGAGGCCCAGCCGACAGCTCCCCATCAGCAAGAGCAGGTAGCACAGCACCAGAGGGCATGTCGCTTTGAGCTTCACGGACCAGCTTTAGAGACAAACAAGTACTGCAGTCATTTGTATTAAGTGTTGGTATATGCAGGAGGCATGGAATAGGTTCTGGGTTTGACTACACGCCATTGGAAAAGGACATTCTTGAAATGGACTCTCTGTATACAGGTTAGAGTTTGTGTTAATGCTTTCTTTGCTAATGCTAACAGATGAACGGGGAGTAGGTTTTGGTTCCCAAACACTCACGCTTCTATTGGCTAGCTCTACAACACATTGTTCGTGATAGGCTAACGAGCGGGACATCTCTAAGCGGTTGACCAATCAAAACAGAGCCAGCCAGCTATCCAATCAGAGCAGACTGGGCTCTGGTTTCAGACAGAGGGTGAAAAAGGTGCTGCAGTATGAGAAAGAGCTTTTTGAACATTAAAGCATGGAGACATGTCCCAGTAGAGACACTTCATTCTAATATATACCTGAAAATGAGCATATTACACATGCATACATCAACACACACACTTTGTTGATGGATTAGAGAAAATGTAAAAATGATTTTGAAGAAACGCACGGCATAATCCAAAGCCACGTAGAAGTTATTGCTGGGTAACGCACCCTTCATGGCCGCTGTAGCTAATTCCCCTGGTGCAGCTGTTGTTCCAAAGGTTTTCCCCCCTGACTAATTGTGTTAGACACTATAATAGTATAAGGTATTTTAAAGATGCTCATTGTTCTCGACTCTAGTGCACCCACAGTCATCACAAAAGAAATGAGGATATGTCTATACTTGAGGGACAGTTATATGAATGCAGTGCAGCCTTTCTTTAGAGGAGCAGAAACGTCTTTTTGTATCAACATTTTGGAAGTGAGGGTTTTTTTGTAGTGTAGAGCTTTGGTCTCTGTATAAATGATGCTTCTCCCATCTGTCTTGTGTGACTCAGCAGAACTTACATAACCCAAACATCTCTTTGAATGAGAACAGTAGGCAAACCTAACACCTAACAAGAATAGTTTTTTCTTGATGCTAGTTTTTATGAGCAGGCCATCAAAAACTAATCGTCCCTTTCAGATTGGAGGACTTTGGTCTCCAGGACTGGCACTGGGCTTTGGATGATATCGATGAGGATTGTTCCTCTATTCATTTCTGATATATGGTAACATTTTGTGCAGTGTGCTGTGCTGTGCTGTGTGATGATTTCAGTGGCAGCGTAACACCGATTCCACGGGGCATCTCCAATTTACACAGCGGCAGCTCCAATTTGCTGTCATTTGAAAAGAGAATCAAATTTGAATACTGATAAAAGAAATCAGAGTGTCAAGAGCCTCCGCTACGTGAGACCCATAATGACGTCTGGTGCTGTTCTCCAGTCACATCATTCTGTTAACGGCCTTCTTTAAACATGTCTCCCCCTTCGTGACCTCAGCCCTCGCAGGTCAAACGGCTTCAAATTGAAACGAGAGGACACCCAGAGTACACAGTGGTACAGCTGACGACTTCTCCCCCCCCCTTTTCCCTGTAAAAGACTCAATCCCTGAATGTGTGTATGTGTATTTACAACCAAAAGGTGTCTTTCTGCACTTAACTGTTGAGACACAGTCCTGGTTGTCAGTGTGGTGCTGGTGGAGGGCTATGTCCACATGTTGGGCCCAGTGCATGCTGTCAGGGTCACTCATAGCTTGAATCACCTTCGCACTGGGTGTTTTTTCACTTTTATGGTTCTTTTCATAACTCATTTTAGGGAAGAACATCAGGGGCATTACTGATTGTATTTAATCACCATATCTCTGGCATGTTTTTTGATGTGAAATAAGGTATTTTAATGTTACTTCATCATTGTTTGCAATAAAAGGACTTAGGGTAATTCAAAACGGTATAATATAGTTTCATCTTTCAGCACTGATGTACTTCAGATACAAAAACATGTATTAGTAAGTGTCTTCATGATGTAGTTTGTCCACCAGAGAGCACTGATGCCTTTGTTTTTCAACATGTCAAATGTCTCTCAGTATATATCACTGCCCCTATTGTTTAAAAAATGAATTCAAGGGGTGGTTATAATTAAAACAATTGATGTAAAACTGCGTTAGTGAGGTAAACTTGTATCAACCTAGACAAATGATTTCTTACATTAACTTCTAGCAGTTCATCTGTTATTGATTTGGTATGAGAAAAGAGGACTCATGTATTATTGATTGACTCTCTTGAATTCATGTAATTGTGATAGTCATTAGCT
Organism: Harpagifer antarcticus; assembly: GCA_902827135.1. Taxonomy (NCBI): domain Eukaryota; kingdom Metazoa; phylum Chordata; class Actinopteri; order Perciformes; family Harpagiferidae; genus Harpagifer; species Harpagifer antarcticus. The sequence continues at coordinate 825,259 of CADEHL010001065.1, forward strand.
ACGCCAAGTATACTCAATATATCTTACCAACAATTCCAAACTAAGTGCAGGATTCTTCACGTGGTGTCATTTCTATCCTGTGAGGACATGTGGTCATCCTCTGATCAGTGTCTGCTGTGTCTAATGTCACATCTGTTTCTCTCTCTTCCTCCAGTTAACCACGCTTGAGATTGCAGCGCATCGTGGATGTGGTGGTGGGGGGTGTCCTCCTAAATGAAAGACTACACAAAGCTCCGTTTGCAGATCAGCACACTGAACCCATCACATCTCCACAAGCCACCCGCCGTGCTTCAGCCTGTGACAGTCACCATTCCCTTTTTTTACCCGTTGAACTTCTTTTCGGGGCATTTCCAGCGGGTAATCAAACTCACCTGAGCACCCGCGATCTCTACACCATGATGGATATATTGTAAGAGTATTAGCTCCTCCCGGGCCCTCCACTAGACCTTTGAAGTGTCTGAGGGCTGAAGTGGCTCGTTCAGCTCCCACAGAACACAAAAGAGCTCTTATGAGCCGACAAGGGGACACACTTACCTCACAAGGACACTTTCCGACTGAAGGACCCGACAGAAAAAACTCCTCACCGCCTTTGGGGATTCTTGTGGCCAAAAATAACGTGTGTATAATGAACAGTATGAAGGGTATAAAGGGGGAACACTACACTCGTTCTGTAATGGCAGAAGACTTGATCTCACTTATCCAAACTCTTTTACTGATTGTAGCTTCCCACAACTCTGCTTCACACGGGTCACAAACTGAATAAGGTACTTAAGCAAAGCAGCTGTGAGGGGAAGGTCCTATTCCTCCCAGGATTCAGCAAATAATTCCTTGAGTGCCTCTTATTCAGATTTCTGACTCGCTCTGGATCACCACTTGCTCGTTACAGATGGCATTAGAATAGACATGAGATCCGCACAACCCCCGTAATCTTTCAAACCTGCACTGTCAGTTATGAGGGTTAATGTTTACTGAATTCAAGGGGTGCACCGTTAACGCTTTTCTGATCCGAGCTCGACTCATTGTTTGTTGTTTGAATGTACTTTACCAGAGACGACACGCAGGCATTGTATTACTTTATCCAAATATACTTGACTGAAGCCTGCCCTCATCACCAATCCTCTGAGTGAACCTGCATGTGTTTGCCTTTTCAGGCCTCCACCTCTTAGGATTTAGGGGCATCCATACGGGGGCCGACGGGCGCAAACAGGCTCTAACGACCCACCATGTCTCCATCAGGAGCAATGCACTGAAGTTACCAATACGCTGCAAATATAAAAACACAAATGAAGAAACATCTTCACCAACTTGATGATAAATGCCCGTACACATGTCAAAACACCACGGAAACGAGGACAGTAAAAAGTGACGCACACAGCTGGGACGGGGAGCGCTTGTTGACGTTCGGGGTTAATAAAGTTGGCCAACTGTCACTGGAAACTTGCCTAAAATGTTTTATTTGCTTATTTGAACAATTTGATCACTTCTGATATTACTGCAGATGTGCTGTAAGCTAGCAAGCTGACGTAGCTAACCTACTCATGTCTAGTATACTGACAACACACTTATGGAACAGGCTAACTCTGCAACAGTTGGCCAACTAGCTGTGTGCTTCACTTTGAAGTGTATCCACTTCTGTTGTGTTTGGAGCTTCTTGCAGCGTTTTTATTTGCAGTGTTTGGTTTACACAGCGCTAAACATGTATCGTCATGTTGGTGAAGATGTTTCTTTATATTTGATTAGTTTCTGAAGTTGCTGCATGTTTCTCCTAATGGAAGTGTTTTGGGCCGTTGATGGGTGTTTGCAGCTATCAGCCTCCGTACATCTACCCATAAGAAGCAGAAACAATGAAGGTTATGCAATCATATCCCACGAGTCAAATACTGAGCAGCACTATTCCATTCAAGGGTTTTCTAAAAGTGTTTTGTCCTGATATTTTTGTATTAAAAGTAACCAAACTCGAGTTTGGGCACATTGTTGTGTATGTGGCTTATATAGCAGGTGGAGAGTAACTATGTGTGTGTGTGTGCGTGTGTGTGTGCCGAGTGCTCTCCTTTAACCAAGAAGCATGTTTTATACATATGAATATACACAGTCTATATTTTACATGCCATACAGTGCACATTATATTATTTATACAGCCTTGTCCACTTTGTATTTAAGGGCTCTACATCCAGATTGCATGTTTGCTACCAAACTGCTCTATAATAATAACTTCTTCAACAATAAAGACATGGATGTGCCTTTTGGTTTTGGATTATTTTTCTGTTTTTAAAATAAATAATTTTGTAAAGGTGTGTGATAACTTTGGGTTTTTAAAGTGTGAGACAAATGACCACAATGTAATGTTTTATTCAAATAGTTCAGATAAGGAAAGCTTTACAGATTACAGTATTTCTCATTGCATAGAAAAATGTTCTTTATCTAATAACACTACATTCTGTCACATACAGTAGGACAAAGCATTTTTTTGTCACTGAAATGTTATAAAAAAGATATGTGGGTTTAAAAGTGAGGTAAAAAAAGCACATTTGATGGGTAACTTTTAAAAAAGCTGCCGACATAACCGTCTTTACATGTGAGGTTTGTTTTTCAGTCGTGTCTGCAGTAACGGAGATCTCTGCTACACAGATCTGGGACCAGCTGGTTTACAGGACAGTCCGGCTCAGGGTCCCCCCTCCAGCTTTAGTCCTCCTTCTTGGAGCTGCTGCTGCGCTGCCTCTGGTAGTAGAGCACGGTGAGCAGCACCCACATGTTGAGCAGTGTCATGGCGACGAAACGCACCAGAACTGTGACCAAGAGACACGTTTTTTTATTAGATTTCAAATACTTAAGCAAAGAATATAAGTAGACACACTTAACATCATGATATTGTTTTGTCATAATGAATTTTTCCTCTACCAAAAAAACGAGAGGTTCCACCTTCTCTGCAAAAATGAACACTTCTTCAAATGCAAGCAGAAAAAACCAACTTATTTTGCCTGTAAACACATTGGAAACTCATCTGTTTATTACGCTATTACTAATGTTTACATTTGGCCTATATATTGCTTTGAAGTGCCTTTTCCCTTTCACAGTATTTTAGTTGACTTACCCTTTACTTCTGACAAGATGGGAATAACAATACTGATTAAGTACTTCAGTTTTATGTAAATATTTAGCCGATGGATGGAACAAGACCAATAGGCAGAGGTCCAAAAAAAGGACACGAGATGCAAAGAAAGCAAATGGACACAGAAAGGACCACAAAGAGATGCAAAATAGCCGTAAAGACACCCACAAAAAGACCAGAAAACTAACAAATGACCACAAAAGGTCAAATCACATACAAAGAGAAACAAATCACAAATCCTTGGTTCATGTAAAACTATGCTGATGGTTATTTAGGAAACAAATCTTTTGAAAGGGTTGCCTCTGAAATGTTTCTAGAGATCTGTGGGGACCCTGCCCCCCCCCCACAGTCATTTGTCATTCACTTTGACTCACCCTGCATGTCTCCAGTTGTCACTGCGGTGGTGTAAATCCGTGCTGAAACAAAGAGGAAGCCGCGTTAATCACATCCTCATCAAAGAGAGCGTCTAATATTTCATTAATGAAGTGTGGAATTGCTCATTTATGAAATTAGGAGCGGGGTAAAAAGCACAATACATATTCATGCACTAACACATGAACAGTCCTGTAGGGAGAAGAACATCTCATCACTTGGTTAAGCACTTCTGAATGTATTAGAAATGCTAACATGAGGGAGACGGATAACAGGAGGATATTGGTGTTTTTGAAAACTGGATCCTAGTGTACTCTGGGTAATATCAGACTTAATTAACCTAAAGTAACATTTTCCAAGTGTATCTATAAATCCCCATGAAACTTTCCAAGTTTACAATTAACTTAGACTTATTATGCTAATTTCCAGGTTAATATCTGTATTGTGTGCCTCTACTATGTGACATGTTCACATGCTTTAATGTTCAAAAAGGTATTTATTTCTCATACTGCCTGTATATGTAATATGTAAACAAGGCATTGTCTTATTAAGTTTGTGCCGATTTGCAAACATTTCCAATCATAAGATAAAGCCAGATTCAAAATTAAGTAATTTTGTAGACAGTGAAATGTTTTCCCAGAGTGCATTTTGGATATGTTTTTATCTCCACATGAATCTGAAAATACAGTCAACAGCCATTACTAGAAAATCCCCTTCTGCCATGTTTTTGGAACTACAATGTCCATAAATAAATTCTATATGAGCAAACACTGTAATAACCTTTAGAATATAGATAGGAATGAAAGTGAAAGTGCTACATATGTGGAGATTTGAAGGCATTACCTTTCGCTTACCAGGGGTTTTTCTAGAAAGATATAGTACGAGGGCGCTGATCTTGTATAGAAGATATATCAATTATCTCGAGAACATGTTGTCAGTATACAAGATGGACGTTGGAGCTCCGTAAAAACAAAGCTGTCTCTGCCGCCTGACGGTCTATTTGACACCATTTTCATATTTGAGTAATTATAGCGTTTTTGACGAACAGAAATATTGTTTTCTGGTATCACACAGGGAAAATCTGTATTTTTGTATGCGGGCACACGCGAAAGTAAGAGGGCACCGCACCCCTGTTACCCTGTTTAGACAAATCCTGCTAACTTTTGTTGATTTTTGCAGGAATCTACAGAAGTAAATTGACAGTGTAGTTACAAACGACTACATTCTGTACAGAAAATAGCCACAAGTCTCAACCAGTAAAGTGAAAAAGTGATAATAAACATTTTTCTCTGATTCTAATTGATCAAATGAGGATGTTGGAGCATTTAATAGCCATAGAGCCACAATATTGAGGCAGTGGTGGAGAACAAAACAGAGCTAAGAGGAGTGAGTGGGGACTTGAATTCAAAGTGGTTACTCCTGTTCTTCTGTTGGGAACTGGGGAGGTCTTCTTTGTTTTCATGTCAAATGTGTGATACTCACCTATACATGTGAAGGTAGCAATTGCCCAGGAGAGGGCGCTAACCTGTCCTGCGTCCTTAGACTTCCACATGCACTGCAGCTGGGCAAATTTACTGGCTGCACTGATGAATGTGCACAGGCTCTGTGGAGAGAGTGGAGGTCATACTCAATAAACATTCACTCTATGGTTTATAAAGTTTCAAAACACTTTGTGTAGCCGGCAAACACTTTTTTCAGATAGAAAGCAGTTGAAGGATCACCACTCTCCCAGACAAACTAACCAACAAAGCAATTTGGCATTCATAAAGCCTGTGTGTCTTCCTTTGACACACCAGGTGAAATGAGGTCTGGATAACTTCCTGTCCAAATCTCCACCTCATTGCTCCTGACTGATGACCTCTCTTTGTGACTTATGATTGACGTTAGAATGATTCATTACCATGGCCGAATCTATGATCCACTTCTCCAGAGTGAGGAGCCTCCAACCCCCGACAAACCTGAACACATTATGTTAAGGCCATTACACGTGACGTACTGTAAAAGGCATCACTGGGTCATTGGTTTTCGTTTACAGAGGGAACACAATTGTATTTGAGGTGATGAAAGGATACAGCAAGGTGTAGAGCAGGCTCTGCTTCAGGCTGCCGTTGTAGTGCAGGATGAGGAGCAGGAGGACGGCATCTGAGGTCACGGGGAGATGGAACAGACACATGATCAGTGGACTGCAGGCTTTCATTTCCTTTGAAGGCGTACCAATATCAGTTCTTACTGTGTCATTAACTCAACCTGAAACGACATTCTCTGCTTCAAAGTCCTTCTTATATTTTCTACCTCAGACCGTGTTTAAGAAATGAACGTAGTCACGGACCATTTTGAAGGCGTGCCCTTTGTTACTGTTGACCCGCTGATAGACATTCTTCCAACTTGTTTTTTTTCTTTTTCGGTACCAAAAGCTCAGTTTGACCAAACGCTGAACAAGGTTTTTAGGCAACATAACGTGCATGAATTGAAGACACATGATAAGTTCTAAGAAGAAACGGGAGACTTACCCAAACCATACATTAACGCCCTAAACCCTGAACTTTATTTTCTATACAACTCTAAATGGGACCATAATTCAAAGTCATGATGTATTCAAGAAGACTTGAACCTAGCAATTGAGACTAAAAACTCATTAGGAACATTTTCAATGAGGTAAGAAATCTGGTGAGAACTAGGTTCATTTTCTGGTAGACTTCTATACAATCTGATTTATTTACAACCAGTGGAGTTTCCCCCTCCTGTCTATTAGAGATAATGCATGTTTAAGGCACTTCCACATTGGCTTCACATCTTTTTTGTAGGCCTGGAGGTTGCTGCTTGTTTTATAATAATAATATAGCTTTATTTATATAGAACTTTTCATACAACACATGCAGCTCAAAGTGCTTTACAAAATGACACATCACAAGTTAAAAACAAACAAGAAATTCCTCTCAGATTATTTGTTAATAACTTTAAAAAGGTACATGCAGCAAAATATAACATTTTATCAGCTCAATAGACACAAGGAGGTAAAATGTATGATTATACAAGTAAATAATGGTTTCTCTCTGACAGATAAAACAGGGGTTCCCAAAGTGGGGGTCGCGAGATGATTACAAAATAAAAATATTAAATAATTTTTTTTTTTTTAAATGATTATTAATAATAACGTGTGCATAGACATTTTTCAGGGGCGGACTAGCCATCTGGATAATTTGCCCGCAGCGAGGCTTCCCCCGTTGACAATCCACTAGCGCAGTGTTTCTCAAACTTTTTCATACCATGGACACTTAACCAATAAAAAAAATTCGCCGGCCACCTAACTCCACAAATATCCAAAAACAATAGGCCTGCTTACCACTCCAACAGTTTATAACAGCCTAATAATGACAGCTTAACCTTCTCTATATCGCCTCGTTCACACAATAAATCAACAATATAAATACAACAGATCATAAGCATTTCGTTCAAATGCGATTTAAAATGCTCAGGTTTTACACCTCTTATGAAATTGTAGACTACATTTATTACGGAGTTTATGTCCGAGCCAACAGACTCATAGATCGTTGGCTACTGAGAGATATGCATAATACACCGCATAGTTCGACACAAACCTGCGCTGTGGATTTTCAAAACAAAATACAGTAAAACTATGGTCGCAGGCCCAAGTTGAGGCCTGCATGGTCTGCCTACAGCCCCAACAACAGCCTCTGATCATCAACAGACTTCATGCAATGCTTCATCGGATGCATATATTAGATAATAATCTCTATCTCACTCCTAACACATCTAAATCTACTTTCAGCATGGATAAATGTTCATAAAATACATCCATTGTTTGTTCTATATGCTTCTTGAAATCTAAAAGATAACACATCGTTTTTCTAGAACAGATTACAAATCGCCTGAAAATGGAACATGTTTGACGAAGGTGTTGCGCTGGGCTATATCATGCAGTCGAAAGTGAAGCTGATATTCCCGCGAGAGAAACGGAAAACTACAATTAATTCACTAGCTTATTTAACTCTTGCTTCAATTACTTCACTAGACAGGGACAATGGAGGTTTAAGTTCATACAGCTCACCTTGTGCAATGAGGATTGGATATTCCAGGTATGTTGGCGGTGGGTAGTCATAGTACATCTGGTACGTTACAAAAACAATATACCTGGAAAGAATAGGGGGGCAGGTTATTGCATTGCGTTATGTTAGCTACTGAATAATATGTTTGACATTCAAGAGCAGACAAGGCAAAAGCTGGGTGTGTGGCAGAAGAAGCCTGATGCAGTGGAGGGGGATAATTGAATAAACTAGTTGTGGTCCTAAGCATAAGTAATTCCTGAGTCTCAACAGCTGAATGCCTGCTCACCAAGCTTACATGCAGATGGATCTTTTTTCCTGAAACTTTCTGAATCTCTTAAAGGTGGGGTAGGTAAGTTTCAGAAACCGGCTCGAGTGCACTAAAATTTGAAAGTACACAGCCGAAAAGAATCCGCCCCTTCCTTCAGACTTCCTTACAGAGCACCTCCTCCAACACACATGAACGCGCACATGACGTCAGCAGACTGGTGAAAGTGGCCGCCTGTTGCTGGCGAGTCATTCAAGTACTGCTGCAATGCACGCCCAATGAGGGCACGCCCAATGAGGGCACGCCCAATGAGGGCACGCCCAATGATGGCACGCCCAATGAGGGCACGCCCAATGAGGGCACGAGATACATTTGTGCGTGCACGAGATGGAAGGCTGACAGACAGGGCGGCAATCCAATCCGGCTAAACGGATTGGTTGTGCTTTTTACAGTACTACGGCTTCCACAGATGACATTTTGTTATGGATTTTTTGTCAAAGCACTTAAGATATTCATTGCTATCGGGATGTTAAGAGCATTCCATGGAATATAACAAAAAATGTATCTCGAGCCGGTTTCTGAAACTTACCTGAGACTTACCACCTTTAACACAGTACATGTTTATGTTTAAAAGTGGATTTTGTATAATAGGTGACCTTAAAAGGTGGGGCAGGTAATTCACTTCAGAAACACTTTTTGTTATATTCCATGGAATGCTCTTAACATCCCGATAGCAATGAATAAATTAAATGCTTTGACAATAAATACATTAAAAAATTTCATCTGTGGAAGCCGTGGCGCTGTAAAAAGCACAACCAATCATTTTAGCCGGCTAAAGTAACTGGATGGCCTACCTGCCTGCCAGCCTTCCATCTGTGGACACACTTATCTCGTGCCCTCATTGGTCATGTGTGCGTTCATGTGTGTTGGAGGAGGTGCTCTGTAAGGAAGTCTGAAAGAAGGGGCAGATTTTCTTCGGATGAGTAGTTTCAAAATCTAGCGCACTCGAGCTGGTTTCTCCATTTTTACCTACCCTACCCTTAAAGGTGGGGCTCGAGTGCACTAAAATTTGAAAGTACACAGCCGAAAAGAGCCCGCCCCTCAGACTTCCTTACAGAGCACCTCCTCCAACACACATGAACGCGCAATGCACACCCAATGAGGGCATGAGATACATTTGTGCGTGCACGAGATGGAAGGCTGACAGACAGGGCGGCAATCCAATCCGTTTGTTGTACTTTTTACAGTATTACGGCTTCCACAGATGACATTTTTTTATGGATATTTTGTCAAAGCACAAGATATTCATTGCTATCGGGATGTTAAGAGCATTCCATGGAATATAACAAAATGTTTATCTCGAGCCGGTTTCTGAAAGTGGGGTATGTAATTTTGGAGAAACCAGCTCGAGTGCGCTAGAATTTCAAAATACACAGCCGGAAAAAATCTGCCACTTCCTTACAGAGCCCCTCCTCCAACACACACGAACGCACACATGACCAATGAGGGCACGAGATAAGTGATGAGATTATTTTAAAAAATGTTAATTTCCTGTAAATCGACTAATCGATTAATGGTTGCAGCTCTAATGCCTGGTTATTTCATTGTAGCATGCACAATGACAGCAGGCGATCGCTCACCAGCACAGTGGAGACATTTAACACAGTGAGGCTGCTGCCTCTGAGAGACAGCACACTGAGAAACTATACACCCTTACAGACACATGAGAGAACTAGTTGAACTTTAATAAATCCTACAAAAATATATAAAAAAACATATAAGTGTTATCCCCACTAACTAATAGGATGCAGGCAGATGTATTCCCTGCTTTAAATTTCAATAGCTCCTACTCCAGAATCTGATTTATCCTCACAGATCAGACCACACACACAGATGTTAGGACACACAGACCGAACTGACACCATGTTTGTTGTCCTCAGCCCTGTAAACAATTATTTAGTGTTAAGCCTTCCTTCACGGTTGGATTATTTTTTATTAAGCAGCTTTTCAATTAAAAAATCAGTCGGTACAATTCACTGTCCTATTTTACTGAAAATAAAACTGGCTTTTTATCCTTGCAACATAATTACTTTTAGGGTGTGTTCGTGAATACCCTTCATGGCACACAGTGGGGTAGTGATGTTGTTGGAGCTAAAAATGCATTTACATTTCATTTACATAAAAAGGTATGGTGGTTAAAATGTATGCCGAATTTACCATTATGAAAGAAGGATTAAGTATCGTTTTATATAAAATGTAAGGACATATTAACCTTTTCATAAAATCTAATTAATAATGATTTATGAACATTTTAAATGGAGTTTGGAGCATAGGTTTAAAGGCGGGGTTCTTTACACGAGAGAAGTAGCCGGTAACAGGAAGACAGCATCACATCCGTCAGCATTAATAATAATAAGTAATGCACTGCTTACCTCAACACTTTAGATACAATTGATTTAACTTTGCATATAAATTGCACATTTTAAAGGTCAATAACTGCACTTAGTGAAAACTCACATACCCGAGCAGTTCGAGGAGTAGACTGTTGAAGCTGACTCCTGCCGAGGACTTGGCCCGCATCAGAGCAAAGATCTGCGGGAACTTGAGCACCATGCACAGCAGCAGGGTGCTGAAGTTAGCCGCGTGCAGCAGCGTGTCGGACTGCATTGTTAAACACTAAATGTGACCTAAAACTTCTAAGATTTCCGACGATATGGCTAAAAGTGGCAGCCAGATGCTGCTGCGTTGTCACCAGCGTCAAGGTATATGTATTTAGGAAAGACTTCCGTTTTGTCCTTTCAAAATAAGAGCTACTCCAGCTCCATACTACTAAAGGTGACATTTATAAATATCAAAATATTAATTAACGTATTTCCAGTCCCCAGTTATATTACCAAAAATATATAAAATAATTATGAATAATAATACTAGTTGTCATTATTACTAGTATTATTATCATTATATAATTATTTTTAAATTACAAAAATGTATATGATAGTCAATTCACCCCAATTTACAAACACTCATTCCCATAGAAGCATGTGCATTATTTACCAGATTGCATTTGTTACTCTCATTTAGAGCAAAGTAATGGCAAGATATTTCATGGTATACTATAACTATTATTCCAATCTTCATTGTCTTTCCTGAGTTCTGGATTAAGTCGTGGACTTCGGGTCGTGGACTTCGGGTCGTGGCTGAACCAGTTTCTGCGGTCCTGCCTTGGGTCTCGTCATGCTGCTTCCCTGATGGCTTCCACAGGATTGTAGCTGACCTCCTCATGGATTCATCTTCTTATTACAGACACATGCATTTCCTAACATTCGGTCTATATGCTGTCAAATGTATTATCTCTTGGATTTACACACGGCATCTATTGCACGTCTGTCCGTCCTGGGAGAGGGATCCCTCCTCTGTTGCTCTCCCTGAGGTTTCTCCCATGTTCCCTTTAAACTGTGGGTTTTCTCTGGAAGTGTTTCCTTGTACGATGTGAGGGTCTAAGGACAGAGGGTCTAAGGACAGAGGGTCTAAGGACAGAGGGTGTCGTTTTTCTCATACTGATATTCTGAACAATCTGTGCTGTTGTATTTGCTGTAAAGTGTCTCTACTGTAGGCTATTTTTATTATATGTACAGCACTTTGGCTCGACCAAAAATCGTTTATAAATGTGCTATATAAATAAAACTTGATTTGATTGTCGTTCGTGTTTTCTTTTTTGCACTAATATAAATAATGAGTTATTATAGAGCATCTTTTCCCACACTGTTCTTATAAAAGATAGTTATGCTCATATTTTGAAGGCAAACTTGTTTTATTTCCTTTATTATGCTGTGAAGTTTCCAGGCACCTTGTTTCACTTCCGCATACATCCACTGAAATCTGATTGGCTGTTAAGTACTGACACGTTAGACCAAAGTATTTGAAGTCTTCATTTCGGAACATGTACAGTTTCCATCTTCCTGTATTCAGGTTGAATGAGTCTGTGTTTCAACTTGAGACAAAGACACATTTAGAACCTCATAGTGAAAGTTACACATAGTGCAACATGTTGGTAACTTTCACTCTGAGGTCCTACTGTAAGTCAAAGTAAGCACTAATACTCAATACTATCTGCAAACTCTTCTATAATCTGCTGTATGGATTAACAGGATCTATTTACAACAACAAAATAATGTCAGGACACTCAAACATTAACATGCAAAAGCTTTATTGCAATGACACATTGAAACCAGTCCAGATCAAACAAGCTTTTCAAATTCAATATGGACAACATTTTTCTCCAAATCTAGTCATAAAGGTCAGTGATTTATAACAATATACATAAAGGCATTTTAAAGCAGCGACAACACATACGGTGCAGAGTCAGTGAAAGCTATAACCTTATAAAAAGCACACAACATAAATGAATATAATCCCATCCGTCCAGCATGGAACAATGGCTTAAAGGTCCTGGCAAACATATTACAATGTAACAGCTTTTTAAGGCATTTGAAATTGAAAATGAAAAAAAAGCACAACAAAATATATGATGGGCTTATAGCATCTGCGGAAAATACTCCCATTTAGGTTTCTAAACTCTTTGCTAGAATGAGTTTTTCCATATTCTTTGTCACTGCAGCACTGTTTGAGTGCACAGAGAAGGAGGTAACGAGGTGGTGATACAACCCTTTACTCATCCAAATGTGATCAGGTGTCTGGTTCAATTATCAAGTGTCGGATCAACCACCCGATCAAGCTCCAATGACATGAACCAAATATCCCTTTTCACCTCACGCTGAGCAAAGGCCTTCAACATAAACGTCTACCCCGGTCTAATGGAACATTTTGCTAAACCGAAGAATACATGAATATACTTCTGTATGATCATTGGATGATATAACTGGTCAATTAGCAGATGTAGGACAGCAAAATCATCTCACTAGTCCTAGCTTCCACCTGATACTTCAAAGTCTGTATCTTACTAAGGTTTGTGCTACACCATGCCAACCCATCTTAGCCCTACATCAGGACAGTGCGGTCTGGCTCTGATGGGCACAGGTCCTGATGACAGGAGTCTGGTCTTCAGAGCTCTAGCAGGGCAGCATCTCTGGGTCCAGCTTGCGGCGGTGGTTGCTTCCAGACCAGAGCAGCAGCCGGTCCAGTTGGACCAGATTGCTGCCCAGAGGAGTGGACAGCCTGCTGCCAAACATCTGGTTGGTGGTGTTGGGGACGCGCTCAGAGAAGAGGGGCACGTTGCTGGGTAAGGGTTCCTCTGGCTTCAGCCGCCCCTGCAACCACACAGAGATCACATGGTTGTTGGCAGCATTCGGCTGTGATATGGCTCCAAAGTAAGGGATATAATCAGGGACATGAAATAAGTGATCAAATAGGAGGGTTTTCAATACTGCATAAACATTTGTATTTTACTGAGTATTAAGACATTTTTTATTCAGGTTGATGCACTATTTTAAATAATGAAAGGGAACAAATCCTGACAAATGATGTGAAAATAAACCAAAGTCAGCCATGGAATTGCCCATTGCTGTTAGATAACAACAAAAATGAGCACTATTTCTCGTGTTTGCCATGCACAAACATCATGGAAACATTACTGCGTATTCATTTGAATATATTCCGAGTTTCAGCGCCTGAAAAGGTGTTTACATCATAGGTTTAGATGCATTCATTTCACAGGAATCTCATCAACATACATATTTAGTCTTACCATCTGATCATAGTCCCTGAGGAAATTCCAGTTCTTCTCCCTGTGGAAAACAATGCATTTGTTCATCTCCATAGTGTTAATGAAATGATAACTAAATGGATTTCATAATCATTTATTTAATATCATTTATTGGAATAAAATCACACTGTACATTGTACATTTATATATTCAGTTTAATATTTAATATTCCATCTGTCACATACTTATGTATATATGCTTTATATCTTGTTATTGTTCATTTGTAAATTCAATTTTCTACTTTCTTGTTTATTTCTTGTCTTTACATGTTTATTGTACCATGTCTTTGTATGCTGCTGCAACACAAACATTTCCCAAATTGGGATCAATAAAGTACTATCTTATCTTATCTTATCTCCAGAGCCAGACATTGGTATGCATTTGTTTTGTCACCGCCCCTTCTGATTAGTGTTTTGGACATAGAACATTGCTTACTGTATAACAATACTGAACAATGTTTAACCTCTACATTTGAATGTAATTGTGAACCTTTGAGTGACAAATCTTATATTTGTCGTTGGTAACTGTCACACATAACACAAGGAAAAGTCTTCTAAGTGGTTCTAAATAAAGACAAATAAATTCAAATTGTAGCTTAGACAAATTTGATCATATACAAAAAGGTGACGTTACAAAGTTATATATTTTTGAAAGATATCGTAAGTTGCATATTCATTTTGATAGCCAACACATTTGTTTTTTTTATTATTTCATTTATACACTTTTCATATTCCATTTGATTGACATCTACTTTTTTCTCAATACTCAGTAGCCTCATTCATTCATCCATTTCCTCAAGCTGCTGTTGAGCTTCATTATGGTCTTGGCTTGGCTTTTGGCAGCCATACTGACACTGAAGCTAAACCAGCCTTTTGTAGTCCAATCAACATCAGACTCAAAAAGTGAGCCTCCCCCCCGGACTTATTTTGCTCCTAATATTTCCCCACTCACCATTCCCGCACTCCTCTCCTCTCCCCCCACACCAGCTCCTTCCACACCTGGTCCTGCTTCACGGGGTCTCTCCTCTCTGGGTTCCTCTCCCCGGGCCCCGCGGCTCCTGTCCCGAGGCGGCCCCGGTCCGCGGGAGGCTTGGTGGTTTTCGGTCTGGCTCGCTCCGGTAACCGGTATCCTGCAGAGGAGACGCGCCTCACATTGTTCATGTCCATCTCGCCTGGCTGAAAGCTATATTAAAGTGGTGGTTTGTGCTCAGTGAGTGTGAAGAGAAATCACTGCCAGCCGATTTGTTTACGTTTCCATGGAAACCGTGTTCTGGCGCCAGCTGAGGGCAAGTGACAATACTTTCAAAATAAGATGTTTACAGGCCACCATAAACAAGGCTATTGCAGTTTTTTGGTTGCCCATACATTATGTGGTAACATTTGGAAAGGCGTTGGCATTATATTATATTGTGCAAAACAACACAGTATGCAATTAATATTTAAAGTACCCATCCCTCATTTTCATTGATAAAAACAGATTTGAACCTTATTATCTTATTAGGAATATTTTTAATTCATAAAAGCTTATTTTCTTAAATACACCCTATTGTTAAGTGTTTTTACATTTTTTATTTTGTAAGTTGCCTACATTTTTAACTAAAAACGAATCCATATCAGTAAATAACATGCGCTCAAAGATGTTTGGTTTGTTAACAAATCATTCTTATTTTTAAAATTTATTTTTTATTATTTAAATAATTGTTTTGTAGTCCTTCTATGTTCATTACATTTTGATGGCTGATAGTGTGTGTATTTTTGAATAAACAGTTACTTTTTTAATGTATCTTGTGTCACAATAAATTAAAGTTGCTCTTATTGTGTGTTGAGGATCATCAAAAAGTATGGGGTTGGGTAAATATCCCCTAGCCCCAAAATACCCGAAAATAAGCATCAGTTTCCAGCAAAGGGAAAGATCTTATTCAGAAGCAGCTTCATGCAGTGAAGGCCTTCAGGTTTGGGGGAGCCCCACTGAGTAAACTAGTTCAATACGCAGTCAAAGGTAAATGTTCTGCGCACCACAAACTCCTGTCTCTGTGATATGCCCATCCGATAGGAATATAGATTATGTGTGTGGAATTATCCCCAAGGATAAGGCTGGATGTGTACTTAAAAGTAACCTAATGTGCAGTCCACTTCTGTTCCACTTTACTTGCAAGTGTCATTGTCATAGGATTGCATTGCATTCAAACTGTGTTCTGTGGGTTCGTTGGGATCAGATCCAGTGAAACATGCATTCCTTTAAGAGAAGCAATTGTGAATTCTCAAATTAAAATGAGAAATGTACTTGTTAAAAAATAAATAAAACGTTTCCTTTTGTATTGTCACACAAGGCCACAGGCCTATTGTCACACAAAGGTCAGGATGTTAAAAAAAATAATATTTTTTATATAAGGGTATATTTAATGCTCTTCGTCATTTGTTTATCATATAATTTATTCCTGAGATTTATAAAGAAAGTAATGTTATTACACATTTTTGAAGACCGGAAATCACACGCTTTTATTTTGAAACCTGAATGCAACAACAGGATGTGCCTCAGCTTTGCAGGACACACTGGGCATATGACGGAAATTAATTCCGGTACTCACTTTCTGATGATTTCTCCCATGAGCGAATTGAAACGAGCAGCAAGGTCAAGGTAATGTTAATCTCTTTTGTTATCAGTAAGCTTAACGTCACATGTGTTTCTATTTCTAGTAGTAAAGGGCATTTTAAACTGGTAGAATGCCTGACACAGTATTGATGCTAGACAGCATTACCTCTGCGCAGCTAACGTGAGTGGACAGGAGACAGAATGCACTTTATTCCAATGGGCAACTTATTCCACAACGCACGAGCATTAAAGACGTAGCCGCTAAGTGCTAATATGTAGCACACATGCACTAAAACAAATACCACGAAAGTATAGCTGTCCAAGTACGAGCAGGGTGTTGAACATATTCTAGCCAGCTAACACCTTCCTCTCAGATAATGACAGGATAAATCAAATGTATTAAAAGCCAAACTTGAGGGGAAATAGGCTAAATAAGTGTTGGGACATTTGGTAAGCTTCAGGTGCTGCTCATCTGTAAGACCAGCAAGTAGTCACTGCTTAGTAAGTAAGTTAGCTTAACTAATAATTTAGTATGGCTACCTGTATCATACGCTGTATCATAGGTGGATACCTAAAACACCCTGGTTAAAGGTTTTAATAAGCAGTTAGATAAACGTAATATACTTTAAAGGTCCCATGTCATGCTTTTCCGGTTATTACCCGTCCCCTCGTGTGTTATGAAGGTTTTTATGCATGTAAACAGTGTGCTGAGTCAAAACCCTCAAAGTACACCCTGTAGCAAGTAAAACTCTAACACAGAAAATACCTCTCCAAAACGCCTCGTTGGAGATAAGTCATTGTCCATTTGATTCTTCCGGGTACCATGATGTCATCCGTACCCGGAACTGTACGGATGAGCCGTTTAGTGGAGAGAGTGAATACTGCTGAATACACATACTTTACAGAGATGCTGTATGAGAAACCAATGTGAGTTTGGAAAATTGCACAGCATAAATCTATTCTAGTAGACCTCAACAATGGAATTATGATCAGTGGAAATGGCCATGACATGGGACCTTTAAGATTATATTTGTGTAACTATTAACTAATAAGAGTGTTGTTAGCAGTGCATTAGTGGGATGCACACAGGTGTTTTCAATATTGTGTTTGATTAGACCGCCCCTCAGGTGGGCTGGAGCTATGCTGGGAACTGTAGGATGTCACTAAGTACAAGTTGAAATGGCAGAGGGGCTTCATTAGGCCAAGTGGAAACACCTGTGTTGATAGTCCATTTGTGTCTAGGGGCTCTGTGGTTATGATATTCAATAGACATTATTCAACGTCATACCAGGTAGTTTCACAGGTGTAACTGATGACATAGAAACTCAATGCATTCCATTTTAGAGAGCTGGTTCCAGGGTTCTGTTATTGTGCATGCTGGCTCAGTGACAAGTCCAATGTCTGCTTTAAAAAAGGCTTATTTTACAAACGTTATCCTCTCCAATCAAAAACAAAATCACAATTACTCATATATTTTAGTAGCCACATCGTTTTCTTTAACTATCATTCTGAGATAATGCTGGTTCACTACCCAAATTCTTCCAAAAACGTTGTTGTAATGATTGTTGGTTTAACGTGGAATTTAAATGATTGACAAACACACACACACAGTTGGATGGTTAAGCAGTCAAATGGCGATGGGTGCCACATTGCTCTAAACTATCAGTCAAATATGTGACAGTAGTAAGGTTGCTTTGTTAGCTGCAAGGATGGGAGCAGGGTGATATCATGGGTCAGACAAACAAAGAGAGGCTTATGGGTAAAGTGGGCCATTGTTCCAATTCACCCTGCAGTGTCCTAATTTCTAGACAGTTAGTGACCTCAGAGACGCATCACAACAAATCTACAAGTTGGTGCTGAATAAATGAGTCAAAATAGCACCTCTTTTCACCCTCTGTCTGAAACCAGAGCCCAGTCTGATCTTATTGGTTAGATGGCTGGCTCTGTTGTGACTGGTCGACCGCTTAGAGATGTCCCACCCTTTAGCCTATCATGTTCAATGTGTTGGAGCGCTAGACAATAGAAGCTTGAGTGTTACATAGTGATGTCACAATGTTATTGAAGTAAACAAATGAGATGGAGGTGTTTCAGGCAGGGAGGAGTGTGTGGGAAAGAAACTTCCTCCGGGATTTTAGCCTTTGCAGACCATTAACATTCACACAAACCTATTTAACACACTACAGGAGAGGGGAAACCCTCAAAAGCATTAGGGCCTCTTTAAAGTGCAATTTATGTTTTCGATTTGATGGGGATCAGCTCAGGTATTAGAAATAATAATCACAATTGGCTGTTTCTCTATTTGTTTAGCTTTGGTGTATGCTGTGATGTGTCAAATAGTAACCATCTAAACTATGTGGTTTAGAGATATGGAGACCGCATTTCAGAAAATTAGCCTAGTTGCCAAAATACTGTTCCTACACCTCTTCCAACACCCTTCTACCAGGGGGTCCGCGGGGTCCTAAAAAGTATTAAAAGTTGATGAATCAATTTAGCGAAAATTAAGGCTATTAAGAAGTATTAAACAACATTTTCCAAGGTATTACATCGTGTAGCTTGTTTTCAATAAGTATATAAATGGTCCAAAGAGGTTGTATTCTACAGTCTGCCTGAATGTAATCATGGCGTAGGTGTGTAGTGTGATTCTGTGTAGTTTATTGATGGCATCCCGTTGGGTTTGACGTCATCTGAACAGGACGTCGCACGCTCACTGCTTGATAGCGTGAAGGTCCGTTCACACCGGTTGTTAAACAACATCGTTATGGGGAAATGCAAGTTTGTGTCCAAATGGTTGGAAGATAAGGAGGAAGGACAATCAATACTGTATGTAGTCAATGTGAGGTGAAGTGTGTCGCCAAGGTAACCGGTTAAAACTCCAAGTGGCGATGAGGTCTTAAAATGTATGGAAAGGGTCTTAAAAAAGGTCTTCCATTTGACTTCAGGATTCCTGCATATACCCTGTCTACAGTCCTTTATTTAATAAGGTGCAATGGAAATCACCTAGTCAGTGTGCTTCTGCATGAGGTGTTCATTAAATCCTTTACGCTTGAGGCTGTCTGTTCAAGGATGGGCTTTTATTTTCTTACTTACAAACTTTTCACTGCCACGTGCAAGACCCAAAGCACCACTAGGGCCTGGATTGGCCCAGCATTCACTTTAAAGTCATGAGACACAGTCTGTATTGGTTTATGTGGCATTCATGACATGTTCTGCTGTTATGATCTATCTATATCTCTTATTGCTAAAGCCAGTCCTCACAAAGCAATTATACTTGGAAAATAAATGGTATAGTCCCCAAGGGAATCCTTACTTTTGTATTCCAATAAACATTAAAGCTGAATGATTTCTCATTTTCACAATGGGATTTAACTGCATACAAATAATTTATTCTAAAATATTTCCCATATGGCTAAAATAATTAATGTATTAGGATATAATGATAATAACTCAAAAATAAAAGACATGTCTTTTTGAAAGGTCACAGTGAGCTTCAGCTACACCTCTCCTTTGGAGCTGACACAGATTCAGTGAGTTGGGTCAATGGGTGCTTTCACACGATGAACGCTTGCTGTCAAGAGGGATGGGACACTGGCCTTTACGGTGGAGGACATCCACCCTAATCACGAGCACCACTTTGCTGCTCTTTCATGCTGTGTTTGTTTGCCCTGTCACCCCACAGACACATTCTCTGCATCGGGGGTCTTACGCTTGACTAATCAGATGAAGTGGTGGTGCGGTCAGCAGAGCACACGACTGGAAAGTGAGAGGGACATTCCAGACGGGGAGAGTCAGAAGTGAGAGCTAGCTGCTAAGAGCCCCTGGACCTGGGAGTGAGGGGAACAACAGCAGGGCATATTCAGAGGGGTGGAGGAGAGGACTGGTATTTAGAGAAGCAGCTTGGTTAGATGTTCTAGTGGATCCAAGCTCTCATGGAGATCAACCAGAAAGAGGAGAAAGGAGAAGATGGCTGAGTGTTGGTTGGTTTGGAAGCTTTGAGGCTCAGTGTTTCCTTGCCAGGCCCTCTATACGTTTTCTATCCTTTCCCCAGCCCTTTACAGTCTAAGTGTTTCTAGGATTAGGCTAGTACATAAGCATATCTTCATTTGACTATATACTTCTTATGTCTTTAGGCAAACAACAATCCTCATTAAATCATCAATCACTTTTTTCAGTTGACTTTTTTTTTTAAGATTCAGACTTTCTGTGGTTATAATTCTTAGGCTGAATTATCAAATGGTTTTGGTTTGATAGAGCAAACTTGTCTTTAAAGCCTCATGCATTTACCATACCACACATGATCACATTTGACCTTGTGTAAAGAACACACATATTGCTCATATTACAATATCATAATAGTACTACTTTTCCAGTAGCGTGGGTTATAGTTATTTTTAAATGTATTTATATTCTGCAATATACTTCAGGAAGATGAAAAGACTGTCACACTAAATAACAATATTAAGCCTGATAGTGCCGTGCTATTTTACTGCCTGGGAGTTTGTGTCTGACTAACATATTCCACTTGAGATTTAATCAGTCCCAATGTTCTGATGAATTACAAAAGGGAACATTTAGAATGTGACGGTTTTAGTGAGATGGTGGCAGATCAACTCAAATCTTCAATGAAGTCATGTCTCTTAAAAGCAGGTCTCACTGCTGCGGTAAAGTGAGAGCTCCTGGAGTCCTCAGAATAAGTGTCCTGGTTGTGTTCTTGCCCCAGGCCCTGAGGGGGAGATGACAAAGGAGGATGTTTCAGAGCCTGTTGAGGGAGACGCTCTGCGGGACTGGGCCTCCTCCCATCAGCGGCCCGTTATCCATCAGGTGGCCTCTGCACCCATGCCTAGTGACTGCGGTGAGCATCCACACACATGCACACATTCAGTTAGGGCCGCAACAGACCGTTCACAGTTTCATTCAGAACACATTCTAAATGCACATTAAAGCTTTTATCTCTCTGCATGTCTATTCATTTGGTGTACAAATTGTTATTCCTGCATGGTTGCAAATAAATATTAGACTACACTAATATGACTATTTGTAGAGTAACACTTTCCCTGTGGCCACAAACCTGTTTGCCTTCCTTTTGACTGGAGTTTAGGTTCAAACCCTCTCTGCAATGAATGACGATTGAAAAACAATTCCGGTGCCAATTGAAAAACATTTCGCTGTGTATTATAATCATGCAGATAAAGAAAATGATCAACATTAAAAACTATCAATGAGTCACGATTGTTGATCTTCATCAATGCCCCACTAGGTGGGACTAATCAACATTTAAGTAGAATAATCAATGATGATGGTAATTCCCCTGCAGACAGCACCTAATTAAGTCCTGAGCCTGCACTCAATAACTGCTGGCCACTGCCTCCAGTGAAGGGTGACAGGGATTCATTTCTTGCTGATCATTTTTTATATAGTGAAAGTTAAACACAAAGTAATGACACATGTCTTACAGATTGATTCTGTAAACTATTACATTTTCAAATAGTAAATACGTTTGCCAATCTCAGTTCACTTGTTGTATTCTCATGCTGCTCAGTGGGCTTGACAGAGAGCATCCAGCTTCACATGATTTCTATAACCCAAAACAGGTAAAGGGGATATCCGTTTAAATGTAATGTAGACCAGAATATCACAAATGATAATGTAGTCTTAAATGGAATGCAGTCGGTAAAGCAAAGGCAGCAGGTTTGAACCAGGTTACATGATCAGCTTTGGCATTCACTGTGAAAGGCCAAGCCCATTTGTTTCCATCTTCCGTCGTGTTCGGTAATGCTTCATTCGGTTCACGGCAGTCACATCTGATTGCATTCTCTGCAGCACAGCAAGGGCATTTCCCAAGATTACTAATTTGATTGAATCGATTGAATGGCGTGCTGCAGAAAGTTAATGTATGTCTGTGCTGCAGAGTCTCACAAGGCTCTGTTCACATGCACACACAGATGAGAAAGGATCAAAAAGCTTTAGGTTCCCAGGTCCAAAGTTCACTTGAATTACATTTGAGTTAATCTGTTGTTTTCTATTCTCTCACCACCTGCAGAGTTCTCCTTCTTTGACCCGAGTGAGCCGCAGTGCAAAGAGGTTCTCCTGGATCCCAGCACCACCATACCAGAGCTGTTCGCTGTCCTCAGGCAGTGGGTGCCGCAGGTCCAGAAGAACATTGACCTCATCGGCAATGAGGTGACGCCATCCAGCATTGTTCACTGTCTATGTGCTCTATACAAACTACTACTCATTGAATCAGTCACATGTCAATAAAAAGCAATGCTAAATACAACATTTGATAACTGAAAGCACCAGAATACTTCAAAACAAAATGAACTTTTGCCAACCAACCCCCGAAGCACCTCCACGCAGAGTTACTCAAAATAGCTGCAATGCAGTACATTGGGCAGGGAAGCAGTTGTCTCAAGGGGAGAACTGAAGATCATTTTCTCCCTGTCTCACTTCATAACGGCTACCCTTGAGAAATACATGCCTCATTTCCAGCCCAACAATTCTCGTCCACATTTAAGGATGAGTAGAGTTAAAGGAGAAACAGCTTGCTTGTCATTCATCAGATCAGTGCCCTGGAGATTAATTTCATAGACTATTATGTAATACTTGTGCACAGTGACACTAGCAGTCCCACTGACACACTGCACCTCTTGTCTTTGCACAGATCCTAAAGAGAGGCTGTGGTGTGAATGATCGAGACGGTCTGACGGATATGAGCCTCCTGCACTACTGCTGCAAGGCCGGGGCCCAGGGCATCGGTTAGTACTGACACTCTCAGCTGGGCTGTTAAAGTGTATAAACAACATAATCTTGTATCCCTAACTCAATGTTCACAACAAAACTATTTAGTATGCCAGGAACAAATATTTAGTATGTGCCGATTAGAGGTTGCGCTAGACTAGAGTTTTTCGCTGCTCGTCATTTTGACGGATAGGATCTAAACATTTCCGTCAAAATTCATTATTACCCGTCGGTCTGTACACAGCTCTGACGGGGGGGAGGGGGAGAGCACGCTCGTTAACTGTCAACGGGGGAGACATTTCAATGATTTGTACGGCAAAGTTAGATTTGGAAACAATATCATTTCCTTTTTGGCAGGCATGCGTAACACCGGAGCCTGGTTGCGGGGAAGCTTTGGTGCTGTTCTGAGTTTGTTCTAATCCGTCCAAATGACGGACTGCTTTCAGATTTCTCCGTCTTTGTTAAAACAAATCGTAGACGGAAAATATTCGGTTAACGCGACCTCTGGTGCCGATACATGGAATGTCAAATACAGTATGTGGAAAGTGCCATGAAACGTACGTTATCTTTGTGTGTATGTCCAAAATAAACATGTTACTAAAAATAATGAATTGTTGTTGGTGTGATGGGTGCGTGCTTTAATTTCAGTTACTCTCACATAAATCATACATTATTACAGACACGTTGTTTACTCATTAAAAAGCACACAGTCTTTGTCTGGCTGGCTCTTTAATGAGTCATTCCACATATCTGTAACAATGTTCTGCTTTATTTGAGAGCAACAACTGAAATGTACGCAACCTTTCAAAACAATCAACTGCTCTTGAGTTCCACTCATTCTAGTGTCAGGTCTCTACCGGGCCGTACAGTACCTGTACTCCTCCTGTGTTCCTCAGGGGACGCAGAGACAGCGGCTGGGTTTGCACGCCAGCTTCTTTCCTTGGGTGCTGACCCTAACCTTCGCTCGCGCTGGACTAACATGAGGGCTCTGCACTACGCTGCCTACTTTGACGTCCCCCAGCTGATCTGGGTGGTGCTGCAGGCCTCCCAGCCTGGAGGTAAGAGCAGAGCTGCAGCCGTGGAGAGAGGGTGGAGGTCAACGCAGCAGTCGGTACAGGGAAAACATTTCTATTTACATAACCAACTAAAGTGTCAATTAGGCCTCATCACTTTACTGTGGCAAGCATACAGTGTTGCCAGTTTATTAGGTGGTCCACTGTACTTACATTTCTTTGGGCCAAAGAGAGCCTTTTTTATTAGAGATCTTAGAATTGAAAGGGGGAGACGGAGGGGAGGATGTTGCCTGAATGTTCGGTCGGCTCGGGATCGAACCGGCTTACTAGGCAGTGGTTACAGCAAATTCGGCTATCAGACGGCACAACTGTACCTACATTTAATACAATCCAAAATAACCTATGCAGCCTAAATGTATTAACCTTTGCACTTTCACTTTTAGCAGAAAGGTGTCATGTATTCTATGGTGGATCTATTTCTGCTGCTGTTGCATTAAATGGTTAGGTCTTTCTAAATGTGATGAAGCAGTGTGGATAGACTGGGACAGTGGCAGCAGGACTTTACTATACATTGATTACATTTATTTTAACGTGCACTCATTTCACAGTATGGAGGCCAATTTATAAAACACACTATTCAGCAGATGAACCTTTGTTTACCTTGCTGGAGCTCTGATGGTAAGAAGAAGAATGTGAAAAGCGTTGTGCGCTGCAGTCTGTCTTAAAGAAGGTCCTGACCGAAAGCCTGCTTCAGTAAATGAATATAGCAAAGATAAGAGCGTGTGGATGCTTTTTCTGTCATTGCACATAAGTATGAAAGAAACAACTGCACAGCAAACACATCTGTTTCAGTTGTGGGCGCACAGACCCAATGCTTAAAGTGATGTTCTTTTTCACTAGCTAATATCCATATACATATCAAATGTTCTGGTGGATTGCTCAGGTACTTTTGTTATATATTACATTTTGCGTACCGTGGTGGTCAATCCAGTTTATATATTTATTTGATGTAGTTTACATAAAAAGAAGTCTCAGTGAGCCTGTAAGCGTTACTGTGGCTGCGATAAGGCACCTCTGGACACACAGTGGTGCATGTAGTGTGTGGACAAGGACACTGTCTAAAAACAGTCCTGCATTATACCAAAGTGACAACACAATATAGTCATGAATAATTAGTATATATGTTTATCAAAATGTTGCATCGTATATCAGAGTTCTGCCTTTTGTGCAGCTTTGAAAGCAGTAGTGTCAAAGTGCACCCTTTTGATTCACGAGAGCTGTGTCCTCATATCGTGTTGCTAGTGGTTACTGAATAGGAACTGATTACGTTGTGAATGAGGATTGTAGTTCAATTTTATAATAGAGAAACATTACACTGAGTGGTCACAGCATGTATACACACCCACAGAGACCAGAATACAAAAGGCCCGTTCACTCCAGTTGTGGAGCACCTTTGGCCCTGAGCAGCTGCCAGATGCTGTACTGAGGCAGTGACTCAACAATGGATCTGTTCCCAGGGTTAGGGTTAGCACCTTTGCTGTTTGAGTTCTCTGGATTCATCTATGCCTCTTCTCAGTTATCTGTTCAAACACAAAGTGAGGTGGAGTGGATGTGAATATTAAAGAGTGGTTCACCTCAGTGTCTAAACCTGAGGCAGCTATTAGAGAATGATATAAGAACGCATCATAACGTGTAAACAACTCCCATGGAATAAATGCTCTTGATTGTCTTTCCTTTCTTGCAGAGGTAGATGCCACCTGTAGTGACTTCGACTTTGGCACCGCGCTGCACATCGCTGCGTCCAACCTGTGCACGTCGGCTCTCAAATGTCTCCTGGAGCTGGGAGCCAACCCTGCTTTCAGAGTAAGTACACAACACTTGCATGCACATTTGACATTTACACCTGTTGTGCGTTTGAGAAAGGTCTCCACAAAATCCCCATGGATATCAGAAACGTAGAAACAACAGAGCACAGTCTGTATGAGACAAATAAAGAGCTTTCTGAACATTAAAGCATGGAAACAGTAGAGATACTAAATGCATATATGAACCTCAAAGTGAGCATAATAGGGCCTCTTACAGTAAATACATGTGTCCCTAATGAAACCACCTGATGTAATGCTGTCTAACACAACACGACCATGTTATTGAGCTTTCCATTCATTCTCAACAAACACTTTTTGATCTCAGATGTCATTGGTACTTCCTTGGCAATAGAAAGTCCCACCGCTCCCCCAACGTCACCTTTTCAAAACCTTTGCTGTTATTGAATCCTTGCTCCTTTCAAAGAATTGCAGCAATTTGATGGAAACACCTTTGCCAAATAAGTCTTTAAGCTCTGTCAACAAA
The DNA here is from genome assembly GCA_902827135.1 of Harpagifer antarcticus. Lineage (NCBI taxonomy): Eukaryota > Metazoa > Chordata > Actinopteri > Perciformes > Harpagiferidae > Harpagifer > Harpagifer antarcticus. Next base: position 851,483 of record CADEHL010001065.1, read on the forward strand.
TATAACAGATTGCAATATTTTAGTTAAAGTGTTGGGCCTCACTTTTATTCCATTTCAGATAAGCAGTCATTCTTTTTGCTTGGCTCTTTCTGACTCCGCTGGCAGATAACACCAAAAAGGCAATTGCTTTCAGTACACATTTCCAGAAGTTTCTTGAAAACGTGTCTCTGTGCTCAGTCTTTCTGCCTTGAGCCTCTCAATTGAAGTCATTGAACGCCTTGTTGAGGGCCATGCTAAGAACAGCCCTGATGTACTGTTACCTTTTTAATTGAAGGATGCACGGCAGGTTCCCAGCAGATGGCAATGTGGCATCAAGGCTGTATTGAACATGTCTGCCTGTACTATAATCGCCACGTGTCACTGTGCTGTTATCCTTTCATATGAACCACTTTTTTAATATGAATAAAAGCTGTTTCTTAGCAGAAAAGGTGCCCGTTCACTCTATGCTCTAATCTTCCCACTGGAGGTCACCAAAGCACTACACACCATAATCCAATCATTCCCATGATGATTACGGAGTCTCTATATTCTTGAAGCAAAAGTTGATATGAAACAGCTTTTTATTCCGAGATGTTCTGGGTTAGAGAAATGGATGTTTGTTCCTTATCTCTGCTGAGCAACTGTTTAAATTCCACTGAGGGGAGATTCATTTCTGGCTTGTTTTTTTTTAAAGATTTGTCAAGTTTCCAATTAGCCCCAGAGAAATGTTGCGTCTCTTTTACAAGTTCTTATATTGTTATTCCTTTTTTTCCTCTAGTAAAACAAGACTGACTGTCAACAAGCCCTTTTCAGTTGGGGTGTAGACCAAGCTTGTGGGTGTATCAAAGTCCTAACACGACTAATGTATGAATTAGATTATTACCCAAAAGAGTACACTGCAAAACAAAGCAAAGCCATTTTAGCTTTATGCTGCCTGGAACATGTAACATGTGTCTTTCTTAAGTTCAGTAGAACATGTAGCAATGCACCATATAGCATCAGTATAGACAATGTGCAATGATTTGAGTTGTACTTGAAAGTTCTACCCTTCAAATGGCGTCCATTGCATTTAGAAAAAGTAGCTTTTGTCTTGCCGTGGAGAACGAGGCATGATACTAAAGAAAAAATGAACTTTAAAATCCCTTTTTCCAGGCTTGGAAGAGTAAATATTAATCTGATATTTCTCTTCTCTGACTCGGTAGACATTTGTGACAACAAAGCTTGCGTTTGAGCAATGGGAAGTTTTATAAAGATGGAGAAATGAAAAATGCTGCTGGCCTTTCATGCTTCTCTTGCCACACATCTTATTGCTTAATCGCTATAGCAAGTCATCATACTTCCATTTAGCAGCCTGCTGCTGTAGGGGATACCTTACTCGATTGTTCCACTTTCAGTTTTGAAGTGAGCCAATGTTTCAAAGTGCTGGGTGTTTGGTGTGTAGAGTGAAGCCATCACTTTCTGTCTGGAAGGTAAAGTTCCAGGTGTTGTACAAGTGGACAAAACACTAGCAGTTGAGCTCAGTTCAGTTCAGCCTTGAAATAGTCCACATAGTTTAATTGATGCCACTTTTCTCCCAGAACAACCTGCTTTTATCACAACACTTGAGATGAGATTAAAGACCCTGTTAAGCCCAGTGTCCTTGTTTCAGAAACGACAACTGAACTTTCAGATAATAGAGGCAAAGAAGAAAGTTTGACTTGTTTGTCCTTGCAGCCGGTCATGAGTTTGATAACCTACTTGATATTGATCAGTTATAATACATTTAGTTGGCATGCTGGCAAGTGAAGAAGAAAAGTTGGATGAAATTCACTTGTAATTCATCCTTTTTTGGCTTCTCCCTTGTCTCTGCCTACAGAATGAGAGAGGGCAGTGCCCAGCAGACGTGGTGCCGGACCCCCTGGACATGCCCCTGGAGATGGCCGATGCAGCGGCCATGGCCAAAGAGCTCCGGACTCTGCTGAGACGGGCTTTACCCAGACCCAGCTCCCCTCTGCCGCTCACACTGCAGGCCCAGTCCCTCCCTGGTCTCTCCGATAAGGCCAGGATCCAGCTCGCCGCCATGGGACTCCGACTAGGAGACCGTGTGGTGATAGCCGGACAGAAGGTGCGTGGTAGGTCACTATCAAAAGGCACAAACAATTACCTATATCTTCATTTATCCTTTGATTACAAAAATGTGTGCATAAAATGGTTGAAATCCTGCAATTATAGAATGCACTGATCTTCCATTAAATGTTGACTTAATTGATTTATCATAAGAACACCTACTGTGCTAACAACGCCACCAGCCTAATAGCAAAGCATGAATGGCCAGTAGAGCAATAACATCACAAAGGGAGGTTTCACAATCAGCTTAGTTCCTATAACCACATCAGTGCCATGCGGCTGTGCTGTAGTTTATCCTAAACAAAGACAAAAGCTTTTGTTCAATTTGCTACAATTATTTCAGCCCTCAACTGAGTAAAAATAGTTTCCAGTTGCTAAGCAACACCCTTTTGGCATCCTTCCAGGATTCAGGGTTATGTTTGACAGTTCGTTTTGGCATATCATCAACATTTATCTGAGCATGTCTTAGTTTATCCAACAAAAGTAGTGATTCTGATAAATGTCTGGTAAAAGTGTTGGCAGTTTTTAAATGCTCATACTTTTCCACTTTGCCTCTGGATCATCCTCTATTGTCCAAACCCACACAATCCATGAGTGTAAATGTTAGAACATAATGAATCACGCTCGCATGCCAGCACTGTAATTATAAGGATTTACTTACACTCTTGACCAGTCACAGTTCATTACTGTGTATACTGTTTGTTATTTAAAAATGTCCTTTTAAAGCATGCCGTTTACTCTCCATTACATAGTGTAGGCGGGTCTATACGTTTGCATGTGCATAGTTTGCTGCAACCTTCGTTTATGTAATCCAGTCGTTGGCTCTGAATTCAGGCAAAGACATTCAACAACCATTTTCTGCCCAATTCCTTCATTTACTGCAAATAAACCAGTTGGTGTGGTTCTCAGCCTAACCCCTGGCATCAGTGTCTTGCTTTAAGCCACGTGTAATCCTTTTGACAAGAAGCAAGCTTTGAAAGCCATGGCATTTCCAGTTTTCTAACTATGTTCATGAAAAAGTCAAAACGTTGACAGCTCGCTGCACAGTAACTGTCCTCAAGTTTCCTGAAAACCCAAGAAATCTGTACGTTTGCAAAATCGGCCTTATGTGTCCAATCCAATGACTGTTGTGTGTCTTCAGTCATCAGGCTGACAGCCAGCCGGCATTGAGTGTGCTTTGTGACTCAACAAAGCAGCCAAGGATATCCACAGCAGGGACTCAAAAACATCTCGGTTGCAGTCGTTGGTGCTTCAACTCCGCCAGTACGTGCTCAGAGGCTCAGTTCAGCAATATCTGTGACATCCTCTCTGCTCACTTCCAGATGTCTTTGCACTTAAGGACGACATTTCCTGTCTCTGCCAATAACCCCAAATACCCGAGATTAATGTCAGTAACTTTTATAGGAACTCTTAAAGACTTAGATTACTCCAATCCACAATGGGACAAAAGACAGTGCTAGTCTTTGTGTCTGTTTTAGTTTGATGTGATTCTCGTCATGGTTCTGCCCATAGAGCCATCACATATTAGACAGAACATACAGAATGAGACAGGTTTACAAATAATGTCCGTGAAAATATTATAATGTTTCTACACTTGGAACAGGCTCTTTCCGCTCTGCCTTTTTCAACATTCCTTCTTAGAGACAGAAAGATGTAGCTTGTCCGTCTGTTAAGGCTTTGTTCTGTACTTTGTTTGTATACTAGTTTATACGCTGAACTTCTTTGTGCCTTTTGGTGTAAGCATGTAGCAAGAAACGGTAGTATGATGACTACCAGAGCTCATGATATTGCTGGAATTGTAGTTGAGCTCCTTAGACTTCATGTCCTCCCTTTTCGGGCTGGACTACTGACCCCTGTAAAAGTGATTACAAACAATCGATGTTGTAAAGCATGAGCTTTAATTGACATCCTCCATGATTTCTATGTCTTAAGTCAAATGTTTATTAATGTGTCCAGTTACCCAGTTCTACCCCTCTGGAAAAGTCAACTTACGCAGCCACTTTAACATTCCTTTTGCCGTGACATCTCTTACATTGCAGTGCCATCACAGCTCACTGAAAAACAATTTAAGTACAATTAAAGTGGTTCTGTATGACAACATGTGGCATCAAATACATGTCATCTTTCTAAACCTCTTGACAGAGATCGTGACAAATTGATGCCTCTGTGCTCTGGCTGAGGATTTTCTTAGATTTGAATGGATTCTCAAAACAGCCTTTACAACCATGAGAGATTATGTGACGTGGTGAAATGGTTGGTGTAAGCCACCTGTTTATGCTTTTGAGGATGTTTTCACTTTGAAAGAAATGGTAAACAACTGATTAAGTGTGTCTGGCTCAGGGGTTGTCTGAATTTGCTCCACGGTAAACACTGGCTTTATAGCTTTTCAGATTTACCATGCAAGTGCTGTATGTGTAGACTGCAGACAAATCAAAGGCTGTAGGTGGAGGATGTACCGGTGAAATACAAATGATAGTGCATGTATATGTGCAGGTGGCCTGTAAATCACCATACGTTTGGCATTAGACAATCTCATAGCGAGACGTATTCCCACGATGCCTTTCAGCGCTTGAGAAAGGTCTCCACATACGAATGTATCATTCTGGTATAGGAAGAAAAAGTCCATGGCTTGTTTGTGTCCTTTAAACCAGTGGTTCTCAACTGGTCAGGCCTCGGGACCCACTTTTTACTTGGTCAATACATCGCGACCCAACATTTTGAAGCACTCAAATCTATTCAACAAAAAATCGCTTTTCAGCATACAATATTAATAAAGTGAATTACAGTGCATATATCCCTTATATCCCTTCACAGAACTAAAGTATGCTTTTAAAAAAGGTTTAATGAGATGATGGAATCAAAGCTGAACTATATAAAAAGGCACGCATGCTGAAAACCCAACCCCAGCTGGGGGGTCTGGGGGGATTCTCCCCCAGGAGATTTTTAGAAATACTAACATAATCTATGCATTCTGGTACACTCTGAGAAGAAAATAAATAGATGTATTACTACCCGACATGTTAATAATATTTTATGCCATTGTTTGTTTTTCACTTTGTTCTGACATCTTGCTGCGAGAAGAGTAAAGAGGAGAGGGTCTGTGTGACTTACTTTATATTGTGGGTAAGGGTAGATAGCTCCCATTGTTCTGTGACCTGTCAATCATCAAACCGGGGGTCATATTTCATTATGTGTTAATTTCTATCTGAAGTTGTACCCATGGATGTATAAAGAAGAGTTCTACTGCAAAGTTATTCTCCGTGGGGACTTCCGGCAACAATCTTGATTCTGATTGGCCAGAAGACTCGAAAAACATCAGCAAAGATATTTTATTGATAAGATGATCACTACGTGACAGACGTTTTCAAAACCGTTTATGGTCTCCGGTACTTCCAGTCCAACGCCGACTGCATGCACAGCGTAAAAAAAATTCAATTCAATTTTTTTTTTCAATTTTTCTTTTCTTCACTCACACATCCGCGACCCACTCCAAACGGGTCCGCGACCCACTTTTGGTTCGCGACCCACCAGTTGAGAACCACTGCTTTAAACCAAACGCAATCATTTTGTGCAGTGCAACGTTCAGGATACAGGGACACTGCCCTTGCAAAATATATCAGATGCAATCACTTTACTGCAGACATTTAGAAGGAAATGCTTCATGTGGAAAGAGTTGAGGATCGATATAGAGAACAAAGCATTAAAGCTATAACAAGCTCTTACTAGTTTGAGCAACTTGAGTTTTAAAGCAGTGCACAAATATGCCCAAGTGGGGCTGTATGAGGTTAATTATCCATAGCCAGCGTACTACCAAAAGTAAATTGCGATGGGCACACCCCCAGTTTGGAAACAGATGGGAGCACCAGCTTAGAGGCTCCGAGGCAAAATACTGCTGTCGACGGGGCAGCAGCTACATATATTTCAGCCACATAAAAGAAAGTCACACGTAAACAACTTTGTGTGTTGTGTACATTGGGGGGTTTTAAAAGATTACTCCGAATTCACCGATCATACATTTAGTTAAATTGGTCACACAGAACCACTGGTCACATTCTAACAGTTCTTTTTAAATGTGGCTGTATTCCACAGTGTATCCTTGCTGTATGGTCAGCCAGCATAGATGCAAACTCAGACATGTAAATGTAAATAAAGAATATGCCATTAATAGATTTTTGGTGCCACAGAATCACAGCTTGCCAAGTTGCAGCTAATCAAAACTCTTATCTCCCCTGCTCTTTCTGGCACACTCTCAAGCCTTGATCTCCATTTTCCCTTTTAATAGTTTGTCTCATCTGCTGCTTGGGTCGACATGGCCGCATGATAATGTTATTGGGTTTCTGATGGGGGTTCTGCCCTTAACATAATCCCCACCATGGAGATGTCATTTAGCATGCCGCTTGGTGCACCAGCAAGTTCTTTTGCTACATTGCTTGTTTTGGTTTTGATTTGTTTTGCACACTGTGCTAATTAGTTTTGACTTTTTGTGGTGTATAATTATGTGTGCGCAGGTTGGAAGGCTTCGATTCTGTGGCAGCACCGAGTTCTCCGGAGGCCTCTGGGCCGGAGTGGAGCTGGACAAACCGGAGGGGAAGAACGACGGCTCAGTAGCAGGCGTTCTGTATTTCACCTGTCGCATCAAACATGGTAGGTCACGCCACGGCCCAGCACTTAATGATCAACCACATTGAACTCACTTATTGTCTACTTCATAGTATTTATTAGTCCAATCAGGTTTTCAAAGGTATCATATATAACCCCATTCAATTAGTTTGTCTCTTTTTGTATTTTCACTCTGTATATTTACCATTTTTAAAAACCTGTGCCAAAATGTTCTCTTTTCTTCACAGGAATCTTTGCTCCCCTCTCCAAGATAAGCAAACCTTTGGAAAGACATAAAGCCAGCACCAAAAGGACGTCTACTCCCTTAAGACCCCCTCGTCGCATCGACGTATCCCGCATCACCTCCAAGATAAACACAGGTAAGAACAGTTTGCAAACAGCTCACAACACTTGACTCTATTAATTAGGTAGGGCGGGATAATGACACACAAGATACATCATACAGAAAGTGCTTTGTGGATCGTTGAGAACTGCTCAATGAGCGTCAGCCCGAGGCTCACAAGATTTTGGATGAAGCGGTTTGCCTGCGGAGTTCAGGCACAAAGCATTGCAGTTTAAAAAAGCTTAAAATGATCAAGTCGTATTAAAACTACAAAGGCTGTGAAAGTGAGCAGCCTGTAGGCCCCTTTGGGAAGAGGAATGTGTTCACAGGTGAATAAATGCCAAAGGGGCCACAGTTCCCAGGTAATCTCCCACAGTCCCCTGGAGGCCCACATATAGTATACAAATCAAACTTCACCAACCTCATAGACACACAAACACCTTGGAGGAAGAGTATTAGCATGGAGAACTGCTGCCCTCTAACAGAGCCCACATCCTGTTTGATATTCTGATCATCATCACTCTGCTTTATAACCTAAACATTTGCAACTTACAGTGAAACGCTGTTTATTTCCTCTTATCTATGGTCTAGTCTCTGTATGGAGTATCCAGAAAAATGTGTAAAAGTGATATTAAACTAATGACTCAGCTGAGATGGGCTAATAGTGACATCAGATACATTCAGAAAATGTGTTTGTCTGAATTAAATGAACTAACTCAGTGAGATGTATTCAAACATAATGTCCATTGTTCGTCTCTTAGGGTAATGGTAACATTATTACAGTACGTAAATCATTAAACAGCAGAATCTTAAAATAGAATCAACGATGTCATTGGAGCCTTTGTGTGAATGTAACTGCTTATGTTTCATCAACAGAAGCACAATCAAGTTTAGTCAATATAAACGTGTTTGTTATTGTACAAAGCCTTTGTTTCTGTATAAATAGCAGTTCTTTTTGGAACACTGTAGATGGAAAAACTGATCCAAGTACTGAAGGTTCTCGCGCTGACTCTGCAGGCTTTGAACCTACCAAGGATGGAGTCACTCAACTGTGTCCAGATGAGGCTCAAGCTGATGGTCACTTTGTTCCAAAAAGAGGCTTTCTCAAAGTTCCTAGCTTGTGTGAGCCATGTCACTGCATACCAGCATTTCTTACGTCTGGACTTTCATATTAATCTTCCTCGAATACTGTGAAAAGTGGATTCTGAACTCCTTCCATAGTGCATACATGAGACTGCTGAGTTCGCCCTAGCTCTCGTAGTCCTAGGATTCCCGTATGCTCAGCTCCTAAACTAATGTCTTCTCATATTATAGTCCAATCACCTCAGAACGTTGTAGAAACTGTCTTGGTAGGCTTTTGTGTCTATCGGGCCCTCTCCTGTTTACAGCTGTGGTGTGCTGTTGTAATATTGAAAGGGTCTGAAGGCTGATTGATCTGGACGTGACTGGAATGGAGTACCTCAGCGTGGCCTATGCAACCCTGTGATTGATAGTCCAATTAAGCCGGGTTTAATAACTAGGCCATGGACGGGCTGAATAACTTGGCAGCCATTCATCACGAGGTGTGTGCAAATGTTTTATGTGTGGCGAGCGATGCATGTGAGGGCGTGTGCCGGCACCTCCATACTACTCAGGAACCAGACTCATTTACGGCCTAACACTTTTCAGAGTCTTTGTCAGCTATTTCCAGCCCAAACTCTGAGAGCCACCTGTGTGTTAGCGGCCCCTGGACGGGCATACAGCTTGCTAGTGTGTATCTACAGATTGGCTGTGTCATTGTGCACGGGTCTCGTTTGGCTAACCAGTAGAGACCGGCCGCAGAATGCCACGCTGGCCCCTATTAGAGGGTCTCAACTGTGGCTCAGGCCTCAAAGGGCGCTGGACACATAGACAACGCTCACAAAGCCCCCTCTTCTGATTCATAAAGCTTCAGTGTGGGCTGCAGTCTGTCACTTGAAGCGAATGTCAGTGTGTGGACGGGATAGATAGAGCCAGGAGGTCCCTGCGAGCTAAAGGTCAAGTGACAAGAAATGTTTGGTATTCTGAGTCGAAATGTAGTCTTTGGAGTTCAAAGGAGACGCACAGCTCTGCCTCTTGAGGGACGCCATTCCCGGCTCTCTCTAAATGTGAACCGAAATGGCAATCGATAAATACCAGGCTGATTTGAGATTTTATAAACGCCTTTTCAAAGTGCAGTATAAGGTTTAAACTTAGGAGAGATGTTAATGTGTTAAAGGTCCCATGTCATGGCCATTTCCACTGATCATAGTTCCATTGTTGAGGTCTACTAGAATAGATTTATGCTGTGCAACTTTCCAAACTCACATTTCTCATACAGCATCTCTGTAAAGTATGTGTATTCAGCAGTATTCACTCTCTCCACTAAACGGCTCGTTGCAGCTCTAGCCCCCCCCCTCCCTGTGAGCCCAGTGTGCTCCGATTGGTCGGGACCAGTCGGGACGTTGTGAATCGCTCAGCGCGATTCACAACGTAACGTAACGGCTCCACCGATTGGTCCATTTCGTTCCGGGGACGACATGACATCATGATGTAGCCGGAAGAATCAAATGGACAGTAACGTATCTCCAACGAGGCGTATTGGGGAGGTATTTTCTGTGTTTGAGTTTTACTCCCTACAGGGTGTACTTTGAGGGGTTTGACTCTGCACACCGTTTACATGCATAAAAACCTTCATAACACAAGGGGACGGGTACTAACCGGAAAAGCATGACATGGGACCTTTTAAGAGTAATGTGGGACAGTTAATGTGGTAGATTAATGTATGAATTAAATCAGTGTTAATCTTTCCTTAAATATTTTTAGATGTATAGTTGCTGATGTTATTTCCTGTTAGAACAGAGTCCGAAAGGCTTTATATTGCTGCTATAAATTAGGTAAGAACATAATTATGTGTACTTCTCACACTGTGCTGTTGAGTGTACCAAGACTCCCTTTGAAGTTCCTTTTTTCTTCCCTGTCATCGGGGCTTTTGTGTGGGTGTAACTGCTTGTATCAGCATTTAAGAGTGTTTTTATTGTGTGTTCGGGGAAAAGAGCGTCTCAGGCAATTTCTTCGCTACTTAACAATGTCATGCTGTCCTGCATTTGCATGTATTCACTCTCCTTCTTGTGTTATCTTTTCAGTGTAGCATTGTTTATGTTTCTTATTGTAACTCTCCACTGTGTCTTTCTAGTTTGCTCATTTGCTTTTCTCTTTATTTCTCCTAACTTTATAAACTTGTCTCTCTGGATATAGTATTTACATTCAAAGCAAATCTATGTTCATAATAACTAACACATACAGCAACTGACTATCGAAGACAGATTCATAAAAGTCCTGTTGCAGATAGTTTCAACTGATAAACAAAAGATAAAAAACAAGTCTTATCAATTGTCAAACATTATTTAATGTTATGTTACTATGTCATCTTGCATCTGAGTACTTTACTACTACGATGAATATAGATCTCTGTGATGAAAAGTAGTCACCGTGTCTCTCTTGTTTGTTTATGTGAATTGGGTGGAAAGGTTTATCTCCATCTGGTAAAAAAACCTTGAAAATGAAAAGAGTCCACCGTGTCCCAATCAGGGCCCAGAGGGAGACGCCTCAGGAACAAACACGGGTACTGCAGGTCCAGCTGAGTGCGCTCCATTGTACTGCCTATCAGAGAACGGGCTGTGGGGACGACATTGCATTGTTTAATGTCTCATTTTAATATGTTAAAACTATGCAAATTGTTCAAATCTAAGTAGCATATTTGAAACATCACCTATCTCTGATAATAAAGTGCACCTTAATACTTGAATCCCATCCACTATCAATCTATCAAAAAATACAACTGATACTTTGTATATATTACTGCTTAAAAACACAAATCTGAATTTCAGATACCTTCTTCAACCTAAAAATGCAATATGCATTTGTATGTGGTTTAATCTACAATGATCACAAGTCCAGTGATTACTTTAAGGCAATACAGGATTAATATAGAAAAGAAAGAATCAGCAGCTTCTACTGTTATTTGTTGCCATCCAGCCTTGGGGTCCTGTAAGCTAGGACTTACTTTAAAAACAAAATATATTTCCAAAGGTTGAGAAGTTATTTTGCTCTTTACTTTCTGGGTTCTAGAAATCACAATTTGTTTGTAGCGGAGTCTTCCATTAGGCCCTAAAGCACTTTGACACAGATGTAATCAATTGGCCTATAAGAGTCGGACACTCATTGGACCTATGGCCTGTGAAGGTCTGTGAAAACTAAAAGCTTAACCATGTCCTGACTCTAAATGGCTTCTTAAGAATGAACTTGGGCGTGCCCCTCGTCCATCTCGCCCCCTCATGTTGGGAGGGGATTAGCATGTTAGCTACTGTATTGTATTGAGCCCTCTTGTGCTGCCATAGGATGATGTGCTGCAGCTGCTTGGTTTTCTGAAGAAGTGCAGTTGTAATCGTCTGGATCCGAGTGCTGGAGGCACCGTCACACTCACATTATTAAAAAGGAGGCAGAGATTCATTATTTCAATGGAATTACAGAAGTTCCTGATGTAATCATGAATGGATGGAGGCGTGTGGCAAAGTGGGTTGTACGTTGGTGTTCGGATCAGGGGGTCACAGGTTCAAACCCCACTGCAGTTAGCATGTCGTTGTGTCCCTGAGACACTTCACCCCAAATTGCTCCTGTGGGGATTGCCCACAGTATTGAGTATGTAAGTCGCTTTGGATAAAAGCGTCTAACAAGTAACATGTAATACAAGCGAGCTACCCGCTGCAGTGGAAACGCGCCATTATAACAATAACATGTGATGTAATGTAATGGTGGGTTCAGTATTAAGATGGGAGGCACCCAGTTTGTGCCGTGTGACTGTAGAGGGTAGAAAGTATAACAATGTTCACAAGTAGAATACTTTACAGAAATATGTCTTATCTAACTTTGAAATGTGTATTCAGTCCCTTTTTGATAGGGTTCTTTCTTTGAAGGGGGCCTATTATGCTTTTCGGTATCTGCCCTTACCTCTAGTGAGTTATAAAGGTTTGTGTGCATGTAGATGTTCTGCAAAGGCGCCTCCATTGGATTCCTTTGTTTATTTCCAGGACATACAGTAGTGACATTACATTCTTCTATTGGCTAGTGCTCCCATTGATTGTACATGATAGGCTAAGGGCCTGGACTTCTCTATGCGGTTGACCTATCACAACAGAGCCGGCCAGCTAACCAATCAGAGCAGACTGGGCTCTGGTTTCAGACAGAGGGTGAAAAGAGCTGCTGCAGCACAGGGAGTATGAGATAAATAAAGAGCAAGCCTTTCTGAACATTAAATCATGGAGACATGTCACAGTAGAGACACAACATACAATTATGAGCACAATAGGGCCCCTTTAAGTAATTCCTTCCCTATATGTCTCGTTACTTATTCCTCTGTGTCATGTTCACCACAGGCGGTCTCTCCCGCTCTCTCTCCTCTTCATCCTCTTCCCTGGATTCTCGGCATGGACCAGGGGCCCGCCCTCGTCCCCTGCCAAGGCAGCGTCTTCCTGCCAGGCAGCGGAGGGAGAGAGCTTCTCTCAGTCCGAGGGCCACGCCGTCGCCTGCGATCCACTCTTCTCCCGACAACACTGCACTTCCTCCTGCAGGTCTTATTATATATTGCATACTCACTGATCATTATACAGACACAAATGAATCGTATTGAGGCAGTTATTGATCACAGGAGTGAAACACTTTTTGTGTACCTCTCCCAGGTCTTCGAAGTAGAACCCCCTCGGCTAGTAGCTCAGTGGTTGGGGGCCCCGAGGTGCGCCTGGGCGAGAGGGTGCTGGTGGTCGGTCAGAGAACTGGTGTAGTGCAGTTCTACGGGAAAACCAACTTTGCTCCAGGTAAGTTGTTAAATGCTGTTCTTTCTCCCTGCAAAGATCTGACAGAGAATCTTTGAGAACTTAATATCATGACACTCTTTGAGTAGATGCTTTGCAGCGTTGCTTTTTGGTGTAATCTAGAGGACACTTTAATAACTTGCCTTTTGGACTAAGAGGTTGTTCGGCCTCATTTTCATAAAAAACGACATAATGATCATTTTAATTGTTTTGAATTCCATTTATTTGATATATGAAAATGCATATTGGGTGTTCTGTGAAGTCTAATTTGCAAGGTCATGTTATCTCATGGCCAATTTGGTTGTTAAGGATTATGGGAAATGGCGCAAGGTTAAACACATTATTTTATAATGAACAGCAAGAACTGCTGCTGAATCAATAGCCTTCCCATTGAATTGTTATACATTTACATTTTGATGATAGGGTTCAATAACGTACATGTGAGGTTTCTCTGGAAAGGTTCAGCCCTGTCAGTGTTGTGTGATGTGTTGTGCTTGGAGCTTATGTGAAACTATTTCATTTTGTAAAGCATCCAAGTGTCTAAAATAATTCATATCCCTTTTGATAAATCATGTCTGTCTTTTACTGTCATTTTCAGGACAGAGCTTAAGAGTCAGGATGACTTTCTACTCTTACTTTCTTTTCCCTTTGCACATCCTGAATGTCTAATTGGGCAGTGAACTGATGAGCTGGTCGTTTGGACCATATTATTCTGACCAGTTGCTGCCATTATAAGGTTGAACAAATAGTCTTTATGTATTTAAAGGGTTGAGTTAAATCTTTTCTCTTTTTGTAGCATCTAAATGTCACAATGGATCTGTGCAGTAACATTTTGTGGAAGGTATTTATTTAGAGAGATATATTTAACACAAGTTGTATTCTGTTCCTACATGCATGAGCTGCATCTCAAACTGCGAAGTCTCTGCAGTGGCAAACCTCCAGTTACACAGACCATACTTTATACAAATAAGATATGAGAAAACTTCTGGCGAACAAAAGTCTTTGGAACTCGCTCAGAAAGCTGCTCACAATGCTCATTAACATGCAGGCAACGGTTCTGCCCAGGCACCATTCATGTATGAATAAGTGCTAACACAGCACTGAGGATCATGTTGGAGGGGATTTCCGTTGCTACTTTGAAATCATTGCGAGCAGTGCCCTGTTATCTCAGCCTCCGTGCATTACACACTGCTTCTGCTCTTCCCACTAAATCCACTTTACATTTGGTATATTCCCTTATGTAGCACTACATCCATGATGGAACCGCCTTTAGTAACTATATTTTCAGTCAACAGCTGTTTGCTATTCTGTTTACAGCTTGTTTGCATGATCCAGCACATATAACCGTCTTGTCTTACAGAAGCAAACATGAAATGACTTTTTAGGCCCTATTATGCTTTTTGTGTTTTCCCTCCTGTAGTGTGTTATATAAGTGTCTCTATAGCAATGCCTCCATTGGACTGCTTTGTTGACTTCTTAGCATCCTTTAACTTTGAGGCGCATCTTTCCTCTTTGCTCCTGCGATGATCTGTTAATGTTCCCTTGACAGTTTGTCTGACTTCCACGCTGTCTGTCTGTGCAGGGCTCTGGCTGGGCATTGAGCTGGATAAGCCCAGTGGTAAGAACGATGGGTCGGTGGGGGGGGTGAGATACTTCAGCTGTCCTTCCAAACATGGCGTCTTTGCTCCCCCTTCTCGCGTTCAAAGGTGAGTGCAGGCTCTCTAAGGTACCTTATATTTTGTACTAATGATCACTTTAGTTTTTGCCAGGGGTCACCAAATCACATTTGTCGGTTCAGAGCAGATTTTGGAGGAATTTGCCAATGTAGCGCGACAAACCCTGAGGTAGTGTTTCATTGCCCTCATCAATACATCTGAGCACGTTAATGAGCTCCTTTGACGGCGTCATTTCTGCGAGTGTTGACATATTCGATTTTTTGCCCTCTGTGTGGCACACAATCCTGTGGACTTGTGATTAAAGGGAGTCCGAGTTGTCAAACGTGAGGCCCGGGGCCCTCACCCTGCACAACTCCTCACTTTAATGTGGCACCTAGTTCTGAGCCTGCCTTTTCAATATGGATTATGGTTAATGAATATTTGCTTAGCATTTCTCAATTTTATATTTTCACAACAAGGTATGGAATACATGTCGCTGCATTTAACTCTATTCACATTTCTATTGATTCAACTGTCCCATTGTGGGATATGTTAAATCACATGCAAGACAAAGCACAGATCCTGGTTTGGTTGCCCTTTAGGTTCTAATAACACCGCGGCGAACCGTGTCTATCACAACTGGACCTTCTGTAGACACACGCGCTCCCCCCCACCGTTATAATGTCAGTTAATAATAATGACGGTTCGCCACTGTAATAACAATATAACAGTTTGACTATATGAGGCCATATTGAGCTTACACTTGGTGTCTACTGCTTCCTGTTGAGAGAGACGATATGTGATCAGAGTGACTGAATTCAAGGATTTGTATATTTCTTGGATTTTAAAAGTTTGCTATAAACGACTTAATTTTTTATTATTATTTTTTTAACCCAATTATTATAAGAGATTAGATTGACCTCTAAGATGTTTGGAAAGATGAAGCTAAGATGACTTGATGATGACATGATTTGGTTTTAAAAAAGAACTGTAATCATCTGGAGTATTTGTGTCATATATTAAAGTAGATGTTTGTTTGATTTTGCACATAGGCAGACGTTTGGCAGTTTCCATAGAAATTCCTCAGTCGCACATTGTGAGAGATAAGCTGGACTTAATGACAGTGTCAGTGCCAGCACGTAGGCTGGATCGAGTGTGGATACAGAATCAATTCCTGCTTCTGTGTATGTGAATATTGGGCTGTCGATTGTTTAAAAAAATAACAAGGCTGCTTGGGCAATATTGGAGCGGTATAATGGATATGTAAAACAGCCAATTAAATAACTCTTCAGTTGGCACTTTGCCTATGTTCCTTTCCTATTAATCACACTGAGATGTTGGCCGCCATTAGCTGCTGTCAGCTGGACTGGCTGTGTTTGAAATACAGAGGAACAAAAGCCAACACAAAGCATCTCGGTAAGGAAGACTGAACGGCTTCTGAAACTCTTGTGGGGCCATGAACATTATTTTCCCAAAAGATATTCCCTTACTTGGTGTTTGGATGTCGGGGCAGATAACAGAGAAGCATGCTTCACATTTCTACTGGTACCCCGTCTACATGTTTTATAAAGAAAACCATCTTGAGGTTTTGGCTAAAACAAATCAGAACTCACTTAACAGCATAAAGGTGCTCTTCAACCTCAATAGCTATAGTAGTTAGTATATTAACCACACGGGCCACGTCTTTTAGCATTGCATTGTTTCTTTAGTGCCAAATATCCTTTGAATCTTTCATCCAAAAATCGTATGAAAGGATATTTTAGGTTTGCCAACTTCATTTAGACAGTGGTGTTTCTTCACATGCAGTAGACAGTCAAATCTTCTCTTTTGACTCATAGTTCTTTATTACATCTGCAACTTATGTGATGCAAACTTAGGAACCCCTCCCACATGGCGGCTCCCATGTTGACCTGCTCAATTAGTGCATGCACAGAGGCAAAGGCCTTAATAACAGATGGGAGTGCCAAGGTAGCTACTTATGGAGATCGTTTAATCCTCGGGATATGGAGCCCGTCGCCTCGCATGCAGATTCTCAAGCCACCACGTTATCCACTGCCAGGCATTGTTTTGTATTTGCATCACACTCTTTGCAGGAGGATAAAGGCGGGTCCCCTTCTCATTGGCTGGCACATTAACAGCAGCCTGCCTCAGTGTATAATGTGTGTCAGAGCTGAACTGAAAGCTCTACAGTTTGAGAAGCTGTTGACATCTTCAATACTGATGAACAGTTTTAAAGAGGAGAGAGGTCATTCAGATTGGAGGGATAGCTGTGTGAATGAGCACATTCCACCTTTATACCTAGCTGTAATTAGTCTCCACCTTGCTCTTCTGCGTGTGCTTTGTCTCGATGCAGATGCACCGTGAAAAGGAGAGCTCCTCTTCCTATCTCTTTATTGCACTGCTTTATTTTTCTCACGATAAAAGTTCCTTTTGGAAAGACTTGCCTGTGCCGTCCCCTATACAAGTCCTTCTCCTCACTTCCTTCTGTTCTAATTAACAACTCGCATTCTCTCCATCCAGCAACTTGTTTCTCCTTCTCTTTTTCCCTCTTGTCAGATATCACAACCCAGGAAAACAAGCAGCTGTTCTTATGCCCCCCCACCTATTTCAAAAAACAAACAAGGAAGCACCTTTTTGGATTCATGCCGCACTTTGAATGGCTTTCAGAACTCCCCGCTGCTATAATAAAGAGGGGGGGGCAGTCAGCTTGTTAATTTTTAAACTCACTTACAGATTTGTGGTGGTAGTAAACAATGGGTATTCCAAACATTTTGCTCCTCAACCTATGCTAAACTTAACTTGTGCAGAAGGTTGAGAATGCCTAATGTTCAGAGACACATCACTCTCCCTCTCTCCTCAGGATCCATGGATCTGTTGACTGCCTGTCGGAGCTCTCCTCCTCACGCCATCCTTTCAGCGGTGAGACTTCTACCTTTATAGCAAGCGTCTACTGAAATGTATTTGAAATGTCATGGCAATTATTATGCTGTGAGTGCTCGTGAAGCTGCTCTAATGCAGGAATGTGTGTGGGAGTACTTGACTCTTGTGATTGCCTTGCAGGGACGATTCGTCGCACTTTCAGCACATCATCGGCCATCGCTGCCTCCAAGGAGACGAGCCGGAGGAGTCCTGTCACCAGGTGTGGCTCTTTTCTGCACAGCCCTCTCTTTCCACCCTCATCTTCATCGCAGGCAGCGGCACAATCAATACCGATAAGACGCAGCGGTATTAGTCAGCAAAGGTTCCTCTTTTAAATGGCCAATAGATGATTGTGGTTAGAACGAGAGAGAGGCATTGAAGATCAATCATTCAGACATCAAGCTGCCATCCATCTCATACTTACCTTAAGATATCCTATCACACTGACTGCATACCTTTACTCATAAATCTTTTTTGCTGTATTTTTTCCTGTGCTGCTAAAATTCATCTTAAAAACCAACAAGAAATCGCTCTAACCCTCACCGCCGGCGCTGGAGTTCACTGAGTGGGGCTGTTCCCGGGAGCGCACCAGGGTCCGCCCCCCCGCTGGTCCCCGCCGCCCAGGTCTGCCTCCACGTGGGCATGCAGGTCCTGCTCACCAGCGCCAACGACATGGCCTCCATCCGCTACCTGGGCCCCGCGGACTTCGCCCCGGGGCTCTGGCTGGGCCTGGAGCTGCGCAGCCCCAAGGGGAAGAACGACGGCTCTGTGGGGGGGCGGAGCTACTTCAGCTGTCGGCCCGGGCACGGGGTGCTGGTCCGGCCCAGCCGCGTCACCTACAGGGGCCTCAACGGGGCCCGCTTGGTGGACCAAGACAGCTAAGGACTGTGGGAAGGGGTTCTTTCATTTAAAGAAGTTTTGTCTCTCTTTTTATGATCTTCTATTCAATGCAAAAATATATAGGTTTAAGCGTCTTTAATATGTATTACATATAAATTGCATATTTCTCATTTACAGTTATTCCTTTATATTACTTTACATTACTTTACAGGTCACTTAGATGCTTTTATCCAAAGTGACTGACACAGGAGTAGTCTGGGGGAGGTGGACACAACATGCTGACTGCAGTGGGACTCGGACGTTCTCTCCACTGATCCAAGATCAGCGCCTATCCCACTGAGCCACAGCCTCTTTCAGAGGAGTTGTAAGTTACAGCAATAAAACTACCTATTAAGAGTTCAATGTAAAAATACTCGATTCAATTTGGACAAAAATATGAGGTAAAGAAAGCACTTTATGAAATGAACTATACATTGTTATTAGAATTAGTCAGGGCAGGATGCTAGGGGGGAAAAGTCTGAATAAGACATACAACACTGCACTACTTTGAATCTGATTGCACTGAGAAAGAATATCAATGACAGATCAGAATGAGATTAGCTCGGATGGTATGGATGTGCACACATGAAAAAGTGTTTCTAATACCCAAAGCTCATTTTGATCACATGCAGTAGAGATGTTATCGGATCATTTAGATAATGGTAATGTAGCTTACTCTCCAACAAAGTGTGCATGTGTCTGTGTTCATGTGCGCATCTGTGTGTGCATGTGTGTATTCATTCAGAGCACTTTGAAACAAGAGAGATGATTGATTCTTCCCGGGTCATCAGCCTGCAGGTAATTGATGGAAGTTGAGTCAAATCTGGATTTTCTAGTTTATGAATCAATGTGAATGAAACAGGATTTAATTAAGACGCAACCTCCACAGACCTCCAGCAGAATACATCTGCTTTAACAGAAGTCATGTCCTCCCACGTTAAACAGTTTCTGCCACAGAGCTTACCGTAGGGCTGCGGTAGGCAGGAGTCTTTGCCCTCTATTGGGAGAAAAACAATCTATAATAACCTTTCAGCATATTATTATCCTTAGGTCTGATACCAGAAAGCTGGACCATCTTAAAGGGAGAGTTGCTCTTCAAGCATTGGGGACAACTGTATTTGCTACAAATGAACCGGGAAAAAGAAGACGGACGTACCAACAAAGTCTATCAACCTCAATGAATCATATCAATATTGGAAAATCTGTTTCAGAGATGGAGAAAATATTCATTGCTAAGGTTTAATTGAGTAACATTTAGCAGAGGTTTACAGCTGCAGCTCATCAGTAACCAGATACATGTTGAACCCTAAAGGACCATCACTTTGCAAAGTAACCAGGACAGTTATTATCATAGACCTGCTGCTTTGAAATGGCACCAGGATAGCAATCAGAGGATTATGTATGAAATAAATGACTGGGTCGGGGGAGAAGCTGCAGGACGAGGGCTTCATTTAAACATTCTGAAGCTTTTTTTTTGTCTCCAGAAGACTGTCTTCTCAGATTTAGCCCTACATAAATGATGGTTCTATTGGACTATTGGCAGCATTATCCTACCAACTGCTCCTTTGGCTCTGATTTGTTTTGGTAAGCAGCAGGCTGCTGACATTGTAGAGGAAGTGATGTCATATAATGATAAAAGTCATTGAGTTGGAAACACATTTGGAGATTGAAAGTCCGTCGGGCTGAACTTCTTTAAAAAGTGAAGTTGGAAAGATCTGAATGTGTTTAAGCCCCGACAGCTTTTTACTACGGTATGATATGTTCCATATGTTGAAGACCCCATTTCAGAGCCGGGGTATAAATGTTTTTGACGGTTGATTAAAGCAGCTCGACACAGGATATACGCAATCATCTTGTTTGAAGGATGGTGCTGGCTGTCGGAGCAAGCCATCGATTGGGCATGTGGAAAACAGGCCCACTGTTCAGCAAAACACTCGTGTACCACCCAATTAAAGTGCAGGCCCCAACAAGAGGAGCAGAATCTCCAATGGCCCTCTCGTTGATCCGTCTGCGGAGCCTGGTGGAGGCAGTGCTGGTCAGAGATCAGACCGATGAAATGCATTTCTGAGATGCGAGTGAGATATTCCAACCCCACAGAAAGCTCATTTGCATAAGGGCCATCCCTGTGATCACTACTGTGGCATCTGTAAGAGTTTCAAATCTCAGCTTCAGAAAAACTCGCATATTTTTGGTGTATCTGCAATCCCGATTGTATTACAGCATGAGTACTTTCAGATTCCACTGGTGTGTATGACCGTGTGTTGGCGCTGTGTTCCTGTGGGTAATGGATTGTTGTTTTTCATAAAATTCCTGATATTTGAATCTGAATTGTGTGAGGGGGATTGGGTCTGATGCATTTTTCATGTTGTGGAAAATAACAGTATTTGTAAAAAATAAAAGACTCTATTCTAATTTGACTTCTTATCTCCGTGACTCTATTTGTTCTCTGGCTCTGGGCCTTTTATCGAGTGTGGTTGTGCTAATGAAAAAGAGATTTTTCTTGGACTGTTCATAAAGTGCAGAGGAGTGTTGCCTTCAGGGAATGAAAATGAAATCGCACAAGCACTTTGAAATGGTTACACGTCTGTTACCATCTGATTCCACTGGGGCTCGTCTCAGCCAAAGCACAAACAGCCTGCTGCTGAGTACCATGGTTCGCTTTCTGCCAGCCCGGCACACACAGTCAAGCTTCAGTGTGGGGGACACTCTCTATTATGCCATGATTGTGGAATAAGTAGATGTTTGAGTGGTTGCTTTTAAATTGTTTTCTTTGCCTATTGTTCTTTTTGTAGTCCAAACAGGAGAAAGGAAACCAAGGGAAGTAGTGATTGTCCAAACATCTGACCAAGAGATTTATTCAAAGTTGAGATGAAATAAAATGGTAATATCTGGAATAAAAGTAACCAAGTTCAAGTAGACCACTTATCATAACTCAGTGGTTTGCCAGCACTTGGAGACAATTAGTTCAACTTGAGATTGTAAAAAGAGCCACTGAGAATAAAAACCCTTTTATATATAACGACTGCAAAGCTTGGTTTGCCAGGGAGAATAAACTGTATTTGTCCTTAATGGGTTCAAAAGGGGAGGAGGAGGCGGGGGAGCTGCCACAATGATGTCAGATTGCTTATTTAAATTACAACTTTCCAACTTAAATAAATATTACTCACGTCATAATAATTGCGATTGGATAGTTCTTCTGAAGGCTCGGATACATCCCTCTTGGGACTAATACAGAAGTGTCTGAAAACTAACTAACCATGTGTTGCTGGAGGAGCCCAGAGTCTGTGTCTGCATACGAAGAGCAGAGTTTCCAGTCTGTTGGGCTCCACCAAAGCTGGACCTTGTCACTGGTGCTGTCATTTCCATTGGCCGGCTGTCAACATGCAGGGGGAGACGAGAGTCCTGTTCGGTAACCTCAGGACTGCATCCCTCTTTTCTCTTCTGGATGTCATGTTACCACCGTGCACATCTTGGTGTTATGTGTTTGTGAAATTCAGACATGTTGCTTACTGAGATCAGTTTTTCAGTTTAGTCAGTTTATTGAACATGTCAGAAACAAAAACATACAACAATAATATATATATATATATTCTCTTTTTTTCTCACTCAAATTAATAATTATAACAAAGTACAAAAAACAAATAATAACCAAAAAAAACCAATAATAATTCTCAGATAGTCTGTCATGTTCAACAGGGGCAAGAAGAAGCTTAAACAAACGTTTCTGGTCCTACAACCTCTAGCATATATTTTTCTTATAAATAAAACATTAGGTCATCAGTGACATGTTTGTCTTGTTCATTTCTTTGCTTTTTTACAAAACAATCAGAAATAAATTACTTTTACAATTACAAGAAATAACAAAAAATGGGATTTTACAGGTGCTGTTTATAACCATTAATGATTTGGCTCCTAAATAATACTTTCAGTTTAGATAGACTTGTACAATATGTCAGTGCATCGTTACAGTTATTCCACAGACTAACACCTTTTGATGAGATGCAATGAAGTTTGGCATTTGTTCGTACGGGTGGTTTTTTGAAAATGCAGTTTCCTCTCAACATGTACATGCTTTCTCTCCGTGTGAAAAGTCCCTGGACATTATGAGGTAATTGTTGATTTGCAGCTTTGAACATCATTTGAATAGTTTTATAGTCAACCAGGTCTTGTAGTTTTAGTGTTTTTAGTTTGATGAATAATTTATTTGTTGGTTCTCTGTACGTAGTTTTATGTATAACTCGTATGGCTCTTTTTTGCAGGATGAAGATAGGATGTGTATGTTTTATATGTGTTCCCCCAAACTTCCACACAATACATCATGTATGGAAGTATGAAGGAGCAGTACAGCATAAACAAAGAAGCTTGATTAATTGGGTATTTGGCTTTATTTAGAATTGCTATTGATTTGGATATTTTGGCTTTGATATAGCTTATATGTGGTTTCCAACTTCATTTATTGTCTATGATTACTCCAAGGAATTTTATTTCCGATACTCTTTCTAATTGGACGCCATTTATAGTGAGTTTATTCTCTGTATTGGTCGATCGATTCCCAAATATTATTAGTTTGGTTTTGCTTGCGTTCAATGTTAATTTATTTTGGTCAAACCAGATCTTCATCCTGCTCAGTTCCTTCCCATTGTGACCAATAACTGTTCTAAATCGTCCCCACAGCAGAGTGTCGTCTGCAAAAATAATGTTTTTAATCATTTTTGATACTTCACATATATTGTTAATATACAGAATAAATAGTAATGGCCCCAAGACTGAGCCCTGAGGCACCCCACATGTAACCTGCAGTAGTTGTGATTTATGGCTTTGTAGTTCAACGTACTGTTCCCTGTTATGTACGTAGGTAGCTGGATAGCTATGATAGTGCAATACCTCTAATGCCATATCTCTGTAGTTTTTTAATTAATAATTCATGGTCAACCGTGTCAAATGCTTTTTTAAGGTCCAGAAATATCCCTATTGCATATTCTTTCTTTTCTATTGCCTTAGTAATGTGTTCCATAAATTCTATAACTGCAAATGATGTAGTTTGCTCTGAAACCATATTGTTGTTCATACAGTATGTTATGTTTGGTGATGAAGTCATTTAGTCTTGTATAGTAGATTGTTTCCAGTATTTTAGAAAACTGTGAGAGCAATGAAATTGGTCTATAGTTTGACAGTACATGTTTATCTCCAGATTTATGTATTGGTATGACTTTAGCAGTTTTCATTTGATTTGGAAATACACCGGTTTGTATTGACTGATTACAGATGTGAGTTAATGGTTTGGCTATACATTCAATAATGTTTTTAACTGTATACATGTCAATATCATGACAGTCTATAGACCTTTTACTCTTACGTTTTTTAACTGTGTCAATAATTTCATTTTCATCAGTCCCTCTTAAGAATATAGTTTCCTTCACATATATATCTTTACTTTCAACACCATCACTACAACCAGTATTTGGAGTTTCCCCAGCTAGACAAGGACCAACATTGACAAAGTACTTATTGAAATCTTCAGCAACTGAGGTCATGTCATAAATTACTGTATCGTTTTTTGACAGAAAACTGTTTGCGTATTGTGCCTTTCCATTTCCTTTTTTAATAATGGTATTTAATACATTCCATGTGTTTTTAATGTTGTTTTTGTTATCCTCCAATCATTTGTTGTAATGATCCATACATCGTATTATCTTTGTTAGTTTGTTTTTGTATGTCTTGTATTTTTGTTCAGCCTCTACTGATCCATTCTTTAAGAAGTCTTTATATAATTCATTTTACATGCATTTAATATTTCCTTAGTGATCCATGGTTTTTCAGCATATTTTTGTTTCACTATTTTCTTTACACGATCAGATCAGAAGTGGTTGTGTACTGGAACACTTTTCTTTGAGAGGTGTTTCTAATGTTTTTGTCCTTCACATTGACATCCTGAGGAGACTATTAGAAACAGCTGAATACATTCAGCTCAATATAACACCATCTTCCTCAATGCTAAACCTATACAACAACTGAACATTATAGTCCTCTCCGAGGTCGCCTTCATGGCAGAACAGTGGGATTGGATTGCATTAGACAGTATAGTGCTTAAAGCTACCTTTTTTAGTCGGTAGCAGTGAATACCCCATGTATGTGATTCTTAGAGAAAGCAGTGCAGAAGAAAGAGGCTCACATACTGTGTTTTATTATTGTTGCTGATAGTGTGAGGGCTTAAGTAAAAGGCGTGTATATGTTAATGAATGCACTGAAAGCAGCTCGCAGAGAGCTCCACTGGATGAGCAAAGTTGTGAGATACAATGAAGCCTCTTAGTTCAGACTCTCATGGTGACGTGTGCATTATCACAACGTTGCTGTCTGAAAATCATAGCAGCAAAAATACCATGCTTTCCTTGGATATAACTTTTGGAATAATGGTTAGACTTCCCTGTGTTGCTCTTCTTTCTGTTTGGCTACCCTGAGTCTTGTATTAGAATGCTTTGATATCGGTGGTATAAATGATGTGAAGTTGAACCAAAGCTCAGACACATTGCACCACAGAGTGCTGAGTGCTTAGCTGCATCATCAGCACTCTGAGAGCGGAGATCCCCGATGGGAGACAAATGATCTCAGTGAGACTTTAAAGAAAGACTCCAGTGCTTTCTGACATGATGGAGAGCGGCACAGACACAGCTGGTGCCCGAGGAATACAGTTTGCTATCGCTAGCAAATACATCCTGGCAGCTGTGCAAACCTCTACGTGTAGCGCCGACATGTTTACAATACAGGGATAATCCTGCTGGGGTCTCCATTCACCCTGTCACGGCTTATGTGCAATAATGACCAGCTCACTGTACATAATCCTCCTAACTGCTTTACCAAAGTGAGCTGTAATGGCTTGACTGAAATATTGATTTTAAATGACTATCTTATTCCAATGATTAGAAGGAAGAAAACAATAAATGTAGTATAACATATTCTCTATAATCTAAACAAGCATGTTAAATAGACTCCAATTCAAACCACTTCCAATGACCACTGGCCATGTTTTTCTCTGCTACAGCGAGAAAGATGATCCAGGGTTTCATCTTTCCCTCTCCTCCTCGTCCCCAGCATACTAATCTGCAGTGCAGCAGCTTGAGACTTTCTTTCTGGAGATCAGCAGCTTTCTCCCCGCAGATAAGAACGGAAGCAGTTGCATTAACTCCACCTCTCTAAAAATCGTCCAGCTCTCTTTAAAAATGTTGTCTAATTGTAATAAAAAAAATATTATTACATCATTAATCTCTCTTCAAAATCAGTATACACCTGTAAAAAAGACAATGTCCATCTTTAATTAAAGAACATTGTCCACCTTTGTTAAAGACATAGTCTAATCTAAAAAAAAACCTTTTCTGATTCTAATCAAAAACATTGCATACTTCTAATAAAAATACATTGTCCACCTCTCCTGAAAATGTTCCTCCTCTTTTGAAATACATCCTCCATCTCCATTCAAAGTCATCGTCCACCTGATAAACTCATTCCCCAGCTCTCTTAGGACAGCCTGGCCATGGGGCTGCCGAGGCATGTGTCTTTGTTACCACGATGCAGGTCATCCTTTATCAACCCAACTTCAGAATGTGTTTTATAAACGTCATCGTCCTCCTCCCCTGTCTGTTGCAGTGACTGAGGTTCCATACAGCGAGGGAGTGGATATTCCACAGCCAGCAGAGCAGCTAGCTAGTAGAGCAGTTAGCTAGCACAGAGCAGCTAGTATGGAGCTCATTTCCTGCCATAACTCCACAAACAAACGAAACAGGTTTTACAAATGCCTCATGATTCACTAACAAACACAATGTGGTTTGCAAATACAAAACACCATCTACAAACTAATGCATTTAGTTTTGCAAAGAAAAAACGTTTCAGAGACAAATTCAGCTTAGGTTTTACAAGTACACACGTTTTTTTTACAACTACAACACTTTTTTTAACAAGTACAAAACTTGTTTTTACAACTACAAAACTTTTTCTTCTCATGGCGGAATATTACTGCCAAAAGTCACGTGACTTTTGGCAGTAATATTCCGCCGTGGCTGGCACATGCTCCACGGCAGCAGGGGGCGCTACTGAGTCCATTGGGGAAAGCGGGAGCAGAGCATGGAACAGCCCTTGCCAGCCTGATGACAGCGATCTGGGTCAGTGTTATAGTGATAATAAACAAGGTGAATTGAGCGATCACAACGAAAACAGCCAAGACACATATTGAGAGCAGAAAATGAATGTTATTAGGGCTGTAAATATAATAAGCCTTTGTCTAAAATGGACAACATTGTAAGGAGATTTAAACTGTACAGCGATTCTGCACTCGGTCAATCAGCAGCTCTTCAGTTTCTTTCCTGCTATATTCAATGAGTGATACAAATATTTTTTACCATAAGTTCTGAATACAACTGATACTGTTGGACTCGGTACTAGTTGACTGCTACCAGAAATAAAATGAAGTACTTTACTGTGTACTTTGTGAGTAATCCTCTGTCAGAGTCCCCTCCGTATTATGCATGTTTTCTGCTATCTTTGATGAGTGATAAAAAGACAATTTGACCATAAGTTCTTAATGATATTGAGACTGCTGTACTCAGTATTCTTACACCTACTATCACAATACATTGAAGTACTTCTAGTGTGTGTGTGTTTTTTTAAATCTTCTGTCAAAGTCCCTTCCTGAGAACTTAGGAAAAAAAAATGTGTTTTGCCATTAGTTCTTCGTGAGATTGACACTGTTGGACTCAGTACTAGTCCCACAAGTACTATGAAGTACTTTTACTGTGTACTTTTTGAGTAATCCTCTGTTAATGTCCCCTCCTGAGTACAATAATGCATGTTTCTCTGCTATTTTGAATCAGCGTTAAAACACCTTTCTTATGAGACTGATATTGTTGGACAGAGTACTTTAAGAGGATGGTAGACATGATATCAGCAATACTTCCAGTCAGTACTCCAGGCCTGGATAGCTGCTCACACATATCCTTCAGCAAAGTGACAAACCCATGTGACTCCTGTTGGCCTCTTATGACAATGCTGTCTTTTAAATATGATTATTTCTCTGCTCCTAGTTCATTCCTCTCAGATTCTTCCATCAGTCGCAGTCATTGCATGTCATTCAATAGAGCTTCCAAAAATGTGTCCAATTCAACAAAATGTTTTTGGGAAGGTCAGAGCTAAATTATAGATTGTTTGATTGTGTAATTACAAGGTGAGAGAAAATAAATCCACATCCTATTAAACTTATTTGATTTACTTTTCCATGTTGTACATATACTTACTTGTATTACATGTTGAACCACATGCTGGATATCTTCCCCAGCCTCATGGAAATACAATAAATGGATTCATAATTTAAATGTTTTATAAAAATGTATAAATGAATAATGTTGTGTGCAAACATTTCAAATTGAAATATAAAATGAAAAATAAGTTTACTTTTGAAATGATTTCTCATAAAAACCTTTCTAAATTATAGTAAATTATTAAAAAAGGTTTCGTCAATATACGTTTTTCTGCCTAAAATAGTTGAACGTAAACTATATCAAACACCACATCCATGGCAATTAACCCACTTTTGCCCGCTATTTAAATTGACTTTGGTTGAAGTTAATAACAATATTGATATTATATAGATATATAGCATATAATTGATGCAGTCTTTCTGAACACTTTTAAAATACTGCATAGTGTGCTTAACTTGAATTTGAAAACACGTGGCAACTTTATTAATATAGCAGTTGAAAAGATTTGTGGAAAGAAAAAGTTATTCATGGGCTTCAATGGCTCTCTAGATAAAGGGCGTTTTATGGTTGCTTGTATTATCCTCACATAGTGGTTTGTTTAAATAACTAGTGACATTTTAATAAATATTGGAAAAAAGGGCTCCAAAAAAGGTATATAAATATAACCTGGCCGGCTTAACCAGTCTGTATTTCTTCAAGCATCACAAGATTCATAGTTTATAAAGTACAATTCTGGGCCATTGATTGTGTCATTTCTCCAAACACATACAGTAAAAATGCCTGTTTTGAAGCCTTCAAAGGGTGCAGGAAAAGGACTTTACATTGGGTTATACTTAAAGACAGGACTATTTAGTTAAGAGAATTGTTATAATGGGTGATGTAACATTAAGGACAGACATAATATGAGGTTTTTGGTACTCAGACTTTAGAGGGGTAATTTTGTGATCATGGGGCATCACCCTTACAGCATCAGGACAATATCATATGGAGTCTGACACAGGAAGTGTGCTGGAGGCATTGACTGGGCCTGATGGAAGGATGAGGCTGATGAGACTGAAGAATCTGCGAGGTACGAACTAGCGGCAGAGGAATAATTATATATTAAAAGACAGCAGCTTCATAAGAGGCCAACAAGAGTCACAAGGTTTGTCACTTTGCTGAAGGATATTTGTGAGCAGCTATCCAGGCCAGACTCTAAAGACTTTCCAAGGTGTAAAAATGTTGCTGCTGGGGTACTGACTGGAAGTATTGCTGATATCATGTCCACCATCCTCTTAAAATACTCCGTCCAACAATATCAGTCTCAGGAAGAAATGTTTTTTAACGCTTATTAAAAGAAAAACATGCATTCTTGTAGTCGGGAGGGGACATTGACAGAGGATTACTGGACAAGTACACAATAAGTACTTCATAGTACTTGTGGGGGTAGTTTCAGTAGTACTGAGTCCAACAGGATCAATCTCACGAAGAACTAATGGCAACAAAAAAGAATTCCCTCATCAAACTTAACAGAAGTGGCTTGATGTTGTTCTCAGCAGGGGACTTTGACAGAGTATTTCTCAATAAATACACAGTCAAAGTACTTCAATGTATTGTAAGTAGTAGGCTAACTAATACAAAGTCAAACAGTATCAATTTCATTAAGAACTTTATTTTTATCATTCATCAAAGATAGCAGAAAACATGCATTATGTACTATGGAGGGGACTCTGACAGAGGATTACTTACAAAGTACACAGTAAAGTACTTCATTTTATTTCTGGGAGCAGTCAACTAGTAGCCTATAGTCCAACAGTGTCAATTTTATTAAGAACTTGTTGTAAAAAATATTTGTATCACTCATTGAATATAGCAGGAAAGAAAATGAAGAGTGCAGAATCGCTGTATGGTTTACATCTCCTTAGTTACAATGTTGTCCATTTTAGACAAAGGCTTATTATATTTACAGCCCTAATAACATTAGTGTTCTGGGCTCAATATGTGTCTTGGCTGTTTTCGTTGTGATCGCTCAATTCACCTTGTTCAAACACTGACCCAGATCGCTGGGTCGCTAGAAACACCGCTGTCATCAGGCTGGCAAGGGCTGTTCCATGCTCTGCTCAACCTCCCGGCGGGAGGCTCCCGCCTTCCCCAATGGACTCAGTAGCGCCCCCTGCTGCCGTGGAGCATGTGCCAGCCACGGCGGAATATTACTGCCAAAAGTCACGTGAAAGTCACGTGACGTAATATTCCGCCGTCAGAAGAAAAAGTTTTGTACTTGTAAAAACAAGTGTTGTAGTTGTAAAAAAAAGTGTTGTACTTGTAAAACCTAAGCTGAATTTGTCTCTGAAACATGATTTATTAGAACAATGTTATGTGTTTTTTTGATAGATACGTCTTTTCTTTGCAAAACTAAATGCATTAGTTTGTAGATGGTGTTTTGTATTTGCAAACCACATTGTGTTTGTTAGTGAATCATGAGTAGGGTTGCCAACCGTCCCGTATTAGCCGGGACGCCCCGTATTTGAGCCAAAAGGGGCGTGTCCCGTACGGGACTATGTTTGTCCCGGACTCCCGTGTAAAGGGAAAAATAAAAAATATTTTTCTGTTTGCGCGCAATTCAGTGTGTCTGGCTGCGTGCCTGTGTGTTTGTGTGCTGTATGCAAAGGGCGCTAGGACCGCTCAGTTGACAGGGCAGGCACAATGCTCGCACGTGTGTGTGTGTGTGTGTGTGTGTGTGTGTGTCATGTCAGCCAAAACAGTCGTGTGGGAAAATGAGCGCTGCCGGTGGAGGAGGTGATAATGAAAGAGGAGAAGATAGAGAGGATGTGGTTCTGGGCCCTGGCCCTTCTAAAAAGAAAAGACTTGTGTCTTACAACAAACAGTGGGAAGAAAAACACAGTTGGCACATGCATGTGTCCCGTTTCTCCATTTCTGGAAGTTGGCATCCCTAATCATGAGGCATTTGTAAAACCTGTTTAGTTTGTTTGTGGAGTTATGGCAGGAAATTAACTCCATAAGCTAGCTAGTAGAGCAGTTAGCTAGCACAGAGCAGCTGTTGTTTACAGTCCTCTGAACAGGGTCCAGTGTGAGGATTCAAGGCAGGAGATCAATCTCTGGAAACATCATTCTGGGATGGCGACATTTGCTGAATGTCAGTGGAAAGCAGTCGGCCATCTTTCAAAGCCCTGACACACCAAGCAGTCACCAGAGGACTCGCCGACGCCGGCTGTTGCGTCGCCGTGTTCTCCTGCGTCTTGGCCATGTGTCGCACGGGAACACACCGCAAAGACTTCAGTGCGTGAGTGGCAATAACTCTCCTTACCAGCGAGCGGCGGTAGTGTGTAAAAGAGGCAACAACCGGAAGACAGTGAAGAAGAACAGACCGTGATATAGAGAGGCGAAGTCCCTCCCCTTCCGAGAGCCTCCATGGGACCCCGGAAGCGGAAAAATATACATTGAAGTCAATGGAGAGAGAAAGGTTATCTTTTGATCCCGTTTGAATTGTGCCACGAATGACACATATGATGTTTGTCAATTTAAAAGAACATTTTGCAAGTCAAAAAAATAAAAATGTGTCGTAAAACTGTGAAGTTACAATTTTTTTTGTGTGAAACCGCTCAGTGAACTACAGGTCTCTGGTCTCGCACAATACGCGTCACCATCACAAAGACGGCCGTCACGTTAGCACATTTCAACCTGTTTCTGAAAGACAGAGGTGAAAAGTATAAAACGAGGTGAACATCACTACAAGTCTGGGCACGTTGAGAGCTGTACATACACGAAAGGGGAGTTAGTCGGTTCTGTAAGAGCAGCGGGACCGGCTTTACAAGGTTTCGGTGAGTAATATGAGTGCAATGTGTAACGTTAATGTCAGCTAGCTAACATTAGCTAACAAGGTACACTAACGTGTTTTGTTTTAGTAACTAGTTTTCTCCTTAAGAACTTCGTGGTCTCTGTGGATGCTGTGGATAACATTAGTGTTCACAAGAACAAGGTACACTCCCGTGTCTTGTTTTAGTTGCTCTTCAGATTGAAGCGGCCAGTTTTATATCGACTATACTGTATGTGTCATCTCCTTTTACATCTCGTTGTGTCATTTGAGTTTATCTGCTGTGTGTAGATTCAAGGGTTTGGTTATCTAGGCACAGCAGTGTGTGACTCCCTCTGGTGCACTGGTATGTGTGTTCCTAATGTAGAGAGCATTGATTAATAAACTACACACTGAGTCTAGATCCTGACCAAATCCTTTTTTATTGTTGATCAAATGTTTTTCAAAAATGTATTCATACACATTTAGAAAAATACAATGTACAATCACAACCAATACAACAATCAGACAAGAGGACAAAACTATGGAAAAATAAACCCTCCCCCCCCCCCCAGATGCGGACCATCCTTGTATTATTGCTCATTCAATCTATTATAACATGCTAACAAATGGTACTTACTTTATTTTTACAGATCTGCATGGGAGACGATGGCGCGATGCAGAGCGCTGTCTGTGATTGTGCACGGGGGATGTACAAATGCAGCCACGCTGCAGCATTGGCAATATTTGCCATGTGGCAGATCAGCTCCACAGATGTTGAGTGCCAGTGGAGGAAGCCTGGCACTTCCAAAGTAGTCCAGCCGGTGTCTCAACTTTACCAACAGCGAGAGGAGACATATAACCCACTGGCCAGAGACATCGCTAACTGTCAACTGGGGGGTTGTAAACGAGGCCGAAGGGGTGAAGGCTTTTGTGCAGGCCTATCGGGTGACAGTGATCGAGTCTGGTCTCTTTGTCAGTGAGTCGGTGTTTTGGTAGCATCACCCGATGGACTTGTGCAGCCATCTGCCCTGCTGGAGGTGAAGTGTCCACACAGCCAGAGGAACATGACCATCGCAGAGGCAGTCCAGTTTCCATCCTTCTGCCTCCGTGAGGAGGGTGGGTCTTATATACTCAAGGAGAATCACCCATACTGGCACCAGGTCCAAGGGCAGCTGCACATCACAGACCGGAGTCTCTGCTACTTTGTTGTGTGGACCACGAAGGAGGCGATCATCCCCATCCACAAAGACCCTGCATGGCATGGAAATCTCCTCCTCCAGCATGCTCCCTGTGTTGGCCAGTAGAGAGGAGGACATTTAAATAAACATACTCTTAACACCCTCGAACTCTGCGTCGTGTTTCGTACGTGTGATGAGGTGTTATGCAGAGGGGAGGAAAACAGGACACAGCAGATTGTGGTGGAGATGCTGAGCAGTTATTTAATTGTTGCATGTAATTATTATTATACTGCGTGCTTCTTAGTTATTCCATCTTTTGGTGTAACATGGATCTGTATGTAACTCTATATTTACCTGTCATCTACCACACTTCCTTCTACATCATACACCATCATTATACATGATGGTGTATATAAGATATATATATTTGTATACATATCTGTAAATTGTATAATTTTATTTAAATGTCTTTTTGATCTCTCTGTCTATAAACACAAACTGAGTAAGATTGACAATAAAGTTGACTTTGAAAAATATATATATTCTTTATGAAAATAGTTGACTATGGAGAAATGAATCCAAATGAAACGTTGGACTGAACTGCAACTACGCCTTTGAGTCTCTACGGACTGTTTTTCAGTGGGATGGCTAGTTCCTATCTTTAAACATTTATTAGTTTTTTCTCAGAACAGATTTGATTTTCTGAAGTTAATTTAACTTTGCCGACCATGTAAGGTCATTATTAAAAGGTACAATCAATTTGTTTAGGGTTGACTAAAATAATGAAAAACATTCATTTGGATAATTTACTGACAGAATAAGAAACTCGATGATGCTCTACTCACCTGTTCCCTTTTTATAAAGTGAAACAGTTGAAACGATAGATTTTAGTAAACTTAAAAACAACCTTCTCCAAAAGCTATCAAGGAATATACCGAATACTTGTTTTAGAACTTTATTACATATTTGTATATAAATACTTTGAATGATCCATAATTGACAGAAGCGTGTGTTTACACTGACCGGTTACTCATATATTAATGTCTTTGTAACTTCAGTAAACCACTACCTCACTAGTTTCTTTCATTCATCACGGTTCAGTAAACTAAGTGATCCATGAACCAGTTTAATCATTATAATAACGTAGGATTGCAACTCTTTGAAACTGTAGGTGGCTCTTAAAAGAGCCGTTGTGTTTGGGTGTGCTGGTCTCAGGTCAGTCTCTAAGCCCTCTCTCAGCTGGATGTCCTTGGGCATGATGGTGACCCTCTTTGCTTGGTTCATCTTACTGGAGGCAGCTACATGGATGTCGGATGCAGTCCACAGTCATTTTGCAGTTGAAGGCAGAATGATTTTATGATTGACTCAGAATGAAGCACAACTTCATGTCATACAATACATTGACTTTATTTGTAATTGTGTAAAAACATATAAGCATTGATTAGCAAGCAGGGCCTGCAGGAACAGAGCACGGTGATGGATGGAGCTGGGAAGAGAGAAGAAGAAAACAGATCAACTTTATCATCGGATATTAAAAATTCAATTTTCAAAACAAGTTGCAGCTCCTACAGTTTTCTAGTGTGTAAAGATGATTTCACATGACCTATGCAAACTATCACACTCAATACATGTGTGTCTCTGGGGGGTGCATTGTGCCTTTGATGTATATAAATAATATACCATAACCAAATACTATTACGTACAGTGGAAATCAGGTTGCCAGAGCAGGTCAGTCCAGTGTGCATGTTCCTCAGGGTCTCAGCAGTTACAGATGAGGTAAGGAAAAAAAAGAGAAAAAGGTCAGTAACAACACTTTAAAGTAACAACACTTTATATTATATTATAATAATTATCTCTCAGTAATCACTCAACTACTGTCTTTCCAACAAACAGATTGACTCATCCTCACTGTCATCATAATGAAACACGTCCAGAAGAATGTCATGCAGAGCTGCCTGCCTTCGACTCTCCCTGAACTGCCTGATCTTTTAATGTTCAATGTTAACCATTTGTGCAGATAGCATTAAGTAGAAAAGATCGCCGATGCTAATGTGGCGTTAGCCTACCTCCCGCCCCCTTAGCACCTGGTGGAGGGGGCGATAGGCTACTCTTCAAATATTTCACAAAATACTTACCATCATGACTACCCTTACTGTTTAACATGTTGGTTTACTTCATGTTAAGGCTAATACAAATGACAAGGCTAAGTAATGTAATGTAATGCTAACTAACGCGCTCGCTACTAGCTAGGTAGCTAACTTGACTATGTTCCATGCAAAACATGTATATTCCCTGATATGTTTGGTCCAACGACTCCTGGTCCTTTCATCAGACGGGAAGCGATAGAACGAACAAGTGGTATGATCACTTTTGTGATTGCAACCTGGTACAAAGCACACAGGCATCTTGTGAAAGTGAATTTATTGGAGCAATCTCTTATATTTATTGGAGGGAATAAATCAGTTATGAGATCTTCTTCTTTGCTTTAATTGCGAGTCGCAACCAGTCTTGGAGCATTATCGCCTATGGCATCACTTACGCGACCCAGAATGGGATTTGGGATTTGTAGTCTTTGTAGTCGCGTATTTTTCATAGTCTTATATTTCAGCAGTTTTACGACAAAATGTGACTTTTTTTACATGGAAATGATTGTTTAAGATTGACAAACATCATATGTGTAGTTCGTGGCACAATTCAAACGGGATCAAAAGATACGTTTTCTCTCTCCATTGAATTCAATGTATTATTTTTCGCTTCCGGGGTCCCATGGGCCGGAAGTAGATGGGCGTGACTTCGCCTCTCTATAAACAAACAACAAATAGCGTGTGCCTTCCATTTTCACTCTCATCCATCGAAAACATGTTTCGTGCGGCACTGGAGCTAGATTTGGGTTCTGCCCGCTCTGTATTCATGTCATGTGGATTTTCCTGTTGACAGGTTATCATCATGTAGGCGTTGATAAAAGCTCATTCTAATGTTATGTTATGTGTGTATGAAGGTACGAAATAAAGTTTTGCATTGCCTATCCTGCTATTTGTGTTTATTCTTTTAATCACACAGCGATAACAAACAATAACAATGTGCCTACATAACTGTCAGTTGCAGCATTAGTATTGGTTATAGTAACAGCTACAACATTAAAATACTTCTAGGCAGATTGAGGAGGATAATGGGAGAATGAACAGAGGGGCAGAAACGTCCATCTGAATAATAATAACTTTATTTGTATAGCACCTTTCATACAGGGGATTGCAGTTCAAAGTGCTTTACATCAGTAAGAAATAAGATCAGTCTAAAACAAGCAGCAAGAGCAAAGCATAAAGTGGGATAAAATAATGCAGATATATTATATGTACAGTTGCAAGAAAAAGTATGTGAACCCTTTGGATTCTCCACACATGTGTTCCTTCCAAACAACTCAACTTTGGTTTCATCTGTCCACAGAATATTTTGCCAGTAGTGCTGTGGAACATCCACGTGCTCTTTTGCAAACTTCAAACGTGCAGCAATGTTGTTTCTGGACAGCAGTGGCTTCCTCTGTGGTGTCCTCCCATGAACTCCATTCTTGTTCAGTGTTTTACGTATCGTAGATTCGTCAACAGAGATGTTAGCATGTGCCAGAGATTTCTTTAAGTCTCTAGCTGACACTCTAGGATTCTTCTTCACCTCATTGAGCATTCTGTGCTCTTCAGTCATCTTTACAGGACGGCCACTCCTAGGGAGAGTAGCAACAGTGCTGAACTTTCTCCATGTATAGACAATTTGTCTTACCGTGGACTGATGAACATCAAGGCTTTTAGAGATACTTTTGTAACCCTTTCCAGCTTTATGCAAGTCAACAATTCTTAATCGTAGGTCTTCTGAGAGCTCTTCTGTGCGAGGCATGGTTCACATCTGGCAATGCTTCTTAAGAATAGCAAATTCAAAACTGGTGTGTATTTTGTATAGGGCAGGGCAGCTTTAACCAACACCTCCAATCTCGTCTCATTGATTGGACTCCAGGTTGGCTGACTCCTGACTCCAATTAGCTCTTGAAGAAGTCTTTAGCCTAGGGGTTCACATACTTTTTTCCACCCTGCACTGTGAATGTTTACATGGTGTGTTCAATAAAAACATGAAAACATATAATTGTTTGTGTGGTATTAGTTTAAGCAGACTGTGTTTGTTTATTGTTGTGACTTAGATGAAGATCAGAACACATTTTATGACCAACCTATGCAGAAATCCAGTTAATTCCAAAGGGTTCACATACTTTTTCTTGCAACTGTATATATATATACATACATATATATATATACATACATATATGTATACGACAGGACACGCTTCGTCTTCCGACTAACGAGATCGGCCTGGTGTGTCAGGGCCTTAAGGCTGTTTGATCTCCTCATGAATGTCTATAGAGACGTGCTCGCCTCTTGGCCTTTTGCACATTCTCTTCTGTACTCTCTCACAGAACGTTGGCTACTGACTTTTATCACATTTGTTTTCTGTCTGTGTTTTTCTTCTTTTTTATTATAGTTTGTTTCTTATCTTTTACCTGTAAGGGGCAATAGAGTCAAACATTGAAAAGGAAAAGGAAGGCTCCTCGGCAGTAAATCAAATCTGCCGTGCAACATGGCAGGGTAGCTTACATAGGAGCCTCAAACTGTTTTAATCTACCACATAGCTGAAGCCATGAAGGGAGACACGCTGAGAAAATACATTTTTTTTTTTTTTTTAATATATATTTTTATTGAAGACACATAAAAAAGACATTTGGTACAAC
Source organism: Harpagifer antarcticus (assembly GCA_902827135.1). Classification (NCBI taxonomy): domain Eukaryota; kingdom Metazoa; phylum Chordata; class Actinopteri; order Perciformes; family Harpagiferidae; genus Harpagifer; species Harpagifer antarcticus. The sequence goes on from CADEHL010001065.1 coordinate 888,814, forward strand.
AAGATAATAATAGCAATAATAATAATAAAATAATAATACTAAAACAATACAAAGACAAATACATAAATACGTAATAAAGAGGAAGGGGGGGGGGGGGGGGTGTCCATCAATCAGTAATCAAAAATGTAAGAGATTGGAAGAAGGTTAAGAAGGGTTGCCACTTAATGTAAAACATAGAGGTTCTGCCTCTTAATGTATACTTAATTTTCTCCAATTTTAGAAAAGACATGACATCGCTGCGCCACTTAGCATTGGAAGGAGCTTTTTTGGATTTCCAGTGAAGAAGAAGAAGTCGTCTTGCCAATAATGAAGTAAATGCCAAAATATCTAATTGCCCCGAGCTGTATCTGTTGTAATCTTCTGGGCACCCAAATATGGCAATATGGGGACAGACTTTCACAGTGAGTGAGAGTATTTTTGAGATATCCTCAAAAAACTTCTGCCAAAAGGAAAACACTAATGGGCAGGAGAAGAACATATGGGATAGGTTGCAGGGAGAGGCTTGACATTTGTCACAGATGTCAATAACAGTGGGATATATTTGTGACAATCGTGCCTTTGAGAAATGAACCCTGTACAGCACCTTGAACTGTATGAGAGTGAGACGAGCACAGGATGAACTCGTATGAATCCTGTTAAGAGCAGTGTCCCACCAGTGATCACCCAAGTTCACACCTAGCTCAGCCTCCCAGGCAGCCTTGATTTTAGTGGTGTGTGAGCTGTCATCGGTGAGGAGTTTGTTATATATTTTTGAAATAAGTGACTTTTGAAGGGGATCGGAACAAAGAAACTCATCCCATATTTGATTAGGGGGTAGAGAGGGAAAGGATGGAAACAGGGATTTGGTACAGTGTCTAATTTGGAAATAACGAAAAAGGTGAGATGTTGGGAGTTCAAATTCCCTTGATATATCAGTAAAACTACGAAAGGTATTATCCTTATAAAGCTCTCTAAAAGTCCTCAGGCCCTTCTCATGCCATACAGAGAAAGTGGGGTCAGATAAGGCAGGTCGGAATAAATGGTTTCCCAATAAAGGAGCTAAAGTGGATGCAGAAGTAAACTTAAAATGCCTCCTAAATTGGTACCATATTTTAAGAGTAGAACTCACAACAGGATTATTTGTATGTCCAGAGAGGTTGGTGGGAATGGGAGAGGTAAGTAGTGCCATAGCGGAGGATGAGCCACAAGACTGTGCCTCAAATCTAGACCACGGAGGATGCACTGATTTTGACCAAAATGAAATCTTGTGTATGTGTGAAGCCCAATAATATAATTGGAAGTTCGGGAGAGACAGTCCAGCGTTAAGTCTACATCTTTGAAGAATAGATTTGCTTATTCTGGGTGCCTTTCCATTCCATAAAAAGCCAGAAATAACCTGATCAAGAGTCTTAAAAAATTGTTTAGGTAGGAATAGAGGGAGACATTGGAAAATAAATAGGTACTTAGGAAGAATGTTCATTTTAACAGTGTTAATTTTACCTATAAGCGACAGAGGTAAACTCTTCCATCTTTGAAGGTCTGACTTGATTTTAGACATCAAAGGGGAGATATTGGCAGCGAAAAGGGAACTTAGTGTTCTTGTTACATTGATTCCTAGATACTTAAAGCCAGAGGGGCTCAATCTGAAGGGGACATCGGACTGGTTCAATTGTGATGCCAGAGCGTTAACAGGATAACATTCACTTTTGGAAATATTCACTTTGTAACCTGAGAATGAACCAAATTTCGTAAGAAAAGATAAAATTGCTGGTATAGAGTTACTGGGGCTTGAGACATACAACAATAAATCATCCGCGTACAGGGACAATTTAAATTCCATCCCCAGCCGCGATATCCCAGTGAAAGTGGTTGAGGTCCTCAGATATATTGACAAAGGCTCTATGGCTAACGCAAAAAAGCAAAGGAGATAGTGGACATCCCTGACGGGTTCCTCTGGATAAAGTAAAATAAGGAGATTGAACGCCATTAGTGGAAACACTAGCCTGTGGGGATGTATAAAGAAGGCGTATCCATGAAATAAATATATCACCTAGCCCAAATTTACTCAGTACAGTAAGTAAATAGTCCCACTCAACCCTATCGAATGCTTTTTCTGCATCAAGTGAGATCAATACTTCAGGGGTCGTAGCGGTGTTTTTGGAGTAGATAATATTTAAAAGGGTGCGGACATTGTAAAATAGTTGACGTCCCTTTATAAATCCTGTTTGTTCTTCAGAAACTATGGTTGGGAGAATATTTTCTAATCGACGTGCCAAAGCCTTAGCAAGTATTTTCGCATCCACATTTATTAAGGAAAGTGGCCTATAAGAGCTGCAGAGATCCGGATCTTTGTCTTTTTTTAAAAGCAGACTTATGGAGGCTTGTCTTAAAGTGGGAGGAAGAGAACCATTCCGCAGAGATTCCTTATACACCGAGTGTATTAATGGGGCCAATTTAGATTTAAATCTTTTAAAAAATTCTACTGGGAATCCATCAGGGCCAGGAGCTTTTTTATTTTGCATGTTATTTATAGCGAGGGAGATCTCATCTGAGGTTAATGGAGAATCAAGTTCTTTTGAAACACCAGGACCTATAGTAGGGAAATTGAGATTGTCAAAGAAAGCGCCCATCTCAGAAGTGTCAGATGGCGATTCAGACTTGTATAGAGAAGAATAAAATGAGCCAAAGACTGAGTTAATGGTACTAGGATCGGTATGCAACGTGCCTGATGAATCTTTTATCTGGAGGATTATACGTGAGGCTGCCTGACGACGCAATTGGTGGGCCAAAAGGCGGCTCGCCTTATCACCATGCTCATAATACGTTGAACGTGAGCGTAAAAGAAGGTGCTCTGCATCAGTAGTTGTTATGAGATCAAATTCCGTCTGTAATTCAACTCGATCTTTGTGTAAATTGGGAGAGAGACAAATGGCTAATTGCTGATCTATTTTTTTTATCTTGCACGATATATCTTTAATTTTGGCAGAACGAGTTTTATTTAACTGCGCAGAATAAGAGATGATTTGGCCCCGTAGGTAGGCTTTTAATGATTCCCACAGCAGAGAACAAGAGATGGGTTCATTGTCGTTTTGATTGTTTGTAATAAAATCATCAATTGAAGTTGCAATAAATGTATTAAATTTGTCATCTGACAACAGCAAAGTATTAAACCTCCACGGCGTTGAGTATCGTGGTTGCGGTGAAATCCAAATATCCAGAGAAAGAGGAGCGTGGTCGGAAATTACAATAGGATGATATTTAACTGACGACACTTTGGTAATAAGTTTGGCATCGATGAAGAAATAATCAATTCGAGAAAAGGCTTTGTGCATATGAGAAAAGAAGGAATATTCCTTAATGTGGGGGTTATAGAATCTCCAGGGGTCAACGCAGCCGTTCTTGGACATGAAGTCAGAAAGAGTTTTTGACATGAGTGATGCGGTCAGCGTTTTAGGAGAAGAACGATCTAGACTGGGATCGACAACGAGGTTCATATCCCCTCCAAATATAAGCAGGTTATTATGCAGTGATGGAAGACATTCAAAAAGCTTGTTCATGAAGTGTGGGTTATCAAAATTTGGGGCATAAATATTGACTAACAATACAGGAACATGAAACAGCGTGCCTGAGATAATTAAATATCTGCCATTGTCATCAGCTATACACTTGGAAGATGTGAAATTAACAGACTTGCCAATTAAAATGGCAACCCCTCTGGACTTAGAGTTGAAGTTTGAATGGAACACCTCAGAAACCCATGGACACTTAAGCCTGACCTGGTCTGTGGAGCGCATATGGGTTTCTTGTAGAAACATTATGTCTGCATTAAGTCGTTTCAGATGAGCAAATACCCTGGATCTCTTCAAGGGGCTCCCCATACCTTTAATGTTCCAGCTTACAAACTTCACTGGTGAGCCAGGAGCGATTCCTAAATTGCTAGTATTGGTAGACATTTACTGAGGACTTTCTATAAAGAGACAACTGACTATGAAGCACCACCCCGAAAGAGACATAGAGGGAAACAAAGCAATAGAAAAAATAAATGAAATAAAATAAAAAAACACACAGTAAACAATCCCAACACCTCCCACCCATCCCATAGCACTTACATCGACCCCATCCCCAAACGATGGAGAACCCAGTGCTAACTCCACTAGGAGTCAAATTCCTATGGCTAACAGCTTGTGACCTAATAGTGAAAGCTAAACTTAGGTAAACTTAGGTTAAGCTCCTGCAAACTTGAGATTGATATAGAGCAAGGCACTTATAAACAGATCAACTTCCACATACAGAGAACTTGGTGTATGGATTTAAGTAAAATAAAGAGTAAATAATTGTTCCAGAGGTGTTCATAATGGTGTGTTAAGAGATCCCTTACTTGACCAGTGTCTTAATGAATGTCTCGGCGTCATCCGGTGAATTAAACTGCCTCTCGTTACCGCCATGGGTAATGCGGAGTCGCGCTGGGTAAAGCAGACCAAAACGTATCCCCGGTATCTCACGGAGCTGACGGCGGACGTCATTGAAGGCAGCACGGGCACGGGCTGTCCTCGAGGTGTGGTCAGGGAATATGGAGACGACAAAGTCACCGATCTTGATCCGTTGTTGGACTCTGGCTCTCCGCAAGATATCAGCACAGTCCGCATGGTAGTGAAGTCGGGCAATTATGGTGCGGGGGCGCTCGCCAGGTCTCGGCTTCGGCTGGAGGGTGCGGTGGGCGCGGTCCAGAAGTGGCTCTTTCTCCAGCTTAAAAGCCTCTTTAAGCAGAGTGGAAATAGCAGCAGTTGTGTTAGTGATGGTTATTTCTTCCGGTACACCCACGATCCTTACGTTGTTACGTCGTGATCTGGCCTCGAGATCTTCGCACTTATTATCCACTCTCTCCAGTTCAGCGGACAGGTGCTCCACTTTAGCCTGCATTGTAGAGATATCATCCGTGCAGGTCGAGAGCGAAGTTTCCATTTCCGCTACGGTAGATTTCAGGGCACTCACATCAGTCTTGATATTCGTAATACTGACACTTAAATCCGCCATCACTGTTTGTAGCTCTGCCTTGATGGATGATAAGTTGTCCTTCAGGGCCTCATGGAGCTCAGTTTTGAAAACAGCCGCCATCTCAATACGGAGTGAAGCGAGCATCTCCTCCTTGAAATCGGAGGAGACAGCGGGCCCCGCAGCTCCGCTGCGAAGGGAGGAGGGATCACTCGGAGGCGAGGATGCAGCATGGGGAGCAGGCCTCTGAGACGGGGCGGACGAATTATTCGTACTTTTGCCTTTAAAAGGCATTTTGGTCATCAAAAAGTCGAGAATAAACTGTTAAATACTCTTACACCAAGAACTATCTCATAAATAATGTGCCTGTAATCACATTTCAGAGCATATTGCAGGAGCTCCTAAAAGTTGCGTCTTACTCCATCGATCACTCAGCCGGAAGTTTCGAGAAAATACATTTACACATCTTTTTATCAGAGATGTTAAATGTACGGTCTGCATGACTGTGAGGCGCGTCTCAATATGTAAACACTCTGAGAAACTAAAAGCAAGTTCCGGTGATTGATGTTGTGATCGCTTCATTATCAAACCCAGCAGATGCTTTGTCTCCTGTAGCGGCATGAGGTCAATATCAGAGGTTAATGGTAACGTGTAAAATCAGGAGGACTACCATCATCCCGATTAAACAGTCTGGTCTGCCTCATTTGTAACAAATACAGACCATAACTAATGGCCGCTTGATTCTGATTTCTCTATGTTGGCTCAAGGAGCTGGAATCTGTCAAATAATACACTTTAGAGACTGTACCGTGTAAAGGAGGCCATCTGTCAGGGAGACTATTGTTTCCCCTTCCATTATCTCACTGTTTTCTTTTTGAGGAGTGGGCTGGATCTAAATAATGAATGCTAGTGATTTTAAAGGCATTATGCCACTTTGAATAGCTGGTCTCCATTACCACTATAGCTTTTACCAAAAACACTTTATGTCAACAATTGTTTGTGTTGCCAATAACTTTTAACCCTCCTATTGTCTTAGTCCCCCCCCCTTACTTTGGTGTTGGCGGTCAAATTTGACCGGTCCTGTTTTAACTGCTATTACATTAACACAAACACCATTAATCATCACCAAATGTCATTTAACACTCTTTCAAACTGTAAATATTGTATCAGACTACTGGTATACATGAAACACTGCAGTAAATATACAAAGAATAGACACTGAACATGTATTGCGTGTGCCAGGTGTGATCCATGTGGGGGGATGGGCACATAAGAGCGGACAATGTATCACATTGTACTGTGTGTGTTTGTGTGTGTTTGCCAGGTGTGATTCACATGGGGGGATTGGGCACATAAGGGGGGGGGGGAAACACATCTAGAGTGTGTGTGTGTGTGTGTGGGTGTTTGTGCGTGTGTTTTATCTGATCCGGATGGTTACTAATTCCTTTTCTTTATGGTGGTCATTTTTGACCGGGAACACCATCAAAGTTGACTAAATCCTCCAAAATGCAATGAAAGTCATGATCAGCAATTTCATATGTTCAAATGTCTACTGTGAAGGATATCATAAAGCCTTAATGCAATCGAATGTAAAACAAAAAAGTTCTGATTGATGAAAGTAGTACATCGGTCAGATTTGACCCGAAGACACCAGGAGGGTTAAACAACTGCTGTCAGAATATCAATGATGTTGCATTTTACAGTCCTATTACATCAAAGTTAAAGAAGAAAAACACTACTAATTTTACACTAAACTGTGATTGATGGCTGTGTTTCAAGAATGTAATCAGCAGTCGCACTTCCGTTATAATGAATGTGGCCCAGATCCTAAAGAGTGCAGTACACAGACTAACGGTCATTATATAGTAATTTATTCATTTTGGCGAATGTCATCTGAAGGGCAATTTACAGCTTTTAACAGAGCCATAGTACAATACTTTATAATTACAACATTTACAGGTGCGGATTCAGTTTGTCTTTACATCAAACAATGGAGATGAGCTGTGAAGGAACACAATGAATGCACAGAAGACGAAGCAAACAATACTTTTCATTGGCCACGATCCACCTCGGCCTACAGGAATGCTTTTATCTTGACCCGTCACCAGCGCCATGACGGACACACGGCTGCTCAGCTTCACAGCACACTGACAGGAGGCCAAATACGTGACGCATGTCGATTAGCGAGACATCAACTCATGGTGCTGTCACATAGATACTGTATGGAACGGTGATTCAACTGAAGGTAGACTTTAACCACAGACACCGTGTGTGGAAGTGAGACTCGGGGGTCTCAGCGTTCAGTCACATGTGGAGCAGTAGCAGTTTGTCTCCAAACGTTTCACTCAGACTCATTTGTATTCCACAACAGCCATCCTGTGATAGAAAAGATGAAAATATGCAAATGTCGAGACATAGAGTGCTTTGAGATGGAAATTTGAAGGTTAAGATTGATTCAGCGATATCCATTTTGTTTCTATATCTGGACACAAAAGGGGAAAACTTTTTTTTTTTGTAACAAGAAAGAAATTGATAAAAGGTTACTGAAAAAAAGCGATAAGAAAAGACGGTCTCAGCGCACTCTATCAACCAAAGCGACTTGTGAACAAAAGCAGAGTATGTTCTAGGAGTCCAAAGGTGAACTCTTTAATGTGTCTGAATGCGGCTCCTCTATAATCTGCCGTGTTCTTCTGTCGCTGTGTTTGTGTTCATCCGTCTGCTCCTGAATGAGGTCGTGACCAAGCGGCATACTCTCCAGTCTTATACAGTCTATGGTCGTGACCAAGCGGCATACTCTCCAGTCTTATACAGTCTATGGTCGTGACTCAGCAGTCATTACACAGCGTTTAGGACATTTAGGGTTGATGTGTTTCTGTTCAATCTCTCCTTTTCTCTTTTTTCCATATTTCCAAAAAGATTTCCCTGTGTTTTAAAGTGAAAACCAGTCGATGTAAAATGAATTTGTTTGGATTTGAGGAAAGCCTGTTTATGAATAATGTATAGAGCCACTTCCAAATAATAAATAAACAAATGAATAAATAAACAAGCAGGCAAGCAAACACCAACAAACACATTTTTCCCCAGTAGTTTTCTTTTTCGTATAAATGTCTGGTAATCCAGAGTCTGATCCTTGAAAAATAGTCTGATACGAGTTATTGAGCACACTGCTGTTCTCCAAAAGCATGTGGTAGGGGTCAGTGTGAGGGGGGGTCAGTGTGAGGGGGGGCACGGGTTGCTGCAGCTGGAGACAACACTGCTTCAGTCAGACGGGTCACTAAAGTCTGTGACTGAAAGTTTGAAGTTTGGCAAAATATAGCGATTTGAACCCTCCTAATAATCCATTCTCACAGCAAGGAGACATCCTCTGATGAACACATGAGCTCCTGCTCTCTCCCAGGTGGAAAGTTCTCCATGTGTGTCTCACTCAGTCATGATCCCTCCAGCATTGAAAAAATACATTTTTTGAATTCTTAAAACTAGCATTTGCTCTACATTCTGCATCCCAAAGCTTTTGCTTCTATTTCTCTGCTGTGCGTAGCATCCGACGGGGATCTAAACACAGGTCTAGGTTCTGAGGCTCCATCCAGATGCTCAGCCACGCCTGGAGGGAGGAACCAACATGGTGGGACGGGAGGGGGTGTAAAAGGGTCTCTGTCTGTACAGTGTGGAAAAAGAGTAGAGGCATGTGGGCTAAAGCACGGTGGCGTTGTGGCCCTCCATCCTGGGCAGCCGGGGGTCCTGTACTGTCCCCATGGTAACCAGGAGCGGACGGCTGTCCTCGGACAAACCCGAGCGACCCAGGGTCACTGAAGCCCCCCTCTGGTGGGCGGAGGCCATGGAGAGGCCCTGCTGGGGCTGGGGGGCCGCAGGGGGGTTGGGGTGCACGGCTTCCAGCGGCAGGCCCTGCTCCTGGTAGCCATAGCCGATGTTCCCACAGGGGAACCGCCTCAGTCTGTAGAGGGGGACCGGGGGCAGCGCGGCCGAATCTAAGAGCAGAGGGGACTGGGCAGCGGGAGGGGGGGGGCGGGGGCAGCAGAGGCCTGCAGAGACCCTGCTGCTGCTGCTGGTGGTGCAGCATCTGCAGGTGGTGCTGCTGGAGCTGCTGCTGGAGCTGCTGCTGGAGCTGCTGCTGGTGCTGCAGCCCCAGGGCCCCCGCCACCTCAGCCACGGTCCGGCCCACATGCTCCTGCCCCTCCCCCGGGACCCTGCCGCTGCCCTCTCCTGCAGCCCCCACACCCCCCTGCCTCTGCTGCTGCTGCTGCTGCTTCCTCTGCTGCAGGAACCAGGACCCGTAGGTGGGGTTCCACAGGGTGGTGCTCTTCCCGTTGGGGCCCTCCTTCTCCTGCGGCTGACCCTGGGTGAACGCCAGGTTGATGTGCCCCCCCTCAGGGCCGTGCTGGGGGGGGATGTGCGGGCCCTTGGTAGTGAGCTTAGAGGTGGCTGTGGAGGTGACCGTGTTGCTGGTTGTCATGGCGATCTGCGTGTGAGGCTGCTGGTGGAAGTAGGGGGGGGGCGACGTCTGTGCTTTAGCCTCCAATGCTGCGCTCGTCTCCGCGCTGCTCCCCCCCTCTCTCAGGGGGTCTCCTGTAGGATAGGAGGGGGGGGGCTGCTGGACCTCCCCATCATGCACCGGGGCGTTCACCAGCACCGTCGGAGCCGAGGGGTCCCGCTCCTCTTCTTCTGGGACAGGTCCATACTCTACAGGCAGCGGCATGGTCACCACGTCAGGGTCCTAAAGAGGGGGATATCAGAGGTTAAGGTGAGAAAGTATCAATAATAATAAAGCGTCAGTTTGCTGCTGGTGAACTTTCACTCTTCTTCTTTTGCCTAGAGCTGCTGTATTTACCCAGGCTCAAAGTCTCACATGTGATACGCCACTCTGAATACATCTCAGGTGTTGAATAGAGAGAAAGTGAACCGCGTCTTTTCATGACATCTTCTTCAGACAGGTCATTAACACCTAGCTAGCTAGTTAGCTCAGTAGGTCCAGTTAGCTTGGTGGACTGTTGAACTGTAAAGCAGCATGTGGGGGCTCTTTAGTGTTCTCCCTCTGAAACAGGAGCTTATCATAAGGGACCCTGAGTCTCCACAGGTAGACTCCTATACAGCTGATATTTGATATGTTCAATGTAATTGTGACTCCCAAAGTGGGGTAAGATTGATCAATAACACTAAATAGATTAACAACAAGTAATCTTTGAATTCAGAAACATGTTTTGATGAAGCTCCTTAAGCACCTATCTTTACAGAAATCCGATACAGGCTTGGAGTAATACGTAAAGACAGAAAACCCCAGTAGAAATCCCACAGTGCTCTGATTGGTTACCTGCAGGCAGTAGTCGATTCTCTCCAGGATGGTGGAGAAGTTGGGCCTGTCTTCAGGTTGATGCTGCCAGCTCTGAGTCATTATGCGGTATCTGAAGAAACACACAGAGACAAGAACAAATGCTGAAAATACTTAAATACAATCTTTGCAGATGCAGAGAAGAAGATAAACTAACCCTGAAACATACTAATCAGAGAAGTGAACAAATAACTAAGAAACATTTCCATGGAACTGAAAAGGCAGATTGCAACAGGATATAAGGAGATCTGGAAAGCTGCAGGTATGAAGGAAAAGCTGAGAAATCACAGAGAGGCTAAAGTGTGGCTCCAATACGTATATTAGAGAGCCAGGAAATGTGTGTGTGCATCTGCCTGTATAGCTTTTATAATAGAGTTGGCAGCAGAGGCGGTGTCTGAAGTGAAAAATACAGTCTGATATCAAAATATTTTTAAAGCTCTCTATCAGCTACCCGGCACTTCTTCGAGAGTGGGATGCAACATGAAAGAGAAGTGTTGATGTGGTTTCCATATTGAAAGTCATCTCATCTCATTTTCTCATGCCTCCTAGGTCCCGACTTGTTTACGTGTGAATATCAGCAAAACATCTGTGCCTTTCATGTCTGCCTCTATGTTTTCATTTTCATTTCTTATACTGTGTAGGGTTAGGGATCAATACAGCATCGTGATATTTGCCTCACAGTGTTGTATTGATACACAGCTTCCACAATCAATCTTTTATTAAATAAATCATTACAATTGCAAATTCTAATTCAATTCCTTGCTTTTTCTGTCCACTAGATGGCGTTACATTTTTTCGGATAACGTCAACGGGATTGGCTGGAAGTTGGTCAACATTAAGATGGTGTTTTTGGAGAAAGTAAATTAGATCTCAATAAATAAAAATAAAATGTAAAATTGTACTGTTAGCATTTTTGTTTTGTTTTATCGCAATAGTCTATATGATTATGATATGCCACGTTGCTTTAAATGGCAAACATACGGTATTTTGACTTAAATATCGTGATCATTCCATATGATTTGGCCTCCAGTGATCCAACCCTAACACTACGTATGCTTTATGTGCGACTGAGCTTCCTCCTAGCTTGTTTATGTTTTGGAGGAGTTTAATTAGACCTCGTGGGATCACATTTTCCCTGCAGGCATGTGAAGCACTTGAATGAATTCAGATCAGCTCTTACACAGGCCCAGGGCAGTTTTTGGGTGGGTCCATTCTTCCGCCATTGGTCACAAACTCCAACACTTCCTGGTTACTGCGACTTGGATATGGCATGTAGCCCAATGAGAAGATCTCCCACAGCAGAACCCCGAAGGACCTGCAGGTAAAAAGAGGACACATCAATCACAGGGAAGGGGAGAGAGAGAGGGGGGGGGGGGAAACTCAGGACAAGCAAGTCATACATTAAAAGCATCTTCAGAGCTGTAAAGGATGAGCGCAGAGGACAAGACTGAGATAGAGACAAGATGGAGAATTTAACATATGGCACAGGATCAGAAATGTTGAAGGACAGAGGAAGGTGAAACAGGAAATATGTGAGATATAGGAGTGAGAGCTATGAGAGAGAAGTGTGAGGGACTCACCACGTGTCTGTTTTAGACGTGAAGATGCCCTCCATGAAGGCTTCAGGCGGCATCCACTTGACTGGCAGCATGGCCCGCCCCCCCTTCCTGTAATAGCTGGCCCTACACACACACACACACACACACACACACACACACACACACACACACACACACACACACACACACACAGAGACACACACACACACACACACACACACACACACACACACACACACACAGAGACACACACACACACACACACACAAACACACACACAGACACACACACACAGACACACACACACACACACACACACACACACACACACACACGTTTCCATCACTTTAGAGAACATTACGCTAGAGACTTAAGACTCATTTTCACAAGCTCAGCGCGAGTCACCTTGAACTTTATTCGTTCCTATGAGAACTCATACTTCCGTATAATATTTTTCAGTCCTGAATGTGCCTCGAGTCAACATTGTGTTACTTTCGTGGCATGTCTGTTCCACTGCAGTCCAAAGTGGATTCAGCAAATTAGCAAACTTTTATTCAATTTAGTTTCTCCAATTTGAAATCTATAAAGAGAGACTTGGCCTTTATAATTTGGAATTGAAAAACGCACGACAATCGTTCTTCTCTGACATCATTACCAAAAACAAAAACAACGCACGTGCCTTGTTTGCTACCGTCGACAGACTAACTAACCCCCCAGTGTCAGTAGCCTCTGAATTTCTATCCACCAGGGCGCGCAATGATTTTGCCTCCTTCTTCACTGACAAAATTCAGAAAATCAGACAAGCAGTCAGTGCCTCTGCATCAGGAACAGCAAATGTGTTGTCTCTGTGTCCACTTAACATCAATTCAAACACCATGACACAATTCCATCAGATTAATGATAAAAACCTAGAGGACATTATACAACTTCTGAAATCCTCCTCCTGCTGCCTTGATATTATTCCAACGGGATGTTTTGCCTTGCATGGCCTCAGATCTACTTCATATAGTAAACAAATCTCTTCACTCAGGTATTTTTCCGCAGGCCCTGAAAACTGCAGTCATTAAACCGCTCTTAAAAAAGAATAATCTAGATGCTTCAGTAATGAACAATTATAGGCCCATATCAAACCTCCCATTTCTAGGTAAAATCATTGAAAAAGTTGTTTTTCAACAGTTGAGTAATTTATTGCATTTAAATAACTTATTCGATGTGTTCCAGTCAGGCTTTCGTCCAAACCACAGCACTGAGACTGCTCTTGTAAAGGTCTTTAATGACATCCACTTAAACACAGACAGTGGCAGAACTTCAGTGTTAGTATTATTAGATCTCAGTGCTGCGTTTGACATTGTTGACCACAACATATTACTAGACCGACTGGAAAACTGGGTGGGACATTCGGAAACCGTTCCTAAATTGGTTTGAATCCTACTTAAAGGACAGAAACAACTTTGTTTCTATAGGTAAATACACATCTGAGTTGACAAATATGACATGTGGGGTTCCTCAAGGCTCCATCTTGGGGCCTCTACTCTTTAACATCTACATGCTACCACTGGCTCAGATGATGAAAAACAACAACATAAGTTACCATAGCTATGCAGATGACACACAAATTTACGTAACAATTTCACCAGGAGACTATGCTCCAATTCAAACACTGAGTAAGTGCATTGAACAAATCAATGACTGGATGTGTCAGAACTTTCTCCAATTAAACAAAGATAAAACTGAGGTAATGGTTTTTGGAGCCAAGGCAGAACGTATAAAAGTTAGTGCTGAGCTTCAGTCTGCAAAGTTCAAAACAACAGATAAAGCCAGAAATCTAGGTGTAGTCATGGACTCTGCCCTGAGTTTCAACAGTCACATTAAAACAGTTACTAAATCAGCCTACTATCACCAAAAGAACATATCTAGGATTAAAAGACTAATGTCACAGCAGGATTTGGAAAAACTTGTCCATGCTTTTATATTCAGTAGACTCGACTACTGCAATGGTGTCTTCACAGGTCTCACTAAAAAATCTATTAGGAAGCTGCAGCTGATTCAGAACGCTGCTGCTCGAGTCCTCACTAACACTAAGAAAGTGGATCACATCACTCCTGTTCTGAAGTCTTTACACTGGCTTCCTGTGTGTCAAAGAATAGATTTCAAAATACTGCTGCTGGTTTATAAAGCACTGAATGGTTTAGGCCCAAAATACATTTCTGATCTACTGCTAAATTATGAACCATCCAGATCTCTCAGGTCTTCAGGGACTGGTCAGCTTTCTGTCCCCAGAGTCAGAACTAAACATGGTAAAGCAGCGTTCAGTTATTATGCTCCAAATATCTGGAACAAACTCCCAGAAATCTGCAGGTCCACTGCAACTCTGACTACTTTTAAATCCAGGCTGAAGACTTTTCTTTTTGTCGCTGCTTTTAATTGAACTATTCATATCTTAGACTGCACTGTAACTTTTATCCATGTATTTTTTCTTTTAATGTTTCTTTTATTAGCTTTTCTTTTTAATGACTGATTTTAAATGCCATTTTCTTAATGTCTTTCATTTTTTGTAAAGCACTTTGAATTGCCTTGTGTTGAAAAGTGCTATATAAATAAAGTTGCCTTGCCTTGCCTTACGTGTTGTCCCCAAAAGGGAAGCAGATTATGCCACAATATGCAAACAGATTGATGTGAGTAAAACACACACACTTTGAATGGATACATATTGTATGACTAACCATGTGGCTAATAACAGTTATATTGTGTTTTGTTTGCCCACTAATAATTCAAAAGGGAACATTTATAAAATGAACACCAGCATCTGTCGTGTAGCATTGTCACCATGGCAACACCATTGCCCTCAAAAGCAGAGGGTAAAGAAAAAACCAAAAAACCATCTTGCAATTAAATCCTCGTTTGTCAGCGTCTGTATCGCCCTCTGATGCGATCGCACTCCCAGCTTCCTCACATGTGGGTGAGGGACCCTCTAAGAACTCTTATCTCTCACAGAGGGGGAGGGGGTTATTCGCCGGGCCGAGCTCCGTCTGAGTCTTTTTTAATGCTGTTTTGCAAGCAGAGTTGTCGGAGAAATTATCAGATGTGTGCTGTATCTGATTGTTGGTGCTGATGGAGGTCACTGCCCCCCCCGCTCCAGGCCCACAGCATTAACTGCTCCCCATCCATCAGCAGGAGAAATGGACACACATCAAGATGCCAGTTAAGTGGAGTTTTTCTGGGGAAAGCATCGTTTGACATTGTTTGCTGTTGCAGAGGAGTAAATCTGTTTTGCCTGTGTGATGCCATAACAATTATACACTTTTTCCCCTTTGCAGTTGTGTGTTAACAAGTGCTTTAGATTCAATAGGACTGTAATAGCCAAGGTTTTTTTTTTATGTCTGGGGGCTCTGTGCTGAGGGATGTCATTTACATCTTACAATATTACAATATACACACCTTTTCAAAAATCCATCGTTGTGCCATTTTCAATTTCCAAATTCTAACAATTTTGCTAAAGAAAAGTAAACATAATTTCAAACGATTATAACCAAAAAGATGTCGCCAGTTCACGTCCCGATCGGACCAACAAATACGGAGTGTGGACTGGAGAGGAGCCAGTTCACCTCCTGGGCCACTACCGAAGTGTCCTTGAGCAAGGCATCGAACCCCCAACTGCTCACTGGCGCCGGCTAGACTGGCTGCCTCTGCTCTGACCTCTCAACTGCATGTGCATGTGTACTGTGTGTACTGTATGCACCTGTATAAAACTGATAAAGGTCCATCTACTTCTTCTGAATAATACCAAGAACTACTATCAGTGCCCTTTACACCAGGATAGAACTCCGTAGCAGCCTTTAGATTATGACACTTTATTTAGTGGGAATGCTGATACATCATTCCCACTATCTGTTATTCTACGGACGAAAAGTTTATTATTCCGCCGAAATGTTGGCTCTCTTCTACTCCCGCATTGAACATCGCAGAAACTCCGTTCAAACATTAAAACGTTCAGCTCGGTCGGGAATCGATGGCTATTACTTTTCTCATTCATAACTTTCATAATTCCAGAGATACATCCCATAATTCATCACATGTTTAACATTGAAGTCAATGGAGAAAATCTTCAGACTTGAAAAATCTTCAAAATCTTCATGCGACTTCAACTGCTAACTGTTCCTTCATACTTTTACTCAGAAACCTCATTCCAAGTTTAAAATGTTACACATCTTTCTGACATTATTCATGTAAAACAACCTTTAAATCTGACTCTTACCTTTAGAGATATTAAACATTGTTCAGACCTTGTTAAAGAGGTTTTCTTCAGATTTTAACATTAACTAGAGAATGCAATTCCTGAAGAAATTGCTAGTGGGAATGCTTTATGCTGAAAAGCTGACGCTAAACTGCTATGCTGAAATGTAATGTGTAAGAAGAAAGTGAAGAATTTAGTTTGAAATGATACATGAACACTGGGGGTTTGAATGTGTGATGATAGAAGAAAAGAAAGTAAAAAGGCTTGGAAAAGCAGCAGAATATTTGAACTGCAAACTTTTGAACTAACTTGATGGCGAATGATCTGTCGCCATGGCAACGGCATTTGATGATACCCCATAATATGCTTAGATGCGTTGATGGCTGCATCGTTACCAAACCTGTGAAGTTTTGGGGCGTTTGGAGCAGTTTCACTGAAGTTATGAGAAAGCCGTGTTTCATGGCGAGCATTGTGTTGCCATGGCAATGGCATTTGAAGAAATCTCAAAACTGTCCCGTAGATGTGTTCACGGCTGGACTGTTAGCACAAATGTGAAGTTTGAGCACTTTTTGAACATTTTCATAGGAGTTATAGCGACATCATGTTTTATGGCGAGGGAAACGGCATATGGTGAAATCTCAGATTTGGCGTTGAGCTGTTGAGGCATGGTTTAACCAGGCTACTGGATGAAATAATATGACTGGTATAGGTGCAAAAATTAAACACTTTTTGAAAAAAACTATTATGATAAAATATTTTTATATATTTATAATTCTGCAAATATTACGATAAACTCACAGCTATTTTGCGGCCCGGCAGTAACACCTCCGCGGCCCGGTACCGGTCCGCGAACCGGGGGTTGGGAACCCCTGATCTACGGGACAGTTTTGAGATTTTTTCAAATGCCGTTACCATGGCAACACAATGCTCACCTTCAAACACGGTTTTCTCATAACTTCAGTAAAAATACTCCAAACAGCCCAAAACTTCACAGGTTTGGTAACGATGCAGCCATCAACGCATCTAAGCGTATTGTGGGGTGTCATCAAATGCCGTTGCCATGGCGACAGACAACTCGCCATGAAACACGATGTCGCTGTAAGTCCAATCGACACGGTCCAATCGTCCCCCAATCTTCACTTGTATATCACCGGTCCATGCCTCAACAGCTCTACGCCAAATCTGAGATCTCACCATGTGCCGTTTCCATGGAAACGCATCCCTCGCCATAAAACATGATGTCGCTATAACTCCTATGAAAATGTTAAAAAAGTGCTCAAACTTCACATGTGTGCTAGCAGTCCAGCCGTGAACACATCTACGGGACAGTTTTGAGATTTCTTCAAATTTCATTTCATTTCAAACCTTTATTTAAACAGATAGGTCCCTTGAGATCATGGATCTCTTTTACAAGGGAGACCTGCATCAATTTGTTCCACATGAAACATAAAAACAAACAATAGAGGACATCATATTTACATATTCACCAACACTTACAAACACCCATAGTGTCATAAAGCATTTCGTGCAGACGTGCCTTAAAAACATTCAGAGAAACAAAGGTGAACAATTTCAATTTGGACTGTAGGCTGTTCCAAGCAAGTGGAGCTGCGCACATAAAAGCTGTTTTACCTAAGACAGTCCTCACTCTTGGTACATCTAATAAGACTACATCCTGTGATCTCAGACAATAGCTGCTTGAAACTTTCTGCTTTACCAGAGAACAGATGTAATACGGGAGTTTGCCCAACATAGCTTTATAAATAAAAGTGTACCAGTGACTGAGCCTCCGTACAGAGAGTGATGGTAAACCTGCCTTGGTATACAGTGTACAGTGATGAGTAAGCGTTTTACAATTAGTGACAAATCTCAGAGCACTGTGATATGCAGCATCCAATTTGCTCAGGTAATTGGCAGGTGCATTCATATAAAACAAATCACCATAGTCCAGCACAGGTAAAAAGGTCACAGTGACTAGCCTTTTCCTGGCCTCAAGCGAGAAACAGGACTTGTTTCTGTAAAAGAACCCTAACCTAACCCTCAGTTTTTTAAGCAGGTTATTGACATGATGTTTAAAAGCGAGACAATCATCAAGCCAGATACCAAGGTATTTGTAACAGGCAACAACTTCAAGTTTTGTTCCTTGCGTAGTTACAATATCCGAAACAGGCTCTGGTGTCTTTTTAGCTTTTGAAAAGAGCATTACCTTTGTTTTATCCACATTTAAAAGAAGCTTTAATTCAGAGAGCTGAGTCTGAATAGTGTTAAAAACAGCCTGTAATTTAACAACAGCCTCATTAATGGAGGGACCTGCACAATACATCACAGTATCATCCGCATAAAAATGTAAAGTAGCTTCATCCACATTCTCACCTACGCTGTTAATATATATGGAGAATAAAAGTGGTCCTAAAACAGAACCTTGTGATACACCATTAGAAATGTTTAACCACTCAGAAGACAGTCCATCAAAATGAACACATTGGGACCTTTCAGAGAGGTAGTTCACAAACCACCCCACTGCATGGCTGGATATGCCTATACTGAGTAGCCTCTGCTTTAAGATGCGATGATCAACGGTATCAAACGCTTTGGAAAGGTCAATAAACAGAGCTGCACAACTCTGCTTATTATCTAAAATACTAGTAATGTCATTTACCACTTTCATTGTTGCAGTGATGGTGCTGTGTTTCTTTCTGAATCCTGACTGGTGTTTAGTCAGGATATCATTTAAACATAAAAACTCCTTTACTTGTTCACTCACAAGTCGTTCGAGCACCTTAGCCAGAACTGACAATTTTGAGATTGGCCTATAGTTATTTAAAATAGTTGCCTCCCCTCCTTTCAGTAAAGGCAAGACATAAGCAGACTTCCATACTTTTGGGATTGTATTTGTGCTGAGGGAGAGGTTAAAAAGAGAAGTAAGAGGTGGAGCAATAAAATCTGCAGCTATCTTTAAAAAGAAAGGTTCTAAGTTGTCCGGGCCAGCCGGTTTCCTAGGATCTAACTTGGATAATGCTTCATGAACAATACCAATAGTTAAAGGAGTAAAACTGAAAGGGTTTTCCAGACCACATTGTTCAGAGTCAAGGATTGGAGCGTTCACAGAAGCAGAAGTACAGTCAGTGACAGAATCAAACAGAGAGCCACAAGACACAAAATGCTTATTGAGGCAATTTAGCATAGTAGCCCTGTCTGATATAATGCCAGATGCTGTGGTGAGGCACGGAGGTAGCTCATTTGGGATGTCACCAGTGGAAATCGATTTTATGGCTTTCCAAAATTTCCCAGGATTATTCAGGTTTTCTGTGGTAACTGACAAATAGTACTTTGATTTTGCACTTTTTATTTGAGATGTGAAGCTATTCCTTAGCTGCCTAAAACGTAGCCATTCTACCTCTGAGCCTGAATTCCTTGCCTTAGCCCAAGCATTATTTCTCTCATGAAGTAAACTGGACAGCTCAGCAGAAAACCAGGGATTGTTTCGTCCCTTCACTCTAAATGCCGTTGCCATGGCAACACAATGCTCGCCATGAAACACGGCTTTCTCATAACTTCAGTGAAACTGCTCCAAACGCCCCAAAACTTCACAGGTTTGGTAACGATGTAGCCATCAACGCATCTAAGCGTATTATGGGGTGTCATCAAATGCCGTTGCCATGGCGACAGATCATTCACCATCAAGTTAGTTCAGAAGTTTGCAGTTCGAATATTCTGCTGCTTTTCCAAGCCTTTTTACTTTCTTTTCTTCTCTCATCACACATTCAAGCCCCCAGTGTTCATGTATAATTTCAATCTAAATTCTTCACTTTTTTCTTACACATTACATTTCAGCATAGCAGTTTAGCATCAGATTTTCAGCATAAAGCATTCCCACTAGCAATTTCTTCAGGAATTGCCTTCTCTAGTTCATTATGCTATCAAACTGTTCTTTTAATGGGTGATGCTCCGAGGTTTTATATCCGTCACTCTATATACATTTGTGTCTCTGATAATGGAGGTTGAGTCCCATCCCTCTCCTTTACCTTTTGTAGCAAGTCATGTGTTTAGGATACATGTTACAACCCCTGCCTCGTCTCCTCCACTCTGCATTATATTATGAGCTCTTGTGTTTATTGGATGTGCTGTCTCCTAGGTGCAATTGGCTTCCCCCTAAGGTGATGTGTCGCCCCGTTCTCTCTGAACTGGCAAGTCGGGATCCTGATTGGTTTGGTTCCTGGCTCTGCCCTCCAATCACACTGCAGACCTGGAGACAGACCCTTCAAATACTGAAACAGCTGGACATTACGGGCTCTGATCTTGTTTGGATGAACTATTTTTGTCACTTGAGAGTCATTAAACCTAGTGATGTTTTTGTTTGCCGTCTCTCTTCTCACAAAATATAATAACATATATAATATTTATATTTCTTTACAACCCAGGCCCTCCATCTGTTGTTTATTGGAGTACTATTGTTTTTGTCCTTTTGTTTGAGTTTGGCAATAAATGACATCATTTTTGTTTTTGCTGTCCTTTACTTTAACATGATGATGTAGACAACACGCATTTTAAAAGGTTTTTCGCCTGCCGTCTGTCTGCAGACTTGTCAAAGCATTAATTCATGGTTTTTACGGTATCAGTATTTTGTTACTTCGGCATCATTTTGAAATGTGTATTACAATTAAATCATGGTCAAATATGTTGATCTTGTTGTAGTTGTAGCCCGCTTGCCAGCGATTCTCTCTCTAGTTTAGCATACTCAGCCCTAGAACCACGATTTTATGGGGCCAGAACTGTGAATTAGGACCCGCTGCTTCACAAAACTGTGAAGCAGGACCTGAAACAGGACCTGAAGCAGGACCTGCTGGGGCAGCACATGGCTAACAGAAAACACTGTAATCGCAGCGTGTAGCTCCAAGGTGTGAATATGAGGCAGGATGAGAAAATACTATTGTGTTCAGTTGGCATTCCCTTGACAAATAAAAGCTGGAGAAAAGAAAGAATGCAGGACATATCAAAAACAGGGTAACGAAACCTTAAACAGCTGGGGTAAAATATAGGACACCATACAACAAAAAAAGCAAATGTGGGTTTGGCAGGTGAAGCTCTTCAGATATGGCAGCCAAAGGATGCATGACCCATCAAAATTATTCTTCGCAGTAGTTTAGGTGGATCTCAAACTGATTTAAAGCTGTTCTCTTGCTCCCCATGGGCAAAACATTTCTCAACTACTGTTAAAAACTAGGGCTATGCATGCTTCAAAAGTAATCCGTCAAATTGAATCCAAAAATAAGTAGCAACTACCACCAGGAATCTCAAACAGGTGTAGCTATACCTAGCCTTCTTAAGGCCAGAGAATACAGGAAACAATTTCAGAGATTGGTCTTTTTTGATTTTATAACATACTCCAAAAATATGCTTTTAAGTTTCCTATTTTATTAGCTTTGTCTTTTTTTGTCTGTACAAAGTATTTTTGCATTACAAAAGTAGTATGTAATGAACTGGGGAGGTTTTGTTGTGACATATATTAATGTTTTGGTCCTATTAGGATTCACACTGGCTGTCTCTCTTTACTGATTCAAGTCGTTATCGTTTAAAGACAAACAAAGCTTCACCTTGCTCAAACTATCTTTTTGCTGTGATATGTAAACCAGGTCTAATGGTATTGAAACTGCAATGGTATGGACCCAGGGCAAATAACAGGAGCCAGCCCTGATCATTTGAGTTGAACTCGTAGCTCCATCTGTGTGTCTTTGGGGGGGAGCAGTGAGTTGAGAGATGATATGCTGTCAGAAAGTCAGGCTGAAAGGGAAATGTTTATTTAGCAAACTATTAGCACAAGAAGTTAGCCTTGAAGAAAATTGCACTTAATCAATGAAGAAGGGAAAACAATCACTAATTGAGTTTGTTTGCTTGACAGATTAGCTAAGAACTACAGGGCTGTCCCACTTATCCCCGCAATATCTGGCTGAGAATAACACGATCGATACACTGAGGGGAAACAGTTCCCTCCTGCATTTGTAGGCCTGCAATTACAGTATTGAATCCTAACAACATTTCCCTATGTGTGCCCTACTTGCGCCTATTCCTCTAATTTCCCTGTCTATCCTTATCAAGAAATTAGTCAGGGAGGCGGTGTGTCCTCGGAAGATGTGATTCGATCAAACAGCTGTGGCAGTGATTCTGCTTGTGTTGTTATGAAAAGAGTTCACTGATAAAGACTCCCACAATCTCCAATCCTTTTTTCTTTCAATATATATACAGCTGTGACCTCTGGAAGTAAGGCATATCTTAAAAGACAAGATTTAAACACATGGAAATGTTGTACATTGCTATTCAGTACATTATCCTCCCCATTTGAACATGCTGGAATATTTAAAAAGATTGAGGGATGGTACATATACAGCATAAAACTGATAATCCCCCTATCAGTGAGGTCAACCTTTTTCCTTAGCATGGAGTTTATGGACATATTTATTACTGCTGCTAACAGCACCAGCACAGACTGAACGCTGAGCCGCAGATTAAGGAAGGCTTAAACACAGTCCCAGGGAATCTATAGCACAAATGGAGGTGATTTATATGTGTGTGATTTTGTGTGAAAGCAATTCAGTGTGCAGAAAGGAAGATAGGGGAGGACGACACAATGTGGGGCCTGATGCTTGTGTCTGTTCACATGAATGTTCTGTGTGTGTGTCAGCCTAAAGTCATGCTACACACCATTGTTCCTATGAAAATATCGTCAGTTCAGAAAAAATTCCTTTGATTTCTGGAAGCACAGAGGATCTTTCTTCATAGTTTACCTAAGGATGATTAGTGACTGGCAGCTTTTGTTTACCAGAGCAACACCGGTGTGGAAGCCTGTGTGTGAGGGAGAGTGGGTGGGGGGGATCCATGGTATACCATGTAAAGGTCCGTCTGTGGCTCTACTCCCAGAATACACCCAGCTGACATTCAGCCTCGTCACGGTGCCTCACGGTGCCTCACGGTACCTCACATGTCCCTCGTCATGTAGCAAGAGGGCCACATCATGAAACGGGAAGAATATCACACCAGCGGCGCAACACAACTGTCCCTCCCTCTCAAAATGATAACAATGATAATAAAACAAGTCCCGGCACCACAGCTCCAGGCTGCAAGATAAAAAATAAAATCACATGGAGGCACCTGAAAACCTGACATCAGCAATTAAATCAAGCAACCTAATGCGGCCCCTCCGGGAGGATTGTGCAGCTCTTCTGGAGAAGGACTTTGTTCTTGTGTGACTCCATGACTGGAAAGTGCTGTGTTCATGCAGCTTAGTGCTGTGGCATATTTCCCCCCGCTCTAATTTCTTACCAGATGAAAGACTTTGGAGATTTCCCTGCTGGATTGTGCATTCATTTCAACGCTGTCACGTGAAATTGTAGAATTGGTTTGAGCTAAGAATAATGAGAAGCCACAGGGGCTCCAGATGAGATGATGTACATTCAAAGAAGGCATCAGTGTGATAGAGAAGAACATGTTCCCAGTTGCATTTAAAAGTCTTCATGATAAATGCCATGACCTTTACAATCATATACGAGGAAAAAACCTTAAAGTACAGAGCTGGTAATTTAAAGCAATATGAATGTGAAGTAAAAATAACTTAAAAACTGAACACAGAGTTCTCAAGCTTATCGTGGTAGTCCGTTCCTTCAAGGCCCGGACAAACAAAGCTGACACCAAAGAACTGACACAGACGGACCCCCGACTGTTGTGTCGCCTCGCGTCTCTGCGTCTTGGCCATGTGTTGCACTGGAACACACCGCAAAGACTTCAGCCGACGGCCAAGAAGCACGTACGAACTGCGCATGCGTGAGTGGCAATAACTCTCCTTACCAGGAGGCGGCGGTAGTGTGTATTCGTCATTCAAAAGAGGCAACAACCAGAAGACAGACTGCGTGATAACCGAGAGAAGAAGAACAGACTGTGTGATATAAACTAACAACACATAGCGTGTGCGTTCCATTTTCACTCTACAGCGAGAAGCTCATGGGGCTTTCCCGAACCTGTGTCGAGAGCTGGAGTTAAATTAAATCTCAGATTTGCCTTCTTAACGGCCCGTCCACACAGCGGCGTGCGTTGAAGCTTGCCAGCGGGCGTGTCTGAAACTCGACCAACAACCAATCACATGAATCTCCCGCCCCTGACACACAAGCAGCGGTTTCATATGCCATTGGCTACTGGCATATGATTCGATTGGCTGACGCTTCTGCCGAAGCTTCAAAAGTTGAGCTTTGCTCAACTTTTGCAGCGAGCCACGCCAGCAAAGCTCCGCGTCGCTTCCCACAATGCAGTTCGGCGAAAAGTGACGTCACCCCATTCAAAGTGAATGGTGAAGCTTTCAACGCACGCCGCTGTGTGGACGGGCCGTTAGTTAGTTTGGGTCCCTCCCTTCCGTTTCGCTTCTCATGCACTGATTCGCTAGCTGAACAGCCAATCACAGTCATTTATTTTACCGACAGCCTTTGGCCGACTGCCCACCGATTCGACATGTTGAATCGGTGGGCAGTCGGCCAAAAAGGTGTCGGCACGGCTGAAAAGACACAACGGTGCGGGACACACCAATCTGATTAGGGCGTGTCGATGCTCATCGTCGGCCAAAATCGGCTTGGTGTGTCCGGGCCTTTATAGCAACTGATACTAAAGGGAATAACGAGGACAATATCCAACAGTCAGTGTAAATGAGATCGGCTTTCTCTGGATTGTGTTGCCTTCATGCTGTTTAGGGAAACACATCTTAGCAGCTAACTCCTGATCTAAGAATGCAAAAGTGACTTAAACCTGCATTCTCTCTTATAGCCATTAAGCGGCGACTCCACTAGTGGCAAACATGTCAGATTTTCCAATATCATGAGAAATGTGGCTACTTCTTACTTTATTTAATACCACAGTAAACATTTCCTTAACCTGGAAAGAACTCTTCTTTAGTGCAGCGATGTTGGTGTGGTGAAATGGTATTGGTAAACCTCCACAGCAAACTAAAAATATTACAATGATCTGGGTATTCAGTCAACATCCGGAATAAAAAGGATTTGATTCTTACACTTTATCTCTAAATACAAATGTTGTCCTTTCGTCCAGCCTGGTGATTACTCCACGGTAAAGATGAATGCTCACACATTAGTTTTTTCTCTTTCTTATTTCTGTTTGATGTGAGCTTACTTAGTTTAAACCCCATTATGACTCATCTGAACCCAGTGCTGATTTGGAGAAAGCCGTGTAAGTCTCGAATTGTACCTGTAAATGTCTCGAGCCATCCCAAAATCTCCAATCTTGGCGACACGGCCCGATCCTTTGCAGGTCAGTAGGCAATTACGAGCTGCAATGTCTCTGAAAAAGGAGAAAACACATACATGCGGTCATGTACTTACTGCTGGTTCAACAATATTGGTCATTTTCATAGATGCACAGGTACTTTAAGTCTGAATGACATTTTGTATTGTAATATATTTAGAAGGCACTGTGTACAAGAGTTAAACATACTGAACATTCACACAGCTTTGCTCAGGCCTCCTCCCTTCACTAGTTTCATGTGTGCATCTATAAGAGAGCTCCACATATGAAACTCCTACAGATGCTCCCCGTGGGATCTTAAGTTTAGTGGAAGTACGAAGTTGCCCAGGGCAAGCGAGTAAAGTCAAGTGTATGGTTTCCTACTGTTCCTTTATAGCTCTGCCCACATGGTGCATCCATAGACAAGATTGAAATGTTCCGTGGCAGGCAAAGTGGGTTGGAAGAGAATAAAATCATATTTGCACTCTACTAGTTTGAGGAAATACAGTAGTTCATGTCTGGGGAAGACACAATTGAGCCCACACGCTGCATTGGGCTCCCAAGGCGCCAAACGTTCTTATCATCTTAAGAAGTAATGTAGCTTTAATGCTCCTCATCACAGTAAAGACAGTAGTGCACTCGGGACGATGAATATCCTGAATTTCACATCAAAATAACATCATGTGACACCGCTCAATGTAGATCATGGGACAGGGCAGGAGCAAGAAATACAACAACTAGCAGTGATTCAATCAGTTTGTGTGTTTTGATGTTTATCCTCCAATCTCTGATGAAACTCGGATGTGAAATGAGGCTGAAGTAATAGTTGAGATTGATTTAAACCGAGGGCTTTTTAAGGCAGGGCACTACTCTATGCATGGCTGCCCCACTTCAATGCGCCAGAAGTGTCTGGAACAATTCAATTTATTATAATATAATACAACTTCAAGTATGAGAATAGATGATTTAGCATGAAACAAAAACAATGTCTAGGGCATCCAGTGGCTTCTCAGTTTTAGTGAAATGTGGACTCAAGCTGTTAAATGAATGTCTGAGAGATAAATGAGATATAAAACCAGCTGCAGATAATTGACTAAATTGTGGTATCCTGCCACAACATTCCCTATTCATAAAAATAAGTGAATGAATCCATCCATTTAGAGGCGTCTCCAAAAACATAGCATAAGCTCACACACGTTAACTCTGTATCTAGTTCCTCTCCTCTCATGAGGTGCTGTGTATAAACCCAAGCAGTTCTTGTTTAAAGGCTCTCGAGAATTCGTGCAAATGAGTTTTGCTCGTAGGCAGGGACAGCCTTGAATGCAGCAGAAGCTGTCACAGTGTGTCGCTGAGGGCTTAGGGGAAGGACACAGAGCACATGCAGCACAGTGATGGGAGAGCAGGCTGTTATTAAAACAAAGTTAACCGGCTTCAAACTGTAGACCTTATTTACAGCACACTAACTGCAGCTTCAAGACCCATTTCACTGCAGCACTTACCGTCCCTGTTATTAGTCTATTTTAAACAGCTGAAGTTGAACTACTTGACTCTCCTCGAGTCAGTGATTCTTTTCAGGCGACTACAGTTTCTAATGTCAGTACCTGTGTTATTGTAAATTAACTTTATAAAAATGTAACATTATTCAATCCACTAGACAAAAAGAGCACAGATAAAAATGGATGTCAACATTAAAGATTGCTGGTTTGCCGGGGGAAGGTAAAAGGTCATGTCTAGCTGGTGAAACTAAGAACACCCGAACCAGCTTCGGCGAAATGCTACATGCACAGTTCCTGTGGCACTCAGGAAAAACATATTGGCATGTAGGACAACGTTTAGAAAACCTAGCTAGCATTTCTGTTATCCTGGAACAGGAGTCTAGAGGATATGGGAAAATAATAAATAAATCCATTTGTGTAGGGGCTCGTAGATTGCTGAGCCAATCCCACACTCATATGCTCTATATTCCATGTAGTACCCTGGAATACCAGCACCCAGAGTAAGT
Organism: Harpagifer antarcticus; assembly: GCA_902827135.1. NCBI lineage: Eukaryota > Metazoa > Chordata > Actinopteri > Perciformes > Harpagiferidae > Harpagifer > Harpagifer antarcticus. The sequence goes on from CADEHL010001065.1 coordinate 916,199, forward strand.
AGTTCTCAGACAGCATTAAAGCTGTGATTTGACCTGTTGCAGCTCATCATCCACATCCTGTAATCCCTTAAGAAAAGCTGCATTCTCCTCCACCCTACCTTATCCACCTGCCCTTTACTCAACCCCGAGTAAACACAATCCCCATAAAAATGAAATGAGTCTCAAGGACAGTATAAGGATGAATTTTAATACAAGTTTGAAGGCATGAAAGAGGGATGGATTGATGGGCCTTACTGTGCCAAGTTGGGGCAGACAAGGTCTCGTTTGTCATTGGCCAAGCCGCACAGAAACATGAAGATGGAGACATGAGCTTTAAGCGTCCAGATGTGATTGTGGGAGCCATTTTGACGACTGGCCTATTTGACATGTACTAGACTTTCCTCACAGACATCCACGGAGGAGAAGGATTCAAGAAATGCATTTCAAAGTGATTTAGTCACATCCTCCGGTTCACCATACACTATGAATGTGGATATAGAATGAGACTTGTTCCTTTGATTCGGACCGTAAAAAGGCCAGCCGGCTACCCCATCTGGCTGCTCGGATGCTAAACCCATCACCTGTCCATTGTGCGGTCATACGAGAGGCCAAGGCAGCAGGGTCCATATGTCACACCTGGGCGGATGCAGACCACTCATAATCCTGAGCAAAGGCAGCGTGTGAATGTGGGCAAGTCTGTGCTATTTGAGTTTGAATATTTCTCTTTGCAAATTAGCATTCCATATGTATATGCATACCCATATGTGTTGTATATTGTTTGTTTTTCTCTGTGCATAGCTAATCTGTTTAGGTGGGCAGCAGAATCCTTACATCATCATCGTCTGTTTATATATTCATATGCAGAGTAGTTCTGGTGTAGTACCTGTGTATAAACTGGTTCTCCTCCAGATACTGGCAGCCCTTTGCGATGTCTCGGGCCACATTCAGAAGATCCACCATGGACAAGCTGGACGGATGCTCCTGATCAGACAGAGGAATACCCAGAATGCAATATTAGTCAATGTATCAGAGGCAGATTTGGGCCTCATTCAGCAAGCGATATACAAACAAAATGCTGTTATTTACTCTCATTTCTGTGATTAGACTTGATTTTTGTAGAAGTACTATTGTTCAATGTATCCCAGTTAAGACTTTAAAACCCCTTGGAGGATAATAGTTTTTTTCAGCTTCTGAATGGGTTACATACGGCTCTCAGATGCAGAAATCCCAGTTTAATTTGTTCATGTTTGTATAATGGTGTCTTTAAATCTCTACTGCTGAAATTCTTCTTACAGCCTTTTTTGGTGGCATCGCTTTAATTCTTGTGCCAGAGTTTTTGCACACGGCCCACCCTTTCACAGTCTAAAGGGGTGTTACCTAATAATAAACAATGAGCTATTCCCCTTATATTTATGATCAAAGGGGAGTCACCATACACCTGGGTGAGAGCAGATTTGGATGGATAAGAATGTTTGGTGCATCTGGCGTTGACTTCTCTCCTAACACTAAATTAAGAGGAAATATTAGAGACATCTTAGAGAATGTTGCTGCATGAGGCGCAGAGATGTTGTTAATAAAACACGAGAGGGAAATGTTGAACATCTAACAGAACATGGATCACATTTTGTCAAATCCTGGGGCTCAGTGACGAGAACATTTGTAGCTAAAGGTGGTTAAACCAATACAAGTATCCATTCAATACAGGTCTGTCTCACCAGCCGGGGTCTGGTCTCCCTCAGGAAGGACTTGAGGTCTCCCCCGGTCATCAGCTCCAGCAGGATGAACCTGGGCATGGTCTGCAGACTGACCCCCACACAGCGCACGATGTTCTGGTGGCTGAACTTACTGCAGGGCGGAAACACAGCAGGGGAAACAATGTGTATCAGAAATGTGCTGTGTCTGCACTGTGTGTGTTGAGACACAGAGCTGTTTTCATTGTCTGGGTGCTTTACCTGATGATTAGAGCCTCCATGAGGAAGTCCAGCTCATCCTGCTCAGAGCAAACCTCAGGCAGGGTCTGTTGGAAATACAAACAACATCTCAGTGCAAAGAATGAAGAACAGAGGATAGAAGTGGTGTACATACATGTCAAGGTTTTGAGAATAACTCCAACTGTAAGCATTAAGTGGACATTTTGACTTTATTTTTTACATGGAAAAAAACCAATAAAGACATCATCATGTTGTTTTTTTCTCTTCATGCCTGATCTTAACATTCTCAGTTTGATAAAGAGCAGAATTGTGTTTAGAGCCTGATGCATTTCTTTATAAGGCAGTGAAACAGAAGTGGCAGTTTTCGTGCTGTAGAGCCTTTAACTGCAAAACAGCAATCCTATCCACTTTATTTCTATAGCACATTTAAAAACAACAGAGTTGAACAAAGTGCTGTACATCAACTGTATAAAAACATAGCATAAATACATAAAAACAGACTGGACATGAAACTAATGTAAAACACGAGACAATGAAACCAGATCAGAAGCCACAGACTGAGAAACTCTCCTACATGACGTACAAACAATACAAAACACTAGGAAGATAAAAACCCAAATGTAAAAGCACACGTGTCACCAGGTCTGTAAATGCAAGGGAAAAGAAGTGGGGTTTTAAACGAGATTTAAAGGCCGAGTTGGAGCAAGTCTAACCTGGAGGGACAATTCGTTCCATACTTTTGGAGCTGCAACAGCAAAGGCTCTGTCTCCTCGCTGCTTTAACCTCGATTTTGGGACGACCAGAAGGAGTCTGTCAGCAGACCTCAGTGACCGTGTGGGTGTGTATGGTTTTCAAAGATCTGCCAGTTACGGTGAGGCTACATCGTTTAGGCTTTGTATGCGAACAGTAACATTTTAAATTGTATTCTAAAATTGACTGGTAGCACTAGCCAATGTAAAGAGGCGAGTACAGGAGCAAGACACAATACAACTCATAATCTCATATCCTGATCAAAACCTACTCTTAGTTGCATGATGTCTGATGCATTGTAAAAGGCTGTAAACATCAACATCAAAGTCTGACCTTTGGAAGACAGAAACAAATCTTTAGAGTTCCTTAGAGCGTAGATTCACCTTGACTGCCACTTGCAGAGGACTGGGTTCACCTGGGATCCCCACTGCCAGCCCTTCGTACACTTCACCGAAGGCTCCGTGACCCAGACCCCTGGAGACACACAAACACATTCATTATTTACAACTCCATTCCTATTTTAGAAGTGAAGCTGAGACTTTCTTAGATTGGAGACATTAGAAGCAACCAGCACTAAGAAATGTCCTAAAGGGGCCCCCTTATGCTCATTTTCAGGTCCATATATGTATGTTGTGCCTCTACTGTGACATGTCTCCATGCCTTCATTTTCAGAAAGCTCTTTATTTTTCTCTTACTGCCTGTGCTGCAGCATCTCTTTTCACCCTCTGTCTGAAACCAGAGCCCAGTCTGCTCTGATTGGTTAGCTGGTCGGGCCGGCTCTGTTGTGATTGGTCAACCGCTGAGAGATGTCTCGCCCCTTAGCCTATCACGTACAATGTGTTGGAGAGCTAACCAATAGAAGTAACTAAGTGTTACGTAGTGATGTCTCTGAAGGAACACAGGGATTTGAACCTTTAAACCAATAAGAACACACTACAGAAGAGGGAAAACCCAAAAGCATAATAACATGTCCAAACTATGATCACTGTAGCACTAGGACATGGAAAAACTCTTGGCAGTTTTCTCAAGGTCACATGTATTTCAGCCCCAAACTCTCCGTGACATCCTGCCGCAGATTCAGAGTTTATGTCAAATAATCATTTTGATTTTGTATCTTTTGCAGCCATTTCATTTGACTTCAATAATGTCAATGCTGGAAAAGATTGGGTCCCAAAGAAAAGGAATGAAGCATAACGATTAGGAACCAGCATGATAAACTGTTGCACATGAAAGATTAAACATTTAAAAGAGCCATGCGAAAAATCTTTCCCCTAGACACTTGGATCCCTGCAGCAGACCCGTACACTACGCTGCTACTTCTCACACCATGCTGGATTCACGAGTCCAGCCTATTTAAATAGTTTGTATAATTACAGTGAGTCTGTTCAGATACTGTTATGCTTCAGTCAGGTCCCACTTCCCCACAGAGGACAGGTGTATTCAGCTCATACAAGACAAGCAACAAGAATTTTAATCTCTGCTCTCGTACCTGGTGAGGGAGATATTTCTCCGCGGCACTTCCTTCAGGTCGGTGACCGATGCCGTCTTTCCGGCGAAGCAGTAGTTGGGGTTGTAGTCGGTCATGATGGTGGAGGCCCGCAGCTTGCTGAGCTTACAGTCTGGACTCTGCAGCTCCAGCTGGATGGACTGCAGCTCCGTATGTTTACGCCTGTACACTGGTGAGAGGAACATTCAATCGTTTCATCCAACTGTTGGGAAATCCTCAATTTAGCAAAAAGCAAACTAAACCTTGAACACATCTTTCTTGTGGAAATGATTGCTGCCAGCTAAAGCAAACAAAGTGGAAAGCTTACCAGTTGTTAAGACCTTTTGTTTGTTCCACAGCTATTTTTATGAAAATAATTCCTTTGTGAAATATTGATTCCTCTCTATGTGATGCCAGATTCAAACATTTTTTTAAACGTGTCTTGAGGATGTGTTCATATTACAACGTAAGCATAAGACCAAGTAGAGCTGCAAAGAGCAATCCATTAGTTGTCAACTGTTACATTAATTGCAGACTATTTCATAATATACTCATTAGTTGTAAAGTAAACATTATTATTTCCAGCTTCTAAATGTGAATACTTTCTGGTTTCTTTACTTCTCTCGGAAAAAAAAACGGAATATTGTGAGTTTTGCAGCTCATTGAACATCCCACTGTGTGGAAACTCTTTTCTCTTTTACACACACACACACACACGCACGCACGCACTCATGCACACACACACACACACACACACACACACACACACACACACACACACACACACACACACACACACACACACACACACACACACACACACACACACACACACACACACACACACACACACACACACACACACACACACACACACACACACACACACACACACACACACACACACACACACACACACACACACACACACACACACACACACACACACACACACACACACACCAGTTCTAGAAGCAGCCTCAACCTGAGCTGGGAACCCATTAGTCCCAGGGAGAATAGTGTATGTGTGTATGCTTATGTGTGTGGGAAGTTATTTATTTACCAAGTGCTTTCTAATGTACGAGTGCCATCAGCCGCTGGCTCAGCAGCCATCCATCATTAGCACGTGTCATTCATCACAGAGGTAGACCCACTCCTCCACAGACCCCCGCTGCCTCTACTGACGGTGCAGGCGTGTAGGTGGGAGTCTGGCTGTGTGCAAGAGCAGGAGCGTGTGTGTGTGTGTGTGTGTGTGTGTGTGTGTGTGTGTGTGTGTGTGTGTGTGGAGGAGGATGATGATGGCTCAATGAGTGCACATGTCTGGCTGTAATAGCCTGAAAGCAGTTGAGCAGGAGGATGTGTGCGGCTGTCCGAGAGGTTCCCTTCCTTGTTCTGACAACAAGCTGCTCAGGGCGATGAGCGGGACTGGAGTGTGTGTTTGTGAGACAGTTTTTTATATTCAATCAGAAGCAGAAAAAAGAAATACTAACGTAACGGAACCTCTTTAGCGTTACCCAGCACACTGGGGCTCTTCAGAATCATAAGGACTACTTTAACGTTAACTTCCCCCACGTTCACTTTGTTGGCTGTCATGAGAAAAACCTCATTTTGATCAAATGGCTTTAATAATATGCACAGTGAAGTCCCATGTATTACAGGAGATTAGGGTAAGCATTTTAGGGTAATGGATATCAACATTACACATCCCCAGTTGATTCATTACATTAAATCATTTATATTTTATATAACAATTTATTTGAAATGTAACGTTTAACTGTACAAATGAGAAATGATCTTATGCTAACTTTAGATGAAATAAGCAGAACCTTACAGATGAATGAAGGGAAATAAACACTTAAATGTGTATTTTGAATGATTGTTTGAAAGAAGGCAACATAGCACAAACTCTGCCGTCTCACCATGAATCATGGCATTTCAAATCCTCTGACATCGTATCCACTAATACCAGAATATGTCTTGACACTTGTGTTAATGTGTTTCCCCTGTCCTCCCTCACTTACTGATCATGACCCCGGAGACGGCCAGCAGCAGGGCGGCGATGAGGGCCGAGGTGCCCACAGACAGCCCAGCGCCAGGTGGGATAGAGACGGCTGGGGGGGCAGCCGGGTAACCTCTGTTAGACAAGGGGAGACAACAGCATTCCACACTTGTTATCGTCCCCAGAGGAGTATTAACATTCTCTCCGCCACTCTGATCCCACACTTAATCAATGATGTGAAAGCGATGACACAACAGAGCTTAGGAGCAGCGACGGCCGGTGCATGTCAATTCCCCTCCCATGGGCACGGGGAGATCTCGTTTAACTCGTCTGAGCGAAGAACACATCTTCACGCCCAGAGACGCCATATTGAGATAGCGACCTTTTATGACCTAGCATCATACAGTTATCTACTGCTTGTCATTTTGGAGAACAGATTTGCAAACCATGGGGCAAGGAGACACTCTAGGTCATTAAGATACCATTACAAATGATAAAGTGACATTCTGCCATATTCATTTATTTCAGATATACTTTCATATGCTCATGATTCAAGAGATTACAAAGAATAATTGGAGAGGCGTTTCTATGTCCAGAGGGGTTTGCCTGCTTTGCTTTGTAGCAGTTTAACAAAAGACACGGCACAAGGTTGAGATGGTGGGGAAAATATGCAGTCGCATGAACTTAGGGTCAGTATTATCTATAAAAATGTTGCATAATCCGTTATTCAATCACGTTTCATTGAATAATGTAAGTACAAAACATGAATATCCACACCCTGAGTATTTCAGCCTAATTCCCTCAACATTAAAAAGCTTTAATCTGAAAGTATCGCAGAGATCTATCACAGAGCAAGACTAAAGCAGCTAATACTTCTAAAGGTATATCATCTCCATTAGGGTTAGCTTATCCTACGGATTGATTATTATTAGGAATGATTAAGACATTCATAAAAAACCTTTCCTTAGATAAATATTCAATTAAGTACAGAGCCTCCCAGGCCTAATTACTCCTGCAGATTAACTCATCATCTATTCACGAGTCACAGTCTATTACAGGTACAATTACATCAGCTTAAGTTGTTTCTGCATTCGGATTCATTTCACATGCTGAGGAGGAGAGGGAGAGATGAGCAGCAGTCTGACCTGTAGCGTTGATGCAGGAGACCCCGTCCCGGGCCAGGATCAGACCCTCGTCGCAGTAGCACACGATGCTGCCGTAGGTGTCGTGGCATTCGTCGCTTTCACAGTGGCTGCAGTTCTGCACCGGACTGATGAACACCTCCCCGTCCCCCTCCATAGCTTCACACACACAGGGTGAAAAGCAGACGTTTCCACATGAACAGGGTATAAGACATCTCTAGGATAGAAGAGAACATATTCAATAATACTGCCAAGGTATTTCAAGGTTCAAGGTTCATTATTATTACGAACATAGCTACATACAATGCCAAACTCACATTCTCTCTAACAGTCGGCAGGGGGCCACTCAACTGGTTGCAAAAAGAAGTGAGATTCTATGGAAGGCTATGAAAACATTTCTGACTTTATTTAATACTTTAAGTAACATTTCCTAATCAATGGTCTCGATTACTAGTTTCAAGTATCTTTGTATGAAAAGCAGGCCAGCAGCCAAGCCGAAAACATGAGATCCTTCACTGAGGTAATAACAATTGAAACAATCTAAATAGAGGTGTTGTTGGCAAGTGAATGGGTAATAATGGTCGTTACACAGTGTTGTGTTACTGCTGTGGCCTGGTGGAGTATTTTGACCACCTGTAAACTAAAACAGGGTTAAAAGTGAGAATACATAAGGCCTCAGCTTTCCTATTCAGCTTCACAGTGCTTTCATCCCCAGCGTGGTTCCATTTGGTGAATAGCACTACTGATCCAGTCCAAGCTATCAGAGCTGAATGGAGCCAGGGTGCTTCCGTGCTGTGTGGAGGATTGAGAGCGCGCACATTTCCATTCCAGTCTTTTCTTACCGTAAACTAAATGGACTGATTGGAACTGAAGTTGTGTTAATCTGTGAAACGATCTGCGGCTGTGGTCTGAGGCTGGAAACCAAACCTGCAGACTCTCCGCCCTCCACTGCACACCGCTTTTAAAGCTATAAGGAGTTTTAGGAACCTGTTTACAGCCATTACTGCAAGAAAAAGGAACCAATTCTCTTCATTTTACACAACATAGCAAGCTTGGACATATCATCTAACATAAGTGGTTTCTGGTCTGTGGAAGCTTGTACGGCTTAGTAAGGCAAATGCACTCATCTGCAGAAATCTATTTCCTCTCATTCCATTATCAGCTTTATAAGTAGAAATACATAAATCCATCTGACATACAAACCGTTGAAGGGTTTCGATGGAGGAATGCAGATTGTGTTTCTCTCTAGACCTTTAATTTACTCCCTAAGTGAGAAAGGTGACGATCATTTGTCGACTTCATTTTTCACATTTCTTAATGATATCATTGTAACAGTGAAACAGTTGATCTTCTATCAAAGCCAGACAGTTATACCTGCACAGATAAATCATTGTTCTCTTCCCTTAAACGCAGTCTCTCAATCAACTAAAGAAGGACTTGCGTCAATGCACTCTTCTGTGTTAGGATTCATGCAATCCGGTTGCCTCTGTCAACATTAACGCCTCTTTAAAGTTCTTTCAGTGCACACAGCAGGGTTGTCCGGCAGCACCTACTGTTTTTATTTGAGCTTGAGAACCTGCCTGTGCACTTCAAGCTGAGGAGAACATGGCTGCCGTCACCAGTTGTGATCACATCTTCAAACCACGGATGCCCCACATGACCTTTAGTGATACAATTACAGATAATACCTGACATCTCGCCCTGTGTGTTTACAATAATGACTTTAGCCTTCTGGTAGTTCACTGGTTATAAATCATGTTTTTCCTTAGCTCTTTTCCTGTGCACATTTCTAAACAGGAAGTGGACGTTTTCCTTTGCAGGAAAATAAAAACTTTAACCATTACAAATATTAATAGAAGTATAGACTATAGGAGAGTTTACAAATGTTATGAATAAAGATCTACAACTGATATCAGAGTGGGTCATACATAATAAGTTAGTACTTAATGCTGGAAAACTAAATCGTTATTAATAGGATCAAATCATCAGTTCAAAGGTGAACCAAAATAACTACATTTAAACCATATTCAAATTGAACAGGTCAAGGAGACACAATTGCTAGGTATAACCCTGGATCATAAATGATCTTGGTCTAAACAAATTGATAATGTTGTATGTAAAATGGGGAAGGGGTGTGTCACTTGTAAAAAGAATTGTAAATATTTGACTATGGATGTCAGTAGACAAGTTCTGGATGCTCTGGTTCTGTCGCAGCTTGATTATTGTTTGGTTATATGGTCGAGTGCTGCTGAAAAAGACTTAAACAAACTACAAGTAGCACAAAATAAGGCAGCACGATGTGCACTGCAGTGCTCCTACAGAACCAGAGTCACTGAAATGCTGGAGGACACTGAAAGGGTTAACTGTCAGACAGAGGTCTAATTATATTTGTTACATTTTGTCAGAAATATTACAGTGACTCACTCACCAGATATATTATCACAAAGGTTTATAGCGCAATATGCACAACATAACTATCAAACACGACATACAATAGAAGGAAGGTTTGTATTACCCAAATCTAAATCAAATATGGGACAGAAAACAGTCATGTACAGAGCCATGATCAGCTGGAACTCTTTACCGGTTCACATCATTCAGGAAAATTCTCAAGTACATTCAAAAGGTTGCTAAAAAATTATTTAAGTATTATAAAGAAATTTGAACTGTGCCTGTGGCTATGTATGCATATATTATTATGTACACTTATTTGTATTTACTTTTTTGGCCTTAGGATGGCTTGGATGACCATTTTAGTCTTCATTTCACTGTAAATTGCATGAAATGATGAGCTGTTTTGTTTAATTTGTTGTATGTATGTTTATGTATGTTTTGTGTGTGAGGACCCCAGGAAGAATAGCCAATGCTCATGCTAGTGCTAATGGGGATCCTAATAAAGACATCAAAAAGACATAAATAGATTAGGGCTATATTCCCAATGTTAATCTTTATTATCTGTCATAAAAGTTGTTATTTTCTTGTCACAAGTCTACCAAATGGGGACATTAAAGGTATCCAGGAGCAGTTTGAACTACAGTTGTATCTTAAAGGGGGTGTATTATGAACATCTCACTCATTTAGTGATGGTATGTTTTCTTGGTCGGAAAACCTGTGAGCAACAACCAATATAAATGTAACCTTCTTACATCACAAGCTGGCTCATTAGAACATACGAGTATACGATATACGAGCCCCACATATGAGTATCTTTAATAGGGGTGAATACAGCTTTATTCAGCAGGTATGAGAAAGATGATGGATCTTTAACATAAAAACACCAACATAATATGGAATACTATGTCCCCTTTAGTTTAGATCTTCTTATTCCTTAGGTTAAATAGCTCAAATAGGAAATCGATGTTCCTTCTTTAAATGACACCAGAAACTATAGAAACTAGACCATCTCAGCATGGTCCCCAGTCAGGGTTTCCACACAGTGGAATGTGAATACCATTCTGTGAAGTTTAAAAGCCAGTATAGCACTTTGACAGAGCTGGTGTTCACGCCTAAGGCTTGTTCCACCAGAGGATATAAAGTGAGTCTAATGACGAAATGAGGATTGTGGCAGTTGAGAGGAGCACTGCCTCACCAGACAGCATCAGCCTATTCAAGCTCAATGGGAGAGATATCAGTGCGTACTTTGCCCTAATGGAAGACAATTTAAAAAACGGCACTTCAGTTTTCCATTTCTCCTTTTTTCTTACATAGCTGAGGCGAAAGGTTATTTAAAATGATGTATGAAGGGTCATCATCTTTTCACACTGTGTTTCTAGTGCTGTGTCCTGGGGGAAACAGTCATGTGACAGGCTGTGACCATGTGTAACATGGCTTTAATATGGGTGTAATAATGGAGTGATGGGGGCAAATTAATGTTGTTATATGAGTTTGATACAGTTTAACCCTGAGATGCACGAGTGGCTGGAGCCTACTCTCTTCCATAAGTGGGTCAAAAAGGACCCATATTAGAATAATATGTGTTTTTTATGCCATTTTGGTTAAGAAAATCACTTGTATAATATGTAATATATATTTTGGTTCACACTAGAAATATTTTATATGAAATGTTTTACTATTTATAATTTTACATTTTGAGAAAAAATAAAAATTCCATAGAAAATGCATGCGGGTCATTTTTGACCCACTTATCGAAGCTTGGGGTAGTAATACAAAAACTACAATTTCTTAAAATGTATAACATTTAAAATTTGAATGGCATGATATCCGAAACATGTTTTTTGAGGAATAGCTGGAATATGAAATGATGAAAAATTGAATTACAAGATACTCTGAGATAACCACCTCACCGGGTCAAAAACGACCCACTTATGCATCTAAGGGTTAATTTAGGTGTAATGTAGAAAGTAGTATTTTCCAAATATATATACATATATATAAATGTGATTGGTCATTAAGCTTTTCTCAAAGTACAAACACATAGACCCTCAAACCTCAAAAGCACAACGCTATCAAACACTGCATATAAATGACTAGTGTGTCACCTTTCAGCGGGTAGAGGAAGGGCTCTCCTTCTGGGCCGAGGAAGGAGGTGCCATCGTCACCATCGTGTTTGGGGTTGTCATCCAGCGAGGTGTTACCACCTAGAATCATGGAGAGCACAGTGACAACACTTTAGTGCCATTTCATAAATAATAATTGTCTCTATCCATTATGCTTGGTAGGGATTTTCATCATGAACATCAACAACATTTGACTGTATCTATTCCCGTTTCTTTCATTTTGCTATCTCAAATTAAAAAAATACATACAAATTACAAGGTGGCTGATACAGAAATAAAATCATAGTTTGTTTTATCCGAATTGTGTGCACACTTTTCCAGAACATTAATATTTGGTGGCATTTTGAAAATATATGTGAGTGTTCTGCAGCTAGTACGCCACATTCTCATAGTAGATTATGTTTAGGTATGAACCTAGTGTGTGATAAACCCAGTGTAATCTAACGTTTACAGGTATTTGCATTTTGCTTATTACTTGCATTACTTCTGTGTTAGGTTTTTATTTGTGGTATCTTGTCATGCCTTGTGCTGTGTAATTCCCAGCACTGGACGTTCTAGAAAAACCTTGCAGATCTCTTGCACTAACCTCTGTATCCTCCGGCAGCGCCCCCGGACATACACCCCCGCCGCCGCCCCCGAAGCCACCGCGAGTCTGCCAGAACTTTTGACAGGCCTGCCCTCCCTGGCCCCCCAGCACCAGAGGTCTGCCCCCCTGACTGACAGAGAGCAATGTCGTTCCAGCCTCCGCCTCCACCTGTCAACACAACACAACAACCCTCTCACATGATGTGGAGTAACAGCTGCGGAGCAAGGACTCCACTCAGATATGCACAGCAACTCTGCAATGATCTGCACATTACCCGGAGGAGCGCTGTGTGAGGACGCAAATGTCAGGATCACCAGAGGCAGAGAGGGGCGGGTCATGCCTTCGCCCTCATTCGGAATAATAATAAGCCATGCACTTTTTTTGCATCGCAAGTAGAACAATGGGCCTTCAGCGAAATGGGCGTTTGTGATTTTGTTAACGGACTGTCTGACAAATGGGCCCTCGGTTCAGTCTGTAATTTATTTTGTATTCTCTGGGTTACAGGAACAATGGCATGGCATCAGGCTTTTAATGCCAGATTGTGGGCGAGTTTCTATTCCAGCTGGTGGGAAACCGGAAGAAAACTAAAACCTGAGGGGGAAGAACAAAACATTTCAAATTGGAGAGAGACAAGATGCCATTTCTAATTCTAAATGCTTACATTTTCAAAAAGCTCAGTCTCAAAATAAATAAATGCACACGGAAGGATTCACAAATATAATTTGGGATTTATATATAAATGTCTGCATCCACACACATATGTTTCAATACACACACTAAAACGTATCATTTTATATCAATGTAAACATGTATTTATTTTGAGACTGACCTGAACCCTCTGCACTGTTGTGATTGGTCAACCGCTAAGAGATCACGTACAATGGTTAGCCAATGTGCTAATCAATAGAAGCATTAGTTTTACGTAGTCATTATGTTACAAAAGTAAGCAAAGGAGTCCAATGGAGGTGTTTCAGGCAGGGGGGGGGGGGGGGAGAGAAACTCCCTCTGGAGGGAACTTTGGGATTTTAGCCTTTGCAGACCATTTACATGCACACAAACCTATGTAACACACTACAGGAGGGGGAAACCCCAAAAAGCATGATAGGGCCCCTTTAGGGAATCTTGGTCTGTAAATGTTGACGTCAAAAATGTCATCAGACAAAATCAAAGAGTGGCAAGAGACTGGCTGTATGACCAAATTACAAGCAGAGCAGCAGAGTAAGTGAGAGCACCTTTGACCAGGACTATCTGGACAATGTGTGGAACTGATTCTTTGTCCAGAGTTCACGCAAGACAAATTCAAAAATTAATTTCGAAAAGGAAGAAAGAGAGAAAGACACAGAAAGAGCTCTGCAATGGGAACATGTTCTGGAAAGATGATGCACGCACACACCAAGAGCACACACACACACACACACACACACACACACACACACCACACACACACACACACCACACACACACACACACACACACCACACACACCACACACACACACACACACACCACACACACACACACACACACACCACACACACACACACACACACACACACACACCACACACACACACACACACTAACTTATTAAACACTGGTTAGAGCAGAGACCACAGAAACATAAATCCCTTTGAAGAAACCTGGTAACAAGAGATTAAAGTTATAGCTAATAAAGTTAAAAGTAAATGTTCCCCTTTCATTTTCCTCCCTCTCTGAAGTGAGAGATAGAAACAAAAACAAATATCTCACCACATTAGGAACAAACCACACGGAAATGCTGAATATTTGACTTTTCATTCACCAGTTCCTTCAAAAGTAAACCATGGGCTTTGAGGAAATGTTTTCTGGGCCATTCTAAACTCAGACCACATGAATAATGCAGCCGGCATGGATGTAGCATCACACTGGTAGTTCTGACCGGTAATGACGGGATACACAGGGAACCATATGAATAATTATGAGCAGGCCCTAGCTTTGTTTTGTTTTAGCCAAAACACAAACACTGGCACAGCGAGTGGGAACGCATATGAAACGTGTGAATGAAGCAGAGGTAAATGCCTTCTGGGATAAATGATTGTGTTTACAGGTAGACACACAAATAAACACTTCCACTTCGGGCTATCTGTAAACTGGGCTTATTAGTTTGTGGCCATGCAGAGCTGAATACAATACAACAGTTCTGTAATGGGGTATTAGTTATCTGTTCCCCTCATACACACTCACTATATGCTTCTCCCTGGACCAAGCTCTCTCACTAAAACACACACACCTGTAGACAAACTACGCACTCACAGGTGCATTGTGCATCATTTGCCCCCTCTATCTGCCCCATCTGATTCACAAAAGATATTGTGTTAATGGTATTACAGTGCTCATAAAGTGCAATTTGATCGGGGGGGCCTCAGGGGCCTCCAGGGTGCATCCAAAGGCTTGTAGAGAGGAAAAGGAAATTGTTAGAATTGAGAAAGGAGGGATAGAGGAGAACTTGTTTGTATTAGTTTATATAATAATCCCTTTTTTCTCATGCATTTTCAAAAAAGGACATGTAAAGGAGCTTTATTCAGTCATTATCCATGACAAAGCCATCGTTGACTCCTTTTTCTGTATCACAAAATGAATAAGTTTGAGCACCCCCCCAATTATAAGTCCCGTTCGTTACCAGGAACCCTGTATGGACACTCATCATTTCACTATAACTGTAGAAGTGATTTAGACTATTCATGCAAAGAGGCTCTCTGCATAGAAAGGGCCAATATTGAGACCATTGTGTGCAGTTCACTCCTTCTGACACACACACACACAACCCACACACACACACACACACAACACACACACACACACACACACACACACACACACACACACACACACACACACACACACCCACACACACACACACACACACACACACACAACACACACACACACACACACACACACACCACCACACACACACACACAAAGCTGTTGTAGCGAACCTGCAGCACTTGACTTCCCGTTGCGTCCCGGTTGGCTGGGGTCATAGTCCATCTGCTCCAGCTGCATCTCTGATAGGCTGCTGTAGCCCCGGCCCCCTCCCCCAGCAGCGATGATGAGAGGGATGAACACGTCTTTTACCACCTGGGTATTTATATACATGTATAAATTAATACAGTTACATTTAGCGTGTGCACATCAAAGGAATAGGAGAGGGAACTTTCTTGAAAATAAGTTTTTAATTATTTTCCATTACCATGGTGCAAGAAAGCAAATTCAGGTATTTTAAAAAGTGTAACTTCCTTTCGAACAAATGTATTGGATGTTGGTCAGCTTCTCGTTTGATGTGAGATTACAACCACCAAATAACTCCAGTGAGTCATGTTCATTGATAAAGTAGTGACAATAAGACAATAACTACTATCTCAGTGATATGAATAGCTTGAATGGTAGAGAGCAAGGTCAATATCCCCAATGCCTGCATTTTGAATATGTAATGCATTATTATGAGACAAACGAAATCTCCACAAATGATGCAGTTCTCAAAAATAAAAGTCTAAAAGTATCTGCCTACCCATCATCACCTACTTACCTTGAACACATATGTGGGCCCCGCCCCCTCCTCCTCCACCCCTTTCACTTGGGTTTTGTCAACCGGGGTTGGGAACCCCTGATCTACGGGACAGTTTTGAGATTTTTTCAAATGCCGTTACCATGGCAACACAATGCTCACCTTCAAACACGGTTTTCTCATAACTTCAGTAAAAATACTCCAAACAGCCCAAAACTTCACAGGTTTGGTAACGATGCAGCCATCAACGCATCTAAGCGTATTGTGGGGTGTCATCAAATGCCGTTGCCATGGCGACAGACAACTCGCCATGAAACACGATGTCGCTGTAAGTCCAATCGACACGGTCCAATCGTCCCCCAATCTTCACTTGTATATCACCGGTCCATGCCTCAACAGCTCTACGCCAAATCTGAGATCTCACCATGTGCCGTTTCCATGGAAACGCATCCCTCGCCATAAAACATGATGTCGCTATAACTCCTATGAAAATGTTAAAAAAGTGCTCAAACTTCACATGTGTGCTAGCAGTCCAGCCGTGAACACATCTACGGGACAGTTTTGAGATTTCTTCAAATTTCATTTCATTTCAAACCTTTATTTAAACAGATAGGTCCCTTGAGATCATGGATCTCTTTACAAGGGAGACCTGCATCAATTTGTTCCACATGAAACATAAAAACAAACAATAGAGGACATCATATTTACATATTCACCAACACTTACAACACCCATAGTGTCATAAAGCATTTCGTGCAGACGTGCCTTAAAAACATTCAGAGAAACAAAGGTGAACAATTTCAATTTGGACTGTAGGCTGTTCCAAGCAAGTGGAGCTGCGCACATAAAAGCTGTTTTACCTAAGACAGTCCTCACTCTTGGTACATCTAATAAGACTACATCCTGTGATCTCAGACAATAGCTGCTTGAAACTTTCTGCTTTACCAGAGAACAGATGTAATACGGGAGTTTGCCCAACATAGCTTTATAAATAAAAGTGTACCAGTGACTGAGCCTCCGTACAGAGAGTGATGGTAAACCTGCCTTGGTATACAGTGTACAGTGATGAGTAAGCGTTTTACAATTAGTGACAAATCTCAGAGCACTGTGATATGCAGCAATCCAATTTGCTCAGGTAATTGGCAGGTGCATTCATATAAAACAAATCACCATAGTCCAGCACAGGTAAAAAGGTCACAGTGACTAGCCTTTTCCTGGCCTCAAGCGAGAAACAGGACTTGTTTCTGTAAAAGAACCCTAACCTAACCCTCAGTTTTTTAAGCAGGTTATTGACATGATGTTTAAAAGCGAGACAATCATCAAGCCAGATACCAAGGTATTTGTAACAGGCAACAACTTCAAGTTTTGTTCCTTGCGTAGTTACAATATCCGAAACAGGCTCTGGTGTCTTTTTAGCTTTTGAAAAGAGCATTACCTTTGTTTTATCCACATTTAAAAGAAGCTTTAATTCAGAGAGCTGAGTCTGAATAGTGTTAAAAACAGCCTGTAATTTAACAACAGCCTCATTAATGGAGGGACCTGCACAATACATCACAGTATCATCCGCATAAAAATGTAAAGTAGCTTCATCCACATTCTCACCTACGCTGTTAATATATATGGAGAATAAAAGTGGTCCTAAAACAGAACCTTGTGATACACCATTAGAAATGTTTAACCACTCAGAAGACAGTCCATCAAAATGAACACATTGGGACCTTTCAGAGAGGTAGTTCACAAACCACCCCACTGCATGGCTGGATATGCCTATACTGAGTAGCCTCTGCTTTAAGATGCGATGATCAACGGTATCAAACGCTTTGGAAAGGTCAATAAACAGAGCTGCACAACTCTGCTTATTATCTAAAATACTAGTAATGTCATTTACCACTTTCATTGTTGCAGTGATGGTGCTGTGTTTCTTTCTGAATCCTGACTGGTGTTTAGTCAGGATATCATTTAAACATAAAAACTCCTTTACTTGTTCACTCACAAGTCGTTCGAGCACCTTAGCCAGAACTGACAATTTTGAGATTGGCCTATAGTTATTTAAAATAGTTGCCTCCCCTCCTTTCAGTAAAGGCAAGACATAAGCAGACTTCCATACTTTTGGGATTGTATTTGTGCTGAGGGAGAGGTTAAAAAGAGAAGTAAGAGGTGGAGCAATAAAATCTGCAGCTATCTTTAAAAAGAAAGGTTCTAAGTTGTCCGGGCCAGCCGGTTTCCTAGGATCTAACTTGGATAATGCTTCATGAACAATACCAATAGTTAAAGGAGTAAAACTGAAAGGGTTTTCCAGACCACATTGTTCAGAGTCAAGGATTGGAGCGTTCACAGAAGCAGAAGTACAGTCAGTGACAGAATCAAACAGAGAGCCACAAGACACAAAATGCTTATTGAGGCAATTTAGCATAGTAGCCCTGTCTGATATAATGCCAGATGCTGTGGTGAGGAGGAGGAGGTAGCTCATTTGGGATGTCACCAGTGGAAATCGATTTTATGGCTTTCCAAAATTTCCCAGGATTATTCAGGTTTTCTGTGGTAACTGACAAATAGTACTTTGATTTTGCACTTTTTATTTGAGATGTGAAGCTATTCCTTAGCTGCCTAAAACGTAGCCATTCTACCTCTGAGCCTGAATTCCTTGCCTTAGCCCAAGCATTATTTCTCTCATGAAGTAAACTGGACAGCTCAGCAGAAAACCAGGGATTGTTTCGTCCCTTCACTCTAAATGCCGTTGCCATGGCAACACAATGCTCGCCATGAAACACGGCTTTCTCATAACTTCAGTGAAACTGCTCCAAACGCCCCAAAACTTCACAGGTTTGGTAACGATGTAGCCATCAACGCATCTAAGCGTATTATGGGGTGTCATCAAATGCCGTTGCCATGGCGACAGATCATTCACCATCAAGTTAGTTCAGAAGTTTGCAGTTCGAATATTCTGCTGCTTTTCCAAGCCTTTTTACTTTCTTTTCTTCTCTCATCACACATTCAAGCCCCCAGTGTTCATGTATAATTTCAATCTAAATTCTTCACTTTTTTCTTACACATTACATTTCAGCATAGCAGTTTAGCATCAGATTTTCAGCATAAAGCATTCCCACTAGCAATTTCTTCAGGAATTGCCTTCTCTAGTTCATTATGCTATCAAACTGTTCTTTTAATGGGTGATGCTCCGAGGTTTTATATCCGTCACTCTATATACATTTGTGTCTCTGATAATGGAGGTTGAGTCCCATCCCTCTCCTTTACCTTTTGTAGCAAGTCATGTGTTTAGGATACATGTTACAACCCCTGCCTCGTCTCCTCCACTCTGCATTATATTATGAGCTCTTGTGTTTATTGGATGTGCTGTCTCCTAGGTGCAATTGGCTTCCCCCTAAGGTGATGTGTCGCCCCGTTCTCTCTGAACTGGCAAGTCGGGATCCTGATTGGTTTGGTTCCTGGCTCTGCCCTCCAATCACACTGCAGACCTGGAGACAGACCCTTCAAATACTGAAACAGCTGGACATTACGGGCTCTGATCTTGTTTGGATGAACTATTTTTGTCACTTGAGAGTCATTAAACCTAGTGATGTTTTTGTTTGCCGTCTCTCTTCTCACAAAATATAATAACATATATAATATTTATATTTCTTTACAACCCAGGCCCTCCATCTGTTGTTTATTGGAGTACTATTGTTTTTGTCCTTTTGTTTGAGTTTGGCAATAAATGACATCATTTTTGTTTTTGCTGTCCTTTACTTTAACATGATGATGTAGACAACACGCATTTTAAAAGGTTTTTCGCCTGCCGTCTGTCTGCAGACTTGTCAAAGCATTAATTCATGGTTTTTACGGTATCAGTATTTTGTTACTTCGGCATCATTTTGAAATGTGTATTACAATTAAATCACGGTCAAATATGTTGATCTTGTTGTAGTTGTAGCCCGCTTGCCAGCGATTCTCTCTCTAGTTTAGCATACTCAGCCCTAGAACCACGATTTTATGGGGCCAGAACTGTGAATTAGGACCCGCTGCTTCACAAAACTGTGAAGCAGGACCTGAAACAGGACCTGAAGCAGGACCTGCTGGGGCAGCACATGGCTAACAGAAAACACTGTAATCGCAGCGTGTAGCTCCAAGGTGTGAATATGAGGCAGGATGAGAAAATACTATTGTGTTCAGTTGGCATTCCCTTGACAAATAAAAGCTGGAGAAAAGAAAGAATGCAGGACATATCAAAAACAGGGTAACGAAACCTTAAACAGCTGGGGTAAAATATAGGACACCATACAACAAAAAAGCAAATGTGGGTTTGGCAGGTGAAGCTCTTCAGATATGGCAGCCAAAGGATGCATGACCCATCACAATTATTCTTCGCAGTAGTTTAGGTGGATCTCAAACTGATTTAAAGCTGTTCTTTGCTCCCCATGGGCAAAACATTTCTCAACTACTGTTAAAAACTAGGGCTATGCATGCTTCAAAAGTAATCCGTCAAATTGAATCCAAAAATAAGTAGCAACTACCACCAGGAATCTCAAACAGGTGTAGCTATACCTAGCCTTCTTAAGGCCAGAGAATACAGGAAACAATTTCAGAGATTGGTCTTTTTTGATTTTATAACATACTCCAAAAATATGCTTTTAAGTTTCCTATTTTATTAGCTTTGTCTTTTTTTGTCTGTACAAAGTATTTTTGCATTACAAAAGTAGTATGTAATGAACTGGGGAGGTTTTGTTGTGACATATATTAATGTTTTGGTCCTATTAGGATTCACACTGGCTGTCTCTCTTTACTGATTCAAGTCGTTATCGTTTAAAGACAAACAAAGCTTCACCTTGCTCAAACTATCTTTTTGCTGTGATATGTAAACCAGGTCTAATGGTATTGAAACTGCAATGGTATGGACCCAGGGCAAATAACAGGAGCCAGCCCTGATCATTTGAGTTGAACTCGTAGCTCCATCTGTGTGTCTTTGGGGGGGAGCAGTGAGTTGAGAGATGATATGCTGTCAGAAAGTCAGGCTGAAAGGGAAATGTTTATTTAGCAAACTATTAGCACAAGAAGTTAGCCTTGAAGAAAATTGCACTTAATCAATGAAGAAGGGAAAACAATCACTAATTGAGTTTGTTTGCTTGACAGATTAGCTAAGAACTACAGGGCTGTCCCACTTATCCCCGCAATATCTGGCTGAGAATAACACGATCGATACACTGAGGGGAAACAGTTCCCTCCTGCATTTGTAGGCCTGCAATTACAGTATTGAATCCTAACAACATTTCCCTATGTGTGCCCTACTTGCGCCTATTCCTCTAATTTCCCTGTCTATCCTTATCAAGAAATTAGTCAGGGAGGCGGTGTGTCCTCGGAAGATGTGATTCGATCAAACAGCTGTGGCAGTGATTCTGCTTGTGTTGTTATGAAAAGAGTTCACTGATAAAGACTCCCACAATCTCCAATCCTTTTTTCTTTCAATATATATACAGCTGTGACCTCTGGAAGTAAGGCATATCTTAAAAGACAAGATTTAAACACATGGAAATGTTGTACATTGCTATTCAGTACATTATCCTCCCCATTTGAACATGCTGGAATATTTAAAAAGATTGAGGGATGGTACATATACAGCATAAAACTGATAATCCCCCTATCAGTGAGGTCAACCTTTTTCCTTAGCATGGAGTTTATGGACATATTTATTACTGCTGCTAACAGCACCAGCACAGACTGAACGCTGAGCCGCAGATTAAGGAAGGCTTAAACACAGTCCCAGGGAATCTATAGCACAAATGGAGGTGATTTATATGTGTGTGATTTTGTGTGAAAGCAATTCAGTGTGCAGAAAGGAAGATAGGGGAGGACGACACAATGTGGGGCCTGATGCTTGTGTCTGTTCACATGAATGTTCTGTGTGTGTGTCAGCCTAAAGTCATGCTACACACCATTGTTCCTATGAAAATATCGTCAGTTCAGAAAAAATTCCTTTGATTTCTGGAAGCACAGAGGATCTTTCTTCATAGTTTACCTAAGGATGATTAGTGACTGGCAGCTTTTGTTTACCAGAGCAACACCGGTGTGGAAGCCTGTGTGTGAGGGAGAGTGGGTGGGGGGGATCCATGGTATACCATGTAAAGGTCCGTCTGTGGCTCTACTCCCAGAATACACCCAGCTGACATTCAGCCTCGTCACGGTGCCTCACGGTGCCTCACGGTACCTCACATGTCCCTCGTCATGTAGCAAGAGGGCCACATCATGAAACGGGAAGAATATCACACCAGCGGCGCAACACAACTGTCCCTCCCTCTCAAAATGATAACAATGATAATAAAACAAGTCCCGGCACCACAGCTCCAGGCTGCAAGATAAAAAATAAAATCACATGGAGGCACCTGAAAACCTGACATCAGCAATTAAATCAAGCAACCTAATGCGGCCCCTCCGGGAGGATTGTGCAGCTCTTCTGGAGAAGGACTTTGTTCTTGTGTGACTCCATGACTGGAAAGTGCTGTGTTCATGCAGCTTAGTGCTGTGGCATATTTCCCCCGCTCTAATTTCTTACCAGATGAAAGACTTTGGAGATTTCCCTGCTGGATTGTGCATTCATTTCAACGCTGTCACGTGAAATTGTAGAATTGGTTTGAGCTAAGAATAATGAGAAGCCACAGGGGCTCCAGATGAGATGATGTACATTCAAAGAAGGCATCAGTGTGATAGAGAAGAACATGTTCCCAGTTGCATTTAAAAGTCTTCATGATAAATGCCATGACCTTTACAATCATATACGAGGAAAAAACCTTAAAGTACAGAGCTGGTAATTTAAAGCAATATGAATGTGAAGTAAAAATAACTTAAAAACTGAACACAGAGTTCTCAAGCTTATCGTGGTAGTCCGTTCCTTCAAGGCCCGGACAAACAAAGCTGACACCAAAGAACTGACACAGACGGACCCCCGACTGTTGTGTCGCCTCGCGTCTCTGCGTCTTGGCCATGTGTTGCACTGGAACACACCGCAAAGACTTCAGCCGACGGCCAAGAAGCACGTACGAACTGCGCATGCTTGAGTGGCAATAACTCTCCTTACCAGCAGGCGGCGGTAATGTGTATTCGTCATTCAAAAGAGGCAACAACCAGAAGACAGACTGCGTGATAACCGAGAGAAGAAGAACAGACTGTGTGATATAAACTAACAACACATAGCGTGTGCGTTCCATTTTCACTCTACAGCGAGAAGCTCATGGGGCTTTCCCGAACCTGTGTCGAGAGCTGGAGTTAAATTAAATCTCAGATTTGCCTTCTTAACGGCCCGTCCACACAGCGGCGTGCGTTGAAGCTTGCCAGCGGGCGTGTCTGAAACTCGACCAACAACCAATCACATGAATCTCCCGCCCCTGACACACAAGCAGCGGTTTCATATGCCATTGGCTACTGGCATATGATTCGATTGGCTGACGCTTCTGCCGAAGCTTCAAAAGTTGAGCTTTGCTCAACTTTTGCAGCGAGCCACGCCAGCAAAGCTCCGCGTCGCTTCCCACAATGCAGTTCGGCGAAAAGTGACGTCACCCCATTCAAAGTGAATGGTGAAGCTTTCAACGCACGCCGCTGTGTGGACGGGCCGTTAGTTAGTTTGGGTCCCTCCCTTCCGTTTCGCTTCTCATGCACTGATTCGCTAGCTGAACAGCCAATCACAGTCATTTATTTTACCGACAGCCTTTGGCCGACTGCCCACCGATTCGACATGTTGAATCGGTGGGCAGTCGGCCAAAAAGGTGTCGGCACGGCTGAAAAGACACAACGGTGCGGGACACACCAATCTGATTAGGGCGTGTCGATGCTCATCGTCGGCCAAAATCGGCTTGGTGGTGTGTCCGGGCCTTTATAGCAACTGATACTAAAGGGAATAACGAGGACAATATCCAACAGTCAGTGTAAATGAGATCGGCTTTCTCTGGATTGTGTTGCCTTCATGCTGTTTAGGGAAACACATCTTAGCAGCTAACTCCTGATCTAAGAATGCAAAAGTGACTTAAACCTGCATTCTCTCTTATAGCCATTAAGCGGCGACTCCACTAGTGGCAAACATGTCAGATTTTCCAATATCATGAGAAATGTGGCTACTTCTTACTTTATTTAATACCACAGTAAACATTTCCTTAACCTGGAAAGAACTCTTCTTTAGTGCAGCGATGTTGGTGTGGTGAAATGGTATTGGTAAACCTCCACAGCAAACTAAAAATATTACAATGATCTGGGTATTCAGTCAACATCCGGAATAAAAAGGATTTGATTCTTACACTTTATCTCTAAATACAAATGTTGTCCTTTCGTCCAGCCTGGTGATTACTCCACGGTAAAGATGAATGCTCACACATTAGTTTTTCTCTTTCTTATTTCTGTTTGATGTGAGCTTACTTAGTTTAAACCCCATTATGACTCATCTGAACCCAGTGCTGATTTGGAGAAAGCCGTGTAAGTCTCGAATTGTACCTGTAAATGTCTCGAGCCATCCCAAAATCTCCAATCTTGGCGACACGGCCCGATCCTTTGCAGGTCAGTAGGCAATTACGAGCTGCAATGTCTCTGAAAAAGGAGAAAACACATACATGCGGTCATGTACTTACTGCTGGTTCAACAATATTGGTCATTTTCATAGATGCACAGGTACTTTAAGTCTGAATGACATTTTGTATTGTAATATATTTAGAAGGCACTGTGTACAAGAGTTAAACATACTGAACATTCACACAGCTTTGCTCAGGCCTCCTCCCTTCACTAGTTTCATGTGTGCATCTATAAGAGAGCTCCACATATGAAACTCCTCAGATGCTCCCGTGGGATCTTAAGTTTAGTGGAAGTACGAAGTTGCCCAGGGCAAGCGAGTAAAGTCAAGTGTATGGTTTCCTACTGTTCCTTTATAGCTCTGCCCACATGGTGCATCCATAGACAAGATTGAAATGTTCCGTGGCAGGCAAAGTGGGTTGGAAGAGAATAAAATCATATTTGCACTCTACTAGTTTGAGGAAATACAGTAGTTCATGTCTGGGGAAGACACAATTGAGCCCACACGCTGCATTGGGCTCCCAAGGCGCCAAACGTTCTTATCATCTTAAGAAGTAATGTAGCTTTAATGCTCCTCATCACAGTAAAGACAGTAGTGCACTCGGGACGATGAATATCCTGAATTTCACATCAAAATAACATCATGTGACACGCTCAATGTAGATCATGGGACAGGGCAGGAGCAAGAAATACAACAACTAGCAGTGATTCAATCAGTTTGTGTGTTTTGATGTTTATCCTCCAATCTCTGATGAAACTCGGATGTGAAATGAGGCTGAAGTAATAGTTGAGATTGATTTAAACCGAGGGCTTTTAAGGCAGGGCACTACTCTATGCATGGCTGCCCCACTTCAATGCGCCAGAAGTGTCTGGAACAATTCAATTTATTATAATATAATACAACTTCAAGTATGAGAATAGATGATTTAGCATGAAACAAAACAATGTCTAGGGCATCCAGTGGCTTCTCAGTTTTAGTGAAATGTGGACTCAAGCTGTTAAATGAATGTCTGAGAGATAAATGAGATAAAAACCAGCTGCAGATAATTGACTAAATTGTGGTATCCTGCCACAACATTCCCTATTCATAAAAATAAGTGAATGAATCCATCCATTTAGAGGCGTCTCCAAAAACATAGCACACGTTAACTCTGTATCTAGTTCCTCTCCTCTCATGAGGTGCTGTGTATAAACCCAAGCAGTTCTTGTTTAAAGGCTCTCGAGAATTCATGCAAATGAGTTTTGCTCGTAGGCAGGGACAGCCTTGAATGCAGCAGAAGCTGTCACAGTGTGTCGCTGAGGGCTTAGGGGAAGGACACAGAGCACATGCAGCACAGTGATGGGAGAGCAGGCTGTTATTAAAACAAAGTTAACCGGCTTCAAACTGTAGACCTTATTTACAGCACACTAACTGCAGCTTCAAGACCCATTTCACTGCAGCACTTACCGTCCCTGTTATTAGTCTATTTTAAACAGCTGAAGTTGAACTACTTGACTCTCCTCGAGTCAGTGATTCTTTTCAGGCGACTACAGTTTCTAATGTCAGTACCTGTGTTATTGTAAATTAACTTTATAAAAATGTAACATTATTCGATCCACTAGACAAAAAGAGCACAGATAAAAATGGATGTCAACATTAAAGATTGCTGGTTTGCCGGGGGAAGGTAAGGTAAAAGGTCATGTCTAGCTGGTGAAACTAAGAACACCCGAACCAGCTTCGGCGAAATGCTACATGCACAGTTCCTGTGGCACTCAGGAAAAACATATTGGCATGTAGGAAACGTTTAGAAAACCTAGCTAGCATTTCTGTTATCCTGGAACAGGAGTCTAGAGGATATGGGAAAATAATAAATAAATCCATTTGTGTAGGGGCTCGTAGATTGCTGAGCCAATCCCACACTCATATGCTCTATATTCCATGTAGTACCCTGGAATACCAGCACCCAGAGTAAGTAGTTCTCAGACAGCATTAAAGCTGTGATTTGACCTGTTGCAGCTCATCATCCACACCCTGTAATCCCTTAAGAAAAGCTGCAATCTCCTCCACCCTACCTTATCCACCTGCCCTTTACTCAACCCCGAGTAAACACAATCCCCATAAAAATGAAATGAGTCTCAAGGACAGTATAAGGATGAATTTTAATACAAGTTTGAAGGCATGAAAGAGGGATGGATTGATGGGCCTTACTGTGCCAAGTTGGGGCAGACAAGGTCTCGTTTGTCATTGGCCAAGCCGCACAGAAACATGAAGATGGAGACATGAGCTTTAAGCGTCCAGATGTGATTGTGGGAGCCATTTTGACGAGCCTATTTGACATGTACTAGACTTTCCTCACAGACATCCACGGAGGAGAAGGATTCAAGAAATGCATTTCAAAGTGATTTAGTCACATCCTCCGGTTCACCATACACTATGAATGTGGATATAGAATGAGACTTGTTCCTTTGATTCGGACCGTAAAAAGGCCAGCCGGCTACCCCATCTGGCTGCTCGGATGCTAAACCCATCACCTGTCCATTGTGCGTTCATACGAGAGGCCAAGGCAGCAGGGTCCATATGTCACACCTGGGCGGATGCAGACCACTCATAATCCTGAGCAAAGGCAGCGTGTGAATGTGGGCAAGTCTGTGCTATTTGAGTTTGAATATTTCTCTTTGCAAATTAGCATTCCATATGTATATGCATACCCATATGTGTTGTATATTGTTTGTTTTTCTCTGTGCATAGCTAATCTGTTTAGGTGGGCAGCAGAATCCTTACATCATCATCGTCTGTTTATATATTCATATGCAGAGTAGTTCTGGTGTAGTACCTGTGTATAAACTGGTTCTCCTCCAGATACTGGCAGCCCTTTGCGATGTCTCGGGCCACATTCAGAAGATCCACCATGGACAAGCTGGACGGATGCTCCTGATCAGACAGAGGAATACCCAGAATGCAATATTAGTCAATGTATCAGAGGCAGATTTGGGCCTCATTCAGCAAGCGATATACAAACAAAATGCTGTTATTTACTCTCATTTCTGTGATTAGACTTGATTTTTGTAGAAGTACTATTGTTCAATGTATCCCAGTTAAGACTTTAAAACCCCTTGGAGGATAATAGTTTTTTTCAGCTTCTGAATGGGTTACATACGGCTCTCAGATGCAGAAATCCCAGTTTAATTTGTTCATGTTTGTATAATGGTGTCTTTAAATCTCTACTGCTGAAATTCTTCTTACAGCCTTTTTTGGTGGCATCGCTTTAATTCTTGTGCCAGAGTTTTTGCACACGGCCCACCCTTTCACAGTCTAAAGGGGTGTTACCTAATAATAAACAATGAGCTATTCCCCTTATATTTATGATCAAAGGGGAGTCACCATACACCTGGGTGAGAGCAGATTTGGATGGATAAGAATGTTTGGTGCATCTGGCGTTGACTTCTCTCCTAACACTAAATTAAGAGGAAATATTAGAGACACATCTTAGAGAATGTTGCTGCATGAGGGCGCAGAGATGTTGTTAATAAACACGAGAGGGAAATGTTGAACATCTAACAGAACATGGATCACATTTTGTCAAATCCTGGGGCTCAGTGACGAGAACATTTGTAGCTAAAGGTGGTTAAACCAATACAAGTATCCATTCAATACAGGTCTGTCTCACCAGCCGGGGTCTGGTCTCCCTCAGGAAGGACTTGAGGTCTCCCCCGGTCATCAGCTCCAGCAGGATGAACCTGGGCATGGTCTGCAGACTGACCCCCACACAGCGCACGATGTTCTGGTGGCTGAACTTACTGCAGGGCGGAAACACAGCAGGGGAAACAATGTGTATCAGAAATGTGCTGTGTCTGCACTGTGTGTTGAGACACAGAGCTGTTTCATTGTCTGGGTGCTTTACCTGATGATTAGAGCCTCCATGGAGGAAGTCCAGCTCATCCTGCTCAGAGCAACCCTCAGGCAGGGTCTGTTGGAAATACAACACATCTCAGTGCAAAGAATGAAGAACAGAGGATAGAAGGTGTGTACATACATGTCAAGGTTTTGAGAATAACTCCAACTGTAAGCATTAAGTGGACATTTTGACTTATTTTTTACATGGAAAAAAACCAATAAGACATCATCATGTTGTTTTTTTCTCTTCATGCCTGATCTTAACATTCTCAGTTGATAAAGAGCAGAATTGTGTTTAGAGCCTGATGCATTTCTTTATAAGGCAGTGAAACAGAAGTGGCAGTTTTCGTGCTGTAGAGCCTTTAACTGCAAAACAGCAATCCTATCCACTTTATTTCTATAGCACATTTAAAAACAACAGAGTTGAACAAAGTGCTGTACATCAACTGTATAAAAACATAGCATAAATACATAAAAACAGACTGGACATGAAACTAATGTAAAACACGAGACAATGAAACCAGATCAGAAGCCACAGACTGAGAAACTCTCCTACATGACGTACAAACAATACAAAACACTAGGAAGATAAAAACCCAAATGTAAAAGCACACGTGTCACCAGGTCTGTAAATGCAAGGGAAAAGAAGTGGGGTTTTAAACGAGATTTAAAGGCCGAGTTGGAGCAAGTCTAACCTGGAGGGACAATTCGTTCCATACTTTTGGAGCTGCAACAGCAAAGGCTCTGTCTCCTCGCTGCTTTAACCTCGATTTTGGGAAGACCAGAAGGAGTCTGTCAGCAGACCTCAGTGACCGTGTGGGTGTGTATGGTTTTCAAAGATCTGCCAGTTACGGTGAAGCTACATCGTTTAGGCTTTGTATGCGAACAGTAACATTTTAAATTGTATTCTAAAATTGACTGGTAGCCAATGTAAAGAGGCGAGTACAGGAGCAAGACACAATACAACTCATAATCTCATATCCTGATCAAAACCTACTCTTAGTTGCATGATGTCTGATGCATTGTAAAAGGCTGTAAACATCAACATCAAAGTCTGACCTTTGGAAGACAGAAACAAATCTTTAGAGTTCCTTAGAGCGTAGATTCACCTTGACTGCCACTTGCAGAGGACTGGTTCACCTGGGATCCCCACTGCCAGCCCTTCGTACACTTCACCGAAGGCTCCGTGACCCAGACCCCTGGAGACACACAAACACCTTCATTATTTACACACTCCATTCCTATTTTAGAAGTGAAGCTGAGACTTTCTTAGATTGGAGACATTAGAAGCAACCAGCACTAAGAAATGTCCTAAAGGGGCCCCCTTATGCTCATTTTCAGGTCCATATATGTATGTTGTGCCTCTACTGTGACATGTCTCCATGCCTTCATTTTCAGAAAGCTCTTATTTTTCTCTTACTGCCTGTGCTGCAGCATCTCTTTTCACCCTCTGTCTGAAACCAGAGCCCAGTCTGCTCTGATTGGTTAGCTGGTCGGGCCGGCTCTGTTGTGATTGGTCAACCGCTGAGAGATGTCTCGCCCCTTAGCCTATCACGTACAATGTGTTGGAGAGCTAACCAATAGAAGTAACTAAGTGTTACGTAGTGATGTCTCTGAAGGAACACAGGATTTGAACCTTTAAACCAATAAGAACACACTACAGAAGAGGGAAAACCCAAAAGCATAATAACATGTCCAAACTATGATCACTGTAGCACTAGGACATGGAAAAACTCTTGGCAGTTTTCTCAAGGTCCAATGTATTTCAGCCCCAAACTCTCCGTGACATCCTGCCGCAGATTCAGAGGTTATGTCAAATAATCATTTTGATTTTGTATCTTTTGCAGCCATTTCATTTGACTTCAATATGTCAATGCTGGAAAGATTGGGTCCCAAAGAAAAGGAATGAAGCATAACGATTAGGAACCAGCATGATAAACTGTTGCACATGAAAGATTAAAATTTAAAAGAGCCATGCGAAAAATCTTTCCCCTAGACACTGGATCCTGCAGCAGACCCGTACACTACGCTGCTACTTCTCACACCATGCTGGATTCACGAGTCCAGCCTATTTAAATAGGTTTGTATAATTACAGTGAGTCTGTTCAGATACTGTTATGCTTCAGTCAGGTCCCACTTCCACAGAGGACAGGTGTATTCAGCTTCATACAAGACAAGCAACAAGAAGGTATTTAATCTCTGCTCTCGTACCTGGTGAGGGAGATATTTCTCCGCGCACTTCCTTCAGGTCGGTGACCGATGCCGTCTTTCCGGCGAAGCAGTAGTTGGGTTGTAGTCGGTCATGATGGTGGAGGCCCGCAGCTTGCTGAGCTTACAGTCTGGACTCTGCAGCTCCAGCTGGATGGACTGCAGCTCCGTATGTTTACGCCTGTACACCTGGTGAGAGGAACATTCAATCGTTTCATCCAAACTGTTGGGAAATCCTCAATTTAGCAAAAAGCAAACTAAACCTTGAACAAATCTTTCTTGTGGAAATGATTGCTGCAGCTAAAGCAAACAAAGTGGAAAGCTTACCAGTTGTTAAGACCTTTGTTTGTTCCACAGCTATTGTTATGAAAATAATTCCTTTGTGAAATATTGATTCCTCTCTATGTGATGCCAGATTCAAACATTTTTTTAAACGTGTCTTGAGGATGTGTTCATAGTACAACGTAAGCATAAGACCAAGTAGAGCTGCAAAGAGCAATCCATTAGTTGGTCAACTGTTACATTAATTGCAGACTATTTATAATAGACTCAGGAGTTGGAAAGGAAACAGGATTATTTCCATTCCAGCGGCGAAATGGTGAGACGTTCCTGGGGGCGGGACGTCTCTCGGAAAAAAACGGAAGTAGGGGAGTTTTGCAGCGCATGGAACAGCCCACGGGGTGGAAACCGCTGTTCTCCTTGAGCACACACAACACACACCTCACCCACCACTCATGCACACCACACACACACACACACACACACACACCACACTCACACACACACCACACACACACACACCCACACACACCACGACACACACACACACACACCACACATCACACACACACACACACACACACTACACACACCCCACCACTACACACACCACACACCACACCCACACACACCCACACACACACACACACACACACACACACACACAACACACGACACAACATATAACCATTTCTAGAAGCAGCCTCAACCTGAGCTTGGACCCCATTAGTCCCAGGGGAAATAGTGTATGTTGTTATGCTTATGTGTGTGGGAAGTTATTTATTTACCAAGTGCTTTCTAATGTACGAGTGCCATCAGCCGCTGGCTCAGCAGCCATCCATCATTAGCACGTGTCATTCATCACAGAGGTTAGACCCACTCCTCCCACAGACCCCCCGCTGCCTCTACTGACGGTGCAGGCGTGTAGGTGGGAGTCTGGCTGTGTGCAAGAGCAGGAGCGTGTGTGTGTGTGTGTGTGTGTGTGTGTGTGTGTGTGTGTGTGTGTGTGTGTGAGGAGGAGATGATGGCTCAATGAGTGCACATGTCTGGCTGTAATAGCCTGAAAGCAGTTGAGCAGGAGGATGTGTGCGGCTGTCCGAGAGGTTCCCTTCCTTGTTCTGACAACAAGCTGCTCAGGGCGATGAGCGGGACTGGAGTGTGTGTTTGTGAGACAGTTTTTTATATTCAATCAGAAGCAGAAAAAAGAAATACTAACGTAACGGAACCTCTTTAGCGTTACCCAGCACACTGGGGCTCTTCAGAATCATAAGGACTACTTTAACATTCCTACTTCCTCCACGTTCACTTTGTTGGCTGTCATGAGAAAACCTCATTTTGATCAAATGGCTTTAATAATATGCACAGTGAAGTCCCATGTATTACAGGAGATTAGGGTAAGCATTTTAGGTAATGGATATCAACATTACACATCCCCAGTTGATTCATTACATTAAATCATTTATATTTTTATATAACAATTTATTTGAAATGTAACGTTTAACTGTACAAATGAGAAATGATCTTATGCTAACTTTAGATGAAATAAGCAGAACCTTACAGATGAATGAAGGGAAATAAACACTTAAATGTGTATTTTGAATGATTGTTTGAAAGAAGGCAACATAGCACAAACTCTGCCGTCTCACCATGAATCATGGCATTTCAAATCCTCTGACATCGTATCCACTAATACCAGAATATGTCTTGACACTTGTGTTAATGTGTTTCCCCTGTCCTCCCTCACTTACTGATCATGACCCCGGAGACGGCCAGCAGCAGGGCGGCGATGAGGGCCGAGGTGCCCACAGACAGCCCCAGCGCCAGGTGGGATAGAGACGGCTGGGGGGGCAGCCGGGTAACCTCTGTTAGACAAGGGGAGACAACAGCATTCCACACTTGTTATCGTCCCCAGAGGAGTATTAACATTCTCTCCGCCACTCTGATCCCACACTTAATCAATGATGTGAAAGCGATGACACAACAGAGCTTAGGAGCAGCGACGGCCGGTGCATGTCAATTCCCCTCCCATGGGCACGGGGAGATCTCGTTTAACTCGTCTGAGCGAAGAACACATCTTCACGCCCAGAGACGCCATATTGAGATAGCGACCCTTTTATGACCTAGCATCATACAGTTATCTACTGCTTGTCATTTTTGGAGAACAGATTTGCAAACCATGGGGCAAGGAGACACTCTAGGTCATTAAGATACCATTACAAATGATAAAGTGACATTCTGCCATATTCATTTATTTCAGATATACTTTCATATGCTCATGATTCAAGAGATTACAAAGAATAATTGGAGAGGCGTTTCTATGTCCAGAGGGGTTTGCCTGCTTTGCTTTGTAGCAGTTTAACAAAAGACACGGCACAAGGTTGAGATGGTGGGGAAAATATGCAGTCGCATGAACTTAGGGTCAGTATTATCTATAAAAATGTTGCATAATCCGTTATTCAATCACGTTTCATTGAATAATGTAAGTACAAAACATGAATATCCACACCCTGAGTATTTCAGCCTAATTCCCTCAACATTAAAAAGCTTTAATCTGAAAGTATCGCAGAGATCTATCACAGAGCAAGACTAAAGCAGCTAATACTTCTAAAGGTATATCATCTCCATTAGGGTTAGCTTATCCTACGGATTGATTATTATTAGGAATGATTAAGACATTCATAAAAAACCTTTCCTTAGATAAATATTCAATTAAGTACAGAGCCTCCCAGGCCTAATTACTCCTGCAGATTAACTCATCATCTATTCACCGAGTCACAGTCTATTACAGGTACAATTACATCAGCTTAAGTTGTTTCTGCATTCGGATTCATTTCACATGCCGAGGAGGAGAGGGAGAGATGAGCAGCAGTCTGACCTGTAGCGTTGATGCAGGAGACCCCGTCCCGGGCCAGGATCAGACCCTCGTCGCAGTAGCACACGATGCTGCCGTAGGTGTCGTGGCATTCGTCGCTTTCACAGTGGCTGCAGTTCTGCACCGGACTGATGAACACCTCCCCGTCCCCCTCCATAGCTTCACACACACAGGGTGAAAAGCAGACGTTTCCACATGAACAGGGTACAAGACATCTCTAGGATAGAAGAGAACATATTCAATAATACTGCCAAGGTATTTCAAGGTTCAAGGTTCATTATTATTACGAACATAGCTACATACAATGCCAAACTCACATTCTCTCTAACAGTCGGCAGGGGGCCACTCAACTGGTTGCAAAAAGAAGTGAGATTCTATGGAAGGCTATGAAAACATTTCTGACTTTATTTAATACTTTAAGTAACATTTCCTAATCAATGGTCTCGATTACTAGTTTCAAGTATCTTTGTATGAAAAGCAGGCCAGCAGCCAAGCCGAAAACATGAGATCCTTCACTGAGGTAATAACAATTGAAACAATCTAAATAGAGGTGTTGTTGGCAAGTGAATGGGTAATAATGGTCGTTACACAGTGTTGTGTTACTGCTGTGGCCTGGTGGAGTATTTTGACCACCTGTAAACTAAAACAGGGTTAAAAGTGAGAATACATAAGGCCTCAGCTTTCCTATTCAGCTTCACAGTGCTTTCATCCCCAGCGTGGTTCCATTTGGTGAATAGCACTACTGATCCAGTCCAAGCTATCAGAGCTGAATGGAGCCAGGGTGCTTCCGTGCTGTGTGGAGGATTGAGAGCGCGCACATTTCCATTCCAGTCTTTTCTTACCGTAAACTAAATGGACTGATTGGAACTGAAGTTGTGTTAATCTGTGAAACGATCTGCGGCTGTGGTCTGAGGCTGGAACCAAACCTGCAGACTCTCCGCCCTCCACTGCACACCGCTTTTAAAGCTATAAGGAGTTTAGGAACCTGTTTACAGCCATTACTGCAAGAAAAAGGAACCAATTCTCTTCATTTTACACAACATAGCAAGCTTGGACATATCATCTAACATAAGTGGTTTCTGGTCTGTGGAAGCTTGTACGGCTTAGTAAGGCAAATGCACTCATCTGCAGAAATCTATTTCCTCTCATTCCATTATCAGCTTTATAAGTAGAAATACATAAATCCATCTGACATACAAACCGTTGAAGGGTTTCGATGGAGGAATGCAGATTGTGTTTCTCTCTAGACCTTTAATTTACTCCCTAAGTGAGAAAGGTGACGATCATTTGTCGACTTCATTTTTCACATTTCTTAATGATATCATTGTAACAGTGAAACAGTTGATCTTCTATCAAAGCCAGACAGTTATACCTGCACAGATAAATCATTGTTCTCTTCCCTTAAACGCAGTCTCTCAATCAACTAAAGAAGGACTTGCGTCAATGCACTCTTCTGTGTTAGGATTCATGCAATCCGGTTGCCTCTGTCAACATTAACGCCTCTTTAAAGTTCTTTCAGTGCACACAGCAGGGTTGTCCGGCAGCACCTACTGTTTTTATTTGAGCTTGAGAACCTGCCTGTGCACTTCAAGCTGAGGAGAACATGGCTGCCGTCACCAGTTGTGATCACATCTTCAAACCACGGATGCCCCACATGACCTTTAGTGATACAATTACAGATAATACCTGACATCTCGCCCTGTGTGTTACAATAATGACTTTAGCCTTCTGGTAGTTCACTGGTTATAAATCATGTTTTTCCTTAGCTCTTTTCCTGTGCACATTTCTAAAACAGGAAGTGGACGTTTTCCTTTTGCAGGAAAATAAAAACTTTAACCATTACAAATATTAATAGAAGTATAGACTATAGGAGAGTTTACAAATGTTATGAATAAAGATCTACAACTGATATCAGAGTGGGTCATACATAATAAGTTAGTACTTAATGCTGGAAAACTAAATCGTTATTAATAGGATCAAATCATCAGTTCAAAGGTGAACCAAAATAACTACATTTAAACCATATTCAAATTGAACAGGTCAAGGAGACACAATTGCTAGGTATAACCCTGGATCATAAATGATCTTGGTCTAAACAAATTGATAATGTTGTATGTAAAATGGGAAGGGGTGTGTCACTTGTAAAAAGAATTGTAAAATATTTGACTATGGATGTCAGTAGACAAGTTCTGGATGCTCTGGTTCTGTCGCAGCTTGATTATTGTTTGGTTATATGGTCGAGTGCTGCTGAAAAAGACTTAAACAAACTACAAGTAGCACAAAATAAGGCAGCACGATGTGCACTGCAGTGCTCCTACAGAACCAGAGTCACTGAAATGCTGGAGACACTGAAATGGTTAACTGTCAGACAGAGGTCTAATTATATTTTGTTACATTTTGTCAGAAATATTACAGTGACTCACTCACCAGATATATTATCACAAAGGTTTATAGCGCAGTATGCTCAGCATAACTATCAAACACGACATACAACAGAAGGAAGGTTTGTATTACCCAAATCTAAATCAAATAAGGACAGAAAACAGTCATGTGCAGAGCTATGGTCAGCTGGAGCTCTTTACCCGTCCATATCATTCAGGAACATTCTCAAGTACATTTCAAAAGGTTGCTAAAAAATTATTTAAGTATTATAAAGAACATTTGAACTGTGCCTGTGGCTATGTATGCATATATTATTATGTATACTTATTTGTATTTACTTTTTGGCCTTAGGATGGCTTGGATGACCATTCCAGTCTTCATTTCAGACAGCGCTGTAAATTGCATGAAATGACGAGCTGTTTTGTTTGAATGTTGTTGTATGTATGTTTATGTATGTTTTGTGTGTGTGAGGACCCCAGGAAGAATAGCCAATGCTCATGCTAGTGCTAATGGGGATCCTAATAAAGACATCAAAAAGACATAAATAGATTAGGGCTATATTCCCAATGTTAATCTTTATTATCTGTCATAAAAGTTGTTATTTTCTTGTCACAAGTCTACCAAATGGGGACATTAAAGGTATCCAGGAGCAGTTTGAACTACAGTTGTATCTTAAAGGGGGTGTATTATGAACATCTCACTCATTTAGTGATGGTATGTTTTCTTGGTCGGAAACCTGTGAGCAACAACCAATATAAATGTAACCTTCTTACATCACAAGCTGGCTCATTAGAACATACGAGTATACGATATACGAGCCCCACATATGAGTATCTTTAATAGGGGTGAATACAGCTTTATTCAGCAGGTATGAGAAAGATGATGGATCTTTAACATAAAAACACCAACATAATATGGAATACTATGTCCCCTTTAGTTTAGATCTTCTTATTCCTTAGGTTAAATAGCTCAAATAGGAAATCGATGTTCCTTCTTTAAATGACACCAGAAACTATAGAAACTAGACCATCTCAGCATGGTCCCCAGTCAGGGTTTCCACACAGTGGAATGTGAATACCATTCTGTGAAGTTTAAAAGCCAGTATAGCACTTTGACAGAGCTGGTGTTCACGCCTAAGGCTTGTTCCACCAGAGGATATAAAGTGAGTCTAATGACGAAATGAGGATTGTGGCAGTTGAGAGGAGCACTGCCTCACCAGACAGCATCAGCCTATTCAAGCTCAATGGGAGAGATATCAGTGCGTACTTTGCCCTAATGGAAGACAATTTAAAAAACGGCACTTCAGTTTTCCATTTCTCCTTTTTTCTTACATAGCTGAGGCGAAAGGTTATTTAAAATGATGTATGAAGGGTCATCATCTTTTCACACTGTGTTTCTAGTGCTGTGTCCTGGGGGAAACAGTCATGTGACAGGCTGTGACCATGTGTAACATGGCTTTAATATGGGTGTAATAATGGAGTGATGGGGGCAAATTAATGTTGTTATATGAGTTTGATACAGTTTAACCCTGAGATGCACGAGTGGCTGGAGCCTACTCTCTTCCATAAGTGGGTCAAAAAGGACCCATATTAGAATAATATGTGTTTTTATGCCATTTTGGTTAAGAAAAATCACTTGTATAATATGTAATATTATATTTTGGTTCACACTAGAAATATTTTATATGAAATGTTTTACTATTTATAATTTTACATTTTGAGAAAAAATAAAAATTCCATAGAAAATGCATGCGGGTCATTTTTGACCCACTTATCGAAGCTTGGGGTAGTAATACAAAAACTACAATTTCTTAAAATGTATAACATTTAAAATTTGAATGGCATGATATCCGAAACATGTTTTTTGAGGAATAGCTGGAATATGAAATGATGAAAAATTGAATTACAAAGATACTCTGAGATAACCACCTCACCGGGTCAAAAACGACCCACTTATGCATCTAAGGGTTAATTTAGGTGTAATGTAGAAAGTAGTATTTTCCAAATATATATACATATATATAAATGTGATTGGTCATTAAGCTTTTCTCAAAGTACAAACACATAGACCCTCAAACCTCAAAAAGCACAACGCTATCAAACACTGCATATAAATGACTAGTGTGTCACCTTTCAGCGGGTAGAGGAAGGGCTCTCCTTCTGGGCCGAGGAAGGAGGTGCCATCGTCACCATCGTGTTTGGGGTTGTCATCCAGCGAGGTGTTACCACCTAGAATCATGGAGAGCACAGTGACAACACTTTAGTGCCATTTCATAAATAATAATTGTCTCTATCCATTATTGCTTGGTAGGGATTTTCATCATGAACATCAACAACATTTTGACTGTATCTATTCCCGTTTCTTTACATTTTGCTATCTCAAATTAAAAAAATACATACAAATTACAAGGTGGCTGATACAGAAATAAAATCATAGTTTGTTTTATCCGAATTGTGTGCACACTTTTCCAGAACATTAATATTTGGTGGCATTTTGAAAATATATGTGAGTGTTCTGCAGCTAGTACGCCACATTCTCATAGTAGATTATGTTTAGGTATGAACCTAGTGTGTGATAAACCCCAGTGTAATCTAACGTTTACAGGTATTTGCATTTTGCTTATTACTTGCATTACTTCTGTGTTAGGTTTTTATTTGTGTATCTTGTCATGCCTTGTGCTGTGTAATTCCCAGCACTGGACGTTCTAGAAAAACCTTGCAGATCTCTTGCACTAACCTCTGTATCCTCCGGCAGCGCCCCCGGACATACACCCCCCGCCGCCGCCCCCGAAGCCACCGCGAGTCTGCCAGAACTTTTGACAGGCCTGCCCTCCCTGGCCCCCCAGCACCAGAGGTCTGCCCCCCTGACTGACAGGAGCAATGTCGTTCCAGCCTCCGCCTCCACCTGTCAACAAACACAACAACCCTCTCACATGATGTGGAGTAACAGCTGCGGAGCAAGGACTCCACTCAGATATGCACAGCAACTCTGCAATGATCTGCACATTACCCGGAGGAGCGCTGTGTGAGGACGCAAATGTCAGGATCACCAGAGGCAGAGAGGGGCGGGTCATGCCTTCGCCCTCATTCGGAATAATAATAAGCCATGCACTTTTTTTGCATCGCAAGTAGAACAATGGGCCTTCAGCGAAATGGGCGTTTGTGATTTTGTTAACGGACTGTCTGACAAATGGGCTCTCGGTTCAGTCTGTAATTTATTTTGTATTCTCTGGGTTACAGGAACAATGGCATGGCATCAGGCTTTTAATGCCAGATTGTGGGCGAGTTTCTATTCCAGCTGGTGGGAAACCGGAAGAAAACTAAAACCTGAGGGGGAAGAACAAAACATTTCAAATTGGAGAGAGACAAGATGCCATTTCTAATTCTAAATGCTTACATTTTCAAAAAGCTCAGTCTCAAAATAAATAAATGCACACGGAAGGATTCACAAATATAATTTGGGATTTATATATAAATGTCTGCATCCACACACATATGTTTCAATACACACACTAAAACGTATCATTTTATATCAATGTAAACATGTATTTATTTTGAGACTGACCTGAACCCTCTGCACTGTTGTGATTGGTCAACCGCTAAGAGATCACGTACAATGTGTTAGCCAATGTGCTAATCAATAGAAGCATTAGTTTTACGTAGTCATTATGTTACAAAAGTAAGCAAAGGAGTCCAATGGAGGTGTTTCAGGCAGGGGGGGGGGGAGAGAAACTCCCTCTGGAGGGAACTTTGGGATTTTAGCCTTTGCAGACCATTTACATGCACACAAACCTATGTAACACACTACAGGAGGGGGAAACCCCAAAAAGCATGATAGGGCCCCTTTAGGGAATCTTGGTCTGTAAATGTTGACGTCAAAAATGTCATCAGACAAAATCAAAGAGTGGCAAGAGACTGGCTGTATGACCAAATTACAAGCAGAGCAGCAGAGTAAGTGAGAGCACCTTTGACCAGGACTATCTGGACAATGTGTGGAACTGATTCTTTGTCCAGAGTTCACGCAAGACAAATTCAAAAATTAATTTCGAAAAGGAAGAAAGAGAGAAAGACACAGAAAGAGCTCTGCAATGGGAACATGTTCTGGAAAGATGATGCACGCACACACCAAGTATCACACACACACACACACACACACACACACACACACACACACACACA
The DNA here is from genome assembly GCA_902827135.1 of Harpagifer antarcticus. Taxonomy (NCBI): domain Eukaryota; kingdom Metazoa; phylum Chordata; class Actinopteri; order Perciformes; family Harpagiferidae; genus Harpagifer; species Harpagifer antarcticus. The sequence continues at coordinate 956,469 of CADEHL010001065.1, forward strand.
CACACACACACACACACACACACACACACACACACACACACACACACACACACACACACACACACACACACACACACACACACACACACACACACACACACCACACACACACACACACACACACACACACACACACACACACTAACTTATTAAACACTGGTTAGAGCAGAGACCACAGAAACATAAATCCCTTTGAAGAAACCTGGTAACAGGAGATTAAAGTTATAGCTAATAAAGTTAAAAGTAAATGTTCCCCTTTCATTTTCCTCCCTCTCTGAAGTCTGAGAGATAGAAACAAAAACAAATATCTCACCACATTAGCAACAAACCACACGGAAATGCTGAATATTTGACTTTTCATTCACCAGTTCCTTCAAAAGTAAACCATGGGCTTTGAGGAAATGTTTTCTGGGCCATTCTAAACTCAGACCACATGAATAATGCAGCCGGCATGGATGTAGCATCACACTGGTAGTTCTGACCGGTAATGACGGGATACACAGGGAACCATATGAATAATTATGAGCAGGCCCTAGCTTTGTTTTGTTTTAGCCAAAACACAAACACTGGCACAGCGAGTGGGAACGCATATGAAACGTGTGAATGAAGGCAGAGGTAAATGCCTTCTGGGATAAATGATTGTGTTTACAGGTAGACACACAAATAAACACTTCCACTTCGGGCTATCTGTAAACTGGGCTTATTAGTTTGTGGCCATGCAGAGCTGAATACAATACAACAGTTCTGTAATGGGGTATTAGTTATCTGTTCACCTCATACACACTCACTATATGCTTCTCCCTGGACCAAGCTCTCTCACTAAAACACACACACCTGTAGACAAACTACGCACTCACAGGTGCATTGTGCATCATTTGCCCCCTCTATCTGCCCCATCTGATTCACAAAAGATATTGTGTTAATGGTATTACAGTGCTCATAAAGTGCAATTTGATCGGGGGGGCCTCAGGGTGCATCCAAAGGCAATTGTAGAGAGGAAAAGGAAATTGTTAGAATTGAGAAAGGAGGGATAGAGGAGAACTTGTTTGTATTAGTTTATATAATAATCCCTTTTTTCTCATGCATTTTCAAAAAAGGACATGTAAAGGAGCTTTATTCAGTCATTATCCATGACAAAGCCATCGTTGACTCCTTTTTCTGTATCACAAAATGAATAAGTTTGAGCACCCCCCCCAATTATAAGTCCCGTTCGTTACCAGGAACCCTGTATGGACACTCATCATTTCACTATAACTGTAGAAGTGATTTAGACTATTCATGCAAAGAGGCTCTCTGCATAGAAAGGGCCAATATTGAGACCATTGTGTGCAGTTCACTCCTTCTGACACACACACACACACACACACCCACACACACACACACACACACACACACACACACACACACACACCACACACACACCACACACACACACACACACACACACACACACACACACACACACACACACACACACACACACACACACACACACACACACACACACACACACACACACACACACACACAAAGCTGTGTGTAGCGAACCTGCAGCACTTGACTTCCCGTTGCGTCCCGGTTGGCTGGGGTCATAGTCCATCTGCTCCAGCTGCATCTCTGATAGGCTGCTGTAGCCCCGGCCCCCTCCCCCAGCAGCGATGATGAGAGGGATGAACACGTCTTTTACCACCTGGGTATTTATATACATGTATAAATTAATACAGTTACATTTAGCGTGTGCACATCAAAGGAATAGGAGAGGGAACTTTCTTGAAAATAAGTTTTTAATTATTTTCCATTACCATGGTGCAAGAAAGCAAATTCAGGTATTTTAAAAAGTGTAACTTCCTTTCGAACAAATGTATTGGGATGTTGGTCAGCTTCTCTGTTTGATGTGAGATTACAACCACCAAATAACTCCAGTGAGTCATGTTCATTGATAAAGTAGTGACAATAAGACAATAACTACTATCTCAGTGATATGAATAGCTTGAATGGTAGAGAGCAAGGTCAATATCCCCAATGCCTGCATTTGAATATGTAATGCATTATTATGAGACAAACGAAATCTCCACAAATGATGCAGTTCTCAAAACATAAAGTCTAAAAGTATCTGCCTACCCATCATCACCTACTTACCTTGAACACATATGTGGCCCCGCCCCCTCCTCCTCCACCCCCTTTCACTTGGGTTTTGTTGGACATGGGGGCACTCTGTTCCTGGCAGACCTTATTCAGCATGGGGTTGATCTGTAGGCAAGGAGAGAGAGAGAGAGAGAGAGAGAGAGAGAGAGAGAAGAGAGCGAGAAGAGCGAGAGAGAGAGAGAGAAGAGAGAGAGAGGAGAGAGAGAGAGAGAGAGAGAGAGAGAGCGAGAGAGCGAGAGAGAGAGAGAGAGAGAGAGAGATGTCAGCTCACATAAGAATTGCTTTCATGCTGTCTCCATGCATGTCAGTTGTGTGTGAGAAACTTGAGCAGTTGCCAAGCCACAGCTGCTGCTCAGTCAAAGGCTTTATCATTATAATGGTGAACAAACTCCAAGCAGAAATATCCAGATGCACACAGGAACTGAGAGGCAAGGACCAATGCTGCCTCTATATGACAATTCAGTCTGCTATTTACTGATTTCCTGTCTATTGTAAAACCACGTATTACTGACTGAATAAGACAACTCCGGAAAATATTTCTCAATGAAATATTTGACAAAAATGCATTCAAAATATATACTGAATAGTTTGTTATTTTGCAGAGTTAAAGGATTGTTAAAAATATAGAATTAATGAAAAGTCCCATGAATCCAAAATCACTAAAAACCCTTTAAATAGCTTTATGAAAAAAAATGTTTTTGTCTTAATTGCAAGACTTTTGTTGTGGTTTGCTCCACCTTCTTGAGTCCATTTTGGTTATAAATAAACAAAACGGCCATGGCAAAAAACTTAAATTGTGCTTTTTAGGGGTTTCCCTTTCTTGTGTTATATAGATCTTTGTGCATGTACATGGTCTGCAAGGTAAACATTTTAAAATTCCCTCTTCCACACTCCCCCACCATTGGACCCCTTTGTTTAATACTGTAACAACATGACATCACTATGAAACACTTGCACTTCTATTGCGGGCCATGTAAAAAATAAAGCACTTTTTGAACACTAAATTAAGTAAATATGTCACATTAGAAGCAAAAAATACAAACATGAAAGGCTTTGCTGAGGTTTTGTGAATTGAGTGTCTGCCTTGTGTGTGCAATTATGCTGAGCTGCCTGGAGCCAGTCCTATGAGAGTGAGGGGACATGAGTTTCCACTCCCCTCATCTGTCTGAACCGAAACTCTGAGAGGATGGGAGGGAGGTGGGGGCGGGACTTTAGTGTCTTTGATTGACAGTGGAGGAGGTAAAGAGTGCATTGAGGCATTCTGAGGGGAGCCTTTTTCAAGTAATTTCCCCTCTCTGTCATTGCAGCTTCTAACTCTAAGGTTGTGTCTAAGAGAGGAAAAAACGATACAAGGATGTGTGAACGGAAGAAGGAGAAAGACACGCACAGAGAGGACATCGGGGTATCATTTCCCTCACCCGAGGAAAGGCTAGGTGTGAGAAACTCTGTACTACAGTACACATAACCTTCGGAGCGACCCTTTGGAGGGAGCTGCTGAAGAAAAGGAACATTAAACGATTTCAGGCTCACTCTGGAACAGGCCAGTCTCTCTCTGCTGTCTGCACTGAGCACTTCAAGGCACCCTGGTTAAAAACTAATAACTTGGTTATAGTGGTGAAGACCCCTCCCTGCAGGTACTGTTTACACGTTCTGCCGGCTGAAAGTAAAGTTAGGAAAGACATTGGGCACTTCAGCTGACTTATATGGTGGGTGGTGGAGTCAGGGCCGTTTCTAGCTTTTTGGGGGCCCTATGCAAGATGCTGTTTGGGGGCCCTAGTTTTGACAGTTTTTTAACTACAATGATTGATTCATGATTCAGAAGCCTTTAAGATGATCTGTGGAGATGCATCAATCTGTTACACTTTAATAGGAAAACAGGCTAATTTCACGAAAACCAAGCAATTGAAAATTACAAAAAATGATATTAAAAAGATAAACAATAAGGCTCCTCTATGTCAATAAATGCAAGAGATGCAGCATTTTCTCAACAATGTTTAATTTACATTTTTCATCTTCCTCAGACGTCACTCATTGGCTGTCAGCCAATGAGTGATCGTTGGGTTGTCAACCCTAACCCTTTACCCCCAAAACCCAAGCCACAGCTTTGCTATCATTGCAGTTTAGTCGTGTTTATATCCTACATTGGATTTGTAAGCATATAATGCTTCACCGAACACACAGTGGCGACTGGTCATTGGGGGCAGGTGGCACAGCTCCACCTAGTGTCAGCAGAAAGTATTACAAATAATGATTACAAAAAAATGCAAAAAATAAATAACAAAATATATAAAATATATTTTAAGATCGTGTTTAATCATCTGATTCGTCTGTACATTGCTGTTTTAGTCTGTGTTCTTCTAATTAGTGTCTACAGTGTGTGCCTATTGAGCTGTTTAGAGCCATGTGGGACAAAACCGGATCATGCCCCTCCCTCTCACTGTCTAATGGCGCGTTTCCACTGCAGCGGGTAGCTCGCTTTAAGCGTGCCGAGCCGTGCGGGGCCCGCCCGTTTTTGGTTGCGTTTCCACTTGGCCTAGTTTTGGCCCGGGGCTACTTTTTCACCTTTTTTCTGGCCCGACTAAATCGTGGTTCTAGGGCCAGGAACAACCAGGCTGAGTCGGGCTGAGTATGCTAATCTAGAGAGAGGATCGCTGGCAAGGGGGCTACAACTAACATATTTGACCGTGATTTAATTGTAATACACGTTTCAAAATGATGCCGAAGTAACAACATACTGATACCGGTTAGTAAAAACCATGAATGAATGCTTTGACAAGTCTGCAGACAGACGGCAGGCGAAAAACCCTTTTAAAATGCGTGCTTTCTAAATGGAGCTTGGCTAAGCTAACGTTATATATGCTCCGACCGTCCACACTCACATACTGTATTCGCCATGACACAGGCAGTCTGTGGTTTGTTCTTGTTTAACTGTTGTCTAGTTTCTGAACAGATATGAGGAGCTGTGAGCTCTGAGTGCTAAGAGCTAATGGCTGTGTTGTTTTTTGGGGCGCTCATTGAAGATGACGTCACGGCTCCGCCTACACTGCGTTACTATAGTAACTACGCCAGTTCCTAAACTGTAATGGAAGCGCAGCATTAAAGTGAGCCGGGCCTAATAAGGCCTAACCAAACCGAGCGAGGCCGAGTAAAAATAATAACATCCCAAAAAAAAGTATTACGAATAGTCTGTGGTGTTGGTAAATATGAACACACAACTCCCATATTTAAAAAAACTCAATCTATTAAAATGTGTTGAGATAGTACAGCTTAAAACAGTACTGATTATGCACAACATTTTCCATAAGAAAATGCCTAATAACATTCAAAAGCAGTTCCAAACCACAGCGTGAACATATGAATGTAAAAAAAGTCACTTGAAAATAAGTGTTCACAATGTTTATATGCAATTATGCATATATTATTATTATTATTATTATTATTATTATTATTATTCATTTGCCAAGTACATGTGTACCTATGTATATATTTATATATAGTATTTTAATTTCCAAAAAGAGATAGTCGAAACTGCTATTGACATGTGCAGAAAATGACCCTATATCTAGTTTTCGTATATATATGCATTTATTGTTTCCCTGCCCTAAGTTTTATTTAATTTTTTCTCCTGTTTTCTTTATTTCTTTGTACTCCTTCATTTCTATCTGTTTTTGACGCAATAATGCTGCTGTATTAGGATGATGCACGGGAGGAATACTTTCCACAAGCTATGCTTCAGCCCTCCCGCTTCTACTCATTTTGTTCATCTTTGTGTGTATGAATTACACTTTTTTTGTTTTTCGGATGAATAAAAAAAAAAAAAAAATGTCAGCTTGGGGGCCCCCTAGTGGCCGCGGGGTCCCTATGCCCCCGCATAGTCCGCCTATAGGAAGAAACGGCCCTGGGTGGAGTGTCCGCACGGGAAGTATGTGGGGGCCTTATTTACCTAAAATGTACGTTTTTATTGCTTATTTTAACAATGTGATTGCATGATTCCTTCTGATATTATTTCAGATGCCCTGTAAGCTAGCTAGCTAGCTAACATGGCTAACCTTGTCATTTCAAATATATTGACAAAATCCTTACTCTTAACAGACGTGTTTGCACCTGTTGGCCACCGTACGAGTTACCTTTGCACCCTGCTTTCTATACAACAAACAATGTCAAACAATGTATGTTTCCTTCTCTTAAATATATAAATGCTACACTTTGTCAACTAACCTCCCTTTCTCTTTATTTTCAGTGGCGGAACAGGGTTTCGTTTTCAAACGTTTAAATAGCAGATGATGGATGGTTTCATTTGCGACTAGAGGGATTGTGAGGGTTTTATTCTCAGTGTGTGGAACTGGGAGGGGAAGCACGCTGCGCTGCTGCCAGGGAAGAATCTCCAGAGCATAATGGATGACAGCCACCCCTGGCAAGTCAACACAAGGAAGCTTAGGAGAGACAGTGGGGAGATCCGTGCAGGCTTCCATCGCAGGTTTCAACTGTGGTTGGTGGCAACAATGTTCACGATTCAGAGCAAGGGTGGCCAGGGTGAGGTCGGGCAACATGAGGAGAATTACTTGATGCTGCCTTGAATTTCAGAATGTCAACGTTTTATTCATTTCCAACATATTTTTTTGGTCTACTGCAGCTTGTGTCCGCTATGTCAATCACTTAATGTTTTCTCCTGAAATAAATCAGAAACCAAAAGGAGGAATCTTAATTTTTATGATGCGTCATCTAGTTTAGCATTCATTTGACGGAGTACTGATTGGTATTCGTCTCGTAGAGGGAGAACTTATTTCAACACAGCCAATCAAGGTCGGCGTTCTATCACACGCAGATCAGAGGGAAACAAAGATTCTACCACCAGCCTAATACACAACACCAGAGCTACGTACTCTGCACAACAACCACATTAGCTTTTCTGCTTAAACCTCATTCTTATGTAACTTACAACCCTCACATACGGTACGTTTCCTGCACATTAGCTTGTCTAAAAGCCCCAAAACAAACATTCACCAGGGATACGGCACTGCAGACTAGTACGCTAATGAGCTGCTCAGCTGCAGCACAATTAACAGCATGTAAAAGTCAGTGTCCAGTTCGCTGGTATGGACCCTACTCTTTGATAACAAAACAATGCCTGTTTCTTTACGATGTTACACTGGATCTCTGGCAGCACTACTCACGCCTCTCCAGCTGGCTGACAGGAAAAGAGCATTTCCCCAAAGACCATATTTTTCCTTTTAATAATCCAAAACTATAAATAACACATTTTAAATCGATTTTACTTTCCAAAAACACAAAGGGATGATTATATGTAACTATAGATGGTCCGAAAGTTAAACAATGTCAAATAATGTCTCTAAGTGGCAATCTAAAGGACGCTGATGCAAAGTACTTTCAATTTGAATTATTTTCTAAATGGCAAGCAGGGCACAACAACAGGTTGCAACTAGATATGAAAGAGATACTACTTCACACTTAATTCAGGTTATTACTGCTTTAAAACGTGTACTAATGAGTTTTTGCTCTTAATCAATAGTCTGAAGTCATCTTAAAATCACCCTGATGTTCCTAATGAGAGTAAAACAGACAAGTAAGTAGGGAATGCTTCAGGGCTACCTTATGTTTCCTGCGTTTTAATGCTTTTACAATGTGTTCAGTTTGTTAACGTTTAATGTAACAATGCCTAAAAATGTACTGTTTACTATTCATTTGTCCTCCCATTCAACTTATTTTTCCCAAAAGAAAGGACAGCGCGAAGGCTGTAACTCGAGGCTTCACGACTGTAATCCACATTTTATAGCCGTTATCACAGCGGCTATGTCCACTGCTGTATGTTTCCACTGCTATCAAGTCATACAGTGTGGACGCAGTGATATCATTCAGCTTGAACAACTTTAATCCTTCTACATTTCCTGGAAAAAGATAATGATAATAGGCATCTATCGTTGTATAAAATAGAAATAGTTTGCCTCCTAATTTACGATTTATAATCAGTGTATCTCTTATAGCCATTTAAAATGACCCCCATATATTGAATCTGTATTTTAATCCCCCCATAATGTTTATCTTGACATACTCTAAATTGCAGCTCTCATTTGCTACCATAGATCATATTTACTGCGTGATGGTAGACTCACATTGGGGCATGCGTCCTCTCCTTTCTGTCCCACCAGGATGTGAAGCAGCTCGCCCCTCCGCAGCAGGAAGTCTCCTGTGATGTAGACACCATGTGACCTGCTCATGGCCAACACGCTGCGACCGCCAGCCGCACCGTAGGCTGTAATCCTGTGTTGGAAACAGAAGACACACAGAACCACAAACACACACGGTAACACTGGTCATTATCATGATCCTGATCCTGATGATACAGTGAATAAAAGATGGTTGATTACTTTCATTTGGTTTTGTCTATTGTTTTGGATTCATAGGATTTTAAGGTGAAGTATTTATTGTATTTTCCAAGCTGGGCACTAGCTGTTTATCAGAAATAACCTGAGGCTGGAAAACACTTCATATGTATTCCACCTGCGAGTGTATTAAATAACAACCAAAATTCATTTGGAAACCCTCAAAAATATTTTTACCTGGGGTGTTTTTGACCACAAATACAAAAGAAAGCACAGACTACAGATTGCATGGGCACACAAACACACATACACACGCAGCAGAAGACACTCATTTCAAATTCTCCAGTTTTCTTGCCAGGGAGAACAAAACACAACTTGATTGGTGGTTGGTAGCGATTGGATATTTCTCTTCCCGGTGGTGGTGCTTGTTGGGGGGAGAGAACGCTGCCCGGTGCTCAGTCGCTACCTCAGCTGTTTGCCTAATGACTTCTGGGAGATGCAGAGCGCATATTCATCTCTGTGACCGTCTGTCGGCTCCATTTACGGGCCGCATCAAGAACACAGTTCTGGAGTTTGTGCGGAGACAGAAGGTGTTTTTCTAAAACTCTAGGACATGTGTTAAGACAGAGCTGTCCTTGCTGCTGTTAGTTGGGTATTTTAAGGCTTTTGGCAGAGCTTAGCGGTGTGTGGTTGTGCTGCCTGTTGATGTGGGAGGCTAGAAGTTTTTATGCACTTTTTTTGTGTTTGAGGCATCCAAGTCAAATCCAAGTTAAACGCGCATGAATGCCCACAGGACACATATTGATCCCTGCACAAGGTAGTGGATACCGCAGCATTAATCCTAGAGCAGTAGAATGCATGAGGTCAAGGTGCTAACTGATTGTTGTAGTATTCCAAAGCCTCAAACACCATAACCATAGCATTGGAGGCGGGTGGTTTTGGGGGATTTTTTGGGAGTCAGATGTGGAGTGAATCATACTATTTAGCTCCCATTACTCCAGCCTCTGCTCCCTCCTGCAAGAATCTGATAGTGAGATTTCTCTGTATACCTGTGGAAGATTGATGTGCTGCTGATGCACAGAGGAGAGGAGGTGGGCGTGAGGAAGAGTCTGTATTGTGGAGAAAAAATGGAGTTGGAATGCGCAGTGCTGATGATAAAGAGGTTAAGTGTGTATTCTATAGGGTTTGTATGTTGAGTGCTCATGAAGCCGAGTGTACGTACGTAAAGATTTACTGGCAATGCATTGAGAACTAAAAGAGGGTAGTTAGCATGAGCGGTTTTGTATGAGTTACTCTTCCATAGTCAGTGTTTTACCTAGTAGTGGCACATTGTATGTGATAAGGTGGGGGACATCTCTAAGCGGTTGACCAATCAAAAAAGAGCTGGCCAGCTAACCAATCAGAGCAGGCTAGGCTCTGGTTTCAGACAGAGGGGGAAAAGAGGTGCTGCAGCACAGGCAGTAGAGAAAATGTGCTTAACCATAAATCCAACAGCCTCATTTATTAAGACAGCCAAACTAACTAACTGAGTGATGCAGGGGTAGACCAGCAACTACCATGTTTTGGGAACACATGGTAGTTGCTGGTCTACCCCTGCATCTCTCAGTTAGTTAGTTTGGTTTGTTAGGATTTAGAAAAGTCACAAAATAACACAAGAAAAATAACCGCCAACAATCTACTGTGGGAATACATTGACTAGGATAAGTACATCATACAAAGCCACTTCAAAACAGTAGACAGTAATACATGAACATTTGTTGTACAGATTTTGGTAAGCTTTATACTCAGGCAGCAGCCCTACCTGTAGGTGCCAGTTTCCTGAACAAGCCACATTTGGATGCCTTTGAAGGGCCCACGGGTGCCGACTGTCACGTTGACGTTGCTGTACCTATAGGAGTTGAGGCACTGAGAGGGAGTTGGGCCTTCAGGGCCCACACCGCCACAGGTATGAAAAATCCATTTCTTGTCTGGATCTGAAAAGAAACAGGAAAGAAAAAAGTATTCAGTCACACATGAACTTAAGCAGACTTAAAGATGACAGAGGCTGAAAGTCAGTGCACATCAAAGGTTTATGAGAGTTCCATATGTACCATTTCAAAATGCCTCTGCCATTCAATAATGATCAAATACACATATGGAGAAAATGATTATATATTGGGAAGGCAAGCTCCGAGGTGAAAGCTACTCATTTGAGCTTATCATATTCACAACGACAGCGGGGGACGTAGTGACAGGATCACAGGTAACAAAGATTTCTCCTCATTTCCCGTGTAATCCCATGTGTCGCAGCTAATTAGAGTTCTTTTCACCGTAATTAGCACGAGATTAGTCTTGTCAGATGGTCGTGGAAGGACTCGCCGCTGCAGCACCTGATTTAAGGCTTGTGAACACAGCAGCGGGGAAGACATATGGCAGAAAAGCACCTCTCTTTCTTTCTCTCCCTCTCCTTCTCCATCTGCCTGAGACTACTTATTAATTTAAGAGCAGGGCTGCACATCTGACACCAGCGCAAAGTCATTGATGCCCAATGTGAAGTAACACCATTTGTTATAAAGGTACTTACAGATTTTATTTTGATTGATATTTGTATTGATTTTTCAATGACAATAGCAACAATACAATACATATAATGAACACTTGAATTGACTTTCCCTCCACCCACACACATCCCTAATAGGCCAATGCCTTGACCTCTGGCTCCTAAAACATAAAGGAGAACATGTTATGTTATTAAACATGGATGTAAAGAAATAAAGAGAAAGTCAAAACTAATTGTGGGGGTTGTGCTGTTTCCAGTTTCGAATAATCAGATTTTAAAAAGGACTTTTTCATTCTGCATCAACAAATGTAAGGTCAGGGTTATCAGTAACATCTCCTTTGTACGGTAGTAAACTGATTACATGGTATAAAGATGCACAGGAAGTAGACATGATGGCATGAGACCATTCTCAGGAGTGCTACTTCAACGTATGATGCTCTCACAACAACACCTTCTGCTGTTCCTGTCGCCTGCCTCAGAGATCAGATGTCAAGCCCACTTGCTCTGACTGAGAAACAATTACAGCACGAAGCTGGCATGTTTGTCATGAGTGTGGGGATGTGTGTGCAACTCCATTCTCCCATCAATTGTATACTGATGATGCTTTTTGGTCTGGAATCATTTGAAAGAATTCATCCCAAGTGCATGTTTCTATGGCTGCCAGTCCGAATGAGGGTTTGCATGGCTGCTGAAACCCTGGATGGGCTGCATGTCAAGCATACTTACTTTTGAGTCTGATCTCAACGATTGGTTGGTTCCAGGGGCATCTGGTAAACGATTTGACATCAGAGCTCCATCCTTAGCCCCACAAACATCTCTTTTGAGTTTGATGAAGTGCTGCCAGCAGAGACGATTTCAATCAGGCTTCTCGGAAACGCTTGAAAACATGATTCGATCTGGAGTTCAGCCTGGTCTTAGCGAAGGCACTTGCTGTACAAAGACTACAACACAGAAAACTTTTGGGATAGGTAGCTTAAGTTCTGTCTGGCTCTCTTCCAGCAGGAGTAAATTGATCCCTCAAGTCAGTATTTTTTTACCACTCAACAAGGTAAAAAGAGTTTAGATTGCTGGTAATAAATCCCTCACTGGAGCAGAAAAGCATCCGAAGACAAATGGTGCTTTAGACCTAAATCTCACTGTTCCTAATAGGTTGCACTGAGATTCAACTCACTGAATACAGGACATGCCTAGACAAAAGATTGACGGTTAGATGTGAATGATGTATCTGCTTTTTGTTTTTTTATTTGGAGACTTATTGGCTACCTGACATAAACAAGATTATTGTTATTTAAAGTGATCTTGACGTTTTGACAGACGCTGTCGAAGTTAGCCGTGTCCTCCATTTCGATTTCTCCCTCCCGTCTCCCCAGGGTGCGGTTGGTTTCGCACCTCATCGATCTGGTTGGTCTATCAATATGAGTGAGTTCTAATGTGCGCACACACACACACACACACACACACACACACACACACACACACACACACACACACACACACACACACACACACACACACACACACACACACACACACACACACACACACACACACACACACACACACACACACACACACACACACACACACACACACACACACACACACACACACACACACACACACACACACACACACACACACACACACACACACACACACACACACACACACACACACACACACACCTCCCCAGGGATGCTCCGTCTCTGCCTGACTATTATATGAATCACCTTCACTGTGAACTTTGCTACTGGTGGTGTGCCATCATCATAACAAACACTAGCCTCATCAAATAATGGGGCGAAGCTGCACACTGTCATCAGTGAGCAATTGGGAGAGAACCAAAGAGATGCAGTGTAAATAACAATGATTTGATTACAATACTGACAGCAATGTTCAAGCAATGCCTGTCCCTATCTCGGCCAAACATTATTAATACAAGACGAAAGTAAACATGTCACTTTTTAGGAATGACAAGGCAGTTCTTGTGCCAATCAGTAACAAATAAACAATCATTTCATCAGACGTATCAATCAATCAATCAATCAATCAATGTTTATTTATATAGCCCAATATCACAAATGTTACATTTGTCTCAGTGGACTTCACAGTGTGTACAGAATATCAGTATGACAATATGACACCCTCTGTCCTTAGACCCTCACATCGTACAAGGAAAGACTTCCAGAGAAAACCCACAGTTTAAAGGGAACATGGGAGAAACCTCAGGGAGAGCAACAGAGGAGGGATCCCTCTCCCAGGACGGACAGTCGTGCAATAGATGCCGTGTGTAAATTGAAGAGATAATACATTTACGACATATAGTCCAAATGTTTGGAAATGCATGTGTGTATAATGGGAAGATGAATCCACGAGGATATCCATCCAGGACCTATGATCCAGGACCACAGCCACGACTCAAGATCCAGGGCTTGCAATGCAGGACACAGGACCGCAGGATCATCCATGACTCCGGATCCCAGCGTATATAGACACCAAAAAGAAAGAAATTTGGGGAAGCTGGGTTAATCGGAACATGGGAGTACACAGGTATAGACAGAGAGAAGGAAGAAGTAAGATGTCCCCCGACAAACTAAGCCTATCAGCAAAACTAGGGGCTGAATCTAATCAGCCCTAACTATAGGCTTTATCAAAAAGGAAGGTCTTAAGCGCACTCTTAAAAACGGATAGGGTGTCTGCCGCCCGAACACAAACTGGAAGCTGATTCCACAAATGTGGCCGTATGGCCTCTGCATGGGTTTTAAATTGGCACAATGAAGCAATGATACTCGGTTGCTTCTGTGAAAAGTGATCATTACTTGGTACAAGAAGGCCTGTTGTGTCAACCTGATATTTGAGCAACCATTTCAACTGTAATCAGGCCATTCAATGGCTGTCATACTGCATCCACCAGTCAAATCAACGTTATTATATTTCTCCTTAGGATTTATGTTGCATCTAAAATAATAATAGATTTCATTTATATAGTGATTTTCTAAATACTCAGACACTTTACCTAAACATTCCGTACAAGCATACAGTACAATAAACAAACAAAGGCCTACATTAGTGAAACAAAAAGATGCAATTAAATTAATTTAGAGAAAATACAAAGAAACCCTAGCACAGAAAGCAGTCAGATTGGGTGGAGTTAAGATGTGGGGGGTGGGAGTTCCATACGAAAGGCAAGTCTGAAGATGTAGATTCTGCTTTTTGGCAGGAAGGTAGGGTGGTTGACGGTCTGATGTGAGTGGGGAGGGTGCAGGAGCAGAGAAGGCTCTGACACTCATGTACGGGGCTTTCTGGTAGTCTTCAGGGTGTTTTCATCTCTGGACCTGAGGCTAGGAGTAGGGTTGTGACAGGATTGTCATGTATGGCATGTGTGATGTTTCTGCAATGTTCTTAAGCTAGAATAAAGCCGTTTTGGTGATGTGGTTGGCATGCGGCATGATGGAGAGGTTGGGGTCCAAGATGCTTTGTCCACATTCTTGTGTCATGTTTTGGTTTAAAGTACATTATTTTCCATCCATGGTCATTTTTACCTCAGTTTAGCACACAATCGTGACAAAAGATAAGATACTTGCTGCATTAGAAACTTTGTCAGTAACTTCGGGGTAAAATCCTGTCCCTGGCTATTACAAACTGCTGCAGTGTTCATTTCTCATACTGATATTCTGAACAATCTGTGCTGTTGTATTTGCTGTAAAGTGTCTTTACTGTAGGCTATTATTATTATATGTACAGCACGTTGGCTCGACCAAAAATCGTTTATAAATGTGCTATATAAATAAAACCTGATTTGATTTGACCTCAGGGATCTGATACTTAAAGTAGATTTCCTGGATGGTATTTCATTTTTCACCGGTACCTAGAGCAACATGCCCGCTCCAATGTAGCCCTGTGTGCAGGGAGCGGTTTATGATCTGAACGCCTGCTAAGAATCATCTTCCTACAGGTATGCTGGAGAAGGACCTTTGTGCTTGACAGTGAATATGCATAATGTACAATTGCTTTAATCAAAATAAAACATGTCAGGGCAAAATGATCCTGCTACAGGAAACAAAAAGGAAATGTAATCGAATCTCAAACCAACACTCTGACTAAAAATATTGTGCTTGTTGATTCTACTGTCTTTTTCTCAAAGTAAAGCACTTAAAAATAGTGCAATTAAAGCGCTTCATAATTCACTATGAACCGCCCAACACACAGAACTGCAGCTCAGTGTGGGCGGCTTCCTCTCGTAGCATGTGTCCTCCTTATCCACTGACAGTTGTCCTCCTTGGGCCGGCCATTAGAGAGATGGATCAAGGCTGGCACGCCATGAATGGATCTGAATGCTAAGCACAAAGCTTACGAGGCACCCGAGTGCCATTAATTACAAAAGCCTGTTTTGCGTGGCACTGCTCGTTATCAGTCTCATATCTGTCTGAGTGAGTAATGCTCCCCCTCTAAAACCCAAAGTAACAACAACTAGCTCACTGATTGCCACGGGCCTGTGTTTATGAACGAGTAAAGAATGAAGCAGACTCTCCACTCTGCAGCTAATTAGCGAGCATGTGACGGCCAAAACGCATTTATATTTGTTCACACTGCGATCAAGGAGCAACATCTGCTGTCAGTTACTTTCAAGAGCCAATCAGATTGTTTCGATTTCTATTGATTTTCATCTACCCACAGAACAGTTTGTTGTTGTTGTTTTCTTCTGTTGTGTTGTGGAAGTGGAACACATTGATATGAAAATCAGATGTCTGTTCAAAGCAGCTAATACTTGTACAGCTTGCTATTATTTTGCACATAAGGTGTAAATATGACGATGCTTTGTTGCATCATGGAAGCGTTTTTTGTTAAGTACTATTGTCTTAAATTAACATGAACACACTTATCTTTGTCAATCGCACACCCACTCTCAAACGGTGAATGGCCAGAGAAATGTACTCTCGGAGCTCATTTTGAGGTTAGCCAAGCGGTCTTTTCCCATCAGGCGAGGTAATCACAAAAAAAAGGGAAGACAGCTCATCTAGGTTGAGTTTTTCACCCCCGCCCCCCCCTCTCTTCCGAAAGCAAATGATGAGTCAGCAGTGAGAGGCGGGTGCCACACACTAGGGCAGTGGTGAGAAATGAAAGCTGCCAGAATAGCGGTGAATCAATGAGAGGGAAAGGAAATAAGAAGAAAGAGGAGAATGAAGGGGAAGTCAGGAAAAGGGAGGAATGAGGGAGGAATGAGGAAGAAGTGGGACAACAGACTGAGAGCAAGAAGTCTTGGTGGCGGTAGTCAACTAGCAGGCAGTATTCAGCAGCTTATCAATGGTGGAAATGGGGAACAAATCAATGAAGAAAAAGTGCGAGGCCCAAATGTGGTGGCTGAGAGAAAGGAAAGATAGAGGGAGGTGTCAGAGGAGAGTTATGGTGGGGTTAATCATCGAGTGTTTCGGGGAAAAAAGCGATTCTTGTTGGAGTGACAGGTCTGTTGAGCCAAACCCTCATCAGGCTTTCGTCCTGCCCTGCAGACGTCAAAGCTTCAGGGGGGGACGTGAAACGCCGGGCGAATGTAAACCGCCCCGGCTGTCTTTGATACAGCCAATGTATAACTGCCAGTTCAACTTCTTTCTGGCCCCGGAGTTAATATGTATGATAATCACAAGGGCGAGAGCGCTGTGATCGCACAGTCCCATCTCTCCCCGAGGCCGCACGCTTTTATTGTAACCATACAGAGTATTACCTGTGTAAGCACATTGAAATAGCCTCTTTGTTGCTGCTGCTGCTGCTGCTAGATCCTGCTGGCAAACTCCACAAGACACCTTTTATATAATATTGTACTGCGTATGAAATGTTTTCTGAAATGCTTCCTTCCTGCTCCACATAAAAGAACATCGTTGATAGACTGAGGAGCCTGAAGGACTCACGTCGGTGGCTCCAGTTCAATGCATAATCCTGTAACGTTATCAAATCATGTCAGCTGGCTAAACATTAATGTCCGATCATTCACTGTCCTCGTTTGTCCCTCGAGACAAACAGGCGGCTCTGTGCTCCAGACTAAAGAGTGATCCACTTCACAGCCATTCAAACAGACAAGTCGCTGCACAAACATATTAGGACCCTAACACAGTGAGTCGACGATTGGTGGCTGACCATCACCCCCTCTCTGAGTCAGACACTGTGTGCTCGGTGTGTTTATCAGTGCTTGGTCGGCAGAAGGAATGCTACATCTGTGGTGCAGTTTTGGTGTGTCCCCTCTCCTGTAGTGTGCTATAGGTTGTTGTGCGTGTGAATGGTCTGCAAAGGCTACAATCCCAAAGTTTCTCTCCCACACACTCCACCCCCCCGCCTGAAACACCTCCATTGGACTCCTTTGTTTACTTCCTTGACACAGTGGCATCACTACACAACAATAAAAAGCAGTTTTTGTAAAGCATGTAAACATGTCACAGTAAAGGCACAAAATACTTTATGAATCATAAAGAATTAGCATAATAGGGCTTGCTTAACAATCCACTTTGCATTGATTGAGGCTTAGGAGGTATATTGGCTGTGTATTCAAGGGCAACTTAACAAACATGTGAACACAGTGTGATGACTCTAACCATTTTCAAACAGCACTGTGCACCTTACAAACATTGATTTGCTGGGCTCTAACAGCATATGAATGTCATAACACCTATTATGCCTCCTGGGAGAGAAAAGAAGATATATATGAATGCAATTACACTCCTGGAGTGTGGGAGCACTGTCCAGACCAATCATCTATTTAGACTGGAAAACATGTCCTTGAAGTAATTGAAACTGAGTTAAAGTTTATATTTATTCAACGATTGCATAACTGCTGTGAATGGCTGTCACATAATGCTTCGAGGAAAAGGATGGCAAACATATTTACAGTGACTAAAGTGGTAGTGGCTGATATCTGAACGTCCAGTCCTAAAGTCTGGGGAACCTCTTGCACTTCAAAGCTACAACCGAAGAAAAATGTCTTGGAGCAAGTTTGATTTGAAAGTATCTCCAACTCATGACTGAAAATATAGAAATGGAATCTGTGCTTGTGTCTACCCTTTTGAAGCAGGGAAGTGGGAGTGTGCAAGGTGGAAAATGTCAAGTCTGTGTAAGTGGCTCCATTGACATTCTCAGGAGACAAATTGGAGGATTTTAGACTTCAAAACTGCCCGTCCTGCTCCATTTAATGCCAAGGAGATCTCTGCAGCTCTCATTCAGATACGGTGCAGACCAGTAGGGGGCACACTTACTTTGCAGCCTGTGTGTGGGGTGCCATGATCGTCACATGTAAAGTAATTATGAATCATTAATGCAAGCAAGCACACGTGAGCGATTGAAAGAGAATGTAGAAAAGACAAAAGGAGAAAAATATGCGTGTGGAGAATATTCTCCATAAATCCATCCGAGCATTACTCACTCACTCAGTTGAACCGTGGTCACACTTACAATCTGTGGTGGGGAAGCTCAAAGGGCTTCGAATGGACGGGGGGGTAGTCTTGTTGGTCCGTAGGAAAGGCAGCATGGTGGAGCTGGTTGGTGGGAACTCACCATTGGCTGGAAGAGAAATACAATGCATTTATTGATTGGTTGTGCTTTATTCCCTTCATGTGCAGCAAACACTACAGGACACATTATAAGCACAGTGGCTGTAGACCTCTCAGTGGCACAGAACATGTGGAACAACCAACAGGGGTCACGCTTTCATTTGCACCACCGATGGCTATACAGAGGGAGTGGAATACATAACATGCAACTCCATCTCTACCTGTCTCCATCCCATCTTAGGGTAGATGGTTCAGGCAGGGTGTTTTGCAGAGAATCTTTAGGCCTCCGACCTCATAGCCTTCCCAGGACAGAATGTATAAGCTTTCTGGTAGCTCCCCTCCTCAAACTATTCTAAAAGAGTTGTCTGCCAGGCAAACTAGCTTTTTTTTTTTTAAGTAGGGGACAATCACTTAGCCACTATAATGACTGTTGTGGGGTGGGGAAAAAGACATATCCTTATTTAAAGGTGGAGAAGCAGGAGTTCCCATGGTTGCCCGGGAAAATTGCTGAGCAGATGCATTATTTTCTTTGATTGGGTCCATGCACTGCAATCAGTGGTTTAAAAGATTGCACTGAATGCTGTTAAAAGATCTACGGCCACATCTGATCAGGGACTGTAGAGCTACAGGGACAATCAATGCAACCCTGTCAGCTGAACATAACAAAATACTTGTTCCAGTACTTGAGAAAGGACTAAAATGACAAAATCAATGTCCAACAAGAGTATTACAACCACCTACAAGACAGAATACAGAACCTTCAATACAAATAGTTATTGGCTAACAAAGATATGACAGTGCATACTGTACCCTTTTAACTTGTGTGCATACAATGTGACAATCTGGTATACTATTAAAAAGGCCCTTTTATGCTTTTTAAAGGTTTTCCCTTTCCTGTAGTGTGCTATATAGGTTTCTGTGCATGTACAGTGGGGCAAAAAAGTATTTAGTCAGCCACCAATTGTGCAAGTTCTCCCACTTAAAAAGATGAGAGAGGCCTGTAATTTCAACCTCGGTACACTTCAACTATGAGAGACAGAATGGGGGGAAAGAATCCAGGAAATCACATTGTAGGATTTTTAATGAATTTATTTGCAAATTATGGTGGAAAATAAGTATTTGGTCAATAACAAAAGTTCATCTCAATACTTTGTTATATACCCTTTGTTGGCAATGACAGAGGTCAAACGTTTTCTGTAAGTCTTCACAAGGTTTTCACTCACTGTTGCTGGTATTTTGGCCCATTCCTCCATGCAGATCTCCTCTAGAGCAGTGATGTTTTGGGGCTGTCGCTGGGCAACACAGACTTTCAACTCCCTCCAAAGATTTTCTATGGGGTTGAGATCTGGAGACTGGCTAGGCCACTCCAGGACCTTGAAATGCTTCTTACGAAGCTACTCCTTTGTTGCCCGGGCGGTGTGTTTGGGATCATTGTCATGCTGAAAGACCCAGCCACGTTTCATCTTCAATGCCCTTGCAGATGGAAGGAGGTTGTCACTCAAAGTCTCACGATACATGGCCCCATTCATTCTTTCCTTTACACGGATCAGTCGTCCTGGTCCCTTTGCAGAAAAACAGCCCCAAAGCATGATGTTTCTACCCCCATGTTTCACAGTAGGTATGGTGTTCTTTGGATGCAACTCAGCATTCTTTCTCCTCCAAACACGTCTAGTTGAGTTTTTACCAAAAAGTTCTATTTTGGTTTCATCTGACCATATGACATTCTCCCAATCCTCTTCTCGATCATCTAAATGCTCTCGAGCAAACTTCAGACGGGCCTGGACATGTACTGGCTTAAGCAAGGGGACACGTCTGGCACTGCAGGATTTGAGTCCCTGGCGGCGTAGTGTGTTACTGATGGTAGCCTTTGTTACTTTGGTCCCAGCTCTCTGCAGGTCATTGACTAGGTCCCCCCGTGTGGTTCTGGGATTTTTGCTCACCGTTCTTGTGATCATTTTGACCCCACGGGGTGAGATCTTGCGTGGAGCCCCAGATCGAGGGAGATTATCAGTGGTCTTGTATGTCTTCCATTTTCTAATAATTGCTCCCACAGTTGATTTCTTCACACCAAGCTGCTTACCTATTGCAGATTCAGTGTTCCCATCCTGGTGCAGGTCTACAATTTTATTTCTGGTGTCCTTTGACAGCTCTTTGGTCTTGGCCATAGTGGAGTTTGGAGTGTGACTGTTTGAGGTTGTGGACAGGTGTCTTTTATACTGATAACGAGTTCAAACAGGTGCCATTAATACAGTTAACAAGTGGAGGACAGAGGAGGCTCTTACAGAAGAAGTTACAGGTCTGTGAGAGCCAGAAATCTTGTTTGTTTGTAGGTGACCAAATACTTATTTTACCGAGGAATTTACCAATTAATACATTAAAAATCCTACAATGTGATTTCCTGGATTCTTTCCCCCCATTCTGTCTCTCATAGTTGAAGTGTACCTAGGATGAAAATTACAGGCCTCTCTCATCTTTTTAAGTGGGAGAACTTGCACAATTGGTGGCTGACTAAATACTTTTTTGCCCCACTGTAAATGGTCCTCTAGGGCTACAATCCCAAAGTTCCTCCCACACCCTGAAACGCCTCCATTGTTTACTTATGTAACATAGTGACATCACTATACAAAACTCTAGGGCTAGCTCTCCATCACATTGTACGTGATAGGGTAAGGGGCGGAACATCTCTAAGCGGTTGACCAATCACAACAGAGCCTGCCAGCTAACCAATCAGAGCAGACTGGGCTCTGGTTTCAGACAGGGGGTGAAAAGAGGTGCTGCAGCACAGGCAGTATGAGAGAAATAAAGAGCTTTTTGAACATTAAAGCATGGAGACATGTCACAGTAGAGGACCTACATACGGTAAATCATGTGACTTAATTTACATAGGTAGCTTAAGTGATGTGTAGTGTAGTTTAAATTTAAAACATCACCCATTTGTGTTTTAACTATCACTTTAATCTGAGAGAATACCTTTCCCTTAAACGCGATTGAGAATTCTAATTTGTTGTAAATCATTTTTATAAGACTGCTTGACTGCGAAATTTATTTTTTTCCCTCCATGGTAAAGGTTTCACTTTGTTATTTTAGGAAGCCAGATATGTTCAGTTCAGCTGCTATAAATGTGCCTGAGACTTCACACGACCTTTCTTTGTTTCCAAAGCGAGCCAATGTTCTTTGAAGAGTTTTGTCCAGCATGTTGTTTCTTTGATGTTATATTCTGCATTCTGTGTCTCCGTTGCTACATGACCCTTGTTGGTTGCTATGAAAGCAGAAGATGTGAGATTATTCTGAAAGTCAGATAAGGTTCAGTGTGGTATATGGATCTGATAAGGCTGCCAGCTCGCAATGCTCTGACATCAGGAAAGGGCAGTGGTTCAGAACTTGACCAACTGCTATTCTGCTAGTCCTATGATTTATAACTTTAAGAACAAAGCTGAATATAATGTACACCACCCAAAGAGGCTTTGCAGCATAGTCAACTGTAAAACAATAGGAATCACTGCTGTTTCAGCCCTACCACCACAATGCTGTAGTCTATCAACACTAATGACGGCCTTTCCTATAGTCATTTCATTGAACACTTTCAGAGTGCTCAGTGTAGATACTTTGGGCAGGCGAACAATGCATTGAGAGTACTTGTGTGACCCACATATTTAGCTCTGTTTCTGTTATTCAATTATAATAGAATGTTCAGAGGCAGATTACATGGTTTCGGGGCCTATTTACATTTTAAACGGCATGGGGAAAGAAAAGTGTTCTAGTTGTACACAAGCTCATCCTATAGAGCAGCAGGAAAGCATAGAGTTTGTTTACACTGTAGCAGCGTGATATTCTCCATAGGCCTGTCCTGGAAGGCAACAGCCGCAAAGGATAATTGAAGGTTTTATAATTTATTTTGCTCTACTAAGCCACACAAAGTCCTCTAATAAAAAGCTGCAGCTCCAGATAACACCAACAAACCAATTGATGAACAGGTGGTGTTTCCAAACCTTGGAAAAGACTAACATGAGATGAATATGAAGCAAAAATCCAACTTGTCCTAATTGGGATGAGACAATGAGTTGTCCACATAGTGTCATGTGCCTCCTTGGTGAAAACAAATGATGTCTCCTATCCACGCCGTCATTCTGGTTTGTCAGGGGACGGACGCAACACTTTTCATCTTTATCTCTGTAATCATTTCAAAACACTCCCTCCTCTCCTCCCCTGCTCCCCTGTCCCTTTAGGCTGAAGGCTCAGCGTTTATGACAATATGGCTGGGGGCTCCCTCAACAGCTGAAAGGTTCGGAAAGCAACTGGCGGTACCACTTGGTCCGACAAAACCGGCTTTGAATTAGAGCAAACACACATATTTGTTTTTGTATGTGCTTGATTTAAAAGTAAAGGTGGGCAGTTTTTACTAAACTTCTTCAGCTGTTGGTTTCTCTCATAGACTGTATATAGGAAGTAGTCACCATCAAATCAACCATTTGTTTTTGACAATGGTTTTATAGTCTTAAGTTTGGCTGTTGCAGAGTGACACAAGAGGGTGGAGCAATGCAAGAACAACCAATTACAAAAACTGAACATGGCATTCTAAGTGACTAACTTGTAACAAGTGGCTTCTATGAACTGAAAACACACTTTGAGGGTTTGAGTGTGGTTGCAACCTAGATTACCCTATCCTAAAACAAATGCTGCTCTGCTGTGTATTTGACTCATCATCATTCCAAAAACAACACCTTGTTGAATTGAAAAGGACTCAAAACCACTAATTATGATCATACACTTATTTTTAGGGATGCTCCGATCGAGATCGGCCGATACTCAGGCCCATTCCCAAACCGCCCCCTACACCCTACCCCTACCCCTCCGTTTGCGCGTTCACGCGGAGGGTCCTCCATATTGAGGGCTGTTCCAAAGCAACCAGTGTGGAGGGGGAGTGGGCTATCAAGCCCTCAAACAGCGAGTCTGCAGCGGTGCTGACTTGAGACCGGTCTCTACCTGACCGGAGTCACGCTGTGTGTGTCCGTCAGGAAACACGCTGTTTACAAGTAGTTCCAGCAAACATCCACTGATAAACTGCGATGTTAACAACCTCATGATAACCTCATATGTTTTTAACTTAGGATCATACCTGTGTTTAGTCTAGAAAAAGGTAAATGTGGGCATTTTATTATAAAGTTGTGTATATTTACAGACCGTTGCAAAAACTAAGAAGCTTATAAACATCAGGTTTAAAACTAAAAGAGCTTTGAAACACAATGAAAGATGTTTGGAGTTTTATTTGAGTTATTCATTTAAACTTTTTGTCAAAGAGATGCTGATTTGAAACCGTTGTTACATACAGTTACGGCATTTCCTGTTTCTGCCGGAGAGAGGGGAGGCCGTCCCAAAGCGTGCTGCTGTATTTACTCCCTCCATCTGACAGGAGGGAGCCTCGTTGACCTGTGAGTGTGGCTACAGACGGAGTTCACTCCATCACGGAAGGGTAGGGTCGAGGGAGTGGTTTGGGATTGGGCCTCAGTCTCTACCAATCGATCGGTGCTCTTTAAACATGCCGATCGCGAGAGCCGATCGCATGACGTAAAATACATGACACTTTTCTCTGTGTGCGGCAAAACAAGCTCGCCAAAATGGCTTCACCGGTCTGGCATTATTTTAAGGTGTCCGAAAAAGACAGTAAAATAGCGGTATGCAACGTGTGTGAAGCAGAAATCCTGCAGCTCCGCCCGCCGGACCGGTAAGCGGAGCGAAACACACAAGAGTTCGACCTAACACACTTAGCTATTTTATCTAGGCCTACCTCTGGAACAAGCTAAACTAGTTATTATAAATATATTTATTCTTCACTGTCGGGTCACTCATTACTGGATCAGTGAGCTGCATGAGATACTGACAGGCTGTCAGGAGAGGGAGAGAGGGGGGAGAGAGAGAGGGAGAGAAGAAAAGAGAGCGCTTCCGCTAATTTCTCCGGTGTTATTCTCCAAAGTGAATGTAAACTTGAATAATGTACTTCATTTGAATGTAATAATTAAGTTGATTGTTGTTTGTGGAAGCTCCACTAACCCTAACTCCCCATTAACTGAGTTTTAAACATCACTTTAAATGGAAGATTTAAAGTGATGTTTAAATCTTACATTTAGGCCACGCCCACTCGATCGGATCGGCGATCGGTATCGGCCGATACTAGACTTGTTTGAGACGCGTTGCGGCTCGCCTCGAAAGTAGACGAGAATAGCCGATCACAGCCGGGGGAGGTTAAATAAATATATAATTATAGTAATGTGAAAGCCTTTTAGAAATGAATTGCACATAATAATTCCCACGGAGCTGTGAGCACTTATAGCACTTGTGACGCTTTTCCACTCATCTTCCAGTTGTCGGTTTTCCTCTGTTGAAATCATAGACTGTATGTATAAATGGACGTAGTGTCCGTGACATCACCCATAGGATTCTGCAGAGTTGCCGTGAAGCCCTTAGTAGGCGGAGTCGGCCACTAACGGCTCGACTGTGACGTCAGAGTCTAATCCCGCCTGCTCCAAATAAGGGCAAAGAGGCGGAGCCGAGGTGGGACCTGCTGCCTCCGAACTGGAAGTAAACAGAGCTAGCTCAGGCTAAGAAGCTAAGCTAACATGAAATACATGCATACCAAGTTACTGCTAACAGTGTAGTTCCCCTATATAAACGTTACATTCATAATCAAATGAGACAATCTGCAAGAGAATTAGCTATATTTTGTTATTCTTAATGCTTGTCATTCACACGTTGAGAAAAGACGGACTCCACCGCCCAGACCTAACAGAGCCGCAGTGGGCTAGCTCCGGGACGCCGGCTGGAGCTAGCCCCCTGCGGCTCCGTTAGCTCCGGCGGCCACCACTGGGATAATTGGGTCCCCTATTAACATTTGCTCCCGTTTAGCATTATGGGCGTCATAGCCATAGACTATAAAAGTCTTACCCAAGGCTGAATCATAAACTAAAATGTATATGTATGCATAAAGGGTTACGTCCTTAGCTGGCTAATAAGTAACAAGCTAAGCTACCAAGCACACAAACACCTGCGAACGGGCTTAACATGTATAATATTATCCTTTTAGAGTTCTTGGAAGTTCTGTTAGTACATTCAAGCGCACAGCACAACATTTTAATTGTCTGGTATTTGTAACAATATTCCCTAAAAGGCACAATCACCACGAACACGGCTAAAGCTAAAGGGTCAAGTACAGTACTATGACTAACTAACGCTGTAGCCTCTATGGTTGTAGCCTAGCAGAGTGGACAAGTTGCTGTTAGCTGACAGTGAGGCATGTACGTGTCCATCAAAGTGACCACGCCCTACCAATAATTTGTCATTTTAGTATATATAAATAAATAAGATTATATCTTGTCCTTATTTGATGAAAAACACAGGTTGAATGATTAAGAATGCAGCTTTGCAGAGAGTATCTGGTTTGTGGTGTTTGTACCAGCTGTGTTGTGGCCACATTGCTTCCCTTCTGATAAAACAATGCATTCGCTTTTTTTTCTCCGCCTCATTGTAGCGAAAATGGGCCCAAATATCACATCGTTTCTTTCTCCCAAGCAGTGGTGGCTTTAGACTTTTTCGTTGTCAGACATTTTCAAGGACAGGATCGTAACATTTCCGTCATAATCCATTATTATCCGTCGAGTGCACAATTTATCAATCATTCGCACTGACGGGGGGGTATTCGGTTAACACGAGTGCGACCACTGC
Organism: Harpagifer antarcticus; assembly: GCA_902827135.1. Lineage (NCBI taxonomy): Eukaryota > Metazoa > Chordata > Actinopteri > Perciformes > Harpagiferidae > Harpagifer > Harpagifer antarcticus. The sequence goes on from CADEHL010001065.1 coordinate 982,742, forward strand.
TCCCAAGCCCTGATGTTGCCATTTTATTTTCTGTTAAATGAGGTTAGTTAGACCATGAGTTAGACCCGAGTCTTCCTGACAGTTCACAGTGTGCCGCTGCCCAGTGTAATTCAAATCTACCGCCACGCGCAGCTGCTGCCCTGCCGCAGCACCGCAAATGGAACTGCTGGGAGAAAAACTGACTATCAGAGATGTAACGTTATCTTTGATAATATTTCGTCTCCTCATTTTTCGTCAACGAAAGTAAAGAGAGATTTTGGCCTTTTTATTTAGTAAACTACATTTTCGTCTTGTCACTTTTCGTCAACGATATTGCATGATGATTTCGTTACAGTTATTGTTTACTGCCGTCGGTGCCGTCTCGTCATCGTCTCGTTTTCGTCATGGTAAAAAAGGTCGTTGACGAACATATTTTGTCATAGTTTTAGTCAACTAAATTAACATTTTAGTAGAAACATGTTTTTTTCTGCTGTAAAGTTGGGCATTTTAACATGAGGGTCTATGGAAATTGCTCCTTTCTGCAGCCAGTCAAACTGACACAAAACAACAACAAACTTTTGCCGAGCCAATTGGAGAGTTTCATCACCAGCACGTGGTAAAAACCACCAATGAGCGCTCAGCTGGAGATACCAGCGAGTCGTTTCCCATCAAGCATTTCGCTTCCGCAGCCTGTGGAGAGGAACTGCGCTGCCTCGCCGCGCCTCGCTCTCAAGGCTGCGGGCGTCTTTGTCCCGCGAGATTTCAACGTCTCGTGTAGGCGAGCCTCCAGAGCAAGTCGGACACAATGACTAACCATCATGCAAAGCACTAGCAAGACGTTGATCGCAACTGCGCAGGTCTGCGCAGGTCTCGCTTGTCTCAAACAAGCCTACTGATTCCGGCGATCGGCCCCGAAATTGGCGATCGGAGAATCCCTACTTATTTTGAAAATGATTACTAAGGGTAATATATCAAAAGAGATATTTGGAAGTTTTCTCATAGACTTCTATGCAATTGGACATCTTTTTGCAACCAGAGGAGACTCCGCCCCAAAGAAAAAATCCTGGCCATGAGAGAGAATGCAAGTTTCAGGCACTTCCGCATTAGCATTTTTCAGAACTGGAGATTGTTGCCTGGTCTCTATTGTGGCTTGCTCTGAGTAGAGAAATCTTGTAATTTTGTACTCGAGGCTTAAAAAAAACTCAACACTGCTTACCAAAAATCTGCCAGCTAGAAAATCAATAGCTCATTCCTTAGCCCTGTAATCCTCGTCTTAGACTCCACTACATGGTGGCTTTGATACAGATAGTTTACTTGCAGATTTGATGGATCTCATTCAGCACACAAATGACCGCAATGTGTTTGATTGCTTTCTACACAACACTGTCACTCTGCAAGTAAGACCCTTAGATGTGTTGTGTTTACACAACAAGTTAAGCAACTTTTTATATCTTCAGCAAAGTTGCTGATAAGGCTGCATTGTTATTCTGAGCATGGGGAAACGCGCTACGGCAGGGCTTTGGAACAGACAGAGCAGGAAAACACAGCATTGGTATGCTGCTGCAGGAGGACTCAGCAGGTCCACCACAGAGCAGCGTGAACCAGAGGGCAGGGCAGCAGCCGGCGTGGCTGTCACTGTTCATTAGCAGGGCGCCGTAAGCTGTCTGAAGCCCACCAGAGGCCAGCAACAGGAGGGGGGGACCTCATTTCCACCCAGCCACAATCCTAAAAGATCATGAGATTGCAAAAGCTCTGAGAGAAAAATATCCACATTTCAGACGTATCACCGTCACAGTCAGTATTATTCCCTACGGGATACTGCTGCTTTATATCATAGAAAATGTACTGTTTGTGGAATGTTTTCTCACATGCAAGAAAATATCAACAACACTTTGCATAATGCATTATAAACTTACCTATGATACAAAAGTATCTGTTAATAAAAGACTGATAACACTTGACTGATAAGGTCAAGTGTCATTATACTTCATAATTGCTGGTCACTCAATTCCATTGTAGATGAAATTAGAACAATTTTTTGTCCACTTTATATTAAGTGGACACATCATAAAAAAACATATTTTTCAGTGCTTGTGCACATACATTTTGGAATCAAGTGCCAATCAACCAATCATTGTGAAATAAGGCAACCTATTCAGTTTTGTGTGGTCCGTCTCGGTCAAAAAAACAAGGGTCGACAAGCCCTTCAGATTTAGCTACCCTTCCTATGTCTCATTTGGATATAGAATAGAATTGACTATCCGTCATCCAAATATCCCTTTTCAAGGATGCACTACTTTTTGCTAATCAAGGAAGATTGTCTAGGACAGGATCTTAAACGAACAGAGGGTTAATACAGGTAATAATCAATGTGCGATAAGTCCCCTTTAAAATAATCATAGCTCCTTAAAGTGACTTATAGTGATATATCAATCACTTATATGGATAATAATGTATAACTACTGCTATATTTATAATACACTTTTGAACAAAAATATCTCAGTAAGAGACCAGGAATTATTAGTACGTAGGTATTACAGGATGATACCTTACCTTATATGTCATGATAAAACACTTTAAATATGTAATGATTATTGTAATAAAGCATTATGAATACTTAGTGATTATACTTAAGCAATAGCTCACGACAGGCCGTGGTATATGCTCATTATATCACAGCTAAAGGGCGTGGTTCGGCCCGACGCGGAGTATTTCTCTTCCAGCCAACGGCTTTTCAGCCCAACTGTATACAGTTAAATCGACCGGACTTCTTTCTGCAGATGTGAGCGTCCTTAACAACGGTCAATAAGTCCTTGCTGCACATTATCCCTTACATGTTTCCATCTTAAGTTTTGTTAGCTAGTTAGTTTCGTAACGGACGTAATGTAACAGTTGTAACGGTTGTAGCTTTTCTCAGACGCGAAGGGATACTGACTTGTTGTGAAAAGTAACTACAATTCTACCCGTGATATACACTCATTATATCACGGCTAAGAACCAATCAGATTGCTTGATTTGACTTGTCCATTTTATAAATCTAATTATACAGTGTCTTACATGTATGTTAACAATGCATAATAGACATGTACTTTTTACAAGTGTTTTCAAAACATCTCTTGGATTCCTAATCTGTTAACATGCATTAACAGCTTTTACAGTATCTAGAATCGAAATATTAAGGTAAACCTGTACAGACAACATTGACTGCTTTTCATTAGCCCTACTAAGTAATCACTGTCAATTCACGGGGGAATATAGAGCGTCTGTAATTACTGGTCCATGCTGTGTCTACATGTTTCTCAACATCCACAAGTGCAGGTGATAATTAGAGAAACAAATACATTTCACTAATCCCTCGTTGTTTTACACAAGCCACCGCAACAGAAAACACGGACGCAACAACCAACCAACTATTGGCACATAATTGGAAGAAAAAAACAACTGGAAATTCCATTGTAAATCAATTAAGCGCTTTTGGTATGTTTATGACACAGTTTGAAAAAACACATTCATTTTTCAATGACAAAATCTAACCCTGGTGAGGAGCGTTGTATTGACAATCCTGTGAGGTCAAAGACAAGCTACCGAGGGGACACATTCACAGTGTGATGTTGGGTTAAAGCAGTGGTTCTCAAAGTGGGGGGCATGCCCCCTTTGGGGGGGCGCAGAGGCATGCCAGGGGGGGCGCGAGAGACCAGGAGGAAAAATGGTTATGAAAAAAAAGAAATCATAATTTGAAAAATTATTGTTTCGAAAATAATATGATGCAGTACAGTGCTATTACGTCTGGGTCTCTGTGTTTCATTAAAGCTCGGCTCTGTGTGTGTGGAACGAGCCATTTTGTGTGTGTGAGCGGGAGAGAGAGAGAGCGCACCGGTACCGGAGATCGTTGTTGTTAGCTTCTGGTGCTAGCGAGCTACGCTAACGGATATAAGGAGTTTTTTCAACAACAAAGTGGAGGAGAGTCCTCTCCTGTCAGACTGAGAGGCTCAGTGAGCTAAAGGACTCTCTCAGTGTTATCTCAGTGGCTCTCAAATGTTTTGGTCATCATTAATGTAAACAATTATTTCCGAGGCACACGTTTATATGATCATTATAGTTAAAAAAAACAAGAGAATAAATGAAAAACAGGTATGAAATATGACAGTAAAAAAAGAATAAAGTTTAAAAGGGTGATTTGTAAAATATCAGTAAATCTGTTTAAAGTTCTGTTTCATATGGGTGTTGAGAGATGTATCCATAGATCTCTTCATTTTGCTCTCAAAGTTCACCAGATGAACCACATGCATTTAACTTCAATATTTAAAAATAAATCTTCCCGGGGGAGCTTGCCCCCTATGTGAGGTCCACACACCACCTATAAATATAGCACTTTACCCCTACTTACACCTATATGCCGTGAGCTGATTATCGGGCCTTCATTATAACAGTCGCGGGGACATTGTGTATATGCGTGGGGATTGTTGCAGTAGAACATTCCACTGTAGCACCCGGTACATTAATGGGAAACCCTAAATGTTTGAGCACCCTCTATGAAACGTCAAGCTACCCCACAGCACCCCCAAAATAAATCTCTGGCGCCGCCACTGAGCCTGACTTGTGTTGGGGGGGCCCGACTTTTTTTTCTCTCTAAAGGGGGGGCCTGACAAGTTTGAGAACCGCTGGGTTAAAGAAACATCACAAGAAAGAAAGAAGGAAAGGTGAAAGACGTGACGGCACAGTACACAGACTGAAGGCAAGGCAAGTTTATTTATATAGCACCTTTCAACACAAAAATGAAAGACATTAAGAGCATTAAGAAATATATTATAAAATGATATCTAGAAACACTCATTCAAAAGCAAAGATAAAAAGCAAAGATAATAAAAGTTACAGTGCAGTTTAAGATGTGAATAGTTCAATTAAAAGCAGCGGCAAAAAGAAAAGTCTTCAGCCTGGATTTAAAAGTAGTCAGAGTTTGCAGCGGACCTGCAGGTTTCTGGGAGTTTGTTCCAGATATGTGGAGCATAATAACTGAACGCTGCTTTAGGAAGGATGAACTCCTTAATAATAACACAATATACCAATTTACTGAAGCTGGATAAGATAAAAGATAAAACCAGGTCCAACACCTGAAGGGCAATGGATGCATCATCAAACACACGTAATACTTGCCAAACTATACATCACACTCAAGCCAAGGGAAGTGAAGGATAAAGGCCATGGCTGGCTGGTCCTCTGCATAATGTGTTCACAGTATGTTTTCCTACTGAAATATTACAGGGATGAGTCATAATGCTTAAGGATCCATCATGCTGATCACTAACTGTGATCACTTTTTGGAAAGACGGCTTTTTCTTAGCTTCAGCATATCCGCAGGTCTGATTGATAGGTGATAAAAGTGGCTGTTTCGCATGTGGCTGTGGGAAATGGATACCTGGCCTAGATTAAGAACTTGCCATCTGGATAGTGAGTGAAGCGGGGATGGATGATCTTCCAGCGCTGCCGTAGCAGTGCCGCTGCCACTCAGGAAAGGACATAAAACACAAATTGATGTGCAAATATCTCCTCGAAAATGTCACCTCTTTAAATAAATAGGCTGTGAGCCAATAAGCCTGGAACGGTGTGATCTGCTTCAGCCTAGAACAGCAGTATTACTCACATCACATTCAGCTGATGAATTCATGTTATCTGATTGAAATGTACTGTGAGGGCACATGGGTTGAGATTATATCTGTGGCGGATGTATAAATTCGTCAAAAACATCATCTTAAGGTGAATGCATAGTAGACGATGTGTTCCAGTACCATTTTCCAGGGTGTGTGCACTCATCTGAATATCAACTGCTATCTCAACAATGTATTTTGATATAATCAATTTAGTTTAAACCTTTTATCATTGTTTTAAAGTCCGCCTCCAGACACCTTTTAAAGATAATTAGAATAATCTGCTATGATTGACATTTTGTTTAACACAGGTTTACCACAAAAATAGTAAGCAAAATATATATTTTTAAAAGGGCTACAGGCACATGTGCTGTTTATTGCTTCATGAAACATTCTGAATCTGGCTTCTCCCCACCCACTACTCACGCTTGGTTGTAATGTGGCATCAATGGCAAAGAGGAACTGCTACATGAGAGAGGTGTATTTTCACCATTAAAAGTAAGGTTCCTGACTCACATAAGGAACACTAAAATCAGCGGCTAGCAACTTTGTTATATTTGCTAGCTTAATAGCTTGTTGCTAGCAGTGGCTGACGTAATACTCAGTGGCAGAGTATTACTGGTTGGGAAACATACAATAATATCTAGTAGGATTTTAAAGATATTTAAATTGACTCCAGGCTAAGGTGTACATCTATAAGTTGCCATGTTTAATTGAAAACTTGTCACTATGCTAATGCTAACTCTCGCTGTCTGTAGCCTACTGACGAGTTTTCTCGGCACTGATGGTTTTTGGTTTTCATGTCGAGATATGTCGGCATATTAAAAAGCTAAACTTTTGAAAAAACCTCTCTGGTGTCAAACTTCGCATAGATACAAGTCAGTGATGTCAGTGTCGGACAATTTCAGATTTATAATCCAACCATCTATTTCAGAGGATGACCCCATGCCCTTCTTGAGTTGAATCCTTGGCCAGTCAGTTTACCTATGTTTCATTTTACCAAAGTTCTCATGGTCAGAACTTTATTCACGTACAGATGATAAAACATTACTATTCCAGGCGCAGCTCAAAAAGAGATGGAGAGAGGCACCGACCTTCTAACCTTTCATTCTTCTGATGCCAGACATGGTTGTCATCCTACGCCTGTTTTTATACTGATACACCATCTCAATTAGAACACAAACATATCCGTAAAGGTGATGTGAGGCTTAACCTTTCTATGGCTGCAGTACAACATTGAAACATAAGCCCTTATCAATCAGCATGCTGCATGATAGCAGATTTTAACTGTTCTGACATTTCATTTATCTCATTCTCAGAGGGATGTATCTTCATGCAAAACTGCAGAACATTTAATAAAGGTATTAATTCGTAGCAGACTTACTAGCATTTCAATTGTATTTTAATAGTTTTAACTGTGAATTGTAAATACATGTTGTAGTACTGTATTATGGCTATATCAAGGGAACTCAAAGGATAAGTGAGTCCTTGATAAAAAAGTATACAAACCAGTTGCTATGTAAACATAAGCATAGGGCAGGCCTGAATTGACTATTATTTGAATAGCTGTCATTGAATTTAATTTTCTCATAAGTATATCTAAAGTCCATTAAAAGGGTAAATATTTTTCAAAGGCATCCCGCTCCCCCTGTTGTGCCTGTGATGGTCAATCAATCAGACAAACAATACCATTAATTCAACCCATGTCTGATGAAGTAATAGTGGCAAAAGAAACATTTTGAATGTACTCACATGCCAGGAAGCAGTCCATACTGAAAGAGATGTTGTCAATAGACACGGCTGAACCTGATCCAGATCCATCTTCTGTGCTGAATTGCAGCCAAAACCTACAGAAGGACAGAGCGGTTTATACTTCCTCACAAGCTTTGAGATTATGGAAAACTTCAAACGTAAAGGATGTGAAGAACAATGAAAGTTCTTTAGGAAAATGTCTTTGTGCTTTGGCTTTGGAGGGTATGCATTGTATGCCTTATGACAGCTCACTGTATTTTCAGCCGAGACAGAGGAAATTGAGTCCTATTGGGATGGAACTCTTTTTATGTTGGAAAATGAAATGCTTTCATGCATAGAATTATGTAGACAGGCATGACATCACTTATGCTGCCTAAACCTTTAAAGAAATCTTTTAAAATGTCGGTATTTGGGTTCTTGCTGGTCCTCTTCGATAAGATGATCGATACCATTTTCAAGTCCTCAAGGTAAACATGTAGCCAGCTGTTGGTTAGCTTAGCATATATCCTGAAACCCCTCTAAAGCTCACTTATTAATTGTTTTTAATTAGCTACACAAAAAACGAAAGGGAACAAAACACAATTGCCGCCTTTCTCTTGTCTTAGTGCTAAGCTAAGCTAACTGGCTTCTGAATCCAGCATCATATTTAGCGTACAGACATGAGAATAGTGTCAATCTTCTCATCTACCTCTCAGACCATAACGAGAATAAACATCCATCCATCTTCTTCCGCTTATCCGTGGTCGGGTCGCGGGGGTAGCAGTTCCAGCAGAGAGCCCCAAACTTCCTTTTCCCTGGCGACATCAACCAGCTCTGACTGGGGGATCCCAAGGCGCTCCCAGGCCAGCGAAGAGATATAATCCCTCCACCTGGTCCTAGGTCTACCCCTTGGTCTCTTCCCAGCTGGACGTGCCTGGAACACCTCCCTAGGGAGGCGCCCAGGTGGCATCCTAACTAGGTGCCCGAACCACCTCAACTGGCTCCTTTCGACGCGAAGGAGGAGCGGCTCAACTCCGAGCGGCTCAACTCCGAGTCCCTCCCGGATGACCGAACTTCTCACCTTATCCCTAAGGGAGACACCAGCCACCCTGCGGAGAAAACCCATCTCGGCCGCTTGTATCCGCGATCTCGTTCTTTCGGTCATGACCCATCCTTCATGACCATAGGTGAGGGTAGGAACGAAAATGGCCCGGTAGACAGAGAGCTTTGCCTTCTGGCTCAGCTCCCTTTTCGTCACAACGGTGCGGTAAAGCGACTGCAGTACCGCTCCCGCTGCTCCGATTCTCCGGCCCATCTCACGCTCCATTGTTCCCTCACTCGAGAACAAAACCCCGAGATACTTGAACTCCTTCACTTGGGGTAAGGACTCATTCCCTACTTGGAGTGGACAATCCATCGGTTTCCTGCTGAGAACCATGGCCTCAGATTTGGAAGTGCTGATCCTCATCCCAGCCGCTTCACACTCGGTTGCGAACCGATCCAGTGAGTGCTGAAGGTCGCAGACCGATGAAGCCATCAGAACCACATCATCTGCAAAAAGCAGTGGTGCAATCCTTAGCCCACCGAACTGCAGACCCCCCCCCCCATGACTACGCCTCGAAATCCGATCCATGTATATTACAAACAGGATTGGTGACAAAGCGCAGCCCTGGCGGAGGCCAACCCTCACCGGAAATAGGTCCGACTTACTGCCGAGGAGCCGGACACAGCTCTCGCTTTGGGAGTACAGAGATTGGATGGCCCTGAGTAGAGACCCCCTCACCCCATACTCCCGCAGCACCTCCCACAGTAACTCCCTGGGAACCCGGTCATACGCCTTCTCCAAGTCCACAAAACACATGTAGACCGGATAAGCGTACTCCCAAGCCCCCTCCAGGATCCTTGCGAGAGTAAAAAGCTGATCCGTCGTTCCACGACCAGGACGGAATCCGCATTGTTCCTCTTCAATCTGAGGTTCGACAATCGGCCTGACCCTCCTTTCGAGTACCTTAGAGTAAACTTTCCCGGGGAGGCTGAGTAGTGTGATGCCTCTGTAATTGGCACACACCCTCTGGTCCCCCTTTTTAAAAAGGGGAACCACCACCCCGGTCTGCCACTCCTTCGGTACCGTTTCCGACTTCCACGCAATGTTGATGAGACGTGTCAACCAAGACAGTCCCTCAACACCCAGAGCCTTCAGCATTTCTGGGCGGATCTCATCCACCCCCGGGGCTTTGCCACTGTGGAGTTGTTTAACAACCTCAGTGACCTCCCCCAGGGAGATTGGTGTTGATCCCCCGTCATACTCCAGCTCTGCCTCTAACATAGAGGACGGAGTTGTCGGGTTCAGGAGTTCCTCAAAGTGCTCCTTCCAACACCCTAACACTCCATCAGTTGAGGTCAACAACGTCCCATCCTTCCTGTACACAGCTTGGATGGTTCCCTGCTTCCCCCTCCTGAGGTGTCGGACAGTTTTCCAGAACAACTTTGGTGCCGCCCGAAAGTCCTTTTCCATGTCCTCTCCGAACTTCTCCCACACCCGCTGCTTTGCCTCGGCCACGGCTGAGGCTGCTGCCCTTCGGGCCTGTCGGTACCTTGCAACTGCCTCGGGAGTCCCCCGGGATAACAAATCCCTGAAGGCCTCCTTCTTCAGTCGGACGGCTTCCCTGACCACCGGTGTCCACCAGGAGGTTCGAGGGTTACCGCCCCTTGAGGCACCTAGGACCTTGAGACCACAGCTCCCCGCCGCGGCTTCGGCAATAGAGGCTTTGAACACCGACCACTCTGGTTCAATGTCCCCAACCTCCACAGGAATGCCCGAAAAGCTCCGCCGGAGGTGTGAGTTGAAGGCCTCCTGAACCTGGGCCTCCTCCAGACGTTCCCAGTTCACCCGAACTACACGTTTGGGCTTACCAGGTCTATCCAGAGGCTTCCTCTGCCACTCGACCTAACTCACCACCAGATGGTGATCAGTTGACAACTCCGCCCCTCTCTTTACCCGAGTGTCCAAAACATACGGCCTCAGGTCCGATGAACGAAATCGATCATGGACCTTCTGCCTAGGGTGCTCTGGTACCACGTACACTTATGAGCATCCCTATGTTGGAACATGGTGTTTGTTATGGCCAATCCATGACTAGCACAGAAGTCCAGTAACAAACCACCACTCCGGTTCAGATCAGGGGGGCCGTTCCTCCCAATCACGACCCTCCAAGTGTCTCCATCATTGCCCACATGTGCGTTGAAGTCTCCCAGCAAGATTAAAGAGTCCCCTTCAGGAGCCCCATACAGGACTCTTTCCAGGGTCTCCAAGAAGGCCGTATACTCTGAACTGCTGTTGGGTGCATAAGCACACACAACAGTCAGAGTTTTCCCCCCCATAACCCGCAGGCGTAGGGAGGCAACGCTCTCGTCCACTGGGGTAGACTCCAACAACGAAGCACCCAACCGGGGACTTGTGAGTATCCCCACACCCGCCCGGCGCCTCACACCTTGAGCAACTCCGGAGAAGAATAGAGTCCAACCCCTATCCAGAAGTAAGGTTCCAGAGCCAACGCTGTGCGTAGAGGTGAGCCCAACCAGATCCAACTGGTACCGCTCCACCTCCCGCACAAGCTCCGGCTCCTTCCCCCCCAGAGAGGTGACGTTCCACGTCCCCAAAGCCAGCTTCTGTCGCCCGGGTCTGGTCCGTCGAGACCCTCCGCTTTCACTGCCACCCTTCTGGCAGCGCACCCGACCCCATCGTTGTTTCCCGTAGGTGGTGGGTGTTAGAGAATATTTTAATCATGTCTGTCTCCTTATATGGAATTAGGACCCTATCTGCAGAGCTTCTTCTCTGGTTAAGAGTGTTGTTCTTCAATCTGTGGAATATCATCATGTCGTTCTCAGGGTCAACTCAAAGGTCGGACGCCTGGCTTTCTGGAGAAAGGGGGGTTTATCCGGTGCCTCTGGGTTTCTCTGCAAATGTGTACATTATGTTATGGTTAACAGAGACAGGCGCATAAATCTCAGATCCGCTTGTTTCAATATATATATTGGGTGTATTTTGCTCAACCTTTTCAGAGAGTCCGCTCGGTGGAAGACGGTTAACTGTATGAAACTGAGTGTATCCTCTCCGGCCGTTACTTCAATAAATCTCCGTGTTTGATGAAAGATTCTCCGTCTCCAATTCTTCAACATTGGCTCTGCATTGAATCCCAGAAGATTATTCTTCACAGATTGGCGTCACGACAGAATATCAAATATATCTTCAGAATACTGGTAAGTGTAATTTCAAATCTATTTGAATATTGCCTTACCAGGATCTGTGATTGACGATATCAAAATTACCTGTGAAGCTGAAAGGCTGCACATTTTTTTCTCGGTGTCTCTATTTAAATTTCGGAGAGACCTTAAAATAGAGAATCAGTAAAGTGGATTTCTGCATTAGAGCAATGTTATGGATTTGTATTGAAACAAATCGCCGAATTCTGGAGACTTCAGCGGTCAAAATAAAATAAAGCAGCTGTTTTAAAGCGGACCCTGTGCTACTGCAGAGGGAGAGTGGGCCTGCATGTGTCCCTCCCCCCCCCTGCGGAGCGCAGTAGAGCAGAAAGAAATTCAGTTTAGTGGTATAATATTCTTTTCCTCGCACCATAGTCGTTTTTAGGAACTAAACTAAGATTGTCATATATGGGCGGAATGCGAGAGTGTGTCATTAAACGATCATTTTTTTCATTGTTGTAAGAAAAGTATGGGTTGATAAATACGGAGGATAAACTGATGGTTTTATTCTCTGGACAGAGGGAATCCACCACTAAATTAGCATAGTGGTTGTTGATTTGAGGATAAATTCGTTATTGCTCTTCAACAGATCCAGTCTAAGCTAATATGAGTAAGAAGGCACTCATATTAATTATATTTCCCAACCCCCGCTGAAGTTCTCTTTATTCGGATTAAATTAAACTTTCTGTCACACGGAGGTTTGCTGTGGTTTTATGTTTGTTTGTCTAATCTGCAGTGTTTGTTGATTGTACTAACCGTTAAACATGGGTAATTCTCAGTCCACAAAGGAGTCAGTTGGTAAGAGGAAAACTAATGAACGCAATAAAACTTTTTCTAAAAATCCAGTTACAGAGACCCACTATCTTCACATGTTTTCACCCAATATGCCGTCTGGGATTATAGGAAGAAACTTGGATTGGTCTAAAGTTATGCCGTTTACTTCTTTACTTTGTGAGCACTCACAACAAAATAATCAGAAAGGAAAGATTCAATTTGACTGGCCGTTGACAGGGAGCTTTGACATGGCAGTTTTATGGCAAGCATTTCAAATTGTGAAAAATGATCCGAACCCTTCCTGGGATATAGGATACATGTCGGGTTGTCTCAAAGCTTGGATGTCTATTGCAGAGAAAAGAGGATATGATGAACGAAAGAATGAAAAATCAGTTGGTAAAGAAATAGCCTCCACAGAGCTCAAAGCTTTAATTGAAAGAATTTCCAAATGTGCGGCGACTTGTCATTTGCTCAGTCTAGAGGCTGCGTTCGATGTTAAATCAGAAAACATGTCAAGAATTAGGGAAAGACACGGAGAAGACGCAGGAGCAATAGCTAAATCTGTCATTTTGATTGGCTGAAAAGACAAGGAAAGTCTCCCAGCCCAGATCAGCTCATTTGCATTTTAACAGACGCAGGACTGCTGGAAGAGCAGCAGGCTGTCTCTCTCTGTACACAACTGATTCCCGCAGCAGATCTCTCAAATACTGCTGCAAGAAACTCCGATGATGATCTGTTAATGTCAGCGGCAGCTATCATAAATAAAAATAGATTGAGATACCAGCCAGGACATTATAACGGACTAGATGTGACACAACAAGGAGAGAACAGTGCAGAGGAGACGGAGGGGGATTTTTCAGACAGCAGCCAGCCACGGAGCCCCCCTCCTTTCACTCCGCCGCTCCGTCTATACGACTATAAAGCCACGCCGTACGGCAGCAGTTTTCCGAGGGCTGTCCAGCGTAAAAGGATCATGCAAACGCAAACATCTCCAAATAATAATTCTACCGACACTGTAACCGCCCCGAAAATTCTGATAGGAGAGGTTCCAGTTTATAAACCTTGGACACCCGCGGAGGTCATGGATGTCACTAATCACGCTCCAAATCCCACTAAAAGTCCAGATGAGTATCTGTCATGGTTGACTAATGTCTGCTCAGTTTATAACTGTTTGGTTCATGATGTGAAACAGCTGATAATCCTAACGTACAAGGCAGATTGGTCCACATGCAAAGATGAGTTTAAATTCCCTGCATGCACGCCTGCAGGCGATTGGCCTTTGACACAGACGCGCGACATGTGGATTCAGAATGTCGCTGCTTTGGCTGTTAGAGCATGCGCTAAAACTCACACAGATTTTTCCCAAGTGTTGGCTTGCGTACAGAACCCAACAGAAACTGTCCCAGAATTTATCCAGCGTTTCATGACCGTATGGGATAATAATGCAGGCATTAAAAGGGAAGGAAATGATTTGTTCGCGATTCAGAGTTTAGTGCAGAGCCTAACTCCAGAGGCAGCTCGTGCCTACATGATAGCAACACCTGAATGGCAAATTAAGACCTGGCAAGCCACAATAGCCACAATGCGTGCCTTGCATAGGAGCCAGATATTTTTGCATCCTAGAAATACTCAAATGATGCAACAATTGCCTCAAAATACACAGGCTTATCAGGGCGCAGATAATTTCCAACAGGTTCAGGGACAGAACCGCACACAGCAGTATCAAAATCATGGAAAATCACAGGGTTATCATGATAAGAATAGACAACAGCAGAACAAAAATCCCAAAAAGCCGTGTCACGTTTGTGGGTCCATGGATCACTGGGCTGGTCAGTGTGAAAAGAGATGGGGTGCACAACAAAATGCACAATCTTTGCCTGCTCTCCCACAGCCACCCAGGCATCCTGCATTAATGCCTACGCAACACTATGACAGACAGGCTCCACATGAGCAAAACAGTCTGCAAAGTGGGTTTAATAGGAGATAGGGCTGCCATAGAGAAGAAATACGGTCAGATTCACAACATTTCCCCATTCAAGCAGCAACAATTCGCCTTTCTAATAACCCGCGTGAAGATCCGATTATGCCCGTTGATTTTAGTGGAACAGCTGTAGATATTTTGATTGACAGCGGCGCCACATTGTCAGCAGTACGCACTAGGGAGAAAGTGTGTGAAGCAACAAATGATTTTGTTACAACAATGGGTGTTTCTGGCGTTCTTATGTCCGAACCCATTTCAGAGAATACTAATGTTTCAATCGATGGGTCAAATGTGCAACATTCTTTCATTATTTCAGATGGAAGTCCGATTAATTTGATGGGCAGAGATTTACTTTGTAAATTACAGGCAACAATACATTGTACTCCGGATGGTTTGTTTTTAACTATTCCTGACAGCAAAGTTTACCAGGCTGTCCAATTCATTCAATCATCTAAGGACAACCTTTATTGTTGGTCATTTCCAGATTTCAATATGATTTCTGTTTTCTCCACAACAGGGATTCAGAAAATTGCTGGTACTTCTCCTGTGTGCGCCTCCTTAATGTCTCTTATGCGGCCTGTGTTGAAATGTCATTGCACAGCTGCTTTTAACCCATCAGAGAATTATGCGCTATCAGTAAGTGGTTTTTGCAACAGCTCAGATCAGTTGGAATGCGAGCAATTTCTGTTTTTGGGACCACAAGGATGTGTGTTGCCCCTTAAGCTCACACCCCCACAGCAGGCCCTTCTAGATAAAAACACCATCCCTCATGTTATACTAGCTGTCACTCCAGGAAGTGATCCCAAGGAGGTGGGGGCAATGGCAGTCCACTGCTATGCTCAGTTGGAAGCAGCAATGGTCTCTGACTCCCACACACACACACCTAATGTAAACAACTTTGGAGGAGACTTTTACATGCTGCGTCTCACTGAAGACATTTCCCTCCCCCAAAGCACGTTCCTTCATTTACAGCCACCCCCACCCACAGAATTTGGCCCCCCTTCGGACTTTGCTGATGTGCCACCCAGTTTGTGGGCAAAACATAAGAATCATGTGGGCTTTGTCAGTTCAGCTCCCCCCCACAGAGTGACTCTTAAAAGCAATGCCAGATTGCCTGCTATCAGACAGTACAATTTACCCCATAGAGCCATTTTGGGAATTGAAGGAGTCATCCAATCACTGCTTGATCAAGGGGTATTAAGATTCACAGAAAGTGCCTGCAACACCCCCATCCTACCCATACCTAAGCACAATCGCCCTAATGAGTGGCGTTTCGTCCAAGATTTGCAAGCTATTAATGCTATTGTCATCCCAACAGCTCCCATAGTGCCTGACACTAATTCAATACTTGCTTCTCTGCCCCCAGACTCTAAGTATTACACAGTCATTGACTTATGTTCAGCATTTTTCTCTATTCCTTTGCATCCAGAAAGCCAGTATCTGTTTGCATTTACTTTTAAAGGTAAACAAATCACATACACGCGCCTCCCACAGGGCTATGTTGAGTCGCCTACTGTGTACGCAGCAGCTGTTAAAAGAGATCTGGACACTCTGATTCTGACAGGAGGAAGCACCCTCCTTCAGTATGCTGATGACCTGTTGATTGCATCACCTAACAGAGACGCCTGTCGCATCGATTCCATTTTGCTCATGAAAAGACTTTCTGAATGCGGACACAGAGCATCCCTGGCCAAGTTGCAATACTGCCAGACTGAGGTCACGTATTTGGGTCACATTCTGAGAGATGGACACCGCCTCCTCTCACCTGCGAGAATCTGCCTGTTGAACAAAGTTCCTCCACCAAGAACTAAAAAGGAAATGCTTTCCTTCTTGGGCATGGCAAACTACTGCAGACATTGGATATATGAGTATGCTGCGATGGATTCCGTCCTGCGTGCTGCCACTCTGCAGGCCGCACCTAACATTGTTCACTGGTCTGAGGACATGCACACAGCTTTTCAAGACTTAAAGCGAGCCCTCACGTCGGCTCCGGCCCTGGGTCTTCCTGACTACCATCAAACTTTTCATCTACACGTCCATGAGAAGTTGGGCTTTGCAACTGGCATCTTGGTACAAAAGCATGGATCCAATTTCCGGCCTGTTGCATACTATTCGTCTCGACTTTCCCCTGTGGTACTTGGTATGCCTTCATGCCTGCGAGCAGTAGCCGCAGTTGCAATTGTTATTAAACAATCCTCTTCTATTGTACTGGCCAGTGACTGTGTAGTACATGTCCCACATGCAGTTTTGCATATTCTGAACACCTCTGCTACTCAGCATATGACAGCAGCTAGGCGATCTGGTTATGAAGCAGTAATTCTTTCAAGTCCACACATCACTCTTAAACGTTCCCCCCCCCTAAACCCAGCTACACTGGTGCCAATTCCAGATTTTGAAATAACACATGACTGCGTCACAACGATTGACATGTCTTCTTCCCCCAGAGCTGATATGTTGCAAACTCCTATCCCTAATTCAGATATGATTCTCTACACAGACGGATCTGCGAGCAGGCCGTCTGACACAGTACATTTAGCAGGCTATGCTGTTGTGAACGACTGGGAGGTTTTGGAAAGCCAGGCCTTGCCAAATGGCACGTCGGCTCAGGCTGCAGAGTTGCATGCTCTGCTGAGGGCGTGTATTTTGGCTAAAGGAAAAGTTGCAACCATTTTCACAGACTCCAGGTATGCATTTGGTGTGTGCCATGATTTTGGTGTCTTGTGGAAGATGCGCGGTTTCTTAACATCGGCTGGTAAGCCTATTCAACATCATGCGTTGGTAGCTCAGTTGTTAGACGCTATCCTGCTCCCTGCACAGCTAGCAGTAGTGAAATGTGCTGCTCACACAAATTCTGATGACCCTATTTCGCGTGGAAATGCGTTAGCCGACACCGCGGCTAAACAAGCAGCAGTTTCATGTTCTTCTATGGTGCTCCAATGCCCCCTGACACAACCCACAGAACCGATTTCTTTGCCTTCCTTTAATGATGTCGCGGTAATGCAAGCCCGCGCTGATGTTAGGGAGAAAGATTTATGGCTAAGACGAGGTTGTACACTTGACGCTGAGTCCAGCTTGTGGCTCCACCCAGATGGCCGGATGGTCTGTCCCCGTTCCTTCCTCCATGTTCTGGCACATGTTGCACATGGCAAATCACATGTAGGAAAAGGAGGGATGAATGGGATTATAAAGTCACAATGGTTTGCTCCAGGCATCACACTAGCTACACAGACCCTAGTAGATAGATGCATGATATGCCAGCAAACAAGAAGAAGAAGTGGTCTGGTTCAGCATGAACATCTACCGCCCCCTTCAGGGCCCTTTGTAAATATGCAAATTGACTTTTCGCATATGCCACCATGCCAAGGATTCAAATATCTTTTGGTAATAGTGTGCCAGTTCTCCAAATGGGTAGAGGCCTACCCTACCAGAAAAGAAGACGCTAGAACAGTTGTAAAGTGTCTTCTCAAAGATGTTATCCCTAGATTTGGTGTTCCAGCAGGGATTAACAGTGACAGAGGTCCAGCATTCATTTCTAAGATAAC
Source organism: Harpagifer antarcticus (assembly GCA_902827135.1). Taxonomy (NCBI): domain Eukaryota; kingdom Metazoa; phylum Chordata; class Actinopteri; order Perciformes; family Harpagiferidae; genus Harpagifer; species Harpagifer antarcticus. The sequence continues at coordinate 1,000,657 of CADEHL010001065.1, forward strand.
CCAGAGTCTAGCTACAGTGTTAGGGTTTAAATGGCAATTGCATGTTCCCTATCACCCGCAGAGCTCAGGCCAGGTTGAGAGAATGAACTTGACTATAAAAGAGAAACTCACTAAAACAATGTTGACCACAGGACTAAAATGGGTAGACGCGCTGCCGCTAGTTCTGTGCTCCATCAGAAGCGCACCAAATGCAACGACAGGGCTTAGCCCACACGAAGTATTGATGGGAAGAGTAATGTTCACAGGGTCTAGCCCCCCAGCATCACCCCACACACTCACCCTTCTGTGGACAGAGGATTACATGACTAACTATGTAAAATATCTAACTGACATGTTGAGAAAGTTTCACACGCAGGTGGCTGACAGGCTCCCTCAGCCGGGGGAGGAGCCCACCCACCCTTTTAAGATTGGTGATAATGTACTAATCAAATCTCTTGAAAAAGATTCCCTGTCACACAGGTGGAAAGGTCCGTTCCAGGTGTTGATCGTGACCAGAACCGCCCTAAGAGTCCAAGGCAGAGCAGAGTGGATCCACGCTTCCAGATGTCGTCTCTCCCCTCTACCGGATGCTGGCGTATGAAGGCAGTCATCATCATCGTCATCCTGGGTTTGCTGTACCTGGCCAAGAACGCCCTACTAGATGAAGCTGTGGAAATCTCAACGACAGGTGGCGAGGGCTCTCGCGCCTCTGAGAGAGAAGATAAGGTGCTCTTATCCAAGAGCGCAGACGACTTGACTACTCAGGGTCCAGACCCTGAGGGCAAAACAACACCAACGGGCAAATCAGTGCCTAGCGACAAGGACAGGTTGTATCTAAACACCACACAGACATTCAGTATGGTGCGAGAGAGACAGAGAGAGAGAGAAGGAGGAAGAGTGAAGAGGATCGTCGACATCACTCATGAAATAGAGACTATTTCTTTTAACTGTTCAACTTCAATATGTAACCCATCTAACTGTATTATTGTGTTTGCTGTGTCTTCAATCAAGGGTGATGATTACTTGACATGGGGAATGTATCCGCAAAACCAGTACCAGTGGTTCGGGAGAACAAAGGAGGTGGTAAGAATAGCACTCAACACCATGCCCTTTAACATGCCCTCAGAATTATGGTGTACTACCATGGAACAATTAAGAAAACTGATAATGAATGAGGTACAATGCACATCGAGGAAACCAGATTATAAAGTCCCCAATTCACCTGTCACTAAATGCACATATACTGGACCAGATAGCAAAACAGATTTTCTATCCACTCCACTTCAACAAACAGGAGGTGATGTAGATTCTTCAAAAAAGGCCTTAATCACTCCACTTAAACGAGCTAAAACTAATTCTGCAATAAGTTTAATGATAGACTACGCACATGAACGTAATGTTAGCAACTGTTGGCTGTGCCAAAACATGCCAGAATCCATGCATTCTCCAATGTTTAGCCCAATTCCGTTCACGAAAGCTGATTATGATTTAATAAGCTGGAATGACATTGCATCCAGAATTAGCGATGAAGCTGAGGATTGCTTCACTCCGTCCTACCCCTTAGACTCAGAGCAACATGTACAGTACAAGGGTTTAGTCTCCCTCATTGTTGATACAGTAAATGAAAATTACCTGCCTGACGGCTTCAAACGATTGATGTTTTTAAAACTAATATACGTGAAGAAATATGTTAACTTAGCTTTTGAATACAGATTCCAGTTAGCTCTAGCCCAGACTAATTGTTCAGTTAACCTTACAAATCTAAATTGCACAATGCAATCACACACGCCATCTTTGTTGGTTGAAGCTGTGGTAACAGTTGTGCCCTGGTTTGGGTCCAGAACAGTGGACTCCATTAAAGTTAAAATACATGACTGTACACAACCAATCCCCTTAGGCAAGACCCTAACACGAGATTGCTCAGTTTATGTACCACCAATTACTGTACATGAATGGAAGAATGTGTCTATCTGTTTCCAGAATGAAGCAGGATCTCATACTTCTCCAGATGTGGGACACAGCGACTGCAATGCCATAGTGAGGGTAAAATTAGCCAGAATTCCCCTCCCACAGAGAGTTTACTTAGTTTGTGGAGACCGCGCTTATGGCTGTGTACCCTTTGACATTTTCTATGGCACCTGTTATCTAGCCTATCTAATCCCTTTAATCCGTAAAGTAGAGGCTAGTGAGATTGCAGCGATACTTCCCTCTTTACATCGGAATAGCAGATCAATTACACAAGGACAACAGATAGCGAGCCTATTTTTGCCTTGGTACGGTATTTATGTTACTCAACAGGAGATTGTGGCCCTGTCAGAAGTGGTCGAAAAACATCTAAATGTATCTAACACAGCGATGTTGGCTGAACACAAAGAATTGCAGGAAGTGAGGACAGTAGCACTACAGAATCGAATGGCGTTGGATCTCCTCCTCGCTGCTCAGGGAGGCACATGTAAGGTGATTGGGTCTGAGTGTTGTTCTTTCATCTCTGATGCTACACCTGAAGTTCTGGATATGGCACATGATACTGCTAGGGGAATAAAACAATTGCATGAAACACATGGGTTTACATTTGGAGATTTAAGTGGAACTATTGGATCCTGGGGAGCGGGGTTGGTTAAATTTGTTGTTACTGTTGCAGTGTTTATCTTGGGTGTGCTAATCCTAATTACCTGTTTGATAACTGTAGTTAAATTGGCCATACGCAGGTGCGCCAAAACTGCTCTCCAGGCCCCACAGAGGGTTGTGGGGTATTCAACTGCAGATGAAATAATATTGATGTACAACAAGGAATTGCGAGATCCATGGGTCTCCATCGCAGTTTCTGGCCCATGGGTACCGCCGTTTCAGTGATTAATAAATTGATTACAGTTGACTTTCAGAATAAAGAACAGATGTTTTGATTTTCCCTTTTCAGGTTGTTATACAATAAATATCTGATTCTTCCTTTTCAGATATTGAACAAATGTATTTGAATGAAATATATGTAACTACTAAAAGTGCCTTACTCTTGAATGAAGCGTAGTAAAGTAAACGTAAAATAATGTTAAGATTGAGGACATTGAACTTTACAGATTACAGATTCATCACTGAGAATTTTATCCTGGATCTCTCATGATTCAGTTTTTATACCTCATTTGGATTTCTTATAATCCTAAATTCTAATTGTGCTTAAGTAATTGCCTTGAAGTAAATCTTTGAGATGTAAGCTGACTTTGCATTTGTGTTTGAAGAATGAGATTAACTGAGTGTTAAATGATAAAAGATCTTATTTTTGAAACATATATTTTGCCATTATATTTTGTATTACATGTGTGTTTATTATTGTGCTTTTGACAAATGATATCAGACACGGAGGAGAGATGATTTTTATTATGATTGACTGCGTTCAATCAAGGTAATTGAAATGTTTCAATTCTACTTACTTTTTGATGTGATTAATGTGTGTGATCTCAGACTCTGAAGGCGTTTATTGATTTGAGTATTGACTGAAATATTCTTAGATTAGTGTTAATTGGTTATCAATAAAGTGATAAAAAGGAGGGGCTGTTAGAGAATATTTTAATCATGTCTGTCTCCTTATATGGAATTAGGACCCTATCTGCAGAGCTTCTTCTCTGGTTAAGAGTGTTGTTCTTCAATCTGTGGAATATCATCATGTCGTTCTCAGGGTCAACTCAAAGGTCGGACGCCTGGCTTTCTGGAGAAAGGGGGGTTATCCGGTGCCTCTGGGTTTCTCTGCAAATGTGTACATTATGTTATGGTTAACAGAGACAGGCGCATAAATCTCAGATCCGCTTGTTTCAATATATATATTGGGTGTATTTTGCTCAACCTTTTCAGAGAGTCCGCTCGGTGGAAGACGGTTAACTGTATGAAACTGAGTGTATCCTCTCCGGCCGTTACTTCAATAAATCTCCGTGTTTGATGAAAGATTCTCCGTCTCCAATTCTTCAACATTGGCTCTGCATTGAATCCCAGAAGATTATTCTTCACAGTGGGCCCGCGGGACGGAGAAGCGGAGGTGTTGCCCACGTTGCCTTTTCGGGCTGGGCCCGGCCACCAGACGCTCGCCGACGAGTCCTCCTTCTGGGCCTGGCTCCAGAAAGGGACCCCGGGCTTCCTCCGGGCCGGGTATCCTCACTTCTTGTGTCGTCTTTCATGAGGTCTTTTTGAACATATTCCTTTAAATTATAAAGTACTTTTAAAGTACTTTATCAGTTATGGTGCTTGAATGTCATGGTATGCTACAGTATACACCCATTCTTACAGTCACACCAAAAGCAGTCTGTCGTCCTGACTTTTATCTGCACTTCAGGCTGTATTTCTGATTCTATTTAAGCTCTACAAAGGTCAGTGCGCAAAGTCTGGCATGTTCACCTCGTGGATACGGACATGACATTCTAATTAAGAGCCCAGGCACAGCTGACTACATAACCCAGAGATAACATTTGTTCTCACTCTCAGGGGAGCAGGATTATCCAAGCTCCAATGGCAAAGAAACCAACAGTGAGGCACACAGAGATGAAATGCCTTATTTGGAGTTTCTCTTTCTCCTAGCTTAACTTATTTGGTTTTAATTTCCCCTTTTTTTGAGGGGAAATCAGGGCCATCTCTAATTGGAAGGCAAGTAGTGTGTGTAGAGCCTGTTTTATTGATTTGGACTCCCTGAATCACAGGCAAGTTGAATAAAAAAGAGGGCTGCATTTTGTTCAGTCCGTATGGGATTCATTCATTCTGCTGAGGTGAGAGGCAATGATTTAGGAAAATGGAATGTAAATGTTGGAATCTGCATTTAGGAGATGCGATAAGAAGGAAGAATAGCTACTTGGTTCTGTTTCTTGGATTTCTTGTAGGAGCTCTTAATTAGTTGTGTGAGGAGGTCTGTTGGAGTGAGAGCTAAACTACTCGTTGGCTCTTAAACTTGGTTTAAAGCATTCGGACAGTCGTGCTGGATATAATGCTGTTGAAACAGGTCGTACCAGTCTGCCAGCCCGTAAAGGGGCAGTATGATGAGTTTCCAGCCCTTCTCAGATTTGGGCTCGCTGGCTGAACGCCACAGTCTGCGCTGCTCCTCAGGGCCTGTACTGTTCTCAGCGATCCACAGCGACAGCGACCCCCTGTGTGAGCCCCCAGAACACAGCCAGAATCTCATCTGTGGAAGCAAGGTAGAATTTCAAATGAGCAATGCAGTTACATTTATAAATGAAATATGTAGTCAAGGTAATCATAAATCCAGAGTGTCGATTTTTAAAAGACAGCACATTCAACAACCTTTACTGCATTTAAAAACGTTTAAGTGCATTATGTGAGCTCAATCAGAAAAAGCCATCTGTTCTTTTCTAATTATTCCAAGATTAATACAATTCAACCAGCATCATGATTTGGTGTCATGTTGCTATCTATGCTGCTCCTGCATGCTTCAGCACAAATACATCTCATTTCTTTTAATTCCAGGAGGGATACGGAAAGCGTAAAGCAGATTCAAGTTAGACAACACACACAGGGCTCAATAAAATAGTAAAAGGCAGTCTGAATCTAAAGCTCGCTAACAAGCATGGGATGTGACCATGTCCCTGCGCAGCATTTCGGCGGCGTCAAGAACATAAATCTGGCAGGTTGTCGCTTTCCTTATCGTCAACCGCTGGACCACATGGTGACCGTTTAAACGACAAGATTACAGGAACTGCACAGAGCACACCGGGCGCCAGATGAAAGTGAACATGGTCTGTAGCTAATACCCAAACCACTGATATCCTCTACGTAGTTGCCCAAAAGCAGACAGGCTAGATTTAACAGCAGCGGTTCAGTGTAGAGAAAAGGATTTAGAGTGTTAATCTGGAATCATGGCTAATCTTTGGCTTTGCACCAGGAGGCTGCGATGGTGTAGCACTGCCTCCACACATATCAGGCAGCTTTAATTCACAGAAGGAAGGGGTACATTTCTACTCCTATATTTGTATTATTTTCTACTTCTGTTTTATGCCTCTCTGTCTTCCCTGCAGCCAGTGTGTTTCCCTTGTCGAGACTAACTTTATTTACCCTCAGTCTCTATTATTATCTTCATTTCTGACCTCTAGACCTTCCTGTTACCTTCCTTCCCTTCTGTGTCTGCTTCTGTCTCCCCATTTGCTCTCTACATCAACTCGGAATGTGCAAAGTACACATGCAGAAGGCCAAAGGTCGCTTTGCAATGTTAGAATTAATAACATATATTTAAATGAAAGATAGAGCAGCATCAATTTCATATGTCAAGAACAGAACCACCCTCAGAGACCTGCCCCGGAGCTACATGATGTGAATTATGCATGATTTGTAATATTTTTATCAGCCAGGTCAGCAGATACAAATGTGTGATTGACGAGGTCAACCTCTGTTTCTCCGGAAATGCAGATGGTACAGTGTAACCCTGCTGTCGAAACACATTACTGTTTGAGCTGTTACTGAAGGCAATGAACATATCACACTATTCAGACATTCATTATATTTTCTATTCCTACAGAAACAGAGAACCAGGGATGCAAACTCATCAGGTATAAGAAAGGTGACAAGGATTTCCCAAAGATCCCAATAACCCTCTGATCATTTATCCAATTTATATCCAATTTATTCTTAGTTTGTCCTTTCCTCATGTCAAATGCTGAATTTAGCAGCTTACACTTTTGGATTTTGGTTGTAGTTCCTCGTAATCTGATTGATAGCTGCAGGTGATTTACCTATGATAATACATTATGGTTCAAGTGACTGTTCATTTTCATGTGGAGGTTATAATTACTTAAACTTTTTAGTAATTGGCAGAAATAGAGTATAATAAAATAATAATAATGCATTACATTTTTTATTAGAGCGCTTTTACAGGTGCTCAAAGCGCTTTACAAGTACACATTACACATATTAGACATGTAAGAGTCATTACTGCGGACATTACCCACAGGAGCAAATGCGGTAAAGTGTCTTGCCCAAGGACACAACGGCCTGACGCAGGGATTCGAACTGGAGTTCACCAACGCCCCTTGATCTGATGACCAACGCTCTAACCACTGCGCCAAAACCAGTATGTGAATGATCTGCATTCTTTTTGCCATGGCTTCTCTTATTTTGTACATTTGATTCAAATGGTTGCTTTTCTCCCTCTAGCTCTTCCGTAGCTCTGCTGAAAAGACAGACAACACAGACCAAAATAAAAGTATTGAGCTTTCTGGTAGTGGTCAAAATGACTGTTCTGGACTGTAGCGTTGACTGTGTGGAATCCAGGGTGCTAATAATCAGAGGGACAAATATGGCACGTTATCATTTGAAAATATGCATATGTGCAGCGTGAGTAAAGATAGCTTGACACACTTAGCAACAGTTACTAGGTGAGGAGGGGGGGGTCTTTGTATGTAATGAAGATTCAGTCTACTCTGTACTAAGCTCACCGTGCATCGAGAGTTTCTGAGAGGAGGGGGGAAGAGAGGGCTCCTCAGTACTGCTGAGCTCCGCTGGCCTTTGGACTGGCCTCCTTCCACACTGAATGTAGCACCTTTAATACACACATGAAACACTGCGTCAGAATAAACAATAGTATATATAAAACATCCATATCTAAAAAAGCATCGATTATCTGTGTATATGGGTAGGAAATGAAGAATGAATATATTTTGTGGAATTTTTTTTGAATGAGTACATACATTTCATAAAGTTACATTATACCAATGTATACCAATATTGGCCGATGATGGGGCCCCTTGATCACAGTTTTCTGAGATGTGTCGGGGCCTTGGTCACACTCATTTCCTGATCTTTGTGTGTATCATAATGTATGTATGTTTGTAGTCATGACACATAGATGCTTTATATATATATATAGAGTACTGTACCTTTTTACTGAATGCAAAATAGATGTGATATTCATAGAAAGTATTAGAGAATAATATTTGAAAAAAGCACAGTTCAGTGATAGCTTATTAAAGCATACGTCAACATGTTATTTCAGGTGACTGTGGCAGTAATTTACTGTTGATCTCACATCAACAAATATCCCTTAAATTGTAGTGCTCCAGTTTTTGTTTCCCCACACTACCTCTGGGACTTATGTAAATAGAAGAGAACAAACACAGCCTCAGCAAACCAAGACTTTAAAGTCTTCTGGAGAGACACGCTGGAGACTCTGCCCTGACGATGAACTGCAGATGTACTGTAGGACTCAGTCTACGTGCCGGAGCCTTCAGAGCCGCTGGGACTGTGGAGTGTGTAGCTGCACACTGAGCTCCGAACAAGGCGGCACGTCCATGTCTGACACATCAGACATTTAGGTTATCTTTCCTTACTCACTAAAATATGTAAGATCATGGTTTAAAGACTATGAAGTCCATTTAATAAAGCATTAACACCACTACTCCATAAACAATTAAAGTGAGCGTGCAGATTTCATCACTTAATCAGAACAGAATGATTTCTTAACCTGTTTAGATCCCGCCGGATGTCGGATGGTACATCACTTTTCTGGGAAGTCTATATCCATGATTATTGTCATTTAAATCCACCCAAGTCAACACATGGAATTGATTGGAAATCTTTAAGCCAATCACAGTGTTTCAAATCGTCTAAAGTGGATGGCAATAGAACCACAACCCTTTTTCACACTGTGATGCAAGGAGAAAGCGCAGGGCTAACTTTAATCTATGTTCAACATTGATGTAGTCCATCATTTGCAATACTGAATTCAAAGTTAAAACAATAAATGAAATAAATATAACTTTTAGTCAGGTTATGTGCAATGTGTTTGAAATACGTAATTTATTCATTGACATGAATTGTCCATTCATAAAAACTCATGTATATTTTATTGAGAAAATAGCTCTCAAGACTAGTTAATGTCAATTTTAAATGGACAGAAATATTATGTTTTTAATCCATTTTATTATTGATTTTAATGATCCATGACTGCATTAAGAGTAGAAACCCACCATTACCTTATCTTCTATATTGAAGAGATCTGTATAAGACAGTGTGTGTGTGTGTCACCTGAAGACCGGCAGCTCTGTCTCAAAGCCTTGGATGGTGTCTGCTGTCTTCTCCAGGAGAGACCCCGGCCCGTTATTGACTGCCAACTGCACTCGCCCTCTTCAAAAGAGCAGTAGCTGCCATTGAGGAAGTGTCCTAGAGAGGGACAGGGGAGAGAGAATATATCAGGGGAGAAGAGGAGAAGATGGGAAGGTTGGATGGGGGTATTTAATGAGTGGATAGCCCCTGCAGGTGGGTGAATGAAGAACCTTTGGAGTGAACAGTGACAAAATGCCAAGGAGAAAAAGGACGGGGGTGGTGTGGGGGGCGGTGATGGAGGAGATGAGCGACAGCGAAGGCGAAGAGGTGGAGAGGAGCGGGGCACGCGGGGGGTGCTGACTAATGGCTCACAGCACTCGATGTGTTGCTGAAAATTAGGACTGAAGTGCGATGGGGGGGGGGGGTGTAAGATGACACTCAGAGTGCCTCTAAAAACGGGAGCAGAAAATGGAGAAGGCCTGAAGTGTCCAGAGGACGAGATAGGAAAGTGGAGGAAGAGGGTCCGAGGGGAAATGAGAAAGCTGAGGTGGTGATGTGTTTTGGGAGGTGGCAATCAACTTGAAATCACTTCACTGAATGGCATGCGCATCGGAAGCCTTTACCACCACCAACTTCAATTTACAAAGACAGTGTGCACGGTTGCAGTACAGTAAAAACAATTAATTGGATTGTGCAAGAACATGCAGAAAACGCTGTGTGCCGTGTGTCTACCTGTTTCAACACTGTGTCTTAATGATTTTGAAACAATGTCTCCTCGTTATGTTTAACCGACAGAAACACATCTAATACACAGTTAGTGTAAATATTGAAAGACCCACATTTTTACCCAAGGCACATTTTTTATGACATTTTTAATTTTCAGGACTTTTTTTTGGTTAATCTTCACTAACAGATAACACAGCTGTATAGATATGAACCTGTCAACATGACTTTTTGGGGGGACATTTCTGTTTGGTCGATCATATTTCTGCTTTATGTGACCACTATCAATGAAAATACATTTCTGACAGGTTCTCTTTACATGGTTGTCATATTGATTGATTCAGGCGCCAATCAGCTTCAGGTCAGGCCCAGTCGTTGGCAACACTGAATTGAAACTTGAACATATAGAGGAATGTCATGATGAGTCCAGGTTCTCTCTGCGGAGGATGGATAGAAGGGTCAAAGTATAGAGACATTGTGGAGAATGGTTTCGGTGGGGGTAGTGTCATGATGTGGGGTATCTCTATCACTGGCTAAACAAGGCCTGACCCATTGAAGGCAGAGATTCTGCAGCCAGTGGCCATCCCATGTCTCCACAATCTGAGACCTGACTCCATACTCCCAAGATCACAACACTTGACCCTACATAACTAGGGTTATCACAGACTACCTCCAGAATGTAGCAGAGATTGGAATGGACTGTCAACAGCCAAGACTTCAACCCAATTTAAAACCTTGTGGGATCCGCTTTGGTGTGTTGTACGTGCTCGAGTTACCAACACAACCTGCAGCATGAGGAAGACGTGGTGCCAGGATGTTGTGGATACTGAAGCACCTTACTGTTGATTGTTTAATGAATAAAGATTCAAACTGCCAACATGCCTTGTTTATTCCTTGTTACTGAAAGATGTTGGTCTATTGAGCACGGACAATTTTACATTTGGCACAATTTCCTTTAGAACCATGAATATAATCAGCTGTGCTGCTCATCCCACACATATATTATTATAAAAGTGGGCCATTATTGTAAAAGAAAATAAACAGGCATATGACATAAACAAGTGAAAAAGTTGTTGACAATAATGATCGTTTTCTTTAATATAAAAGCACTTCTAGGTGCTTTGTAAATATTGTGAAAATATCAATGTGCTGAAATACCCAACCACTTTTGAGAAACTGTGCATTCAGATGAGCCTTCTTGGCTCCTGTTGTGACCACTATACACTATTTGGGTAGAAAGTGCTGCTACAGTGCTGTCAGTCATTCCCTTGCTCCAACCATGAGGCTGAGATGCAAAAAGCACACCTCTGGAGTACTGGGAAACTCTGACCAATCAGAACAGACTGGGTGGAGGGCTTAACCTAAGCATTTCGAATTTTGAATATATACATGTAATTTCCAATGTAGTTCTTTCAACATTAAAAACATGTACACATATACGCAGACCTCAGGCCAATACTGAATATTAATAGAATCGAATAGAATAGAATTATAGAATATCATTTCTCTTTGTGACTAAATAAGACAAACGTTTGATATCTAAATGTTGCTGCATGTTTAAAATTCATTTTATACCTTAAACTTTAGTTGGTAACAGTTGGATGGTTTTAAGTTTTATTTCAATTTTTCTCCTTAAGTTTGCTTTGTGCCTTTTATCCCAAGCTTCTGTCTCTGAGTGCCCATTACCTCTCAGTACCCTGATAACAGTGTGCATTTTGGAAATGGCACCATCCAGATAATGGAGGTCTCAGCATAGAGCAGGTGTTCTTCAGAAAGAAAGGGAAGAAAAAGACATTATTCGTCAATGACACTACGGTGTTTAAATATGTTGTTTACTATACAAAAGGCTTTCCATCATGGAGCTAACACTTCGTTTTTATTTGAAAGAAATATAGAGGAAAAACACAAAAAATGAGGCTTTGTTTTTTCTGTTATGTTTTTCACAAGCTTCCCTTGGCTTTTTAAGCACTTTGAATTGCCTTGTGTTGAAAGGTGCTATTTAAATAAACTTGCCTTGCCTTGCCTTTTTGGGTTCTAAGTAAATGTCATATTTTTCTGTGTCTTATTACATATATTATGAGTCATTCTCCTTGTTTCATAAGCCATTTAGTGTCACTAAGATATTATTCTGCTAAGTAAAGAGCTGCAAAGTCCCATCACACCTTAGCTGCTCATGTCATGAATAAACAGGTCTGCGATGATGTCCCTTCACGTGTCACTTAGTGCCTTTTGCCACCCAAGTTATCAATTAGAACTGTTCCCTATCCGTCTAGTTTTCCAATCTCAAATGGATTTGACCTGAAACACTTTATTTAATGAGCTGTGAATAAGGCCGGCATAACAATGTCATTACTTGCAATTGTATGAAAACTGACATGAAGATTACTCAGTCTTTACACATGAAGAGTTAAGTGTCATTCAATTCATAACGTCACTTTAATGTTAAGTCAACACTTCTGTATCAGTGTCTGTCATGATTACCTGACAAGAAAACATAATATATCAAAAGTCATGGCAGGGTCAATATAATAAAGTCTGAAAAGTGGCATGACACGAACAATAGGCGCTTTCACACCGGAGTACTTTTCCCAGGAATAGTTCCGACTCTCCTGGGGAGAAAAAGGTTCCAATTTCTGATTGGCTGGGCGAATTGCAAACCACGCTCCTGAGAAGCCGCCATTTTATTTGCTTGCATTAGCATTAGCCCAGCGCACCAACGCAGAGAGACTAACTTATGGCAAAACAAAAGAAAACATGGGAGCGGTGGAGAGATGAGGAGGTGTCGGCGTTCTGGCGATTTACTCAGAAGGCTTCAGTAGAAGCTGCTGGGAGTCCCAGCAGTCCCCAACTCCGGGGACTGGCTTCAGTAGAAGCTGAGGTCAAGGAATAGACGATAGGGATAGACGATAGGAGCTGATTTTGGGACTATTCGACCGCAACCATGGTATCTGAACACAAGGTACAAAAGCTGTGCTCCTACCTAAAGTTCCGAGGACATTATTCCTACTACTTTGTATGGAACTCAAAGGTTCCTTAAAGGGGACCTATCATGCAAAATTCACTTTTATACATGAATATGTGTCCCCGGTGTGTCAGGGCACTCACCAAGTGTCAGGGACCACATACTTTTGGTGGATAAAATAATGTCCCCATAACTTTATTTATATGCTGGTCCCTGAGGCCTGGAATGAGTTCCTAAATAGGTACGTGGGTTTGCGGGAAAGTTCCTGCTGTCAAAAGCTTGCTTACAAACTATGTTCCTTAAGAGTGTTAAGAGTGCATAGAGAAATAAAAAATGCGTGCCATAAAGTTTTGTTCCATCTGTTTCTGTTAATAACACGCTGTATCGGAAGCTTTTTGGTTCGATCCCCAGCAGTCAACATGTGGATGTTTACTTAACCCCATGTTGCTCCTGATGGCATGGCCAACAGTGTGTGAATGTGGTTTAGCACGTGGCACTAATGTGTATGCATTGGTGAACACAGAGTTACAGTAATGCGTTACATTACTACGTTACAGCAAAAAGTAATGCATTACTAATGATTTTGTGTAATATGCTACCCGTTACAATTGTCAGTAACACAGTCACAACACATTTCAATCCGAAATTAAATGATGTTTTGTTTTTTAAGAATTTACCAACATCGCGAGACATTCCGACACCAGCCATAAATTGTGCGGGTAGATTAGTAAACCTGGTGTTTACCCTTCAGGTTCATCAAGTTATCACTTATTACACGGCCATATACTAAACAAAATACAGAGCCTATTCCGTGTCCTGTTAGTGTTTACTTCCTGTCTGCCTTCTTCTGGGGATTTATCTGACGTCCAGCGCTCCGTCTTTTAACCTCTTTTCCCTTCTCTTTCTTGATCCTCCTTAGCGACCTTCATTAAAGTCCTTGACAGTGGTCTGTACTACTGGATTAACAACGTGTCACATGTTAAGAATTTACAATCAGAATCAAGTTTTCAACTCAGCCGTATAATAGAAGTTGTTAGTAGCCTTAAGGGCCTACACAGTTGTTATGCTATACCACATTGTCCTTCACTGGATGTATAATGAGCTGCACTAAACTACATTTTAGCATTTAAAATACCTAGACAGTAATAAGTTATATGTACTGTATTACATTTTGGAAGTAACTTGCCCAACACTGTTGGTGAATGATGACTTGTAGAATGTAAAGCGTGTTGAGGGGTCGTAAAGACTGGTTAAAGCGCTAAATAAGTACAGTCCATTTACCATTTTTGTTGTAACACAGACAATAACTGCAGTTATCTTCTTTGGTTGAGGTATCTACCAAAGAAGGACTTGGTGGTTAAGATAGCATCATTAATGACTACCATGGATAAACAACAAAAGACATCAAAGACATCCTACCACTGGTCTTACTGGGCAGGACCTACTACTTAACATTTCTGCAGGCATCCATCTTTGATCTAAGCGGCATTTCTCTGTAGTTGCAAGGAAACGGTAGTGTTGCAAAGTAGTGGGGTGTCAGAAGAACTTAGGCCGACAAGATTAAGTACAGGAAGTTCAAAGTGTGGAGGATGTGTTCTTGCATAATGATGCGGAGGCAGGGCAGTGAGGGAGATACACAGGGATTAGATGTTCCTTAGAAATCAGGGATCTTTGTGATTGACACCAGCTAAGTGGGTTCCTCCTTGCCTCCTGTTTGCTTTTCCCCCATTAATGAGCCTTGGCACATCTTATGAAGGATTTACATTGATCAAATCAGATGAAGATCATAGAGAATAGGGCATCAGAGAGAGGGAACACTATCTGATTCGGATAGCGGGGGGGTAATTGTGACAAGTGATGGAGATGAACATGGAACAAATGCAGAGCCTTAGGTACCGCAGACTGTGGGTGACAGCGAGAGAAAAGAGACACATGTGAGTATCACAGCGGACTCACAAATCAACTATGGATTGTCAGTCCTTGTCCTCGATCAAAACCGATAAAGGGTAAATCTAATTTAAGAATGGATTGAGAGACAGAGAGAGATTCAAATGACAGTTGGCCTTCATGCATCTGTGCACTCCCAGCATGATCAGGGCGCTCAGCGGAAAGGTGTGTGGAGACGAGGAGGAAAGAGCTGTCACATGCGGAATATTTCCTGACAACTTGTTTCCACAAAGTTTTCCTCAATGAATATAAATGAAATAATATGAATGTCATAATGAACCCACTTTTATTTAACTACTTTTTGAGTTGTGTAGGCTTAGCTTACTGTATATTCAAGCACAATTACATTACGAGTTTTAAATGTGTTCAACTAGCGGAACTCGTTTCAATTACACAATTTTACTATCAACGTAGCCAAGCAACTCAATTGAATAAATAGCCTGTTAGCTCATTCGCTAATTTCACAGGAAGTTAGCCTTCAATGCGTAACATGCTAACTTCCTCTGGCATACAGTAAATAAAAAATCTGTTCTTACAGGGAACGTTTTCTCCGTTTTGAAAGCCCATGGACTTACTATTGTAATAGTGGGCAACGTAAGAATATCTGGAGTGTAGTCTAATGCTTTGGCCGACAGGGAGCTTCACCATGTCTTCACCATGAGCCTGGGTCTTCCGAGTGTCCCTGAGCTGTGGAGGACGTCCTGCCTCGTTCCTGTACCAAAGACGCTCTGTCCCTGTGTGGCTAGAACTTGAAAATTGCAAGTTTTTAATTAAATTTATGTTTATAAAAATAAACATTTTTGTTATTCTAATATGTTGAAATTTTCACAAAATGTAATTTCCCCATGGGATTAATACATTTTTCTGACTGTTTGATTGATAATAAATGGTTTGCATTTGTACACGGTGTTAATAAGTGGAAAACATTTCCCTTCTAAGACCCATACGTTTGTGTCAAGTATCATCCCAGTCTCCCCTCTTGTTACTGACCTGAATACACTATTACCAGTCTTATTATGTTCTTTACAACACATCATTTGAGTAGAAATAGTTAAAGATGGTAACAGAAAGTAGTCAATGGTTAGCCGGATTTGTATTTTTCTGATTGTCTCAAATGACCATTTCTGGCTTCCACAATCAACATGTGACACACAGACACGGACCCACTCTTATTACGTTCAAATGGAGATTATACCCTTGGGTTATCCCCTCAGGCCAATTAGCCCTGATAAGTCCTTCAGCAGGAAGTGAAAGAGCGCCTGGCTGGGAGTTTCCCCCTCTCGTTAGCCTCTTATCTCTCAGCTCCTACTGTTAGCAAACCTATGAGCGCAAGGGAGCAGCCATCGTTTTAATAAGCACCACATGGGAGGCTGACCTGCGCTGTGGGTAGCAGGCAAATTAATTCTGGTCATTTTAGTACGGGTGAAAAACTGTGAAATCAAACTCCATCATTAAAAGATAAACAGTAGGGGGTAAGAGTTTTGAACTGTGTATCATTTAACCACACACACACACACACACACACACACACACACACACACACACACACACACACACACACACACACACACACACACACACACACACACACACACACACACACACACACACACACACACACACACACACACACACACCACACACACACACACACACACACACACACACACACACACACACACACACACACACACGGAGTTTGTCAAGGATGAGAAATGCTAGTCAAGATCGACACGCTGCATTTTTTTCTGCCTTCCCGCTTGCCTCTCTGTTTTTCGCAGGCGCTCAGTTGTTGCTCCGATAGGCAGCAGGATGCAACGGCTTCATTAAAGACAGCTCACACGGATGAGGACTTTTACACGGTTTTGATCCCAACATGAATGCAGTAAGGACAGCAGACACTCCTCTTGCACTTTCTCAGCTGTGCTCGTGTATCACAGTGTACTCACTACAGAGGTCTCCTTCGTCATCGCCGAGCGGACAGTCTGTGCTGAAGTCACACAGCTTGTCCAGGGGGATCCCCGGCCCCTGGTGGCAGTGGTACTGGCCCTCCAGGGTGACGTTTGGGCTGGGAGGGGGCGCTGGAAACAAGGGAAGGAAAATAAAGAAAGTTGTATTTATGAGAGCGTAGCACGTTAATGGACTTCAATATAAAAGAGCCAGAGTTAGCAAAAATGCTAATTAACAACTGTAGTCCCTAGATACAAAACAAAGAATACAACTCCACTGTTGTGCAATAACAATTGTGTGCAATATGTAAATGTATTACGAATGTTAGTTGTACAATTGGAATATATATGTATTTTTAAAATTTTTAAATATTATGTGCATGCCCTTTCTAATAGGGTTTTCTTTGTGTGTACATTTCCCCTCTCTAAATCAATGTCATTTGTAAATTAAATCTGTAAATCAGATTCTGATTCTGAAGAAAAGAGGAAAATGTAAGTGACAATAAACTGATATGAAAAAACATTTCAAGGTTGAAAAAAACTAAATACATAATTCAACATGTCATATTATGATTGAGATGGGTCATTTTAATGGAATACATATAGGGATCTTGTTAATGGCAGGTGGTATGCTATTTTAAAATGTAATATAGGTGATAGGCCCTGATGCAAATGCCACTGTCAGCCCTCTGTTTAGTGAAGTCATTACAAGCTATTGCAAATCCTAAAACATAAAAAATGATGTAACTATGATGACATTTGTTTGTCATTTTATTAAATCAAACCTGTAATTGACAAGTTAGTAAAAGAACACTCAATTAAACAATGGATATGTGCTGATAACTGAGCATAATATAGATAGTGACATTTAATTAAATAAAACTGTTAAAAATGGCCAAATGTCGGGTTACTGGGAAAGTCCTTATAGACAAATAAGAAAAGCACAGACTAAACATTCCCTCAGAAGACATCCATTTCCCTACACTGTGCAGTTAGGAAATGAAACGACTGAAAAATCTACCTTTAGAGCCAGAAAACAGCCTCAGAGTTAATTTATTGAACATAACAGCTAGATTTATATGTTGGACACAAAACACAAATCAGTAGCTGAGGGATAACATTACTTACACACAGTAGAACATAGTTACAGCTACATGAAAGTGCATCAGTCAGTAAACCCTGTATGACACGCTGTAGCAGCATAAATAACTTTGGGCTGCGTAAGCATCTGGCTCTGAGTACAGTGCGTATCCATCAGCGGAGGAACACCAAAAACAATGACCTATATACTGTAGCAGACACACACACACACACACACACACACACACACACACACACACACACACACACACACACACACACACACACACACACACACACACACACACACACCACAACACACACACACACACACACACACACACACACACACACACACACACACACACACACACACACACACACACACACACACAGACAGATCCCCCGTGTCGACACCTCAACTGTAACCCGGGACATTTGCATATCTATGCAAATCAGAGGGGGGATATCTCTAGGTTGTGAAAACTAACTGCCTACCTCCACTTAAATCCTCAGATGCTGATAAGTAAAGAGAACAAAACCAGCAAAGTGTGGAAAAAAGTGTCCTCTGATGGGGATCTGCGTTTTCTCCCTCTCTTGTAGCAACACAAAAATAGGAGAGATTGTTATCGTGAGTGACTGGCTCCGCTTACTGTAGTTCGTATGGGCTCAGAACAGTCTCATAATACACACATGCACACAGAAGGATTCACACTTGTATTTCCGGATCCACACTTGTGTTTTTCAATGCACACACAAATGTGTTCCGTTTCATATACATGGAAATAAAATCCAAACACAGAAAAAAGTTTTACAGATGTATTTTTGATCCTCACATATTTGTTTTCCATGTAAAACCTCTGCACCTGCAAACACAACCCGCTTTCTGTGCACGGAGCGCTGTGCATTCGTGTGTGGGTTTTTTGAGACTCCCTTGACGGTCAGTAGATTTGTACTTGTAATTTTTTCTATCTATAGCCAATCAGATGTCTCCTCAATTCTAAGCCAATCACATGAGCGCGCCCTCACGAGGGTATGATTTCTTGGTTCATGACGTAGCGCTTCATGTACGCATTTTGCGCTGTCCGGTCAGCTCGCTAAACAGAGGGCGGAGCTTCAGGTGATCATGCAGAGCTGCGTGTCTCCGTCAGACTCAGCAGCTGATCTGATCTCTCTCTCGCGTCCGGTTATACTTCACTCGCGTTTATGTCCATATCAATCAGACCCAGCTCTCCTGATCGGCCTTTATAGAGAGCACCGTTCAAACTATTAAGAGTGAGTATCGGCCGATAATGACCGGCGGGGCTCCCCCCCCCACAGTGCACTGCTCGATTAGGCTAAGCTAACCTGTAGCTGCTCCCTCCACACTCACAACAACTTCATACAGACATAAATAAAGCAGCTGTATTCACCACACAGGAAACACACATTTAAAACGGTTTTGCCTCCTGTTTTTGTGTACACAAACATTCATCAATGGTTCGGAAAGTGGCGCTGTACCTTAATAATATAAAGGCTTGTATTTGCGTGCATTTCCTGTTCGGAAAGTGGCGCTGTACTGAGAGTGGAGGTGTCCTGACATTAGCGCCTGCAGGCAGGCTCCATGGACCTGTCAGCTCCGGACAGCGCAAAATGCGTACATGAAGCGCTACGTCATGAATGCAAGAAATCTACACTCGTGGGGGCGCACTCATGTGATTGGCTTAGAATTGAGGAGACATCTGATTGGCTATAGATAGAAAAAATTACAAGTACGAATCGGCTGACCGTCAGGGGAGTCTCAAAAAACCCACACACGAATGCACAGAAAGCGGTTTGTGTTTGTAGGTTCAAAAATACATATGTAAGACTTTTTTCTGTATTTGAATTGTATTTACATGTGTATGAAACGGAACACATTTGTGTGTGCATTGAAAAACACAAGTGTGGATCATGAAACACAAGTGTGAATCCTTCTGTGTGCATGTGTGTATTATGAGACTGTTCTGAGCCCATACGTTTGCCCTTGATCTGCAATATGTAGATGTGTTCTCTGTTCAGACGGTGTGATAACGTTGGAGACCAGGACAGGCGGCGTGGAGCATCATTCTGTTAGCTGGGCTCACACGATAGGCGGTAATGCTACAGTCATTTTAACACAAAGTTCGTAATGAGTGCGCTCTTTATTATCAGTTTGCATTATATTCAGGATGATGCACCTTCAGAAGCACTTTTCTCAAGATCAGACGTAGGGTGATACGCTCACAGATGTGGCAGGACAAGATTAAGTGGAGCATAAATCAACAAGAAAAACATTTATGACGTTGTGGGTTGTAGGGGAATAAACAAAACAACAAAAGTGTCAAACCCCATTAATCAGTGGTGTCACTAATGTATCTGGATGTTGCTTTTCGTAAAGCACCAGAGCTCCTAGACAACAACCAAGATAGGACAAAACAATATTACGATTTTGAAGATTGAAGAAATTATGGCAACTTTAGCAGTTCTAGGAATTCACCCTTTTTCTCACATGCCTCAACGGTAAACAAAGAATTGAAGTAAATGGCGGCCTAGTTTTACAAAAGCAAAAGTGTTTTAAATAATCTATTTCCAAACTTTAACAGAATACAATCAAAAACAAATGTATCCAGTGGTACAGTAAGCTCACTGTTTCTCTTTATATCACATGGAATAAGTCACACTTGATCAGGCTTTCCTTTGTGTATACACTTTGAGTGCATACGTGCCATAACGATTACAAGTATTGCAAATTGCTCCCCAACAAAAGTTGATTATCGAGCGATGGACACAGCAGCTGTTGGGATTCCACCGGTGAACAACCCACTGTACAAAAAGACTTCTTTTTCACCAAGTATACCGCTAACTTGTCGTTGGGATAATCGGTTATTTGAGCAGTCTGAAAGTAAGGATTTGGTACGACAAACGATATGTTTCTTCTGACTGCACAACAGCCATATTTGATTTGTCTGTCCTGTAAAAATGATGACTTAACACAGTACAATAATAATAATAGCTTGGATATATATAGCGCCTTACATGAGACCCATGGTCGCTTTACAAAGAAGAACAGGAGTAGAAACAAACAGAACAAAAGGCAGTCAGACAAACAGTCAGACAGACAACACAACAAATAGATTAGGGGCCAAAGGCCTTGGCAAACAGATGGGACTTGAGGGCCCTGTTGAATGCGTCAAGCGTGGGGATGTTGGGCTGCCACACTGAAGGCTCTGTCCCTGAAGGTTCGCAAAATATAGTATATATATTATAGTACATATCCCTGAATTGATCCAAATTGACACACAACATTGGATTGTACATCCTTGGTTGTGTGAGAGCTCTTAATGGATAATACAGCTATTCTGATTTTCCTTTATGCTGTTTTGGATGTTCATACTCGCCTTGGAGCTATGCTAGAAAATCAAGTTTCTACATACATTTCAGGGTATAGAGAGTGAGTATTTGATGTACAATGTTGTGGGTAAAGTATTCCTTTAAAAAGGCAATATTATGCTTTTTGGTGTTTCCCCTTTCCTGTAGTGTGATATAGGTTTGTGTGCATGTAAATGGTTTGCAAATCTCTAAAATCCCAAAGTTCCCTCCAGAGGGAGTTTCTCTCCCACACACTCCCCCCTGCCTAAAATACCTCCATTTGACTCCTTTGTTTACATAGTGACATCACTGCGTAACTCCTGATTCTATTGGCTAGCGCTCCAACCAGAGTTCCCGTTAGAATATTTTTCGCCGGTCAACATGTCGTTAAAGTTTAAATCTTCCGGACAAAATGAGAAAAGTGCTGGTCAAAGGACTTCTTTGTTATTTATTGAGCTTTAAAACAAATTGATATGATTCGATAAACAAACTAATTATAGTAGATTAACTACATTATTCAAAAGTGAACAGTAACTTACAATAACACGGGAATAATAAACGGAGCGCTCTCCCTCTCCTGACAGCTCATCAGTATCATGCAGCTCGCGGATCAGTAATGAGTGACCCGACAGTAAAACTAAACATATCTATAACTAGTTACGGTAGTTTGAGAGGTCATTAGCTACGTGTGATATTCTAACCTGAAGTGTGTGTTTTGCTCCGCTCACCGCTGCAGGTGATCATGCAGAGCTGCGTGTGGACTCGTCAGCAGCAGCTGATCTCTCTCTCCTGTCAGATTAGACTTCACTCGATATGTCCATATCGATCAGATCCAGCTAGTTCTAGTTAATGATAGGACTACCTGCTTATTAAAAGACACCTAAACAATAAGTGTCGCTATGCAACCGGGTGAGGCCGCAAAGTATAGCGCAGCATTATGCATTTGTTTACATGCCCACCGGAACCCGAGGCATTACCAACAGATCAACGCACAATCAACCCATACAGGACATCTCTTTCTCCACATTAAGTGTTAGACATTAGAATTGACTATTCTTGTCTGTCACATACTCTTTTGTCTGTCACATAAATGGTGCAAGTTGTGCAACTGATGTGGTATTGCGCTAAACGGAAATTATTTTGAACGGACACTTTGACCAGAGAGATTTAGATTTGCTGGTCTTCAGCATATTTTACCGGTCGTAGTCCGGTAATTACCGGCTAACGGGAACTCTGGCTCCAACACCTTGTACATGATCCTCAGGGGCAGGACATCTCTAAGCAGTTGACCAATCACAACAGAGCCGGCCAGCTATCCAATCAGAGCAGCCTGGGCTCTGGTTTCAGACAGAGGGTGAAAGAGGTGCTGCAGCACAGGCAGTATGGACATGTGTCAAAGTCATGGTCAAAGTAGAGGCACTAAATACAACTATGAACCTAAAATGAGCGGTATAGGGCCCCTTTAATGATACCGTTTTTTCGTGTTGCTGCAAACTTAACAGGTTTGATCTACATACAATTTAAGATCAACCACTAAAATATACATTTCCCAGGGTTAAATGTGTGGGTTATTATATGTAATTGAATGTGTTATGTAAAGTGTGTCTGCTCAAACTATAAAGCAAAAGTGGAATTAATGACCCGCTCAGGAAATATGTAATGTAAAAAGTTTAAGCACACAAATAAAGTACTCAGTTCCAGTAATGACACCAGTTACTTACTGCCACTCTTAGGTAGTTAGACAGAAGTTACTGTCTAGTCATAATGCAGTACAAGGTAAAACATTACACAGCTACAGAAGGCCAGATTTGCAGCACACTGAAATACTTTCGGTCACTGTGGTTCGAAAACCTTAAGCAACAGGGGAAAACAGAGTCAACCCAATAGAGTCGAAATAGGGGGTGGCATTTTGTATTGGACAAAAACACATCGGCTATGGGCCTCCCACACTCTACTATTGGGACAGAGCCTTAATGGAGACACATTAACCAGTCGGTGAATAGCAAGATCAAAATTCTTTGAAAACATAGAAGCCGGAGTAAATTACTTGGATAATGAATATCCTTTTATGACATTGCTGCGCTGCTAACTTTGAATAGTCTTTTTTACATCTAAAAGCTCGCACACGTGACAAAAGAGCACAGAAAAAGGCTAATACGTCATGTTTTATGCTTGTGGTTTGTTACCAAATGTTTGAGTATAGATATGGTCTTGCTATGTGTCACGTGCAGCACACACATTATGCATCCATTGTGCTCAGTGGCTTCCTCTCTGAATAATACTGACACCGCCAGCAAGAACAATTTATCAAGTCAGAAAATAAGTCAGCTAGACTTCGGTGAAACTTTCAGGCAAGGTATGTCAATTCATCGATTTGTCTTAGTTTGATGTCAGTGGAGTAAAAAGTGTATCAAATTGGAGGTGTTGCTGCATTTTAAGGTCCCACAGCAGTGGATCCAGACATGGCCGCTGCACTCCTGGCCTACCACAGTTCTTAAATCACACTTGTCAGATTGTGAAAACAAATGGGTCAGTAGGGGATGAATTGCCTGTAGGAGTAAGGGAGTGTTGTTATCCGTGTGCTCAGGGGGGTTGGCTTTGTGAGGAGAATGAGGTGTCAGTGGAGAGGGCACAGCAGCCTCTGATAAATGACAAACAGAAAGGCAAACATGGGAATCCAGGTACTTGTTAGAAACCGCTAAATGGCACAACGTCAACTGCATTGACGTTAGAAAAGAATGAAGAAGGTTATTTCCTCAACGACATGTTGGATTGAGAAGCGTTTCATCTCTCGCAGGTATACCCACTAACTTGCATTATGTAAACAGCTGTGCAGAAGTGGCACAGCTCATTTAGTATCAAGAAGTATCAAGCTATTGTAACTGATATGCCGCTGACAACATAAAAAGGAATATTATTTCCGGTGTATATGACGAGTGTTTCAAAGGTGTAAGGGAAGAAAAAACAAATCCACAAGACATTGAAAGAAAGCTTTCATCCCGCAACAAAGCGGAACCTATTCAGAGATCAACAAAAGACACAGTTTTTCAGTCACACGGAAATAAATGCTGTAAATAAATTGACACATTAAGTCGAAGAAGCGAAGACATACTCTCCTGTGTCAACTCACATGTGTTTGCTTTTTGAAACCGCACATTATTATTTCTGATAGACACCTGAAAAAAGAATAACCACAGTATGTCATTCAGATCCCAGAACAGACACGTTTAATCCCTAAATATTGTCAGCTACCTCACTGTCTTTCTCAGGGCCCACTGGGTTTCAGAGTCAGATTTGCAGGTCGGCACTGACATTGATCTCCTGTTAAGACAACAAGACAAACATCCTGCTGTTTACTGTACGGCTCAGTTTGTTGCTTTTTAACGAAATGTCAGGAAGCCATCAGTCACTAATGTCTCGCCTACCAGGATTCATTGATGGGAACTCTCAGGGGATAATTGCTAAACAATTACCAAGTAACCAGATAAGAGTTAATTAGAGCAGCCAAATGCTATCGATGCAGGCTGTTAAAGATGGTGCCCAGTTTCACTTGTCTATCATTGTTAGAGAGTGGCAGGGCTCAGACTCTCAACCCTAACCCTAAAAGATAACCGATTGCTGCATTATCATGATTATGTCAATCCCCTACTCTACTACATACATGTCATGTATCTCACTGTTATGATCTGCTCTCGGTTATTATCAGCTCGTCCCCACCTCCTGCTCTACAGCTGATTTAAAAATAAAACCTCATATCATCTCGGGGGACATTCAGCTAAAAGCGGAGAGACAACAAGTGTGTTAGAATGAGAGACTGCCACATGCTGTTTCTACCAGTACAGGATGTGTAAGGCTTGTTTTTGGTAGTGGTTGTATTCTGCAGCCTGACGGTGTCACTCAGACTCAGCACCTACATGATAAACATCATTTTCTTTTACAATGTGCATACGTGTGAGTAGGGAAAATGTACATGAATTCCTATAACTGTCAAATACGCTATGCTATGATTCTGTGTTGATCACTATCATCTGTTGCCAGGTAGAGTCTCCAGTTGTAGCTGTTTTGTTAAGCTGCTATCTATTTTTTGAGTTCACTTGGAAGTAATGCAGTAAATATTTGTAGGGTTCTTTTGTGAAAGGGAGATTACTACCTGTTGGCAGACATTATTGCATAGTTAGAGACATCAAATCAAATTTATTTATATAGTACATTTATAAACGATTTTTGGTCGCGCCAAAGTGCTGTACATATAATAAAATTAGCCTACAGTAGAGACACTTTACAGCAAATACAACAGCACAGATTGTTCAGAATATCAGTATGAGAAAAACGACACCCTCTATCCTTAGACCCTCTGTCCTTAGACCCTCTGTCCTTAGACCCTCACATTGTACAAGGAAAAACTTCCAGAGAAAACCCACAGTTTAAAGGGAACATGGCAGAAACCTCAGGGAGAGCAACAGAGGAGGGATCCCTCTCCCAGGACGGACAGACGTGCAATAGATGCCGTGTGTAAATCGAAGAGAGAATACATTTTACAGCATATAGACCGAATGTTAGGAAATGCATGTGTCTGTAATAAGAAGATGAATCCATGAGGAGGTCAGCTACAATCCTGTGGAAGCCATCAGGGAAGCAGCATGACGAGACCCAAGGCAGGACCGCAGAGACATGCTCATCTAAATGTGGTTGGTGTCATTATGCTACGGCCATTACATTTTGCAATCAACATTTACTACATAATGACACGTTTAAGCAGGTTTTAGCTTGAGTCTTGTTTTTCCTTTCTTCACTTTAGAAAATCCCTTTCATCATATCACCTGCCAGTGTCTTCATTCCATCTGCTTCCAGGATTAACATCAAATCACATTTCACTTACAAGATCAACAGCATCAGGAATGACATGAGACTAATGTAGGCAATACAATAGACAAGATGCCCAACGTTTTGTGTCAACTGTTTTGTCTTAAAATTGTAAACAAAAATCCGATGAAATCCATGGATAAGATCAATGAAGAGGGTGTCACATAGTGGCTCCAAAGTCTGATGATTAAACGCAGATGTATCTCACCACTAGCTGCTCCCAATCCTCCCCACCCCCTGGTCTACAGCTGATTTAAAAAAGGATACTGCCATGTACTTTTTTTTTTAACCAGGCAAAATGTACAGAAATTCCTACAACTAAAAAATACATTCCAGTTACAGATGATTGAACAGAATGAACAGATATGTATCATGCTATGGTTATTTCTTTACCACCTAAATCATGGGACCTTTTGCCGGGTACATTCTCCAGTTTTGAGCTAATTTGTTGGGCTGCCTAGGAAGTGATGCAGTGTACATGTCTAGGGCTTTTATTGTGAAAGGGAGATTGCTACATGTTTGCAGACGTAATTTTATAGTTGTATACATGTTCATAAAACACAAATCTCAATGTGGATTGTGTCATTATGCTACAACTATTCAATGTGCATTGAATCAGGACAGCAGAAAGCCTGCACACCTTCCGGCGCAGACTGAAAACTCATCTCTTTCGACTTCACTTCGAGCGATAGAATTACTAACAAGGCACTTATATACTAATAAAGGTATATTAGTATAATGTGTTTCAGTTAAACACATTGTTCTCGCATCTTCTAATATCAGTTGAGCCTGTTTTAAAGATGGGTTTTCACTAAAGTTGTGTTTATCCTCCTCTTCAGAAAATCCCTTTCGGCCTAATTTTTCAATTGTCTCTCAGGCCATCTGCTTCCAGGACGAAAAAAACCAAATCAGGGAACATTTTGCTTACAAGAGCAACAGCTATGTAAAGTGTTTAGTCTTCAGCTTGTTAACAAAATAATAATCCAAACAAATCCATGAACCAAATGATCGCAGAGGGTGGCTTGAAAGTCAAGAACAATTTGATTGGTGTAAAGTGTGATTTATGGTCATTAAGCAGACATGGCTCAAACAAAGGTATCATGGTTTTGGTCTAAGCACAGGAACTACAAAGTGGTGGGCTGTATTGAGGGCTCTCCCTTTTCACACACTGCACCAGCTGAAAGCAGGTCAACACATAACATTCTAGCTTTTTCACATAACAGCGTCATGCATATACAGTTTGGGATTCGACTGATATGGAGGTCTCGCCCCTTCGGGATATCATGAGATCACACACAGCGGCTTCTCTGTCCATTTGCATAAAGCTTTTGCTATGGATGGTGGACAATGCTTGTAGATTTGAATGCAGACAGACGTGTCCTTGTTAGCTGCAGCCTTGATTCGTGCAGAGGGTAGACCGTTCTCAAATTAATATGCCTTTTTTGCTTTCCTACGGATGAGCGAGCATGTCACTCATATCCTCAAATCCCTCTGTGTGCTCTGAAACAACAAAAAAGCTGACTGAAGAAATGTCTGGCTTGGAATGTGCGCCTGTGTGTACGGAATGGAAGAAGGGAAATACAGAAGGAAAAGAAGACTTGATTGAGTCTAGCATATAAATGAGCAGCAGTAGTTAAAACCCATTTCTGCACATTCAGCTGTGTGTATTCTTTACCCTCACAAGCCAACATGGAGGACTGTTCCATGTCATGTGGGAGGAAAACCTCAAGGGACCCGAGCAAGGGCCGCATCGCTATCTCGCCACCGCACTGACGGCACAATCTGGAGATATTCATGGAGATTTACAGTGGGCGGGATGCTGAAGATGGATGCAGCTGAGTGTTCCACTGGACAGTCAGCAGGACAAGAAGTATTCGCTCATGAAATTCAATTAACTGCTCACAGACACGCTCGATTGGTCAGAGCACTGCCCAATCACTATAACTATCTGTCATCTGACAGCGGCACACACAAGAGCAGAAAGGTGGAGATAAAAAATGGAAATAATGTCCTAATGTCTATTCTACATTCAAGACACGTAAAAGGCTACTTTGTTCATGTGACGCTGCCATTGTTATATTACACAAACATGAACATCAATCTGGATAATAATTGGTTTCCATGTATTTTGTAACCTCTGCGATGTATATTTATCAATGTACCAGATCCAATATAATGATCTCCTTTGCTTCACAAGGTTTGTTGAGTTCATTTCCTATCTGTGTTAAGAGCATGGAGAGAGGATTCTTGCAATAAAATATACTGTAGAGCAGGGGTAGCCAACACGGTGCCCGCGGGCACTCAGTCGCCCGCAGGGGCAACGTGAGGCGCCCGCCGGGCACGTTCTAAAAATAGCTCGTCAAGAAAATCCAAAATGTATAAAATACACAAAACAAAAAAGGAAATGTGATTAAAAGAATCTACCCTATGCATAAACGAAACCTAAATCATAGCGAACTCTATCTACTTACTACAACTCTATATCTATCTAACACCCCTCCTCCCCCCACCCCCACAATGAATATCGACTAATCACGTTCTTGCTTGATTTGCGGAACCAGCGTTGCAGTCGGGAAGAAAAGCCCGTTGATTTTCCTTCTGGCAGAATCTACACATCAGCCCCATTGAACAGCCTATCATGCAGCCTATACAGCACATGAAGGGCAGAGCTTTACTCTGTGTGTTGTAACTTGCATATATATTTATTCCACTTGACGCACATGTCCCGTTTGTGTCCCCCCACTTTACAATATGTTTATTATTATTTTTTAACCCAAGCCGTCATCGCCACGGAGGAGCACACAGCCTGGTTGGGTTCCGATAATCCAAAAATCAGCTCCTAAATTCTAACCCTATCTCCTATTCCTTGACCTCTGAGTGAAACGTCACGGGGTTAAGGGATAGTGGATAGGAGAATTCAAAAGGACTTAGGAGAAGAGACTGGGGTACTTTAGAGAATCCGACTGCACTTTCACTATGCGACGTGTTTATGATGCGCCAGCGGATGTCATTTTGTGCGTCTGCTGCTGTGGGGAAACTATGGAAACTACAGTTTTCTATACAGCGGACTACAACATGGATGTTTAATAAGAACGAGGGACTACTGTAAACTCATCTAGAGACTCTGCACCGCGCTCTGATGCTGTTGCTTTATGCTTTATGAACGTGGACAACAGAGAAACATCACATCACCATTCAAACATCTTTTAAAAGTTGAACAAACTCCACACAGCTCAGTGAAATGTTGACTTTATTTGATCATTTCAGTAAAAACTAACGTTCATATTTCTCTCTTTGATTATAATACTGATGAATGTTCAAAACAAAGCAACTTACCACATATGTTTTAAAATGCTTAATAAGCACCGTAACGTTCATGATATCATTTCACGGTCATAATCGGTTGTTTCCGTGAACGGCCGACTGTTGAGTGACGGCAAATGCTGCGGCTGCAATGCATTGTGGGGCAGCATTTTCTCCTCTCCTTTTGTCAAGGGAGGTTCAGTGGTTCCTAAGCTAAAGGAGGTTATAAAGGAAGTTTGAAACCTCCTTTCCTTTCATTTGGAGAATTGGAACGGCACTTATCATGGCTGCCACTGAGGGACTTCCGGGTCATTTCACTTGGTTAGGAAGGTTCCTAAGCTAAATGGACTATTGGAACGCAACCTGTGTGTGTGTGTGTGTGTGTGTGTGTGTGTGTGTGTGTGGCCTAGCATTAACATACTTGTGGGGACCTAAATCTGTTTACATAGTCACGTGTGGGGACTCGCCGCCCTTATGGGGACAAATTGGAGGTCCCCATGAGGGGAATCATTAATTTTAGGGTGAAGACTTGGTTAGGTTTAGGGTTAGGGTTAGGGTTAGGTTAAGGGTAAGGGTTAGGGTTAGGCATGTGTTGGTTATGGTTAAGGTTAGGTTAAGTCTCCAGGAAATGCATGTAAGTCAATGTAATGTCCCCGGAAGTGATGTATACATGGTATGTGTGTGTGTGTGTGTGTGTGTGAGCACCCCTTTATCTATTTAATATAGATAAAGTAAGAAATCATTCCAATGTGTACAATAGGACAGTACAAAAAACAGTTTAAAAGGGGAGTGATTAGTAAAATATGCATAAATAAAAAGAAAGAATGCTAACTAGGTAACATAAGATAAGAATAAACAAGTTTGAATGATTTGTTATTGGTTGTGATCATATTCTAAAGATGTTTGGATTGTTGAAAAGTATACAGCTCTCTTTCATCTGAGTGTTGAGAGCTGTATCCATACATTCATTTTGTGCTCAAAGTGCACTCCATTGAAGCATTTCACTTCAACATTTAAAAAAAAATCTTCCCGGGGGTACATGCCCCCGGACCCACCTAGAGGAGGTGAGGTCCCCCCTAGAGGAGGTGAGGTCCCCCCTGGGGGATGTGAGGCCCCCCCTAGAGGATGTGAGGCCCACCCCCAAATAAAGCAGGTTAAAATAATTAAATTGTATACATGTTATTTGAGTAAACACTGAAAACGGGTCCCACAGACCCAGACCCAAACAGCACACAAAGGTTAAAGGTCAGCATATAATAATGTTAAAATGTGATAAATATATACACTGCAAAGCCCCCGACTTGTTTTATTTTTTGAAAGTAGCCCTCATCCTAAAAAAGGTTGGTGACCCCTGCTGTAGAGGCTAATAATGAGCTCATTTCCACATGATGAGTTCACTGACACTAAAGCCAGTTCTCTTTATAAGTACTCACCTAAGCACTTTGAAGTCAAATCGAGTTAATTCAACAGGGGGCAAGTGACCTCATTCTAGACATACATGCAACCTGCAGATAGCAGGAGCTATACAGTATTACAGTAATATAAAGCACATGGTCTACAGCAGTGGTTCTCAACTGGTCAGGCCTCGGACCCACTTTTTACTTGGTCAATACATCGCGACCCAACATTTTGAAGCACTCAAATCTATTCAACAAAAAATCTTGCTGTAATATATACGCTTTTCAGCATACAATATTAATAAAAGTGAAGTACAGTACTATCCCTTCACAGAACTAAAGTATGCTTTTAAAAAAGGTTTAATGAGATGATGGAATTAAAGCTGAACTATATAAAAAGGCACGCATGCTGAAAACCCAACCCCAGCTGGGGGGTCTGGGGGGATTCTCCCCCAGGAGATTTTTAGAAATACTAACATAAACTATGCATTCTGGTACACTCTGAGAAGAAAATAAATAGATGTATTACTACCCGACATGTTAATAATATTTTATGTCATTGTTTGTTTTTCACTTTGTTCTGACATCTTGCCGCGAGAAGAGTAAAGAGGAGATAGTCTGTGTGACTTACTTTAAATTGTGGGTAAGGGGAGCTCCCATTGTTCTGTGACCTGTCAATCATCAAACCGGGGGTCATATTTCATTATGTGTTCATTTTTATCTGAAGTTGTACCCATGGATGTATAAAGAAGAGTTCTACCGCAAAGTTATTCTCCGTGGGGACTTCCGGCAACAATCTTGATTCTGATTGGCCAGAAGACTCGAAAAAACATCAGCAAAGATATTTTATTGAGAAGATGATCACTATGTGACAGAAGTTTTCAAAACCGTTTATGGTCTCCGTTACTTCCAGTCCAACGCCGACTGCATGCACAGCGTAAGAAAATCGGGCCTTCAAAATAAAAGTTGGACTTTTTACCCAAAAAAAAAAAAACATTTCCAAATTTTTTTTTTCAATTTTTTTTTTCTTCACTCACATCCGCGACCCACTTGAAACGGGTCCGCGACCCACTTTTGGGTCGCGACCCACCAGTTGAGAACCACTGGTCTACAGTATATAGTGCATGGTGCAGGTGCATTGAGGGCATGTCCAACTCCACAGCATATCATTACCAAAGTGAGACCCAAGGCGTAAAGGGGTTGTACTTTGTCTTTTAGTTAATCATTTATGTGTTAAGGGTGAACCATAAACCAATCAATGTCATCCTCTTTTCCCTTTAAAGGCTAGACGTGCCTGAGAAATTTGAGTTTTTCTGCTGCAACAAACGGATCTGATTGTGTGTGAAGTATGAGTGCTCAAACGGACCCGATACAAAAGCAGCAATGCTCTCTACCATTAACAACTCAATTTGACGGCATATCAGCAAATGCACTGATAACCTATTTAAATGAGGAGGAGGAGGAGGAGGAGGAGGAGGAGGAGGAGGAGGAGGAGGAGGAGGAGGAGGAGGAGGAGGCAGAGCAGTATTGCTGTAGGCATACCTTTTAATTTCAAATATTCACTCACTAAATATACTGTGCAACTTGCTTTAGAAAATGGTTCTACAATCAATTTTGCTTGATAAATTAGTACCCCAACAATGCACTGGGACAGAACATTTCCTACTTACACAATGTTAATGCTAAATGTAAAGATAACAACTGCTATTTGTATGAAGCAAGCAATACATCTGCACTGCAAGCTACTTTTCCAGTTGTAGAAAAGGGCCCTACAAGTTTATATTCATGTCGGCAGCTTGAGGTGCTTTTGGACACTGGTGCCTTGAGCTTATGCCAATTTGGCAGAGGTGGAAGTAAGTCCTACATGTGCAAGTCATGAGCAAGTCTCAAGTCTTGACCTACAAGTCTCAAGCAAGTCCCAAGTCACTGTGGTGAGAGTCAAGCAAGTCAAGTCAAGTCATTGCTCATGTCAAGCAAGTCACAAGTCAAGTCCAACACAATTCTGATGAATAACCCCATGCAGTTTCCGCATTTAAATCAGTTAAAATATTGTGGTTATGAAAAGTTTTGTTTTATTTTCAACATAAACAGCAATGGAGAGTGGGGCGCTGAAATGATAACCCTATAAGTTCTAAAAGGGCTCTAAAGTGATAACAGGAGTAACAGAAATATTTTACATCAACATGTTAAGCCTCCTGCCTGGCTCCCCTTCAGCAGGGTCACATCAATCCTCCATGGTCTGTACAAGGTGCTCCCATATGACACTGTGTCATTGTTTTCCTAACTGTGTCTGTGCACAAAGAAATATTGCATCAAAGCCAATACAACGGAATAGTGTACCAGGGCGCATGATATGTGTGGGTGTGTGTGTGTGTGTGTGTGTGTGTGTGTGTGTGTGTGTGTGTGTGTGTGCAGACAGTGCGGCATTAAGATTAAACGCATTTATTTCATTTGATTTTGGAACACCCACATATAGAGTTGGCCAGATGTGTGTAAATTACTGTTCATGGTAATGTGAAAACAAATGTTTGTCAGAAACACACCGAACACACACACACACACACACACACACACACACACACACACACACACACACACACACACACACACACACACACACACACACACACACACACACACACACACACACACACACACACACACACACACACACACACACACACACACACACACACACACACACACACACACACACACACACACACACACACACACACACACACACGAGCAGAGCAGAGCACAAACACACACACATATCATGCGCCTAAGCGACCGGACCAACACAACACATCCTCACTCCCAGGTCGGCCTATGTTGATGTTATGTCAAGTCCCCTGTGTCGGCATTTTCCAACGCAAGGGGATGGCCCTTAGCCTATGTCCATAGGCTTCTACATAGCTCCCTAAACGTATATTGTAGACGACTTGAGATCGCGAGTCGAGATACAGTATCTTTTTTTTTTCATTGCCCTTTAGAGCCTCCGTACAATACAAAAACAAAGTCCTTTCGAGTCATCTGTCTCAAGTCAAGTCATGTCTCAAGTCATGAATACCAAGTCAAAGTCAAGTCTTTTATCAATGTTAGTCAAGCAAGTCTCAAGTCCAACAATATGCAACTCGAGTCTGACTCGAGTCAAGTCATGTGACTTGAGTCCCCCACCTCTGCAATTTGGTTCCGTTGACATGTTCCCTATCTTAGTTTCAGGTGTTACTGTTAGCATGCTAACACTTGCCAATTAGCACTAAACGGAGAACACAAGTATGCCTTAGGCTGATGGGCATGGTACTAATTTAGTCATAAACCTTATTATATATTCTGATGGTCAATGGTGGAGCTAGATCAAAGTTCAGGTGAAGATCAGAGTCATTACAATGTATCCCCAGGGAGGCATTAATGTCTGTATCGGAATTATGAGAACCATCCAATTGTTCAACCCAGTCTCACGGCATTTCGTATTACGACATTTAATCTATTGATTTTCTATTGGTGAACATGAATCAATAGATTACATGTCGTGACTATAACACGAAATGCGTGAGACTGGGTTGAATTGTTGCTATCTTACAAAAAAACACAAATGTTAAGCTAATGGTGGCCCTGGAGGAAAAGTCGGGATCACTCAAGACAATAGGAGTCATTCTGTGGACAAGAAATATGTCATAGCAATCCATTAAACACTTAGGTCATGACCAAAGTGGTTACAGGACTTATTGACGAACATTATCACAACATGATTAAGTTACTGAACAACTAACATGCATTTCTATTGGTTCACATGAAACATTAGCATTGCCCCTACATTCTTACTTTGCTGGCTGGAGGTCTGACTTTATATAACACATCATACTGCTACATACTCATGTTGTTATCACAGTAAAGAATAAAAGCACTGGGAATTAAACTTTATGCTACTTTAACTTTTTCTCTGTGTGTGGTCATTTTCTAGAATGACATAAAAGACTCACATTATGCATTATTATCCTTTGTATATTGCTAGCAAAAGCATTAAGCACTCGCGTAACCCCTCCTACTTGTCTTCGAAGTAAACATTGTTATTGACAAAGCCTGAAGACTGGCTTTTAATTCAAAGCATCTGTCCCAAAGATGGAGCGGCCATGGAGAGACTGAAGCTTGTTTCTTAGTTTCCGCCTCACACTGCAGGGCTTTGAAATTGTCCTTGATGTTTCACAGTTTATTGGTTTTTACAGGACATCAAAAAACCACAATAAATGTAACGGTTCAAATAATGAAGGATGCTGTAATTGATTTATTCACCTCTGACCAAGTAATAGCTATGATTTTTACTCCCCCCATTACAAAAATAATGACATTTGTTAATGACGGGTTTGTTAACGTCCCCAACTCTATGAGCGGGCGTTGGGAAATGTCAGACGCTACTTTCTAATATATAAATCTGTCAATTTTGTAGAACTTTCTACTGGTGGTAGATCAAAGTCAGAAAAGGTCATAGAATAGTTAGTGAGTCTTCTTTAGAGCTCCTAACAGAGTCCATAAAACACATCTCTCTAGCCGACTTCAGTTTACACAGTAAAGCCTGTCATTTGAAGATAAATTGATTAAAGTAATGCAATAACCTGAATAAGTGTTTCATGCCAGAGCACAAATATCCGCTCTTCAGAACAAAAAATGATTTAAGATTGCTGTATATTAATTACTTTTCTTCAGTGATGCTTGGTCCATGACATCGAGACATTTCCACCTCCCTGTCAGGTCAGGGTTGATTTAGACATCTGTTGCATTTGGCATATGTATCCTGGAAACACTCTACTTGGTGCCCTGGGCCATTTAACACCTGTTCAATATCTTAAAAATGAAACTGCCTGTAGATTGCCTTGGAAAGGTGCCTGCAACAGACACCCAGTTAGTATTGAGGGGGATGAAGCTCGCTGAAAAGCCTAAGGCGAGAGATTAGAGGTAGAGCGTGATGAAGCTTAGTTCTGCCAGATAGGCCTTGTTTAGGCACTTGGTTGGTATTCATTGATGAGCTGTGTTTTTTTTATTTAAAAAACTTGCTCCTATATTTCTGTCAGAGATGGAGTACTCGAGTCCTGGACTCGGACTCGAGTCGGACTCGAGTGCCGATTTTCGGGACTCGTGACTTGACTCGGACTCGCGCACTGATTGACGCGACTCGGACTCGGACTCGTGAATTCTCACGCACGATGACTCGGACTTGGACACGGACTCGACTACGACTCTCCCTAGGTGACTCGGACTTGGACTCGAGCAAGTTTTCTCTGGAGTCTGATGTCCACTGTGTCCTGGCGTGTGCACCTGCGAGGCGAGTTCACGTACTGGGCGCGCCCCCGCTGCTATACCAGTCTAAAGATGTCCAGAGACACACCCCGCATCGTGCTGTATGCTTTTAAAGATTTCGTTTCCATATTGGGAAAGAGCAGCGCAAAATGCACATTATGTGGACAGAAGATAGAAGAGAAGACTGGGACAACGTCGAATTTCAATCGACACCTTTCACGGCGGCACCCAGAAAAGTAAGTAGAAATGCTATTGTTAGCTTGCTAACCCACGTTAACGTTAGCCACTAAATTGACTCCACAAAGGTTTTAAGATGTCGGGTTAGATGGAGGTAGGGGTTGATATCACATCCTAGGGACCAAGTGCAGTTTTATTGTCTAGATAGATACTGTTAAAAAGCTATACATGTCCTTGGTGATACTGCAGATGATGAGTAGCCTAGCCCTAGCCTACAATGAACGTGAAAATTAGAGACTGAAAATGATCTCTGTCACGGAGGCTCCATAACACATTACTCTAAGGATGGAGTTCATATATATATATATATATATATATATATATATATATATTAGGGCTGTCAAGTTAACGCGTTAACGCAAACAAAAATTAACGCCACTAATTATTTTAACGCGATTAACGCATGTGTATTTTTTGTTCTCGGCCGCCCCGTAGTTTCAGAGCGCATCGAGTTTAAAATACCATCTACAAGCTGATGCTGACAGCCCCGCTCCTGCCGTCCGCTTGTGGCAGACCACACTTCCACGCTCACCGGCAGGCACCGACTGGCCATCGGGAGGACCGGGAGGGTGTATGTATATGTGGCCCGAGCGAGAGACCTTACGTGTATTGTTGTTGTTGTTAGCATCTGGTGCTAGCTAGCTGCGCTAACGGATATAAGGAGCTGTTTAAATGAAAACAGAGGAGCGACATTTCGCCGACAACTGCGCCGAGCACTTGACTTTATGCAGGAAGCCAGACAGTGGGACATTGTACGAAAAGTCAGCACACTCAGCACGGATAGTGCGCGCAACATGATTGCAGCGTCCAGGCAGCTCCCAGGCAGCTCCCGTTCGAGCAGAGTTGCACATAGCTCCAACGATCCATCAACACACACACACACACACACACACACACACACACACACACACACACACACACACACACACACACACACACACACAACACACACACACACACACACACACAACACACACACACACACACACACACACACACCACACAACACACACACACACACACACACACACACACACACACACACACACACACACACACACACACACACACACACACACACACTGTATTATTGAATGAGAGAGGTTCCAGGTTGAATTGAGGCGAATATTTGTAATGTTCAGAGGTTGTTGTGTTTAATATTCATGAGAATATTTTTCATTGTGTTATCATCAAATGATAATAAACATTAGCATAAAGCATATTTGTCCACTCATATGTTGATAAGCGTATTAAAAACTTGAAAAATATTCCTCTAAGGTACATTTAGAACAGATAAAAAATGTGCGATTAATTTGCGATTAACTATGGACAATCATGCGATTAATCGCGATTAAATATTTTAATCGACTGACAGCCCTAATATATATATATATATATATATATATATATATGTAGGCTGTATTGAACACTATCATCAGAGTAATGTGATCAAATCAATAAGTAAAGATTCAATGACACTAAGATTAATACATGAAGACTTGTGACTCTGACTTGACTTGGACTCTTCTTGGGTGACTCGGACTTGGACTCGGACTCGAACAAAGGTAATGATGACTCGGACTCGACTCGGACACTCCTTGGGTGACTCGGACTTGGACTCGGACTCGACTACGACTCTCCCTAGGTGACTCGGACTTGGACTCGGACTCGAAGAGTGGGGACTCGAGAGTGACTTGGACTCGTGAATTGGTGACTTGACTACAACACTGATTTCTGTCACTGAAAATTCTTCTCAAAACGATTTTTGATCCAGAACACATTTGCATCAGAGCTAAGCAATCAAAAGCCCGACAGAACACTGAACACAAAGGGCCAAATAACCATCAAATTACCTCCAAGTAAATCTGGCAGTAAGACAAACTTATGATTGCCTTTAAGGCTCGTAAAGTGTCTCACTTTAATGTACTCGTGAAACTGAGACGCCATAAGATCAATAATTACGTTTTAGTTCTGTCATTTTAATCTGGTTCCCCAGGCATAATAAAATCCATATTGAAGTTAATAAAACAAAAACAAAGCATTAATGAAAGGTTTATAATATTGAGCTTTGTAGACATCATGGCCTACCTGGAGAAGGCAATCTGGTTTAAAGACTTTATAGATTGTAGTACACGTGGGGGCTCTGAGTACATGCTCAACAACAGGGAATTTCATTTCCATTTATGTGTGAATGGATAGTAGGTAGCCAATCAACAAGTACCTTGGTATTGATTTCCAACAATATGAAAATAGATGTTTTTAAGGCTGGGATGTTTTATAGCTGCACATTTAAGTGTCAGGAAAGAGATGTGCTAATCCAATATTCATATCTCTATTTGCTACAATAGTAACCTTTAAAGGTATGATAACATGTCAGCATTTCTGTTTTGCAAAATGTGCGCCCCAAAAGAATCAACCCAAGCACTCTCACAATTTGAGGATTGCCGACTATAATAACAAAAGTAAAAGATAAGTAGCCTGTGCCCTGAATATAATGAAAGGTTATATTGTAATTATGTTAACATTTTTCATGTGCAGCAGACATTTTATCAGTGTTTCTGTTTCAGGAATAATATTTGATTCCATTTCCTAACATTTAACCTCTGCTTCAACGGGGAATTTAAATACCAGTGAACCTATTGCAAGCTCAATGGAATTGTTGGCAGTGGAAATTATTTCTGATATGCAAATATTTAATCAGTGTCAACGAGTAGCACACAGTCATCTAAAGGCAGTGGGCAGGAACAAAAGCAGAGGCGGAACAGATCTTTCTTCTTAAGGTCTCTTAAATTACCTTAACTAAGTACTGAAGTAGTGATGTGGACACAATGATGGACAGTATGCTACACAAACCCACATGCGCCCTCTCCACGTCAAACCAACTTTAAATGTTTCAGTTAGACAGTTTAGCAGTTTATCTAACAGTTTATCTAACTCTTTTTAAGATCCATACAGCCCAATCTAATGAGAGGAAACACTTAGAATAACACCATCGACACATTTGTGTAGCCACAAATAGTTGCAGTGAGTTCAATTCAGCACCAAGGAGAAAGCACATTCCAGACCAGACCAACTTGTCTATCTGATCAGCGAAAAACTCAATATCAACTCTGAGCTGCACATGCACTTGGCTCTGCATCAGCCATTCATCTTGTTGCTATTCTGGCTCCAACATGGTGGAAAGAGCTCAAAGTTGATATCAGATCTGCAGAAAGTCTACATACTGTATCCTCCGCCCAAACGTAGCTGTTTCCACTGCACCTTGGCCATTACACATGACATATTGAGATGTGTGGGAAAGAAGCTCCAGATTTACAACATCTTTATGACACATTACAGGAAAGAGAAAACCCCATGAAGCATGACCTCTTTAAAATACAGCACAAAGAAACTGCAATACTTATGGTTTGGTTTATTTGAAGCAAATGTAAATGTGGGTTTATTGCTGTTCTGAGTGTGTATCTTCACGGTTGATTGCACTCATTGTAAGACGCTCTGGATAAAAGCATCAGATAAATGAAATGTAATGTACTGAATATTTACGTAACATTGAACACATCAGCTGGACTCACTACTTAACACAAACAGACAGTACAGAAACTTAAAAGTCCCAAATGTAAGGAAACATTGCCATATATTGCTCTCAAACTATATGCTATATTCCTGAACGCGTCACCTATGCTCAAAGTGTTTAGTCGGGAGGAAAAACCACAACAAATAATACATTTCACATCCATATCAGAAAATATGGAAATGTGTGTGAATAGATCACAACTCTAACCCACCACATGTAGACTGTGGGTATAAGCCTACCATACAGTAGGTGACGTTTTCCCACTATACAATAATAATAATCACCATGCAAAACAAATGAATCACATATAGTTCCAATACTATTCGGCGCTGTGCACTGAAAGCCTGGTGCAACTTAAACATGAAAGGTTCTATAGTGCATTGAGCCAAAGGCCTCTAACAGTACATGTTCAGATTCATTAGCAGTGCATGAGTTTGCTTTGCAGCTCTGATCCGCCGCTTCACATTAAGTAGAATATCATTAAAATGCTGATCCACTGCAGGAGGTAAATATTGTACTAAGATTATTAGATCTCCGTTTGTGTAGAGAATGCATTATGTGTGATATGGTACAAGTAATTAGTCTTAAATCCTTGATGAATGAAAAGCATGCGCTTGCTTGCGATACGAGCACACAGAAGAGTTTCAGATCCTTTGATTGGTCACTTAGAAAAAAGACTCTAAACATTGATTGGCTGTTTGCTTTTAATTATAGTTTTCACTGCTCATACATAATGATTTATGTATGTCGATGTGGAAGTAACAAATGGCATCACACGACACGAAATGTGATCCATGCTCACCACAAGGTTGGGGGCAGAGCCTTGCGGTGACAACGGCTAGTGAGTTTCTATGAGTACCTCCCCTGCTAGCAAGAGGCGCTTAGCACATTTGTCATCTGATTGGTTGCGCCTTGAAATATCAGCGTTAAAGTCAAAGTGAAATAGTTACAGTAGAACTTTGAGCTCAGGGCTAACTGACCATTTTCAGTTGGGCTCACAACACCTAAGTTAGCACAGAGCCGTTTTACGTTGTATCATGTGAATGCAGCCTCAAAGTAGGTTGTATGGTTCAGAGATCCCACTTAAACATTGTTATAAAGGGTTAGGGTCTTGTTTACTGGATGGTATATGGGGCGGCAGTAGCTCAGTCTGTAAGGCACCAAACACTGGCAGCCCCCTGGCTCTGCCACCTCTAGTGCATGTCTATAGGTCCCGTTTGTGCACGTGTGTTTGTATTTTGGGCTTATTTGTGTAATTGTATACTAACAACTGAGTGAAAAACTGAATTTATTAAAAGTTGATCTCAATCTGTTACAGCTAGCACACATGTATAAAGAGGCTGAGCGTGTGGGTGTTGAAAGGTGAAACGAGGATACTGTTCTGTTCCTTCACATCATGTGCACAGGCCTGGTTTTTACATGCTAGATTATTTCATATGTTTATATTATGCGCCAGGGTTTTTGTGTGTCAGTTGAAAATCGCACCTTGAGTTTAATACAAGGATAAACATATCACAGTACTTGCGATATTATGTCACCTGTTTGACATTGTTCAGTCTGCACACTTGTGCATCTGCAGATTGATGAGCACCAGCAGAGCTGATGAGTCTTTACTAGTCTTACGATGAAATCAGTTTGACTCAATAACCCATCCTTATGAGCCACTGTGGCTGTGCGACATCGCTCAACCGGCATCAATTTTCTCCAATTTTGACATTCTTGTGATCTCATAAACACTCT
This sequence comes from Harpagifer antarcticus, assembly GCA_902827135.1. Taxonomy (NCBI): domain Eukaryota; kingdom Metazoa; phylum Chordata; class Actinopteri; order Perciformes; family Harpagiferidae; genus Harpagifer; species Harpagifer antarcticus. The sequence continues at coordinate 1,042,102 of CADEHL010001065.1, forward strand.
CTCTTACTGTTGTGACACTTTGAGGTTTTCATTTTTACAAAATGAATGTGTATTTTTTATCAGCCTGCGCTCTTTACCCAATAACAGAAACTCCAGGGATGAGTTTATTTTATTATTGCAGTCAGAGAGAAACTCAATTAAAGGCTTATGCTGGAGAGCGTCTTTAAAGGTGAGTCTCAGTACCACGCTACAACATTGCATAGCTTTTTTAGCTCTTTTTGTCTCTCCATCACCCATCCATCTACATGTCTAACACTCTGTCCACTCCACCGGCTCTCTCCAAATCCATTTCCCCTCATTGCCTCCACCAGGCTGTGTGTGATTGATGGGCCTAGGGACTCCCTCACGCTGCTGTGTACCTAATCACCAAGTATAGAGTCTCCGTAACGCTCCATTAAGGGCCAGCAGCAGCAAGGTATAATGGTTAAGGAAATGGGCGAGGAAAGAGAAGGTCACCAGTTCAAACTCCCACAGGGCTTCACCGCCGTCTTGTCACGACTACGTGTCCAATTTGAAAGAAAAATAATTGTGACAGTTTGCGGGGGGGAATACATGACCGCATATAGGACTGTGTGCGGACACACATTGCCATAAGTGAAGGCAAATGTGACCTTCTGCTTGCCAAATGACTATGACGGAGGCAAAGTCAAATATGCTATTGACACAATCTGGTAATGAGCTTGTCGGTCATAACAGCGCACGCTCTGTTTACTTCCCGGATGAGAAACTATGGTGGGGGGGGGGGGGGGGGGGTGTTCAGAGTGTCATTGACAGGTTTGAATAATTACGCTCTCTATGGCTATGCCACAGCCATCAATGAAATGCTAGCAGAAGGCGTGATTCTTCCTGTCAGGAGGATGAGTGCCAGAGATAGGCGGAGAAGCACACAAGTCACTTTAGGGCCAACAAATTGGATTGCTTGTTGGCCTTGTGACTGATGAGTTCATTAAAGTGGAAGACTATGGAGAAAGAAGTCAGGCTCAATTTATTTATCCCGTATTGACTATATATAAATCGATTATTGAGTAATCGCTTCCTTTCTTCTCAAGAAAACAACTAAATGGTAGGGGAATTGGACATTGTCAAAAATGTCCAATTCAGATCTGAGAACAGGGAGAGCTGGCTGAGTTTGTGGAAAGGATTTGGATACATTTAAATCAGGTGAAAGCAAGCGGGGAATATTATGACTTCTGACTGGTGATATGGTATTATCTCAAGGCTAAAAAAACAACAAGACATCATTAATAAACTTGTTTGTCCTTCTCAATGGCCTAAGAGTCCGGAAAAATTCACAAATCCAGAACCTTTGTCTCGGACTTGAAACTCAATGAAATCTTCACACCTTGGAGGTTTAATCAAATACAATTATTCAAACCCTTCATGCTTCCCACCCACTGACACAGGTCGGTAATATCAGTAATTAGCCTATTTTGAGTGCAAGGGCACGGAACAAACAAAGTAAACAACTGTCTCTGCCGGTAGCTGAGTTTGAGAGCCTTAACGGAGCATCGTGTTCTGTGCTAGGTGTGAGGAAGGTAACTCGAGCCCAGGTTTGTGACAGGTGCTGCAGGGGGAAAGTGGGGGAGGTTTAGAACACTGCGTAATGTATTGAGGCCACAAGTAGAGAGTGTGCCGAGACGGATAAGGGCTTAGTTTGTGATTGGGATGTGTAAAGTGGGTGTTGTGCCCAGGTGGTGCTGGAGGAGAGTACACCATAGAGGCTTCTCAATACTCAAATTTCCCCTCCTCGACTCCTCGGTCCTCCGGTAGTGACCCGGAAATGAATTTCAGCCTGCCATTTTGAAGGACATCTCATTTCTCTAAATGCACTTCGAGGACCGAGCATCGAGCGTCGAGGAGGCTCTCTGGAGGAGCTCTAACCGAGGAGACACTGATGGGTCCTCCACGGCTCCTCCGCGGATGCATTTCCGGGAACGGTGGAGGCGTGACGCACGGCCGGACTTATCTCAGCCAATGACAGCTCTGCATGCATCCCCTGGATATTATTTTAGAAACTGCTTTCATCACGTCGTGATGTTTACAGTGAGAACAGCTGTGAGGTCCGTGCAGAAAGCAGAGCAGTGTGTAAAATATATATCACTCAGTATAACAGGCATACATTACTCTCTTTATTTGCTGTAGTTTAGTAGATATATCTACAAACAAAGAGTCAATATTTTTCTAAGACCATTTAGTGCTTCACATAATAAAATACACAACGGCTGTAGTCTGATTATGCTTTAGGAGCTGTAAGTGTGTGTGGTACAGTGTGTAGGTGTGTGTGTGGTACAGTGTGTAGGTGTGTGTGTGGTACAATGTGTTGGTGTGTGTGTGGTACAGTGTGTAGGTGTGTGTGTGGTACAGTGTGTAGGTGTGTGTGTGGTACAGTGTGTAGGTGTGTGTGTGGTACAGTGTGTAGGTGTGTGTGTGGTACAGTGTGTAGGTGTGTGTGTGGTACAGTGTGTAGGTGTGTGTGTGGTACCATGTGTTGGTGTGTGTGTGGTACAGTGTGTAGGTGTGTGTGTGGTACAATGTGTTGTTGTGTGTGTGGTACAGTGTGTAGGTGTTTGTGTGGTACATTGTGTAGGTGTGTGTGTGTGTGTGTGGTAAAGTATGTAGGTGTGTGTTGTACAGTGCGTAGATGCGGCGGACAGACAGGTCTCAGTTGGTTTGGTGTCCTCTGCTTACTTTTAATACTCGGAAAAATACAACTTTTGGCCCGTAATTTCAATTCCCCATTTCAGCGACCAGAGAGAGAGGGGGGGATATATCCAGTCTCTGATTGTGTTACGTTATTATGAGAGTGCTCTCATACTTTAAATTAAATGTGTGTGTGTGTGTCCGCATCCGTAGCCTGTTATTGTCTCATTATACCGCACTCTCAATGAATTCAAAGTAAATATGTGGGGGAACAATGTTCAGCTGATGTAACAGAGATTATAAAATACAGCGCTATGACAAAACCCTCGACAGCTGATGCAGCTGTTGCCACGTAATAATGAACGGACGTCGCTTTAATATGACCGCTCAGAGGAGAGGAGTTCTCATGTCTTTAAACGTCTGCTGCTTCCCCTCCTCGGTCCTCCGCTCGCATCTCCTGTGGGCGGGACTAAGTCTCGAGGAGGGGAGTTGAGGAGGGGAGTCGAGGAGGGGAAATGTAAGAATTGAGAAGCCTCTCATGTCTGCGTACTAGCCACAGCTTTCGTGCTGCCATGGCGAGTGTCACAGTTCTGTCTAAGTTTGGGTGTTTTCACTGTTCTCTGTCATGTTTTCCTCCTGTCGTTAGTGTCCCTGTGTGTTCTCCTCCCTCCTCACCTGTGTGTCGTTAGCTAATTGTGTTCACCTGTGGCTCTTGTGTTTTTCTCCTCCCTCCTCACCTGTGTCTCGTTTACCGATTGTGTTCACCTGTGTCTGGTAATTAGCCCTCCCTGTATTTAGTCTTGTCTCGTGCTGTGTTCAGTGTCGGTGCTTCTTTTGTTGGTGACGGACTCCACCGGTGAGTGTTCTGTGTTTTTCTGTATTCGTTCCATTTTAGCCTTGAAATAAAGGTTTATCAAAGTTATCTGCGCTTGGGTCCTGCTTCCTTCACTCAACCGTGACAGAAAGCACCGACCAGAGATGGACCCAGCAGATGACCCATTTGAGTTGGAATTACAGCATTTTTCATTTGCTTTGGCTTGCTGCTATGATTGGTGGAGGGGAGCGTCCAGTGTTCGGCAGAAGGAGGCCGCTCTGGTAGAGGCGCACCGGTTGGCTATGGAGAAACCGGACTTGGTGAAGTTCTTACCTGACTGGATGTTGAACTTCATCTGGGCGTGTGATTTCCAGCCTGCGGACTATAAACGTCTCGGTGTGTTCCGTCTGGAGTCAACCAGTGCTTCCGCCCCAGTTCCTGCTCCTGTCCAAGAGGCGTTTTCTGGAACTCGGCTGGCTTTTGGAGGTCCACGGAGCCTTCAGGCGGCTTCTAGGAGAAGGAGTCGCAAGTCCAGGCTAGCAATCCGAGCCCCAAGAGTCATGGTTCCGGCTACAGAACCGGCCCACACAGCCATAGTTCCGGCCCCAGTACAGGCCCCAGCAGCCATGGTTCCAGCCCCAGTTCTGGCCCCAGCAGCCATGGTTCCAGCCTTAGCTCTGGCCCCAGCTGTCCTAGTCCCTTCTCTAGTCCCTTCTCCAGTCCCACCTCTAGTCACTTCTCAAGTCCCTCCTCGAGTCACTTCTCTAGTCCCTTCCCTCATCCCATCTCAAGTTCCCTCTCGAGTCTTTTCTCAAGTCCCCTCTCAGGTCCCCTCTCGAGTTCCCTCTCGAGTCTTTTCTCAAGTCCCCTCTCAAGTCAACTCCCCAGTGTCCTCTCGAGTCACCTCCCAAGTCAACTCTCCAGTGTCCTCTCGAGTCACCTCTCAAGTTTCCCCTCAGGTCTCCTCTCGAGTTCCCTCTCAAGTCCCCTCTCTAGTCCCCTCTCGAGTTCCCTCTCGAGTCACCTCTCAAGTTTCCCCTCAGGTCTCCTCTCGAGTTCCCTCTCAAGTCCCCTCTCAGGTCCCCTCTCAAGTCCCCTCTCAGGTCCCCTCTCGAGTTACCTCTCGAGTTCCTTCTCGAGTCCACTCTCCAGTTTCCTCTCAAGTTCCCTCTCAAACCCTCTCTCGAGTCCCCACTCAAGCGCCTACTCATGTCCAGTTGGAGGTCCCGCAGACTAGTCTTCTGCCGGGGGTCCTGCCAACCCCAGGTCCCGTCCAGTTTGAGGTCCCGCAGACTAGCCCTCTGCCGGGGGTCCTGCCAACCCCAGGTCCCGTCCAGTTGGAGGTCCCGCAGACTAGCCCTCTGCCGGGGGTCCTGCCAACCCCATGTCTTGTCCAGTTGGAGGTCCCGCAGACTAGCCCTCTGCCGGGGGTCCTGCCAACCCTATGTCCTGTTCCGTTGGAGGCCCCGCCGACTACTCTCCTGCCGGGGGTCCTGCCAACCCTGTGTCCTGTCCCGTTGGAGGCCCCGCCGACTACTCTCCTGCCGGGGGTCCTGCCAACCCTGTGTCCTGTCCCGTTGGAGGCCCCGCCGACTACTCTCCTGCCGGGGGTCCTGCCAACCCTATGTCCTGTTCCGTTGGAGGCCCCGCCGACTACTCTCCTGCCGGGGGTCCTGCCAACCCTGTGTCCTGTCCCGTTGGAGGCCCCGCCGACTACTCTCCTGCCGGGGGTCCTGCCAACCCTATGTCCTGTTCCGTTGGAGGCCCCGCCGACTACTCTCCTGCCGGGGGTCCTGCCAACCCTGTGTCCTGTCCCGTTGGAGGCCCCGCCGACTACTCTCCTGCCGGGGGTCCTGCCAACCCTGTGTCCTGTCCCGTTGGAGGCCCCGCCGACTACTCTCCTGCCGGGGGTCCTGCCAACCCTATGTCCTGTCCCGTTGGAGGCCCCGCCGACTACTCTCCTGCCGGGGGTCCTGCCAACCCCATGTCCTGTCCCGTTGGAGGCCCCGCCGACTACTCTCCTGCCGGGGTTCCTGCCAACCCCATGTCCTGTCCCGTTGGAGGTCCCGCCGACTACTCTCCTGCCGGGGGTCCTGCCAACCCTATGTCCTGTTCCGTTGGAGGTCCCGCCGTCTACTCACCTGCCGGGGGTACTGCCAACCCTGTGTCCTGTGCCGTTGGAGGTCCCGCCGTCTACTCTCCTGCCGGGGGTACTGCCAACCTTTTGTCCTGTCTCGTCGGAGGTCCCGCCAACCGCTCTCCTGCTGGGGGTCCTGCCAACTCCTGGTCCTCTTCCGTGGGGGATCCTGCCGAAGCCTGTCCCGCCGGCTCCGGTTCCTGTCCGGCCGACACCGGGTCCTGCCCGGCCTCCGGAGCTGTCTGGTCTTCGCCCTCGATCCCGACCCTCTGTGAGCCGCGGTCTTCGTCCGCGGGCCCGGCCTCCTGACTCTTCCTGCCGCTGCCCTCGTCCTCGAGCCCGGCCCCCCTGACTCTTCCTGCCGCTGCCTTCGCCCTCATGCCCGGCCCCCTGACTCTTCCTGCCGCTGCCCTCGTCCTCGAGCCCGGCCCCCTGACTCTTCCTGCCGCTGCCTTCGCCCTCATGCTCGGCCCCCTGAGTTCGCCCGCTGTGGCCTACGCCCCACCATGGACTCTGCCTTGCCCCCGGGCCGTCCGCCCGAGACCCCCACCAGGGACTCTGCCTTGCCCCCCAGGCCGTCCGCCCGAGTCCCCCTTCTCGGCTTCTGCCGTGCCCCCGGGCCGTCCGCCCGAGATCCCTTCCTGGTCCCCTACTGGGCTCCTGGGCGGTCAGCTTAGTCCCGTCCTCCGGACCCCCTCCACCCACCCTGGTGGCCTAGGGAGACGTCCCTCCTCCGGACCCCCTCCACCCACCCTGCTGGATTTTTTTTGGATTTTTGTGTTGGGGTTTAGGGACGTCTGGAATCCGTCCCTTGAGGGGGGGGTTCTGTCACAGTTCTGTCTAAGTTTGGGTGTTTTCACTGTTCTCTGTCATGTTTTCCTCCTGTCGTTAGTGTCCCTGTGTGTTCTCCTCCCTCCTCACCTGTGTGTCGTTAGCTAATTGTGTTCACCTGTGGCTCTTGTGTTTTTCTCCTCCCTCCTCACCTGTGTCTCGTTTACCGATTGTGTTCACCTGTGTCTGGTAATTAGCCCTCCAAGTATTTAGTCTTGTCTCGTGCTGTGTTCAGTGTCGGTGCTTCTTTTGTTGGTGACGGACTCCACCGGTGAGTGTTCTGTGTTTTTCTGTATTCGTTCCATTTTAGCCTTGAAATAAAGGTTTATCAAAGTTATCTGCGCTTGGGTCCTGCTTCCTTCACTCAACCGTGACAGCGAGAGGAACACAGTGAACCTGGAGAGCTGAGAACAATTAGACAAGTGTTGGGCCAGGCCTGGATTTGCATGAGCAGCCCGCTCTGCGATCTGTCCTTACTTTGACACCCGGAGAATCACTAATGGCTCATTGATTTGTTTCTGTGTTTCAGTTACTTTCATCTCTGTCTTTGTTTTGCACTTCTTTCAGAGGCTTTTTCATGGATAGTGGTTCCGTGGACACTTTTGGGAAGTGACTAAGAGTATTTTAGAGTTTTAAAATCATAAATGAGGATAAGGTCTGGGTTGACGCAGGACTTCATGTTATATATGTAGGGTAGAGGCTTGGCATGGGAATATATGAACATTGTATGTCACAGTTGAATTCTCATTATTGTCATGATAATCATAAACATACACTTAAAACTCACTTTAAATGGTTTTTTATAAATAATTAAATATTTGTATTGCAAATGTATTGTATTTTTTGTGTGTTATATAATCCTATATTCCTTCCCATCCATGTTATGATTGTAGAAAGTTTGTGTATGTGAGCTCCATGAAGTTCCCCTGTCCCCTGTAATTCATTATCTCTTTCTCTCTCTGGCATTTACATATTTGACAAATAAATCCATATAAGAGAATAGCATAAAGAGTCGGGTGTAGTAGATTTGTTGCCGGTGTATAGTGAAACTCCGCTGCATGAAATGATTAATTATTCTGTAACTAACGGTAACGCCGACCTGACTTCAGCTCCAAACATCCCGTTTCAATCCGTTTTGAAATATTAAAGCAAGACAAATCTTTCCTCATTCATCCGGAGCCAAATATTGACCGAGCATAAAAGCTATTTCATTGTCGGGGAGCTCAAAGAGACTCTGCCTCTGAGAAGTAAAGGAGATTACATTTGCTCAATTGAGAGCATCCCGAAGAAAAAGCCTTGGGAAAGGATCACCTTTTTTAAGATGATCTGTATGGTTTTAAAAGAAAACACAAGGTCAAATCAAATTCCTTCCGTGCTAAATGGCTTGTGTGTTAAGCAGGACCAGCAGGGGAAAAGAGGGAGGATTTTCTATCCGTCTTTTATCATAGTGATCCTCCCAACATCTACAAACCAGTGTAAAGGATGGTTATAGTTAACAGTTATAACAATTGTTCCCACAAGAAGAACATGTATGTCAACTGTGTCCAGTAGCACTGTCTATGTCCCCACCTACAACCATGAAAAGCACTCCTTCTGGTGGCTTCATGTATGAAATCACTATTCAAATGTATAATATTATAACCCATCATAGGTCACGTGATGGAGTTTGCGAGGCCACAGGGGTTACTGTTCAAATACTATTTTTATAATTCATTCAGCATGTTCTCTGCATTGCAACACATAACCATACGTGCCTCTAAAGATCATTTTTAAAGTTGTGTAACACACATTAATAACACTTTCTAACACTGTCTAATTCACTTTACTCAAGATGGGTCAAACATTTGGTGTAACGTTTTAACATGAACATAGTTGATCATATATAATACCATTATTATTATGCATCACATTTAAAAGGTAATGAACAACCACATTGTATTTATGACGTCCAATTATTTCCTCACAAAGAGGAATCCTTCTCTTCCCCTGTTTTGGTTTTAATGGATTTCTTTGTTCTTAATGGACTGCGGTTCTTTTGATTGGCCGGTTTTCTGCTCATTTGTCTTGCCTCTGATCTTGCTGTCAATTATTGTAATTAAGTTATGTTGGCTTTATTAGTTTTCCTTTTTTTTTTTTTATATGATATCTGGATTTAATTATGTCTGTGTGCTAAACTACTGTACTTAAGTACAATTGTGCGTTACTTGAGCTTTACTTGAGTGTTTCTATGTTATGTGTCTATGCAACATCATACGTCTACTCTATATTCATATTGTACGTTTTACTTTTATGCATTTATTTAAATATTATGCTCATTTTCAGTTTTACCTTAATATTTAGTGGCTCTACTGTGACATGTTCGCAAGCTTTTACTGTATGTGTTGGAGAGAAACTCCCTCTGTCGGGAACACAGGGATTTGAGCCTCTGAAGACCATTTACATGCACAAAGACCTATATTACACACTTCAGAATCCGAAACAGGTTTATCAGCAGGTAGGCTGACACGTGCGAGGGGTTTGACCTGATGTCATGGTGCATACATACAAGTAAAAAACATAAATTAAAAAACACAGATAGAGAATTTCGCTACAGGGAAAAAAACATAATAGGGCCTCTTTAAATTTTTAAAATAGATATGTATTGTTATGCACTAAGCTACAGTTAGCTCCACCTTTACAAGCTGCAATATAAAGGGAGACATTAGACGTTAATGCATCGCAAAATATGACCATTATGCTGAAACTGGCCATTCTGCTTAATACACCATTTTACAAGAACACTGATTCTAGATGTAGAGCATCTTGGCGAAGGTCTGTAAACGGACGGACGGGTAATTCCCTTGGTCATCACTCACTTCTGAGTTCCTTCTTATGTTCAGCAGACTCTTACATGTTCTGGTAAACAAGTTGGGTAAACAAGTTGGGTAACTTTTCTTACAGAAGCCTCTTATAAATCATCTTCAAACTACACCCACTCATTTAGAAGAGAGTTTCAGCATGTTGCTAGAAAAAAGAAGGATCAAATAAATAAGGATATTTGTATACACACACAGAACAACATGCCTGCTTGGTATGACATGTAACACCTCTTTGTCTATCAAACATCTGTCTGTTAGAGGAGACCAGGATTCCATCATATTTCCTCCTCAGTAATGCACCTTTGAAATGTTAAGGGTTTCTGTGCTTCTGAACCTAGCTCAGAGGAAATTGAATCAGTTATATTAATCCAATTTCAGGAGCTTTCAGGGATGACAGAGAAGGATATTATTTCAGTCGAGCAGTCTATGCATTTCATTGCACAACATGGTATAATGAAGTTAAAAATCACAGAATGTTGCGGTGCAATTTTCAGTTTGACATGTGTGAGCTGTTTTGTGAACTCGGTCCCTCTGCAGCCATGTGAGACACATTTAGTTCACATGGTGGGAAACACAGCAAACTAGTGAAAATAGAACATATGTGTTCAAGACTTATCACCTAACACAATGGTTTGTTTGGACTGCTTCATGACTCATCTTTTGAATTCACTAGGTTAAGGTAAAAGTGGTTTTATTGATTAACTGATTCAAACACTTTATTAACATTTCAAATGATATTGATGATACTAGGAATGGGTGAGAAAATCATTCATGTTAACATTTTAAGTATCATCTTATAACCCAGATATTGCCAATTATGGACAGTTTCATTCTGTGTAAGATTCATTTTTTTCATTTGGACATTTTATGAGGATTTCATTTAGCATGTGGTGCAGTGGGTTGAGCATTGGTGTTCGGATCAGGGGGTCACAGGTTCAAACCCCACTGCAGTCAGCATGTCATTGTGTCCCTGGGCAAGACACTTCACTCCAAATTGCTTCTGTGGGGATTGTCCACAGTATTGAGTAATATACTAACAAGCTTCTAACAAGTGACATGTAATGTAAAACTAAGCCAAGCTATTCTATTTATGTCACAGGCAACTTTTTCGTTGTTGGTTGAAGATGTACTTATTCTTAAAGGTACTAGGAATTGACATGACTGTTAAGTAGAAAGTATTTTCTTTAACAACTGATGTAACTATCATATCATGACAAACGCTACAAATCCCTTTATGCCATCATCTCAATCCAGAAATGATTTTGAATGAGGAATCATGACCCCGAGAATTGCATACAAATCTAATGACTCTCAGTCTTAGCGCTCACCCCGTAAAGGTAAACACAAAAATCAGAGCAGCATCATAGGTTCCGAAAAAGAATGACATGCATGTATAAACGTACCCATGGTGCAGTTGGTAGTGAAGTAGGGCTCGATGGTGGCCGTGTCGTCCTGTGGAATCCTCTGGTCGTAGCTGGCGGACACTTTGAAAGGTGATCCTCCGTGGGTCCCCAGGGTGAGGTGGACCACCGCCCAGCTGCCGAGGAGAGAAAGCAGGAGGAGGGTGAGTGTGAGGAACTGGCAGCAGGGCTGGCAGAGAAACCCACAGCCGCTGCGGGGGTCGGGGGTCAGGGTGGCCCGGGCCTGCTGGGCCTGAGCCCCCAGGGTCTCTGAGGAGGGGCTGTCCAGGGCTTCAGCGGAAGCAGACATGGGGACTCCCTCACTGCCTTCCAATTTTGGAGGCTCCCCTTCTTCCTTTGTCTGTGGATGCATGAGCCCACCACCGACTCCCTGGCTCTAGAGGAGGTGGTGTGAGCCTACAGCTGGTGGAGTCAGACTACACTTCACAGCAGCAGCAGCAGCAGCAGCAGCAGCAGCAGGTGTGTGCGAGACACGCTCAGGTCAACTTGTTGTGTGTGAGCGAGCTGCAGTCCTGTGCTGAATGCTGTCCTCTCTAGACCAGCGGCTGGCTTCATGTGGTTTAACTCCCTAATTTTATTAAGCAAATTGTGCTGATTTCTGTTTGGCTCCGAGCTCATCAACAATATCTCTCTCCCCCTCACTCTCTCACTCTCTCCCCTCCTCCTGTCTCTTGCCCATCCCTTCATTTATACACACCGCATATAGTGAATGCACCGTAAATAGCAACTTCCCTAATGATGTTACAGAGGGCCGGGCAACAACAACAGCTACTAATGACAGTAAACAAACAATAACATGCTCTGCACAGTGGCGCATGCATCGTCGCACACTGCTGCAGAGCTTTATTTTACCACTTTCTTTTTTTACAGATATGTTTACTTTTACTATTTTTGCTTTACACTAACCGTTCGGATATACAAGGTTATGACAGTTTAATAAAATAGCACCAAATTGGAACAATGTAACTCATTGTTAAGGTTTTTCCGACCACAGACCCATGGTAATGACGTTACAAATGTCAGTGGGGGTCTACTTTTTAGTTTATGACAGGAACTCAGACTGTCTGCTCCATGTTTATTTTGGGGTTACTTCTGTGCTTTGTGAGGGTGCAATTGGGCTTGTGCTAGTAAGCGTACAGCAAACATGAATGCACACACACACACACACACACACACACACACACACACACACACACACACACACACACACACACACACACACACACACACACACACACACACACACACACACACACACACACACACACACACACACACACACACACACACACACACACACACACACACACACACACACACACACACCTCCACTACACAAACAGGCTCCGTGCTTTTCTGATTTCCCCAATGTCTGTGCTCAGGCTCAACAGGCTTTGCATTACTACCTTTGTCAGATTCCATTTTGAAGTTTTTCCCAGTTTTTTGGAGCACTGCGTTTGCTTTCCCTGATTCCTCCCTGTTTTGTACTGCCCTCACCTTTTCCTCTCTCTCCCTATCTCTCCACCCAGATTCTCATAGAGAGGAAGTAAGGTGTTGACCAGATGGGAGGTGATTATAGCCCCATGTTACGCCATGGTCCCTGCCGTATCCCATAATGACAAAGGAAATGAAGCGCCAGATAAGGGCTGCCACTGTCTCCTTGATAGACGTGAAATGAGTCTTAAACATATGGTCTTGCTGAATTCTCCGCTGGCTCAGCTGAGGGCCCAATTTGGAAACAGCTTTTTTGTTGAAAGAGTACTCAGCATGATGATGATGGGATTGTGATTGTAAGGTTGTGTTTGTCTCCTTGTGCCAAAGACTGAATCTAACAAGTAGACGTACAGTCACAGTGACATAACCCATTGGGTAGTGGACTACTTTTGAAATGCCTAGAATTTGGCTTTTTTTGTGTCTTGGTTACTTGGAATATGAGATATAAGTGATATGAGAGGGTGGAGCAAAGAATAACAGAACTTACAGGAACTATTATCACACTTTTCAAATGTTGAAGGTTGTTAGACAGAAACACAGAGTACCAAGCCTGGCAAGCACCCAGGGCCGTCCCTGGCCAACACGAGGCCCCACGCACAGTGAAATGACAGGCCCCCTTTCACGGGGGGGGGGAGCAAGTGGAGCCTCGCCACATTTTCGGCTCAGTTGAGGCCCCCCTCCGCAAGGTGAGGCCCCACGCAGTCTGCATGATCGGCCTGTAGGGGCCTGTAGGGAGGGACGGACCTGCAAACACCTATACTAGTGACCTGTCAATCAAAAGTTAGCCACGACTTAAAGCTTACCCTTCTTCATTTTCTATTTCCCCCTAAATAGGACCACCATTTACAAATTGAACATCTTTCTACACTGTTATACACATTTAAACTAGCAATTTGTATTGGGAAAATGTATATCATGTATAAGTACTGTCATTTTCTCATCTTCTATGCAATCCGACTTATTTTTGCAACCGTTGGAATCACCCCCCCCCCCCCTGCTAGATATTAGAGAAAATGCAGGTTTGAATGCACGTCCACATTGGCTTGCCTTATACATAGTAAATTAAAGCATGTCTACTGCGACAGCACGTACTCAGGATGAATATGCTTTATAGTGAAATGAAACAGAGTTTGTCATCTTAGAATTGCAACATTGTAAAACAAAGGATTTGTGCTTGCCATTGAGTATGCTCAATGTACTGATAACAAAATGGACGGGGCTGTATACGCCATCCAATCTGAAATGATCAATGTAAACCGGATCTCCATGTACTTCCAGTGTTAAATATAACACAAGTCTCACGAACCACTGAATTATTTCCATGTCTTATTACGCCATGTCTGCACTGGCGTCGCAGGACTGATTAACTGAGCATCGGATCAGAACGTAGCTGCCGGAGCACATCACTCAAACATTTAAACCTAATTAGAAGTATACTATGCATGGCACAGCAGGCCTAAATATAAACAAATAAATACAAAGAAAATGAATGATAAAGACTCCTCATGCAGGGTTTAGATATGACTAATCCAAATGCAGATGCTCATAAATCTCATTACAGCCCTTTGTGTTGCTTATTTAAAATCACCTGACCTTTGTTCAGACTGCTGTTTGCTGGATGCCTCTCCTCTGATAGGAGAACAACAAAACAGCTCGGGCCAAATAATCTTTGCTGCCAATTGGAAATTCCCTTTTCATAATGCTATTCATTTATGCTCCCTTAGTGCTTTTCATTTGGTGTGTGTGTGTGTGTGTGTGTTTGCTGGTGAGGAGGTAGGATTCTAACCACATTAAGGCTTATTTGTCTTGTGGGATCTGGTTTGCATTAACTCGGAGTCTCATCCGTCAGGACAAACAACACATGAAGAATGTGTTGCATATTCTTTTCTAAGTGGTAATGTTTCTCTAATGATGTGAGGCCTGGTTGGACACACTGTCAGAGTGAGAGAAGAAGACTAACTTTATTACTGTCTAACTGTAGGTGTGTGGTTTTGGGTTTGTGTCCTGAGACAAAAGTCATCTGGCAAGCTTTCTTTTCCTCACATCCTCGGGTTAGAATAACAATTAGTTTGTGAAAATAGACTGTATGGATGGATGACCCGTAACCCTTCATCCATCGTGCATTCAGGACGTTATTTGGAGCTAGTAGTGATCAGGGGCTTTAGGCAGCATCCAAGATCTTCCCACACACCCGTCTTCTTAACCACTCTATGGTCATAGCTAATCACAAGCTAAACACTGCCGAAGTGTGCAAGCTTGAGCCGCGTAGCTGTTAAAAGACACAATGACCAACAATAATATCTTCATAAATACATTTATGATCAAATTGTGATTCCCACTCAGCACTTTACACGGAGCAGCTGTCAATCACTGCTGTCAGTCATCCACTTTTTATAGCATCAGATAACTTATACAACAGCTTGATAACAACTACTTAAAATGAAACAATGAAAAGAGTATTTGACATCTACTTGGACTTTGCAGATCGGCCCGCACCATCTGATAGCAACAATGATGACACTCATGCAGGGCAACCAAGATGTTTTGGCTTTAACTTTTTTTGCGGAGCTGTAATGTCATCCATTTTTTATATTCATTCAATAATAATAATATGGTTTTGGTAGGGGTTCGTTGAGAAACTGAATTGAAAAGGGCTTTGAGTGTAGACATAAAATCATGTGTAATACAAAATGTTACAAATATCATTGTTTGGTGTGATGTGTGTGAATGTGAATCAAACCGTGTAAACACATGATTGGTAGCCGACTGATATTTTCCCTTGACTTGTTTGTGCTGCTGAGCATTAATTACAGTCATTGAGAAATAATTACCCACCTTGGGAAACAAACACAAATAAAAACAGTTATTTTCTAGATAGAAAAAAAAAGGTTTGGTGTTGCCTTACGTGACCTAGAGGCTTGGTGTTTGGCTAAGAAAGGAACGGGAACTTTCTTCTTTCAATTTGGTCCTTTAATCGAAGACTTCAGGGTTTAGTGTTAAGGTTAAACCTGAGATTCATTTTGAAGGCTCGTCAAAACTACAATACACTAACATGTGTGAATACATTTCCTTTCTGATGAATGTTCTCAGGTCTATGTGAGTATCTACCGAGTCTGATTGACTCCACTATGACATTTCTTCTACTGTTGTTAACTAAAACGACTCCATACCAGAATAAATGCTACGTTCATATGGAACACTGACATGGAAAACACACAATGCAGAAGACATTACTTAAGTGTCTTCATTGAGTGTACATTGGCTCTGCTCCAGCAGGTTCCATCACATGTTGTTTTGGTTGGTTAGTTTTACGTCAGTGTTCAGAAGCCCGGAAACAATTACAGATGGCAGATTGAATCAGAAGATTAATGCGAAGAAAAATAACTGAACACAGAGGTTTCATTTAAATGTATCCTCAAGGGAGCGCTGTGGCACATGGAGCAATTCCTGCAGGTTGTTGGCTGTGCAGCATATTTGTTTGTGTTTTGCTTAAATTGCTTGTTTTTCCCCCTTTATCCTTACAAAGCTGACATTATATCTCTTTGCAACTTGATTAAGTCATCAATCATGACCATCTTGTTTTCCTGGGATATGATCACAACACTCAGTAAATTATACCCCAGTTATTAAACACGGCGAGATAGAAGTGCAAATTTGAGTTTCTGTCTGCAATTAGTCAAAATCAAAAACACATTTGTAAAATGCCAGAGCTAATTAGCTTGAGATGTGGCTGCTTGAATGTGCCAAAAATGATCACATATTGCAAAGACAGGTCACAGAGCTGAAGGAAGTAGGAAATGTAAAATCCACAATGTCTCCATGTTCCATATAAACAACCCTCCACACTGGTGATGCAATTACATATTACACAGTGTGGTATCGACAAGCTCTTTAACTCAGGGCCTAAGTGCATGTAATGGAAAGTGTTTTTGTGTACAGTACTTGTTGAATACATCTGCAGTAAAACTAAAGGAAGGGGAGTAGAGAACTACTTTAAATGTTAATTTAATTTGTACCCCCTAAGAGACATTGCCATGGGTTCGATCATGCTGGCTGTGTTAAATCGAAGTGTGTTTATAGGGTTGAGATGAAATTGATTGAAAATGATGCTGTGTACGATTCATTCTGCAGAAAGGCAGCTAGGGTTAAGGACTCAGGCGGTGGTGTGGGGGTTGCTGCAGTGATTGCGGCTGGATCAGGGATCCCTACTTAAGCCACATTGATTTTGACTGTCAAATGCACAAACAGGCGTGTAAGCCAAAAAGTCAAGAGAAGTGCAGATTAGATTGAACAGCCCGGCTGAATGAGTGTCACTTCCCCAAACTGAACAGGACACATTTGAATGCTATCTGTTCGGAGGCAAATCTGTTCTAACGTTATGCAGCTGCGATGAAAGGGTAGATAAGGTAAACTGGGTTGACTTGTGTTGAGGACATTTTTGTTTTGTGTAACTATCGGTATAAACCACATTATCAAAAAAGTGCATAGTTTGTTCTCATCTCACATATGCCTCGCAGACAATAACAAACAATACTATTTCATCATAGCATTTTCTGAACAATATGAACTGGGAAAGTGTGTTTTAGTCGACAGTAATCGTGAGTCTTTTACAGAATCTTGCTAAAATGTGGGACTGCACTCCAGGCAAGCCATAGCTATTGTATATTTATGCGAGTCACACCTAAATACAGCTATCTTGTATTTCTGTGCTAAGCTAATTATTATGCGACTGCAAAATGAACAATCTGCCGAGAGCAAATTACAGAGGCTGAAAGCAACCCCAACCAAACAAACAAACCCAGAAGAAAAAACGAGTCGACTAGGGATTTCTTCCAGTGAGTCAATTTCACAAACCCTAAAAAACACAAAAACTGCAGAGCCAAGTTCAGCATTAACCCAGAGCAAGTGGGTAATGACAGTGGTGATTGAGAAGCAAGCTCCCTCAAATATACCAAATCGGGATATTTTCCTCTTCCATCAATGGTAGCACAGCAGTGCAGTGTCCTTGCGGGCGGGTGCTTGGCCTCTGCAGCTTTGTCGAGAACCACTCATCCAAACAACCTATCACTCACAGTGCTCTTCCGTAGGTCCTATAAACTGTGTTTGTATAATGCATTTGGATAATTACTCAAAATCAGTCAATTAATGATCAGTCTATTTTTAGAAATGTATATTATACTGTAATATTAAGATTATGGCCAGGGCCAGGGCCATTTTGCTGGATTTATTAGTCAATATTTACAGCGTTGCTGCCCATAGTGATAGCCCTATACTTTAAATCTACTACCCCCAAATAAACATATGGACACATTTTAAAATCTATTTAAGAATCTATCCATGGGAACATATTTTAAGTGGAGGTGGACCTCAAATCCTCTAGGGAGGTCCGGGGGCATGCTCCCCCGGTAAGATTTTTTTTTACATTTTGAAGTTAAATGCATCAATCTGGTGCATTTTGAGGGGAAAATAAAGAGACTAGATCTATGGAAACACCCATATGAAACAGAACTGTATACATTTAAATAATCATAAGAACATGGCCATAACCAATAACATACCCAATATGAAAAAACATTGAAATTTGTTTATTTATAGTTGTGAGTGTGTCTGTGCTCCTGAACGAGCCTCTCCTGTCTCCCTCCTCTCCCCCCTGCTCCTCTTTGAGGCAGCAGCAAAGACTAGTTTTAGCTCTCAACAAGTTTATCTTGCCTTTTTTCCACCTAGTTAACTTTTTTATTCATGCATATTTTACTAATCACTCCACCCTCAAATGGAAATATGTGTTTACATAAATGGTGACCAAACCGTTTGAGACCCACAGAGAACTTAGACCAAGTTAACTATCTAAAGACTGAGTCCTTTACCTCACCTGAACTGTAGTTATCAGCCTCTCAGTCTGACAGCAGAGGACTCTCCCCCCACCTTGTTGACAGCTCATTATATCCGTTAGCGCAGCTAGCTAGCACCAGATGCTAACAACAATACACGTAACCGGTGCGCGCACTCTCTCTCTTGCGCCACACATGCACACACGCTCCCGAGCCAATTGAGGCCTTTATTGTATGATCTGTATGAAAGTGGCCATGTCGGCAGGCCACATCATGTGTAGACAGCCAGTCACCCTCTGTGAGGCAGAGTCAGACCCACATTTACGCAGCATTGCGTTCACAATATATACATTTTAAATCCTCATGCCAGCAGGCCAGTTAACAGGCCAGGCCATCGGGAAACCTCCCGGTCCTCCCGATGGCCAGTCCGGGCCTGATTATGGCCATTCAATTAATGGCTCATAATTAACTATAGGAAGTCCCTATTATGCTTTTTGGGTATTCCCTTTCCTGTAGTGTGTTCAATAGGTTTATGTGCATGTGGTCTGCAAAGGCTAAAATCTCAAAGTTCACGGCGGAGGGAGTTTCTGTTTCAGACAGAGGGTGAAAAGAGGTGCTGCAGCACAGGCAGTATGAGAAAAATAAAGAGCTTTGGTTGGTTGGTTCTGTTACGGTGAGTGAAGCAGGCAGGACCCAAATGCAGAAAACTAGGGCCACCAGGGTGGGTGTAGGGGGTCAGGAGGACGGGTTTGGGCTGACAACCCAGGAGCACAGCGGAGGACCCCGGAAGGGATCTCGGGGGGACGGCCCGGGGGCAAGGCAGAAGCCGAGAAGGGGGACTCTGGCGGACGGACCGGGGGCAAGGCAGAGTCCAAGGTGGGGTACTCGGGCGGACGGCCCGGGGGCAAGGCAGAGTCCATGATGGGGCGAAGGCCACAGCGGGCAAACTCAGGGGGCCGAGCATGAGGGCGAAGGCAGCGGCAGGAAGAGTCAGGGGGCCGGGCGCGAGGGCGAAGACCGCGGCACGCAGGGGGCCGGGCTCGAGGGAGAAGACCGCGGCTCTCAGGGGGCCGGGCTCGGCGGTGAAGACCTCGGCTCTCAGGGGGCCGGGCTCGAAGGCGAAGACCAGACAGCTCCGGAGGCCGGGCAGGACCCGGTGTCGGCCAAACAGGAACCGGAGCCGGCGGGACAGGCCTCGGCAGGATCCCCCACGGAAGAGGACCAGGAGTTGGCAGGACCCCCGGGAGAAGAGTTGTCAGCGGGACCCCCAGCGGGACTGGACATGGAGCTGGCAGGAACCCCAGCGGAACCTCCAACGGCACAGGACATAGGGTTGGCAGGACCCCCGGCAGAAGAGTAGTCGGCGGGACCACCAACGGGACAGGACATAGGATTGGCAAGACCCCCGGCAGGAGAGTAGTCGGTGGGACCCCCAACGGGACAGGACATAGGATTGGCAGGACCCCCGGCAGGAGAGTAGTCGGCGGGACCTCCAACGGGACTGGACATGGGGTTGGCAGGACCTCCCGGCAGGAGAGTAGTCGGCAGTACCCCCAACGGGACAGGACATAGGGTTGGCAGGACCCCCAGCGGAACCTCCAACGGCACTTCAGTAGGAACTTGAGTAGGGACTGGAGAGGGAACTTGAGAGGGGGCTCGAGAGGGGGCTCGAGAGGTGACTTGGGAAGGGACTAGGGAGGGGACTAGGGAAGGGACTAGGGAGGGGACTAGGGAAGGGACTAGAGAAGGGACTAGAGAAGGGATCAGAGATGGGACTATGGCAGCTGGGGCCAGAGCTGGGTCTGGAACCATGGCTGCTGGGGCCAGAACTGGGGCCGGGACCATGGCTGCCGGTGCTGGAATCCTGGCCTTGCGTTTCCTTCCATGCTGCCTTGAAGCCTTGTGGAGGCTCAGAGGTCCTCCAAAAGCCAGACGAGACCCAGCGAAAGGGTCCTTAAAAAGGAGCCTTGTTGGGAACTGTGGCCGGCATGGGGCTAGCATGCCAGGGGCTAGCAGGCCGGGAAACAGGTTTGACCTCAAAGCTACCGAAAGAGTCCTCCACCCACTCGGGAAGTAACTCCTTTAACCAGGGCCTTGAGGTTACTTCTTGGCGTGCTGTTGAGATAAATGATTGCCTCTCTTCACTACTGGAGGCATATCGACAGTCGTTTTTAAAGCACATTAGGTTGTACGTCACCTCGTACAGGCTGTCTGCTGGGTCCATCTTTTGGTTGGTTGGTTCTGTTACGGTGAGTGAAGCAGGCAGGACCTTTATTTCAAGGATATGGCACACGGACAATCAGAACACTCCCCGGTGAACACAGACAAACAACGAACCAACACTGAACACAGGAAGAGACAAGACTAAATACAGGGAGGGGTAATCACAAGACGAGAAACAGCCGGGCAGGGGAGGAGAAACACAAGGGCCACAGGTGAACACAATCAGACAACTAGACACACCAGGGAAACTAACGACAGGAGGAAAAACACAGGGAAAAGGACCAGACAATATACCAAGAGGAAAACATGCCCGGGAGAACAGCAAAACACCCAAAACAAGACATACAAAACGTGACATAACACAATAATCGTAACAGAGCTTTTTGAACGTTAAAGCATGGAGACATGTCACAGTAGAAGCACAAAATACTACTATGAACTTGGAAATGAGCATAATATGTCCTCTAAACATGGTGATGTTGGTTAGATTTGACCAGTTCAGAGTTTAGCTGGTTAGGCCCCAAGCCTATTTTTCAGGTCTCAGGCTCGAAAATGACATTCTCAGAACAAATGACCATATCTTCCCTTCTAAAAGGGTTAAATTAATAATATTTTTTCTCAAAGTAATGATAAACCTGTGAGTTGGATGTAGAAAAGTTAGAATCAATATAGATGTTTTTTATTTTAAAGAAAATTCAGATTGAACATCGTCAAACATTTTTAAATTATAGTGTCCGTCCAAAAATAATGTTTTACTTATAGTGAAAACTACCCTTGGATGATGGGTTAGTAGACTAAAAGCTTTAAGCATCCAAACTATAACATATAATAAGTACCCTGTATCAAGATTGATGCAAAACAAGTGACATTTGACCTTTTTTAGAGAGATTTAGCAAAGAAAACCCACTTCTGGGGTCATTTGGGTGGATTTTCCATATCTCTGGCCCCCCTTGGTCGATTTTGATGATTGACATCTCTTTCTAACCGTCAGAGCCAATGGAATCGAGGGAAAGTTCCACATACACACACAGGTTACCAAATAAGGAGTGATAGTGATGCGTAGAAAAACCGGAAGCTGAGCCAGCCTCTGGTGGCTACCATTAGCAGCTTATTTTGATTCTCCAATTTTTGCATAAAAATGGATTATCAATATTTTTTTCAAAGTGACAGACACATTGCTATAACCTATGGATTGAACTTCAGCTGTGTATTTTCTCGTTTTAATGCCATTGAACACAACTTTTGATCAGAATAACAACTAAGGTGAGCATATCTCCGTGTTTTGATACCTAAAGCTACGTTGTGTGTTGTCTGTATTTGCTTCCCCTGTCACGAGTTCTGATTGCTCAGTGATGATCCTTATATTTCTATAATCTGTGTTATCTAAGCTTGTTTGCGCAGATCCAATAAGTATATTGATCGGTATAGCTAGAGTTCTGCGCTAACAGCCGTAAGATTTTTTTGCCCGTGGCTAATTCAGAGGCTCAGCGTTAGCTTTGAGTTTAAAAAAAAAAAAAAAAAAAAAAAGATTAGTTAGCTGAGTTTATTCCCGTTACATAGATATGAAACATTAATAGTTTATTAAATCTTAAGAAGCCCTCAGACACTTTTGCTTACAGATGTTGTGATTTCGGCCCCTTCGGCGGCTCCGTGGGGCTTAAGAGGTTAGATGATAAAATCCATCTTTGCTCACAACATTTAAGCCTTTCTACCCCTCAGGCGTACATACAGATTATGAACTTCTTTTTTAAATACAGAATATGTGAAATTATCGGCTGAATCCCTATTATCTACGACTAAACTATATCAACCTGTGTAACCAGTCAAGGTTATCTGACGTGAAATTGACAGCCAAAACATCAATGGTACACAATCAATGGTGGCACTTGTGAACTAATACTGGTATCATTTAACATACAGAGGCGCACATAATGATTGCACAGTTTCACCTCCTTTGTGTTTACACAGAGCCTTATGATGTTTTCAAAAAAAAAAATGAAAAAAAGGAACATTTGCATTGTACACATGGGAAACATTTGCAACATATAATAAAACAAGAGCCATCAGATGAACAAATGAAACAATAGTTATTGTATAAAGCACTCTGGGAAGGCCTGGAGAATATTAAGTTGAATTTGTGCATTAAGTGTAAAAATAACTCGGCTTCAACCTCAATTTGTCATTCTGACCAAAATAAGACCTCCACAGCTCAGAAATAATATAAGATTAATGATTACATATTTCCATCAGCAATTTTGAGACACCTCAAACATCAGTATCTCTTCCCCCAGAATGTGTTGCATAGCAACAAGGTCAAACAATTCTCTCACAGCATGTCACAAGATTGAAATGCTAAACTTCAATCTGAGTTTTACGTCAGAACGGAATACAAATCTGCTACAAATTAACAGAGGTCAAACCGATATTATATTGGCTGGCTATAGATGCTTAGTTCAAAAGCTGTGAATGAAGGAATTGAGAAAGTAACAGAAAGTAACAGTGTCAAGACTGATGGAAACAGATGACCTAGATGTTTCAGTATCACATGTACATGATGGCAGTGCATCAAGAGATTGACAGTTCTACAGTTAAACCCCTATTTCAATGTTGTGAGCAGCCTACAGTGCTGGAGGTTCTGCTAATAGATTTTCTAAATGTCTTGAGTGAGTGTTGTATGAGATCATATGTGCATTGCTTGAGAGGGTCCTGTTATGAAACTCGGTATTGCCATATACTTTTGATACATACTGACAGTAGAGTACAATTGGTAGGGGTATGGGGCAAGCACTGACACACATTTGGGAATTTGTGTGGTTGTGTATTTGTGTGTGGTGCAACTTCAATTTCATCAGATCATCTGAATATATCCCTATATCTCACTTTGGTTGTTTTTAGTGATCTCATCCCTACTGGTAGTATTATGTGATAGGCAGAATTTGTTTAGTGTAGTATCTTGACACATAAGGTTTGTAACATTTCAACATGTTACTCGGTTACTAAGTTTTGAAACGTGGCAAGATTTATGCAACAAACAACTTGGCCAGAGTCACAGGATTAGGGTTAAAAAAGGGCATCATTTGGGTACATTAGGTCATGTGACTCTCTGACGTAGTGTCATGTGACATAACATTGTCAGGAAAACTGCATTTCTGGTTTCACATTGGACACGATCTGCGCACCCCTGGGGGAAATCCTTGCTCCCACCCATGGATCTTAAAACTATGGTAGTTGCTCTGAGTGTCTAATGATGGAGCGAATGGAGATAGTGGAAGTCCTAGTGCATCCCTTACAGCTGTAATGGGTGTGTGTGGGTATTAAGACCCCAAAAGGCCACTTCCCAAGTGCCAGTATTGGACTCCCTGGCTGCAGTAGAAACAGGTGTCACACACTAAGATTTGATCGTACATTGATTTGCATTCGTCCATATTGGTGTTGTGGGTATTTGTGAGTCTATCGTGTCAGAGAAGTCTGGGTCAATTACTTTGTTCTTTTCCAGGCAGTTCAAATCGATACCATGAGGGTTTCAGAGAATACAGGTTACAGGATAACTCCCCCTAAATGTTCTTAAGCTGGCTTCTCAGGATCTCCCTGTAGAGCTAAACTGACTGCTCTATTGCTAGATAAGGCTATCTGAGTGACTGGCTGTCAACAAAGTGTGTTAAATGTTTCACCACAGAGCCCACACTCAGGACAGTACACCAGGGAGGAAGCAGCAGCTTACAATTTGTAAAACCTTGCAAAGGACTATAAAGCTGAGCAATCTCGAGCCTACGTTTTTCTGTTGTAGTGAAACCCTTAAACATGGACCTCAACTGTTTTCATTAGTTATTGAATGTTCACCCAGCTCACGTAGAGGTTTTACCCCTCTTTTAGATGTTGATGAGAGCATTTCAAATGAGTATTTCTTGTTGGCAGCTATGGTGACCTAGATTGAAGGAGTTACCTAATGGTGTTACCTGTTTTATACTTCTGGAAAAGTAGATTATAATAGTCTTATTTGGCTCAATAGCATTCTTACAAATGCAAAACATATTTGAGGAGTTAAAGTTGACTGACAATTGAGCTATGGGATAGTAAGTGGTAATCTTAGTTTGCTCCAATGTTCTGCTATTGGTGTTATATTAGTCTATAGATCCAAACAAAAATGTGTATAAAATCCTGTTTAAGAATCAGGCGATGCCTTGTTTTTACCATATTCATATTATAATAAACTAAATATGTCTTTATATGTGTTTTTTTTAAACTTGCATTTTCTTGGATTTAAACACACTTGGTTGGATGGAAATTAATCGTCAGATTAATCAAAAAAATATTAAGAAACTTCTTTAAAATATGCAAGATATGGGTGATGCTGCCTCAAAACACAATCGGCCTCACTTTGACGAGGGCATCATGGCTGCCGTGGCGCCCTTTCATGATTTACCTCCTGATAATGCTGTGTTAACACCGACATGTTTCACAAAGAACCGGCACAGTTTGCAAACAGGGAAAACATGTGGCATTTACATAACCTACTACAGTACGGTAGTAGGTTAGGACAATATTTTCGATTGCAGTTGTGTTATTGGCTTGGATAATAAGGGGTGACAACAAATAATGGATGTTTTTAAAGTTGAAAGCAGCAGTCCTGTTGACTCAACATTTTCTATATCTGCTGATGCTGTTTTTCATGGCTAATTAACACCGCAGGAGCAGCAGCATCTTCACATATTACCAGCTCACACACCAACCAGTCTTCATGTGAACATTACATGTGGCAGAAAAGTGCAACATCCCCCTTTTGCCATCCAATATCATTTCCTACAGTGACCTCCATTATCACTGTCTGTTCTGTGTCTTCATTGTCTCCTCCATGTCTCCCATTGATTCATGGATTCTGTGTTATCCCCTCATATCCCACCGCTGTTCTGAATAATTTAGAGGTTACAACTCTACAGTTGCAGTGCTCCCTCATGATAGGGAGCTGATTGAAACATCTCTGCAATTGTGAGGTGGGAAGTTTTGGGGCTTAAAGGAACCCTGTAAGTGTTAACAATGATTGTATAAGAAGGATATAAACACAATCTATGTCACAGGTTAGACACATCTATTATTGTTTGTTTGGTGGCTCATCTAAACTCTCCTGTCATTTCAGATGCTGCCTTCCTCCAGGCCCTTGTAATCAGCTCATTTCCCTCATCTGGTCTCCTCAGCCCTTCCTCTCACCTGTTACTCATTCCCTCATCACTCCACCGTATTTATACCACCTCACTATCACTTGTCCTTTGCCAGATTGTCTTGTCGTTTCCGCCAAGCTCTCCAGTGAGTGTTGTGCTCTAGCCTAGATGTTTGTCCTGCCCGGTTTTTGATCCCTGCCTGCCTGTTTACGGATCTCGAGTTCCTGCCTGCTCCCTGTCTGGTTTTGGTTGCCTGTCTGACGGATTTCCTGGTTTTGACCCTGCCTGTCCCAGACCTGAATAAATTGAACATTGCTATACACTGGTTGTATCTGAGTCGTGCTATTGTGTTCTGATCTGTACCTGTGATCGTGACAATCTAACCCTGCTCACATTTAGAGTATAGCTCTCCATTAGATGATCACATACATTATGTGGGTCGCTTATAGCTCCCTTGGTAGAGCTTGGGATCGTTTGCTGCACGTCATCCCCTGAGTCTCCCTATTTCAACACCGTCAATACAATACAGCACTGGTGGCCCCAAACTATCCTTTGAAATAATCAAATAAATCATCAATAATAAAAATGTGTTCAATCCTAGAAAGAAATTGTATTTTTAAAATCAATATAAAGTTTCATCTGGTGTTTTTCTGCCAGAAGCAGCCTTAAATACACCTTGTTCAAGTTTGAGCCATATGTTTTACAATTCACATTGAAGATCTTAGGTCTGTTGTCAATAACATCGTTTTTGCTGCCCTTCCTCCAATCCAACTCTCTCCCTGACTGATTGCTCAACCCATTCGTGTTTTCTTACCGTCAATGTCAAATTAAACTACATATCCAATTTAATTAGGCTCCTGCTGTACCATCCATGGCACATAAAGCATGGAGGAGCACCATAAATCACTCGTTTCATTGATGAAAACTTTGCCTCTCAGACGTAAACTGCTATGCTATTACAAAGATGAAAGGCATCGGGGAGAGATCACATGGCTCCTTGCACTTTTTAATTATGGTCGAAATTCAATTACTTGGCAACCTCATACTTTTCAGAGCCAAAGGAAATTGCTCCAATCGAGTGACAGCAATCGTGATTAAAACATGTTCACTTTGCAACATGAAAAACACTGCGGTGTTGGCATTGAGCTTACGGGAAACAGATAAAGGATGAACAAAAGACACTTGCCCTCCCACTGAAATCTATTCTGTGTCAACTGACGACATCACTTTCTGTTTGTATGTGAAAATAAATGCTCTGTTATGTCACTTTAAAAGACCTAGTGCTGGGCCTGGCACTTTTTACAATAACAGGAAAGCTATGAGATTGTCCGTCACAATTTTCAACATTCTACTTGCAACATGGTGACAATTACTTTTTCGACAGTATTTTGTGTGGGAAAGCGAGTCAGGAAAGAAGTCCCTTCAGCACTGTTTGGATCAGTCGTTGCTGTACAGAACACTAATGTCACTGTCACAGTTAATACACACAAGGATACCAGAAGACACCTATGGGACAGAACCAAGACACCGTCAAAACCAGGAGAAAACTATTGGATCAAGATCTAAAGCCTAAAACTTTGGGATTGTAGCCTTTGCAGACAGTTTACATGAATATGTGATGAAAACCCCACAACACATAATAGGGCCTCTTTAAGGCACTGTGGTAATAATGATGGATTGGCATTGGTAGGCTAGAACAAATGACATTATCAAGACATGTAGATTTCAGATGCTGCAACAACCCCTTCCACTATAATCAATCTAAGGCATGAGAACAAACAGATCTAAAGTATTCTAATTTTTAATAGAAATGGGTCATACCACAGTATCTACATTTCCGTTTTAATTAAACAAGAGGATACACAGGAAATTAATTATTATATTTTGAGCATTTCGGTATGCATTTCTTTTGCGAGTAGAGTTGTCATCTAACTTTATCTTTCAAACAGTCTACCACAGTCTGTCAATGTTCATTTACACATATTGCGCAAACTAAGTGAAAAAGTTGAAGTTTCAAAGTACTGTGCAATGCCAAAACAAAAGTTAGTTAACCTAGTTCATATGTAGGCTGCAGGTAAAGCCAGTAAATAGACTTAAGCTCTGTGGCAAGTAAGCACTGGATGGTCCAAACCTGTGTTGTCTACAGTTCAACCAATATATAACATTTTTAGAGAGCTAGGGTCAATAGATCATGCGATTCGCCTTTAAAATGGGCAAACCATAGGAACATCTCACTTTTTTTTCATATGGCACAGAACCAGACAGTACAAAAAGGACGTCAGCCCATTGGAAAATATCTGTTTTTTTGAGAGATGTGAAAAACTGTTTCACTGGACTTAATGGGCGGACTTCTGTGTGACCTTTAATCCATTAGCTCTTTATTTAAAAATAAAATAAAATGTAGTTTGGGTGCTTTTAACTACAACATGATAACTGCACAACATTTCCATGTATGTTCATGTTCTCCTTACACAATTATTCTGCTCTTTTTGTCACTTAAAGGTGGGGTATGTCATTTATTTCAGATACACTTTTTGTTATATTCCATGGAATGCTCTTAACATCCCGATAGCAATGAATATCTGAAGTGCTTTGACAAAAAATCCATAAACAAATGTCATCTGTGGAAGCCGTGGCGCTGTAAAAAGCACGACCAATCATCTGAGCCGGCCCGGCTAAAATAACTGGATGGCCTACCTGCCTGTCAGCCTTCCATCTGTGCACACACTTATCTCGTGCCCTCATTGGTCATGTGCGCGTTCGTGTGTGTTGGAGGAGGGGCTCTGAGGA
This sequence comes from Harpagifer antarcticus, assembly GCA_902827135.1. NCBI lineage: Eukaryota > Metazoa > Chordata > Actinopteri > Perciformes > Harpagiferidae > Harpagifer > Harpagifer antarcticus. The sequence goes on from CADEHL010001065.1 coordinate 1,070,294, forward strand.
AGTGGCAGATTTGTTCCGGCTGTGTTTTTTCAAATTCTAGCGCACTCGAGCTGGTTTCTCCAAAATGGATTTTAGAAAAGGATGTGACTTTCATAGAACATGTTTTAGTCGGATTTGACTTTTAGAAGTGTATCTCAAAGTATTTAGATGTGCTATGACATGGTCAAATGTAATTATTCTCGATGTCCATGTGTTATGTGTGTAATTAGTAGTTTAGAGATAGTGAGGCGTTGCCAAGAGGCTGGAAACATGACAGCATGAAGTATGGAAGACATTCTGAATGGGTCATATAGCTGTTTTGAAGCAGTTATGCAGTGATAAACTAACACTGGTCAACAGTAAATGTTTTTCTAGTGTCTAATTAAAATGGCACCAACGAAAAACAACTTAAGCAGCAACCATATCCCACAAAGAGACATGGTTGTATGGAGTGCTGGATTCTTTAGAGCTCACATTTGTGCTGCACATATAAAACTCAAGTTGTGCGAGTGGAATGAGGCAATTTGCCTGTGACCATTTGAGCATGAGCAGGAGTTGCCTATGTTTACGTCAATTGTATATTTCCATTTCACCTGAAAACCCCGGTTCTGTAAATAACCTTTTTACCCGTCTCAATCAGGTAAACAATTGGGTGAATGATAACTTTAAAAAAAGGAAAGGGCAAATAAAAGAAATTCTACGAGTAGTTCCAACATCAGAAGGGCAGAGAGTAGAGTCAGTGTTTTACATCATGTCCACATATATCAACATGGGGTCATTTTAGACTGTGATCTACATTTTTCAATCCATTTGAACAAGGTTGCAAACACTTTCTCCACCTAAGGAACCTTGCCAGGATCAGACCATGTTTAACTCAGAATGCTGCTGAAATGGTTTTACATGCTTTTATTACGAGTCGCTTGGACTACTGCAAATCTCTTTTTACTGGTCCCCCTAAAAGATCTTGAAATAAATGGCAATTAATTCAGAATAGAGAGGATTTGGACTAACGCAAGAAAGGGATCACATTCCCATGTGCTGGCATTACTGCGCTGGCTTCCGCTGTCTTTCAGAATATATATTAAAGTGCTTTTAATTATTTACAAGGCTTTCCATAACCTGGCCCCTACAGACTGCCTTTCATTTAGATAACCCTACAACAACTCTCAGATCCTCCAATGCATTTCCTTCAGAAGTACTGAAAGTATTAAACAAGAAATCTGGAGAGGCTGCTTTCTGTTTTCCCCCCCATTGGATCTTAGAACAGCAAACTACATTGGAGTTTTTAAAAGTCAATGAAAGATGTATCTTTATAATTTGGATTTGATTTGGGGTCATTTGAGTTGTTTTATGGTTCTGTGATATAACTCTGTTGTTTATAACTTATTTTTAATTATATTCCTGCATCTTTATTTTGTATCTGATATTTATTTTCTATATGTAAAGCACTTTGGTCTGCATCTTGCAATAAAGGTTCTATAAAATAAATGGTATTATTATTTTTTTTTAAATATATTTTTTAAGAAGTGACAGGCAATAAAAGTGTCCTAATGGTAGGTCTAATGGCTAAAGTAACATCGATTGCTCCAAAACACCCTTAAGAAATGACTTTTTGTCAAGTTCAACATTTGTGAACTACAGTTTACAAGCCAATGTGAGAAAAAGTTTTTAGAGAGTACTTGTCCATGGACAAGTGAGTTTGGCAATGTACTTGTCCGAATACATTTTTCACTTGTCCAGAATGGACAAAAATTGGGGCCACTGGAATCTTCTTCTTCGTCCTCTATTTTACACTTTCCTACGGTTTTTACGACACCGCTTACGTAAGTGAGCGGTAAGAGTTTACTGCATCACACATAGGGTTGGGTATCGTTTGGATTTTAACGATTCCGGTTCTGCTTTTCGATTCCGGTTATTTTTGGTTCTCGATTCCGGTTCTTTGAGAGGGTAAAAATAAGTCCCATGACAAACTGGGAGAAAAATATATTTATGAAAACATGAAGTCAAATCTATATTCCTATTTACAAATCACTTCATACTGTTTAATTTCTTACGGTTATTGAATACAATTATATAAAAATAATCTCTGCATTGTTTAGTTATTTCTAAGTGGTGCAGTTTGAGAATGTACAATTGGCCCAGTCTCCTCTGTTACACTGCAACCTGCCTGTGAGACAGAGTCCAACCACACATGTCCAACACATAGGCCTAATAATAATACATTATATTTATAGCCTATAGGCCTAGCGCTTTTCTACAACTCAAAGACGCTTGCACGCTTACACAGGTCCTGCAATACACATGCTGCAGCTGCCCAGCTGCTCACTGTTTGTAAAAGTAAATAAATAGTATAAATAGCATTTCAATAATGTACTTTCTATACCCTGCTTCATAAACAATACTGACATCCCTGTGCTCCTCCGAGTCTGGGGGTCCGGGGATGTGAGGACAGCGCGTGGACACAGACAGGGAGACTGCTTCACTTCATAAAGGAAATGGCGGTCAATATTAACAACACAGGAGCTAAAACGCTTAATAGCCTTCATTACGTGTTAGAGAAAGAACATAAGAAAGTTTGACAAAGATAAGGCTGTTAGGCTGCCTTTTGTAAACTGAATGTATCAATAATTTGTCAATAAATCGGGGCGAAAAACGTCACTTGTCCGCCGGACAAGTCAATTGAAAGATCTACTTGTCCGATATTGTAAATAACGTCCCGGACGGTGGGACGTGTACTTTTTCGCACACTGTAAGCATGTTAAAACGTCTTTTTATATGGCCTAGCAAACATACTAGTGAAGCAGAGTCTGTACCAGGTTGTATTCTATTGTGGAATAATTAAGCCAGATATGTTGGTTGATTACATCTCTGCAGCCAATCTAAAGGCAGCAGGACTTGTTTGTTTGCTCCAATTATAGGGTCTGGTACGAGGGATGTGATTCATATTACCAAAAGTGTCCAATTACGCTCACCTCATACACATAGGGGCTGCTGCTAGATGACGCAGAGTCTCCCTCTCTCCGAGACACAGGGAGCCTGGGTCTCCTGCAGCTGAGACACTGTGGGCCTGTGGCTGTGACTTTTTATGATATGACTATACTTACTCTATATTCTTTCTTTCCGGATGTTTCCTGCAGCGTAAAGTAAAGCCGAGCACAATGGTCGCACAGTGCCACTCCATTACAGTAGTACACGATCAGCCTGCAGGCGGATGTTGACTATTCTTTTGTATTAAGCTGATTTACCTGTATTTTCAAATGAATTCTAAATTATTGCCTTTTCTTTTTTTTACAAAACGTGGGTTCTGCAGTTTAAAACACTTTTGTACACATTATGTCATAGCCAACCAAAATGGCCCTCTTGTTCCATAAAATAAATATTAGAAAATAATAAAAACAACATTTATTTCATGCAGTACATCATGAATCATTTATTTTACCTACGTTTTAATCAGCCTATTGAAAAATAACATGTGTACGGATAAAGACATCTGTTTTGGTTGGTCATTATAAAATGCATTGATTATTACATTTTTATAAAAAAATAACTATTCATAAAATTGTATTATGTAATGATTGATTGCAAAATGCAATGGAATGTATCAGTTTATTACAAAATGCAATAAATGAAAAATGATTAATTAATGTAGTGAAAAGTTATTTAAAGAGCCTGTGACAGCATCCCAACAACTGTTGTGCAATGAAATATTCTGCTACTAGTCATCTCGAACCGTCAGTTTAAAAAAGAAGGTGCGCTACCGTTCCGATAAATATCAATAATTTCGATCATCGCGGGGAAATTCCTTCGACTCATTTTGAAGTTTTGGGGGAAGCCGGAAGTGACGTCAATGCGGGAACGCTTCACTGTGCGGCCAGAGAGCCAAACACGGACAAAGTGTGTTGTCATGCGTAGAAATGGTGAATTACTGAGTTTAGGCACGTTAATAACATTTTAATGAAGTTGACTACAGTATATTCATATTTGTCAGTGCTTTCATGTCAATTCTGCGAACATAAACATAAATGATCGTGGTGAAGATGATGATTAAATTAGGATTACAGATCGGCAGTGAGAGCTGCTGAATTTCCTCCCGTAGGATGTGATATAAAAACAAATCGATTATTTTTGTAGTTGTAAACTCAAGTGGATGAAACTACATTTATTAGTGCTTTCATGTCAATTCGGCGAACATATGATACATTAAATGATCGTGAGGATGATGATTAAAAATCGTTTGTTTGAGCCGGTCTGCATTTCCTGATGAGAAAACAAACCCATGCTTTTTGTAGTTGAACACCAACGTGGATGAAACGTGTTTTTTTCACCACAATGTTGGGAAATTAATGGATAAAATGCACGGATTATTATTATTATTATTATTATTATTATTCCCACTCCGATCGGGACTCTCGGTCCACCGTTTCCCCGCAGCGAGGCTCCCCCCGTTGACAGTTTACGTGGGCTGGGTGCAGTGGCGGACTGGCCATCGGGACGAATCCCGATGGGCCGGTACCGAAGTGGGCCGGTCGAGAGTCCCGGGATGATTTTTAGTCCCATTCCACCACTGGCTTCATGACCGTATGCTCGCCCATATTGACGCACCTAATTCCTAAACTTCTAACAGATACAACATAAACCGATCCTTCAGCCTCATATGAGCTCTCAGACACGTTCAAAATTAAACTGTGATCGGTGTCTGAGCTTGCTGCTGTGTGTGCCATCGTGCGTTTGCATGCAGATGCTGGGATCCTGAACGGTGCAGCTGGAGCGCTGTGCCCGCAATGACGTCACACGTAATTTGGCGGGACTTGAAGAATCCCCGAGAAGATCCAGAAAATGGTCAACATTGAAGGGCAGATTAATTAATCAAAGTACAAATATCCAAAATCAGTTCAGTAACAGTTTTCAAGGGGACAATATTTACTCAGATTGATGGGTTTGGATGATGGGGGAAACTCGTGTCACAGGCTCTTTAAGAATGTGTTGATATGATATACTCACACCCTGTTTCTGCCAACAGTCGCTCACAATGAAAATGTTCAGGAGACTTATTAGAAAGCTTTTTTTTTTTAACGATCCAATATTCACATTTTGCTTGTTGGCATATCTTCGTGCGTGGAAAAAATGGTTTCTTAAATATGACTTTATCAATGACTTCGACACAACCAAACAAAATAATTATTCATATGACATATTCTTATCTTTTACTCAGCTACAAAGTTACTTGTAAATGCACATATGATTGCTCTGTGCATCTTAATCTTCCAAATGAAAGCTGCTGGTGCGCATCACTGCACACAGACTTGTGTTGACAGAGCTCCAGAAATGTGAATTTATAGGGAGAAAAAGGGAGCCATCATCTGCTTTGGGAAGCATAGTTGGTGCTTCGCATTTATATTTAGGGAACATGCACTTCCACGCACACTGGTTTCAACTTGGGAGAGGCTGTAAGATTACAAAAGTGGCAGCATAGCATGCAGTTCCATTAATTTCACTCTGCAAAAGTTTCTGCTGGGAAACGCATTACGCAAACAAGGACACTTCTGGGAACCAGGTTTCAACGCGTTGATGGAAAACTACAGGAAACCAGTGAAGGTTATAATGACATAGGAGGTATTGCACATTTTCTCAGAGCAAACTGATCAAATAGATCATTAGATGTGTTGTTCTTTTTACGTTTGTTTTTTAATGCAATTCTTTACAAGCGACTCTGCAGAGCAGGGTTAGCTTTATTTCATTACACTTTTCCAGATGCTTTTGTGTGGTATTACAAATGTAATTACTGACTTCTGTGGGGTGGTTCGGTCCCACACTTACATTGTTCAGACAAAGAGGTGAGGCGGTAAAAATAGAGATTCCATTTCTTAACGGCTATATATAAAATACTTCTGATTCAACCATTGTTTGAAGATTAATATGGTCACCAGTTTAAGATGATAAAATAGTGCTATTTTAGTTGTTGTGCAGTGATGATGTATTTTTGTACGCGGACCTGCAGCATTAAAAAGTGGTGCCTCAACAAAAAGCAATGTTACTTTCCCATTGGATAAAAGCATATTGCAGAAACTAAGCTCTTTGGCAAACAATACATCCATGACACTCAACACGTTTTGATCAGCTTGATTATCTCCACATAGAAACGCCACTTTGTGATTTTTGAAGCGAAAATGCAATTGGCAGAAGTAAAAAGCTAATGCTTTTAACAAACTGCATGATGGGTCGCATGGCTACGCATCACCACTGCTAAGCTAAAGGTGTACTTCTGTCGCTGTGATTGACGTTATCTCATATATTTTACTCCCTTGTTAACAACCGCAGTTTTTAGACACACAGTAGCTTCACGGAGTCACAAGAGGGGTAATCACAGACGTATTGTATATCGGAGAACCTTACGTGAAGATCTCTTTGGGTTGTTTTAACCAGATACCTTATTTCAGGCTTCTAACCACGAACATCTTTGAAAGGAAACAGAAGTGGTAAAATGCTTTATTCTAAGTCACTATTAGGAGAAATACTGCCTAAGGAAAATACTTGGGGATAATAAGGCAATAATGAAAGGTTTTATTTTCTCTGAATGTTTTCGGAGAGAGCTGACTGTTTAAACTCACCGAATTATTTTTGCATTCGTGACGCAATCACTCCCGTAAATAACGACCATGAACTTGGCTCTGCCGTGTTCCATCAACTCAGCGCTGTGTGCCTGCACCTTTCATTCAAACAGAATAAAACCTCTGACATTCAAACACAACGGAACTAGGCCAGGGTGACTGACGTGCAGCACAGTAAAGGAGAACACCTTGTTGTGAATAGGCAGCGGAAACACTTTGCTATGAAAACTTTATGTAACTAGGGGGAAGATGAAAGGAATAACAACTCTATTTCTCCATAGCCTTTTGTCATTACAAACAAGGGCTCCACTTTTCGGTCCCTCCAATTTGCCCGGTGTGTATGAGACACAAAATCTGAGTTTAACCCCTCCATCTAAGAAAGGCTAGAATACAAAACTTGCTGTATTTTCTCATTATTAAAGTGTGCCTGCGTACATGCTGGCATATGATTTTAATGATGAAAATGTAAACCTGTTAAGGGCCATTAAGGCAAAAAATGCTTCCTTAAAAAACACGGTTATATCTATTTTTGTGAACATCTCCAATGTTTGAGATGTGGGGATTTTGAAAAAAGGGATTGTTCATTCACACAATTATGATGTGAATATGTTCTATCTGTATGCCTTAATTGGGTTGGATTATTTAAGGAGGGTTTCACACATCTTAACATAAAAGGAGTTACTTGTCTCGGTTGGTGAAACGGTTGTATTCTGGTCTTTGGAGGAGCTTTGTGGTGTGAAACAATAACCCTAATGAAGTCACCTGGGGTCAAAAGGTCAGATCAGCTTTGAGGACTTAAAATAAAAATGAAACCTTTGTTAAAAATTGTAAAATGTTAACGACATGGTGATTTGGTGCTTTATCCATACCAAAATGTATGATATTCTTTTTCTTCACTTTTTGGAAATGCATTACCAGTCACTCCAGCTGTGTTAAAGGGCACCTATCATGCAAAATGCACCTTTGTACGTCTTTTATACATGATTATGTGTCCCCGGTGTTCCAGGGAACTCGCCAAGTGTCAGAAAACACAACCCTCTCTATTTTCCTCCTTCGCCAAATCTCTAAAAAAGGGGCTGCAACGGATCTGAAAAAAATGGATCCACATTCCGACACTTTTCTACGTCACAAAGACGTACTCCGCTTATTGGTCAACTCTCCACCTATCAGGGGAATGAGCCACGGCCACGTGCATCGGCAGGCTAAATCAACCCCAGTCACATCTGTGTTTCTGCCTGCTCTTGCTAGGATGTCTAAGCCAGTTAAACGTTGTGCTGTTGTTGGCTGCAAGACTCGGAACAAGGGACTGCATGCAATGCCATCAGTGCAAAAAGAGAATAATCTGTGGCTAGACTTCATTTTCAAGGGCCAGAAGACCCCGGCAGATTTCTGTGTGTGTGTTCCAAACATTTTACCACGGACATGTTTATGAACTTCTCTCAAGTCCAACACGGATATGCCTCCAAACTAATGCTACACCCGGGATCAATACCAACCATCCGGGACCAGGCCAGTGAGGACACATCCAATTCTGAAGCTGTAAGTTTTTATTTAGCGGTGTTTTTCCTGATAAAGCTATCTCTAGCTTGTAGTATGTAGCATGTAGCATGTAGCTTCGCCGTATCAATGTCGCCTCAACCCCAACTAGTAATCGGTTAGGTGTTTATATGTTCTTGTAACATTTTATTTTGTACGCTCTGCAGTCTTTGCTTTGTCTTTTATTTTAATTATCAGGCATTTGCGAACATGTTCAGACTGCCGTAATGGCGATCTGTGTGAAGGCTGTAAAGCCACGCCTAGCCTAGCCGATAACACAAGTATTTATTCTCCTATGTATTAGTATTTTGTATCCTCTAAAAAATCATATTGAGTAAGTTATAATAACAAACGTAATCTTCTGGAGGTAAGTGCCGTTTTTTCCAGCGTTATGTAAAAGCTTTTGTGATTGTAGTCTGTAAGAACGATCATATATCATCGATCTGTAAGCTAAGCTACGCTAAGCTACGCTACGCTACGCTAAGCTACGCTACGCTAAGCTACGCTACGCTAAGCTAATGAGACATGCCGTTTTTTTGCAGCGTTATATGGAAAAGCTTTTGCATGTTTACTTGTTTGCGCACATGAATATAAATGGGGGTGTGTTAGGATACAACACTGTATGTATGTATGCGAGGGGACACACACCACGAGTAAAACGGAGCTAAAGCCCTGGTATGTTGTTGTTGACGACATGCATACTAATCTAAACCACTTTTTTTGTTGTGCTTTTGTTAACATTGCACAGGCTACGTGGCCAACTTGATGGACCTCATCTTCGACCAAGTCTTTGTGGACCCTGCACCATTATGAGCAACCTGACAGGGAGGAGGTCATCGCCGGGTATGCCACACGGTTCAATTTGGCTGCTGTCTGAACCCTAACATAGACATTTCACGGATCAGAGGACAACGCAGGCCGGAATCACCACTCTGATCCTGATTCAAATAACCGTTGATTTTGACAATAAAGTTCCGAGTTGATATCAAATGTGTCGTGATTATTCATGTTTGGATGGGTAAAGAATATTCTGATTTCAAAAGCATAAGGTTGTGTGTGGACTTGTTGTCGTACACATGGGTGTGTTATGCCATTGCTGTGTAGTATATAATAGTACATGTACAATGACAGAATGAAAGATTGCATAAAGCCATATACACCAGTATTTATTTCCATGAACAATATTAGCATTCGTTTTACAATTTCAGTCAAAACCAAATCCAGGATGGTCTACCACACAGGTTACAGAGTCCTCATGTTCCTGCATCCGTCTTTACACCTAGTGTGATAAACATATATTGAATGACATGTGAAAAATGTATTCTCTAAACAGACAACTTAGTGAAGCTAATGTTACGTGTGGTATCTCCATGCAGCACATGCTCCGGTTCAGAAGGCATCGTGGCGCAAGTTGCACATGTACCCCTTTAGAAAGAAGTCAATAACTGAGCTTTTAAAACACATGAAACACATAATGCTGACAACTGAGGTGTTGGAGTTATACTTTTTATCACCCTAAGTTATTGAACTTTCCAACGGTTGTTGCACGATGTTGGAAGAAAAGGACTGTAAACTATTAAACGCAATGAGGCCATTGTATATATGCTGAAAATATGAATGTCTCCCTTTATAAATATATATATGTATCGCTGTGTTTGCGTTACAAACTCTAAGTTACAAACTGTACACATTGCATTCTTGCTAATTAGCCAAAATATGAATGGAATAAGTAGCAAGCATCGTAACAGAGTAAAAATAAATAGGGACAACAGCTTGTCAACTAACCATTCAGAAACGTCCTGCTGCAACCGAGATGTTTGCACCTCCACCAAAACCTCCGCTGCTTCAGTTTCTGGATCAAATTGATAATATGCTTGAACACATGCATTGCTCTGAGATGACATGTGTATTCCACACTCGTAATCACAGCAAGCATGGTAACGTGACTCTCGCCGGCTCTTCTGCTGGGGGCGTGGTCAGCTGCTGCTCAGAATTTTCATAGGCAGGTTTGGAATAAAGCGAAAATGAGCGAAACGAGGCATGGCTAAAAAATGATCTGTTTGGTATTTTGAAAAATAAAATGTATAAATATACCTTATATAGGTATGGTCATACACTATATTATTTAAATATAGCATGATAGGTCACCTTTAAGTATTTAGTTGAGTTGTATATTTCAAAAATCCAACCATTTTCAAATGCACAGCAATCTTTAATATTACTTAAGATTTGTGCATATCTTCTCCTGTAATGGCAACACATTCCCTTTGAGAATGCAAGAGAGAGAAACAAAATAAGAAAATGGAAGCCTTTTAGTTTGCCCACACTGTGTTTTTATGTATTACAAGTATATGTAATAGAATATTGATTAAAACAACATTTTTATTATACACTTTTAGTATAAATTAATGCGTACAAGTTTGTTTATCATAGCAGGGTTCTGCTCCTCAAAAAGAATGCCATAACTGACCAATCAGAACTGGGTATTCAACAAGGTCAAGACATAAGCAATGATATCTCCCATGGCTCTTTCTTATGGGCTTAAGAACTATCTTTAGCTAATGTCCTGGCACAAGCTGCAGCAGTGCTTCTCCCCGCTGGGCTCTACAGACTTCATGGCTAAATCACTTGGTGGGCAGCAGAAAAAACACATGGCTCCCCCCAGGGACTGCCCTCCAGATACTGGACTGCTTAACATTCAACCCCATTGCTGAGGGAACACTCAAGCATAGTTTAGTGGCAGGGAGGTGATACCCATAAAAAACCCTCTGAGTCCAGGAGGAGATTTATCAACAGGCCCCCTCTCTGCTGCCAGCAGTAGATTACATGTCAAAAGTGGCACAGCGAGCAGATATTTCAGCCAATAAGCACTGGTGGAGAGAGAGCGGGGCTCGTCTCTGGAGTGACATTGCGCGGTGTCGCTGAAAGAAGGGCTCGGCTGACCCCTTGATCCGATTGTTCTTAAGAGTGATGGCTGACCATAAAGCTGCCTGACACCATTGAGATGAAATGTAGCTACGGGGGAGGCCAAACAGATTAGAGGCTTGAGGGATGAAATACACAGATTGGAATCTACTGCAGAGATGGTCTCCATCTTGTTGTAGAGTTGCACAGTGGTAACGAGTCAATGGTTTAAAAATGTGTTATACAAATCGTAGCAGACAAATGGAAAAACATTTTTTCCAGCCCCAGAATAAGTAATCAGATTGGGGATTTAGACTAATGCACAGTATTTGGCATTGATAAAATAAAGAATTGGCTGCAACAAAGAATGTATAAACCTGAGTCGAACAGTACTGCACTACAGCTAAACCCCCCTTTGACATTGACTAAAAGGAATTGTCCTGAGGACTAACTTTAATGATATGGTGCCTTCTTGGCCAGGTCAGCATTGTAAATGAGATTTTATCTCAATGCTTTTTATCTGGATAAATAAAGGTTAAAAAAGGTTGTGTTATATTGGTTTTTGTGCATGTACAGTAAATGGTCTGCTAAGCCAATATCCCATAGTTTATGCCAGAAGAAGTTTCTCTCTGCCTGAAACGTCTCCATTGGATTCCTTTACTTTGATAACATATATAAATCACTATATAACAATTGCACTTCTATAGCGCTCCAACACATTGTACGTGATTGGCTAAGGGGTGGACATTTCTAAGCAGTTGACCAATCCCAACAGAGCCGTCCAGCTAACCAATCAGAGCAGACTGGGCTCTGGTTTCAGAGAGAGGGCCTCTTTAAAGTCTGATCGATGTTTTGGGTCATATGAATGCAGATAATAAATCAAGCTAATAAAGAACTAGATAGCTATCAGAAAATAGCAAATGGGTTACGAGATTACATTTTTGCCAGTGTGTGATATATATTGTGCTCCTGATACAAACCAAAGCTCTGATGGTTCAATACTTCTTGAATAACAAACAGAAACCAGATCATATGTCTAGAGTTTCTGCATTCACAGATCAGTATAATTAAAAAACGATGTCTTTATCAAAGTTTGGACACACCTTTGATCTTGTATCTGATGTCATATTATGTGTGCTATGGCAACCATCCTGAAAACTATTTCAAAATCTATTAAAAAAAAAGAGTTTCATTAAACATTCAGTAAATTACAGTCAACTTTTTAAGCATTCTCACTGCAGCTTTATCTTATTTATATCAAACTGATTACTATGGAGCTAATTTTCTGCCATAACTCCACGAACAAACTAAATAAGTTTTACAAATTCCTTATGATTCACTAACAAACACAGTGTGGTTTGCAAATACAAAACATCATCTACAAACTAATGCATTTAATTTTGCAAATAAAAATGTATCTATCAAACAAACACATACAATTTTTCTAATAAATCATGTTTCGGAGAGAAATTCAGCTTAGGTTTTACAAGCACAACATTTTTTCTTCTAAGGTCACAGAATATTACTGCCAAAAGTCACGTGACTCACGTGACCTGGCGGGAGTTTGAGCAGAGCATGGAACAGCCCTTGCCAGTCTGATGACAGCGGTGTTTCTAGCGATCCAGCGATCTGATACCGGACCTCATTTATCAATGAGCGGCCAACAGGTGAGTTTGTTGTTTTTTAAATAAATACAACACAATAAACAAGAAAAAAAGTAATACTTAAATAAATAAAATACAAAAATATACATTTACATTTACAAAAGGTTTCAATATTAGTTTACAAAGCTGCTAGACAAGAAGCTACATCACATCCAATCATATCTAGCCAACCCGGTATCACGGCAAGACGTGAACATGTGACGATTTACCATGCTGGGAGACGTGAAGATGTCACGGCTTCGTCCCTTCAAACGTGACAGCTACACGGTATTGTTAACATGGCCCAACCAGTGGAGATATAACCGGAAATGCCAAGCAAATGCTACCCCAACGGTCGGTTGTTATTGTCAATATTAATATAATAATGATTTATTTTGTAATAGTCACACTCGATTACACCGATTTTCATGTTGCCCCAGCTGGTTGACACCTCTTTTAGCAGAAACAAAGGCTACATTAATGTATTAAATCGATGTTAATCCATGCGTGTGGTTGTGGAATTAACGGACGTGACGTTGTGCGATTGCGTTGCCAGGCAACAGCTTCGGTTCATGTTAATTTACAAACTCTTCAACTACAACCGTAGTTATATTTAAAAACATGTTAGAAGGCCTCACGAAATACTTTAATGTACATTTAAATTTAAATGTGAAGGAATGTGTGTATAACAAAATACATCCATCATAAACGAAACCGGAAATAGACGTAGGCAAGATCTTCAGCTCGATGATTGGATGATTTAGCCGCAATGCATGCTGGGATATGGTGTTTATGTGATGTGAAATCCGAAAACATTTTTTAAAAATAAAATAATATTGCTTGCTTTTCTCTTTGGAGGTCATCACATAACGGCATTGTAATACACGGTTCGGCTGCATTAAATATTACATATCTGCCGTAGTTCTCTATTTATAGAGCCCTGCTGAGAAGACTTCTGGACAAACAGGAGAACTGCCACCAAAACTAAAAACGTGACGTGGATCATAAAATATAAGCAATTAAACATCTTACATTTCTTTTCACACAATACGTCTCCTTGCAGTATCAACACTAATTCGGCTGACTTTTATATTTGATCCAATTGGTAGATAGGCTGTATTTACACCATAAAGGTGCACAGCTGATAGAAAGGGACACCTAGTGGTTAAAGCACGTTATTGCATTTTATTATTATTATTAACTAGCAGAATAAGAGACCTGACAGGTGATGGTCAGGTCAAGTGTCATAGACAGTGTTACATTGCTATTATTATCCTTAAAATATACGTAAAACAAAACCACTTATGATCTTTTTATTTGAGTGGTTTACTAATGACAGTTAATTATGTTTTATGCTATTGATGGTTTCATATTTGTGAAAAATAATAAAATAATAAAATGCAATAACGTGCTTTAACCACTAGCTGGAGAGCTAGTCTGGCAGCCTTGTTTTGAGCTATTTGTATTTGTAATTTCTGTATGTGTTTTTGCTGCTGATGACCATGTGACCGGACAGTACTCAAGATGTGACAAAACCAGAGACTGAATGACTTGTTTCAAAGTGGTTGGTGTTACATACTTTGTACATTTTCTCGTCAGAGCTATGCTCCTTCCCATTTTAGTTACGATACTGTCTATTTGCTTTGTCCACTTTAAACCATTGTTTTTGCAATGTTGAGTACCAGTTTGTTATTGTTGACCCAGTCTGCTATGGCTCTAATCTCTATTTTAAGTAGATTGTTTAGCTCACTGCATGTTGATGCTGTGCTGTACATTGTAGAATCATCAGCATACATTATTACACTGGACTTATTTAATACGTAAGGAAAGTCATTTGTGAATATAGAATACAACAAAGGCCCAAGCGAACTCCCCTGTGGGACCCCACACTGCAACACCTTACTTTCAGAAAAGCTCCCATTGAAAAAGACTCGCTGCCTTCTTCTAGCCAGCTAGCTCTCCATCCAACACATAGCAACAGAACCAAAGCCATAGCATTTGAGTTTGTTCAGCAGCAGACTATGATCGATCACATCGAAAGCCGCGCTAAAGTCTAACATCACAGCTCCTACAAGCCTCCTATCATCCATGCTCTTTAACCAGTCGTCATTCATTTGTGCAATTCATTGAGTGAAGAAAACACATGAAACTCACGAGAGTCACTCCTCAGTTTATACCGTGTTTTGTTTCAATTCATGTATCATCAATATGTGATATCTGAACAACAAAGTGGTCAAAAATCATTTTATTCATTTATTGGAAACATTTTCATGATCGCTTTTTTCGTTTTACATTTTCATTTATTGTCATTTCCATTCAGTTAGTCAGTAAGTGCTATTTAAAATGTTAATGTGCTACATATCCAAACAAACAAAGTGTGCAATCCAATGAATGTTAATCTAACTGGGTTTTGATAGATAACATATCTCTTTTTCTTCTCTCAATTATTTTATTTCTATTGTGCACTCTAATCAATATTAATCAAACTATTGTTCCTTTATACATTTTAAGAATGGCGTTTATCTTTTTTGAGAATTAGTTCTTATTTTATTTGATTTATTTGGGTCTACAACAGATGATACAAATGTTTGTGTCAGTAAATGTGTACTAACAGAGGCGGGGGTGTGTGTGGAAATAACGGGGACAGAGCTGGTCAGACGATCAGCTGTGCAGCGTCATCACAAACGGACGTCGCTTCAAGTGACGCTCCGGAGGAAAGGACGTCCCATTGCTCTTAAAACTCATTTCCCTGCTTCTCGTGGTTTCCTTGCGTCCCTCCATGCTTCCCTGGTGGGAGGGACTAAACGCAGGGAAACGACGCAAGTGAGGGAAGCAAGGATTTCATTTAATCGAAGTGAGACAGACGGGGCCAGGGAGAATGAAAAAACATGGATACAAATCAAAGAAAGCGAAAAGAAAAAGGTGGGCCGAGAAGGCAAGAGAAAAAGTCACTCGCAGGTGAAGCATATAAATGTCGCAAATTGACAGACCTTTTTGGCAGCAGCGATGCTACAAACACTATCAGCAGCAGCTTAGAACGAGTGCAAGATGATGAAGAGAATGATGAGGGCGCGAGTTCAGATTGAGCCAGCCTCCTGCGTTCATGATGAGGGACAGAGTTGAGCTGCTGGAAGAACCAGCTCAACTGGCACATTCAAGTGCAGGGCAAGAGCAAGAGGTGGTTGAGAATTATCCCTTGAACTCAGTGGCGCTTTCTCCTGGAGGCCAAGGGAAGCCAGGCTTCCCCTGTTTTTTTGGATTGTAGTAATAATTTTAATAAATAAATAAAAACACTTCGTTTAGTTTCGGTAATTATTCTGCCGGCCCGTCTCTCCCCCATTCTCATTGAGTATTTTACAAAGAGTGAGACAGCGCCCCTCTAGATGTTATGGTGAAACGGTAGATTGCACTCTGTTGCGAGAGGAGGCTAGCCCAAATTGGCTTCCCTTGGTGAAAAAAAATGGAGGGATTGACCATCGACCATTGACCAGATGAGGCTCACGTCATGCCTCACAATCCAATCAAATCGCATCAACTTCAGTTTGTACTGTAACTGTCATCACCGCCCTTAAAAACTAGCAAGCAACTGAAGCAAGTGCAATTATGGAGGGTGGAGATTTGGAGTATTTCATCAAAAATAATTGGACTAAACTTCCGCTACAGCAGCAACTAAAAATGGAATCTGATGACAGGCCTATGCCCAAACTGGAGCTGTGTACAGAGAGGAAAAAAGAAGCGAATCGGACGTAAAACTTTAAATAATAAACAGCGGATTTCTAACATTTGACATTTCATATGGCCGGACTGGGTCAGTTTCCAGGGCTGAATTTTAGTCCCAGTCCATCGCTATAGGCAGTTTACCATCCAAGTTGTCAATCCCAGGAGATTTATCATAGGACAGATATAAAAGCATACAAGCAACATTGTGGAATTCAAACATGCACTGCTTTTCCCTCATGATACGATCTTTCATGATGTGATGTGACACTGTGTCCTTGACTGCACCCATGGCATTACTCAGCTTGTCTACTTTATTTGTAAAATAATATTTAAAATGATTTGCAATATCTGCTGGCTTGGTAATGAATTTACCCTCGGTTTCTATAAAGGAAGGATGCATGTTTGAGTTCCTCCCCATTATGTTATTCAATATTTTCCATAATTTCTTTCCATCATTCTTAGAATCACTGATTTCCTGCATGTAAGGCAAGGCAAGGCAAGGCAAGTTTATTTATAGAGCACTTTTCAACACAAGGCAATTCAAAGTGCTTTACAACAAATGAAAGACATTAAGAAAATGGCATTTAAAATCAGTCATTAAAAAGAAAAGCTAATAAAATAAACATTAAAAGAAGAAATACATGGATAAACACTAAAAGAAAAAATACATGGATAAAAGTTACAGTGCAGTCTAAGATATGAATAGTTCAATTAAAAGCAGCGACAAAAAGAAAAGTCTTTAGTCTGGATTTAAAAGTAGTCAGAGTTGCAGCGGACCTGCAGGTTTCTGGGAGTTTGTTCCAGATATTTGGAGCATAATAACTGAACGCTGCTTCTCCATGTTTAGTTCTGACTCTGGGGACAGAAAGCTGACCAGTCCCTGAAGACCTGAGAGATCTGGATGGTTCATAATTTAGCAGTAGATCAGAAATGTATTTTGGGCCTAAACCATTCAAAGCTTTATAAACCAGCAGCAGTATTTTGAAATCTATTCTTTGACACACAGGAAGCCAGTGTAAAGACTTCAGAACAGGAGTGATGTGATCCACTTTCTTAGTGTTAGTGAGGACTCGAGCAGCGGCGTTCTGAATCAGCTGCAGCTTCCGAATAGACTTTTTAGTGAGACCTGTGAAGACACCATTGCAGTAGTCGAGTCTACTGAAGATAAAAGCATGGACAAGTTTTTCCAAATCCTGCTGCGACATTAGTCTTTTAATCCTAGATATGTTCTTTAGGTGATAGTAGGCTGATTTAGTAACTGTTTTAATGTGGCTGTTGAAACTCAGGTCAGAGTCCATGACTACACCTAGATTTCTGGCTTTATCTGTTGTTTTGAACATTGCAGACTGAAGCTCAGCGCTAACCTTTATACGTTCTGCCTTGGCTCCAAAAACCATTACCTCAGTTTTATCTTTGTTTAATTGGAGAAAGTTCTGACACATCCAGTCATTGATTTGTTCAATGCACTTACTCAGTGTTTGAATTGGAGCATAGTCTCCTGTTGAAACTGTTACGTAAATTTGTGTGTCATCTGCATAGCTATGGTAACTTATTTTGTTGTTTTTCATTATCTGAGCCAGTGGTAGCATGTAGATGTTAAAGAGAAGCGGCCCCAGGATGGAGCCTTGAGGAACCCCACATGTCATATATGTAGTATTCCCTCTTTCTACATGTATTCAATTTGGTTACCGCATTTCCTAGTTTACAGTAATGTTGTTTGTCACATAGAAACTGTTTTTTTAGCATCACCTCATTGGGCCATTACACTTCTCATCTCGTCATTAAACCAAGGTGCACACTTTGACCGGGCAGACCATTTTCTCATAGGAACATGCTGATCGGCAATCCCCATGAAAGACTTCATGAATACTCCCAGTGCTTTCTGGGTTTTCCTCATGGCAAACATCAAACCATTGCACATTCTTTACCTCCTCTACAAATTGTTCCTGATTAAACCCCTTATAAGACCTTCTATCATTTATATTGGAGCCAGCCTTAGGTATTTTGGTCTGGCGTACTATAGCAACTAGGTTATGATCACTAAAGCCAACTGTGAGTGACAACACTTTAGTGCAGTGCTCTGGCCTGTTAGTATAGATGTGGTCAATGCAGGTCGTTGTAATAGCCCCATGTGTATTTGTAGCCCTTCTGGTTGGTGATGTTATTACCTGAGTGATATTACACATTTTGGCAGCCAATGCAATCTTGTTCCACATGGGGCATTTCTCATTGAAGGCATTGATATTCAGGTCTCCCATGAAATATATTTCACTATTACACTCAGCTGTATTATCTACCATTTCACAAATACCATCTAGATAGTTTGAATTGGCACTCGTGGCCTATACTGTAACGGCATCCAATTAATATGGGTTTTACATTTGGCAATTGTATTTGTCACCATAGAGCTTTTATTTCATTTTTCATTAAGTCATATCGTACTTTAGCTGGAATATGATTTTGTACATAGATCAAAACTCCGTTACTTTTCTTATCTCTATCCTTTCTGAACAGATTGTAACCATGCATTGCCACCTCTGAATCATCAAAAGATGAGTCCAGGTGTGATTCTGAGATAGCCAGTATGTGTATATTATTTGATTCTACCAAATGGCAGAGTTCATGCACCTTATTCCTCAAACTACACACATTCAAGTGAGCAAGTAACATTCCCTTCTTTGGCAGATTAACAGAGTGTGACATTATTGTCCTCAGTTTGCTCCCAGGTCTCCCCAGGCTCCTCACCGATGCCTTCAAGAACCACGTTGCTCCTTCTCGATTGTCCTTCTGCATATTCAATGTTGTCAGTGACAGCTGACAGACCGTCACTATGACGACAACACTATTCTGTGCCCTTTTATAATCTACCTTTTCCAAGATCTGTGTACCCAAAGGCGATCAGTACGATGAACTCATAAGTAACTGGGTGTCT
Source organism: Harpagifer antarcticus (assembly GCA_902827135.1). NCBI lineage: Eukaryota > Metazoa > Chordata > Actinopteri > Perciformes > Harpagiferidae > Harpagifer > Harpagifer antarcticus. Next base: position 1,089,616 of record CADEHL010001065.1, read on the forward strand.
TTGAAGTGTTTGATGGAACGTTGTGTGCTGAATATGAGAAATATGCCGCCCTGACCACATTAAGCACTTTGCAAACAAACTCTAAATGTGGCGCACATGTTGGATGCAAATCAAACAACAAAAGAGGCAATGGTTCAAATATCTTAGTAATTGTAAAAAGATCAAAATCAAAAAGGGATTATCTCATGCCCGCAAGGCAAAAAGCATCCATCGTCTAAACCAGGGGTTCTCAAAGTGCGGCCCGCGGGCCAATGGCGGCCCTCGGAAATGTTTCTTGTGGCTCGCGATAGTTAATGTGACACGCTGAAATGCATGTGTTATATTTTAATCCTCCATGGTTGTATCTAGTAAGAATTAGAATGGAATTTAAGAATGGTAAAGCTGCGTCCCCTGGGTTGTCATTGCTAAATTATGAATGACAGCTTGTGGAAAGTTTGCTAGACTACTGGTTGCATGGCAACTAGGCATCTCGCGAGTTGCGGTAATTGGTTAGTACAATAAAGAAAGGATTTGTTTTGTGTTCCGTTTTTTCTTGGGCGGCCCTCAATCCAATATTGGGTACCTAAATTGGCCCTCACTCATCAACACTTTGAGAACCCCTGGTCTAAACATTTCAGTAGCTAAAGCCAAAAGTTTTTGAACACAGAAACACAATTGAAGAATAACTCCAATGTGTGGCTTGATCATTTATTTAGTATAATGCTCAAGTTCATTCATTAAAATATATTAAGCTGGATGGAAGCCTAGAGAACACCTTGCCTAAGGATGGAAGCTTTTATGATTTGTTAACAGAATACTTTGATGGTCTAAATGTGGATCTTGATTGCCATTCTTTTGAGTTTAGGGCCTTATGTTGGTACAGTATTGTGCACACTTACAGAAACATGGCCTCATAAGGTAACAGCCAACGAATACCAAAACAACATGACAGCTGAGAGAACTGGCGACAGGCCCTAGTTGAGAAATGTTGCAGTATTACACATCAGGTTTACGGTATAAGATTCAATTAAAAGCAAGAGGACTTGGTTATTTTTACAAAATAATGGTTTGGCTTTACTTAGTACGTTACTGTAAGTTAAAATAAGTTATTGTTACATTTTGCTCTTACACAGTAATGTGTGCTTATTCCTGTGTAAATAAGCACAACTGAAAACAGGTTATCACTGACCTTTTTTCAGTACTTTAAATGATCTTTCTTAGTTTGTAATTGCATGGATATATAAATATAAAATGCTGGAATTAAATAGTTATCTAAGCATTTAAGTAGCACCAAATAGTTGGTTGTGGTTATCTGTCATTGGCTTGTTCTTGAGAATCATTAAACAAGATTAAAGCAATACATTACAACTTTTAATGTATTGCACTTTGGCAAGACACCCACATTGCATGATCTTCCAACAGCCCATTAAAACACTACGGTAATGGTGCTCAAAATGACCTGAAAAATAGGGTAATAATTTCTCGCATTTAAACCATATATTTATGGACCTATCAGACTAATGTGTTTCAGCATAAGCCTTCACTCAGTCTGCTAAGGGAGCCGTTTGTTGTTTTTGGCAGAGCACCTGGCCGCAACGTCATCCAGAGGGGCCGGCCCACCGTAAATCCTTCTGGTTAAGCTTTATAAATATTATACTCCGACTTAACTTCATGCAGTTATTGTTATCACAAGGAACTATGCCCGGGTGTATAAACTATTTGTATTTTCAATCACCCCACAACAGGTGTCAGGTATTAGTCTATCACAGACACCAGGGAGCACTCTGATCGTGACAATCTCTTCCTGCGGTGGAGTCCCAACCTCTGGCATCCAACCAAACAGCTGTGGCTTAATATTGTGTCAAACTGTGCATATGGTTTCATGTCATTTTAATTTTGATGTCAATCCCTAGACATGCTTTCGGTTGGAGCTCTCTATCTTATCTCATCTCAATCTTAGATATTTTATGGAAAATATTCTCAGATGTTAAACCATTATTGAGAGTCGCTTCAGGATTTTCAAAAGAGGCTCCAAAGACTGCACGGTGCCTTCACATCGCATTGAGATTGATACCATAAACAAAGCACACATCCCATTTCCCATCTCTCCCTCTAAATGCAATAAAGCGAAGCTATTGTTTTTCCTCAAGGGCGTCCTTCAACTTACCATGTGTCATACATATAACTTCTGTTACACATTATAAAACTCTTCCACCCACACTTGAGGTTTCTTTGGGTTTATTCAGGTCTCGTTATTCTCCTGCCTTCAACATTTACCCTCAGTCAGCGTTTCTAAAATGGTGACAATGACTGGCCTCTGTCCTCACACAGGTTCCTCATTGATGCCCCGATCAGAGCTCGGAGCCCGTCACAGGCGAGTGACCGGGATCCATCAGCTCTCTCCTCACTGTGTACTGCTCTGTCATTCCACACATCTCTCTTTCCCACTCTATATAGCTATATATCTTACGCACATCTCTTCAATGTCTTTCTCTCCATGAAATACCCAGGATGCTGTGCTGCTGTACACCCGCAGTGGTGTAATCCAGCACAGGTTACATCAGCACTGCAATCAATCACGCAGCCTGACCCGCTGCCTCTCACTCTCCTGAAGAGTGAGTGAAGCCTGAGCCGTCAGCTTACTGCCATTCACTGAAACCCCTACAGAAACCTAAGTTATGCCAGGCACCAGCCTAGGACCATTTATTTTGTGAACTGCAGGGATTAGTAATGTTTAGCAAGGTTCTTTTCACAGCTAAACCTTAGCTAAGCCTAAAAAAGTGACTCTCAAAAGTGAATGTTGATGAAAAACAATGTGGGCTGATAACACCTTAGATAAGCAGATGTTCTATTTTATATTTGAAGCATCTTCAATTGTCTAGTCAATCAATGCAGAACAGTGGGATTTCACAAACAAACACAATTACACCACGGTGATCAGATATCACGTTGCATGAGCCAATGTACGTTTCTTTTTGCTAGGTTGCTGCATTATTGATGAGAGAAGCTGACTGTTTAAACTAAAAACTAACAGCTTTGTAGCTGAGTCTGAATGGAGACATTATTAGACTCTGAATGTTTATTTTTAACAGTCATAGAAAATCATAGGGTTCGGTGTGTGCATATCAATGAGAAATAAAAGTGGATACGGCTTTCATTGAACATAATAGCACCCAGCTGCTCATGAATGAAGTGATGCTGCAGGCCTTTGTAAGGTTTATATGTTTCTATGTTACATAAATGTGCAGACATGAGATGAAACGAGTCAGAGTGTTCAAATGTCACTGCTGGGTGAGACTGGTTGGTTGTTTTGCAACAGCACATTAGGCAACACTGTGCTCTGAGTACAAATCAAGAGAAAGTAAATATCTGTTAGTGATTGTATATGCAGCTTGAAATTGAGTTATCATTTTCTATGAAGCCCTCTTCTGAATTGAAATCTAACCATACTTGTAATTTGTGACAATTAGCTTAAAGCACCATATAATTAAAAGTAGAAGCGCTTGTAAATAAATAATGATGTATAGAACTTAAACTGTACTGTACTGTACTGCACTTTGTTGTGCAACAGCAACACCACTGAGAATTACACGTGAAAATTACACTTCCTTTTCTTTTTTATTATGTACAATTTGTCAACATTACCAGCTCTCTACTTTTATATGTTCAATTACTTTTTTAAATTAGGCTACTTTATTTTTTACCATTGTATACTTTAGTCTTTACTTATTTGTCTATATTCTTAAAAATGTGTGCTTAACCTTTTATTTAATATGCCAGACTATTCTTTCTACTTTTGCCTTGTATCTGTACCTTGCTTCTGTGACGCTGTAAATGTCCCTACTGTGGCGAAAAAAGGCTCTCTGATTTTGATTTATAACAAACATCTTTACACATTTTAAAATATCTATAATTAGATTTAAAGCTGCATTTTTGTATTTGTTTTTTGTCACTCCAAAACCCAAAGAGAATCACTTTCATATGGCTTAAAACAGTGAATAACAGGACATTTCCATATTTTAGAGGCTTTAAACAGCATTTTCTGAGGTTTGTCATGAAAAATTACTTTTACTATTAAAATAGTTGGTATTATTATTATACTAACTAATCGATGAGTTGAATAATCATTGCAGCTGTAGCGCCAGACTGTTTGACATCCCTTACTATCGTGGCAACAGTCTCACAGACCTCTTTATGTGATGCCTACATATTTGACAATGTCATTATGTTAATTGTAGCGGCAAAAGTTAAGTTCTCTCATACTCTTCGAGTGGTCTCCGTCATCTACATAAAATGTGTTGCAGGGTACACAATTAATTAATTAATTCAAACCCAAAATCAATTTGAATAATGGGAAACATGCTTCAGGCAGCACTTGTTACTGTTAAGCCCTGTTTTTCAGGTCTCAGGCTCGAAAATGACATTCCCAGAACAAATGACCATATCTTCAATTCTAAAAAGGGTAAATTAATAATCCTTTTTCTCAAAGCAAGGTTACACCTGTGAGTTGGATGTAGAAGTGTCAGAATCAATATAGATGTTTTTATTTGAAGGTAAATTCAGATTGAACATACAGTAGTACAAAAAAATGATAGTGTCTGTCCAACCCTGTATCAAGATTGATGCAACACAAGATTGATGCAACACAAGTGACATTTGACCTTTTTAGAGAGATTTAGAAAAAATAAACCACTTCTGGGGTCATTTGTGTGCATTTACCATATCTATGGCCCCCCTCGTTCGATTTTGATGATTGACACCTCTTTTTAACTGTTAGAGCCAATATAATCGGGGGGAAGTTCCTAAAATCCATCTAAACATTACCCATTGGTGAATGAGTGATGCGCAGCAAGAATGCCCCTGAACCGGAAGCTGCGATACACTCTGGTGGCTATCATTAGCAGCTAATATGAAATCTCAGTTTTTGACATAAAATTGGAATGATGGATTATCAGTAATCATCTCAAAGTGACACAGACACATTGGATTAACCATTGGATTAACCTTCAGCAGCGTTTTTATCATTTGAATGCCATTGAACACGACTTCTGATCAGAATACTAAGGTGAGACGATCTCCCGTGAATGCTCCGTAAAGCTACGTGTTGTGATGTCTGTGTTTGCTTCCCCTGTCACGAGTTCTGATTGCTCAGTGATGAGCAGTGGCGTCGCCTGGCCTGGGCATTCGGGGCTTTAGTTCTGCAGTAAGGAGGGGCGTTTCACCAACGACAGGTGTTCTTACTTTTATGTAGTTGACGGAGCATTTTTACTTTACACGACACTGTTCAACACCTAATTCTGCTTCACTCTTTAAATTAACAACCGCGGATGTCTTGAAAAACTCTTTCGCTAAAGATTTTTGAAGACATCCGCGTTCTTGTGACACGTAAATACAACGCTTCCTATGTTTTGGTGCGGACTGCATTCACACCAGCAATGAACCGCTCCAGAGTTCACAAGCAAGCGTTCCGAGACCACCTATTTTAGCGGACCAGAGTCCGGTTGTTTAGTTCACTTCAGAGGTCTCGGACTGCGTTCAAACCGACCCAAATGAACCGCACCAAGCGGCTAAACGCACCAGGGTTAGATTTTTTTTAATTTATCCGTCCGCGAGCACGACGCCATCTGCGATCGATTAACTAGGGGCCAATGATCCCTCGCTCTACCCCTCCTGTACCTGTTGGCTCTGCTATCGCGTGAAGGGTCTGCTGTATGCGCTCCGCAGTAGCCCCGCTGCGAGGCTCCGGAGAACAGTTCATGAGCGTGCTCCACTAGCATCCCCCCCCCGTTCTCGGCTACCACCACAAGTATATTTCAGATCTGTGGGAAACAATGTATGCTTTTCCAGTTATTACCCGTCCCCTTGTGTGTTATGTCGCTTTTTCTGCATGTAAACGGTCTGCAGAGTCACAAACCCTCAAAGTACACCTTGTAGCGAGTGAAACTCTAACACAGAAAATACCTGTCTATGCTGCCCCAGAATTTCTCTTTTTCCATTTTTATTCTTCCGGGGCCCAATTGGCACACAGCTATAGAACAATAGGCACACCCTCTGCCAGGTGTTTCCCTGGATGCTGGATATAGAACTAGAGCTATGCCAGCGGGACACTGCGGTGCTCAGGCTGAGCTCCGCCAACACGGCACCCAGACCCCACGCAGCATTCTCCTCTGTTTGTCATTACTGGTGTCGTTTTCTGGTTGCTAGCGCCATTGTAACACATAATCACTGATGTTCAGCTGTAACTGTAGTTGATTAATCAGAACAGAGTGGGCGAGCTGACCAATCAGAGCACAGTGGGTTCATAGGGAGGGGGGGCAGGAGCTCCAACAAACCTTTTAGGACAGAGAGTGAATACACATACTATACAGAGATGCTGTATGAGAAACAAATGTGAGTTTGGAACTTTGAACAATATAAATCTATTTTAGTAGACCTCAACAATGGAACTATGATCAGTAGAAATGGCCATGACATGGGACCTTTAAAAAAATATGGGTGTAATGTTTATATTTTTTTCATACCTATTTTGTAGGCCTGAATAATATCCTTGATGGGTAAATTGGGTTATTGTATAATTATACATTTTTTTAAATGATAGCATCTTTAAATCATTCAGATGATATATTTTCATAAAGATAATAATAATAATAATTATTATTTATGATAGCACCTTTCACAGAAATTGATTTCACAAAGTGCTTCACAAGTAAAAAGTAAAAATTAATACCACAGACACATGAATACAATAACCACATGAGGCATACATTTAAGGTCAACATAAAAACAAAACACAGACGTGGTGTCCTGAAACGAACAAACATAATAACAGGACACATCACACACAAGATCTGCTGGGGCCGAGGGCATGACAAATATTCGGGCTAGCTAAGAAGAGCAAGAGTTAAATAGGAATTGGCTCTTTCACAATTTAAATATATTTTCACGAGTGCTTAAATGGGAGTATAACATCATGCAGGGTCTTATAGCTAAACTCAGTAGGTCCTCTACTGTGATATGTTTCCATGCTTTAATGTTCAAAAAGCCCTTTATTTCTCTCATATTGCCTGTGCTGCAGCACCTCTTTTCACCCTCTGTCTGAATCAATATTTGATGCTTGTACAACACAGTCCTTTACATTTCTTACGACAAACGAGCCTTCTGTTTAATTTAATTTTAAACTTAAATCAGACTATTCGAGAGAAAGTTAAGCATAATCTTACTTAAGACTTTGTGAGAGCAATAGGATCAAGATGTGTTGTAATCGCAGCCTCAACTTGACCAGAGTTATCTTTTCACACAGTGACACACAGCACCTCAGCTCACAAAGCAGTTCCTGTGAGTCTCAGGTGAGGGAATACAGCTGGAACATGTTAACAATGGTTGAAATCAAAGGACCATTTGTCCTCATACAACATTAACAATATTCAGTGAGGGTTATGAGTCACATTCATACCTCTGAGAATCATGTTGAAACATGCACTGCACACTGCCAAAGGTCACTAGCGTTTAAGTCATCACATCTGAAATTCACTCAGCGTTATGTTGTTGAATATATCCATGGTAATCGCCTTGCTGGAGGAGACATTTCTATACAATTCTTGAAAAGTAGTACAATATACAAATTGAATTCTGTACTAAGATTTTCTTCCATGTGTTCACCATTTATCTTCCAAGAACCTTATCAGATCATTCAAAATCAAATCTGCTTCCTATGAAATACATAGTTCTGGTAATACTGCCTTGCAGGGACAATCTTAGATTCAGCATAACATTTAGAGTTATCCCTTTGAGTTTTCCCAGCAATCATTCAGAGTGATAAAGACATGTCTCATGAAGAACAGAAGGTCAACTTTGATGTGGGGAAGGCACAATCTGCAAAGATCCCTCCGTCAGTGATATGCACTGATAAATACAGTATAAGCGTGAACATCTCCTGGAGCAGTTTCACTGATGGAACGCCAGTCAAGAATGATGTGTTACCCACGCTGTGTCAGTCTGACTTTCCATCAAATGCACTTAGGCTGAATATAAGACTGGGGAATGTTAAAATGTTGCTGATGGCCAATGCTAAACCTATAACCATGATCATTTGTATGAAGGATAACAATGTGCGTGTGTGTAAAACCATGAATGTATTTAATGAAAGGACAGCAGCTGTGTGGATGTTGAACGCATCAGATTTGAATCAGTGGGAAACCTATAAGGCTATTGGTCTCACAGATGCTACAGCTTAATATTTCACCTCACATTTTTTGTGAGAATGCATTAGCAAAGGCTTCCATTCGACTGGACATGTACAACAGTCCAGTAGCAAATATTTCCATATGCGGCCTCATGATGCAGACACTATGGATGAACTGTATTTCAGTTTAAAGATTTAAAGTTAAGCAAAAGTGCTTATGGCAGCTTGACCTTTTCTATCAGATTAAAGCTTGAAACAGTTTCACCTCTGATGATCCCAGGCACGCCTCGCTACCTGAATACTGATCAAGCTTCAAAAGAACATTTGATGAGTTACAAAAACATCCGCCAACGGAGGCATCCAGTTTCCAAATAATGCCCAGAGGAAAGATGCATCTGCTTCGCTGAAGCACTGTGCAAGAAAACAAAGCAATGACAGAAAGAGTGGGAGGAGGGACTGAGCAGCAGGAATGAACTCGGTTGGTGTAAAGGAGGATAGAGGAACTGTGGGGTTGTGCTGGTGGCATCCTGTGGCTCTTTGAAATGAGTCTATCATCAGGAAAATAAACATGCATCTTCATAGAGTTCTAGCCGCTGCAAAGGTTTTAACCTTTGTTCAGCGAGCCCTGACAACTGATTCAGGATCAACGGTCAAGATGCAGGGAGCAGCGATGCTTTGAAATAGTCAGTGTGTTAAGACCAGTCTATGGTTAGGACTCAAGCAAGAGGACTGTAAAGTCCCTTTCACACCGCAGCCATTAAATGATCTATAAATTACAAAGAGGAGCTGTACATATTAGACTCCAAATGCCAGAAACATTGAGTCAAACTGAGCCTGAGGGTGAACAGAACTACATACTACACAGTAAGCACGTTTATTGATGATGTTTGGAACAGGGCTGGTGTTAGAACCAAAGAAAAAGAAAACTTTTGTTTTGAAGAAGAACATTCATTCACAAGGGAGACGATTTTTAGAAATTCTGTCTGTATGGTCCAACACCTTCATCGTCACAATTCCGGTTATGGCAAGACACCTGGTTGCTCATGGCCAAATTACAAAAAGGATTAGTGACTGCTGTGTGATGGGTTTCATGTCCTGCCTTCTGCCAGCTCCTCCCAGGCGCTTCCCCTCGCCTAACCAGTAGGAGAGGACACTGTCACTACCCGATCCGTCCCCCTGCCCGATCAGTACTGCGCATGTGCGAGATGGTCCGCCATATTGGACAACTCCGGACGGCAACCCAAGATGGACACTTGACACAGAGCAATCGCTTCCACAATCCAGTGGGAGAGCCGTTGCCTGGTAACGGGCTTGCCCTTTTGAGGGTTAGCCCATGATATAAAGAATTGGTCACTACAACTAAACTCTTTTGACCTGTCCATATAGATGCGTAAAGTACGAACTGGACACAGCAAATTCGGCCGCTGTTCCTCAGAGGAACACATCGGCGGAGGAAATGCCACAATGTCAATGGGGGTACATGAACCAACCACCTTAGGTATAAAGGCAGGGTTGGGCTTCAGCAACACTCTCGTTTGCCCCGGGGCAAACTGAGTGCATGAAGGATGTACAGAGAGCGCATGAATGTCACTGACTCGCTTGGCAGATGCCAGAGCCAGTAACAGCACTGTCTTCAGTGACAGGTGTTTCATGTCAGCTTCAGCCAGGGGTTCAAATGGAGGTCGAGTGAGCCCATCTAAAACCACTGCCAAGTCCCATAAGGGCACCAGTGACCTGGAAACAGGGAGGAGCCTGCGAGCCCCTTTCATAAAACGGCAGACCAAAGGATGTTGGCTAGCCGTCTTTCCCTCAAAGCCCACATGGCATGCAGCAATAGCAGCCAGGTACACTTTGATCGTAGAGAAAGCTCTGTGTTTATCAATTAAGTCCTGTAGAAATGATAAAATCACCCCGACAGGACATTGAAAAGAGATGTGTCCTTTTTGAAGGCACCACTCCTCAAACACCCTCCACTTACAGTCATAGAGAGACCTGGTGGAGGAAGCTCTTGCACTCTGAATAGTGTTTATCACCTTTTGAGGGAGCCCCACTGTATTCAGATTGTACCACTCACGGGCCAGGCCCATAGTGCCAAGCGCTCTGGGTGTGAGTGAAAGATCGTCCCCCTCGCCTGAGACAGTATGTCCCTGCGTAGTGGGAGCTGCCACGGCTGCCCGCACAGCAGCTGATATATCTCCGCCAGCCAGTACATTGCAGGCCAGTGCGGAGCTATCAGGATAAGTGTGTGGCGTTGTTCTTTCACTCTGGCCAGAGTTGGGGGTATCAGAGCCAGGGGTGTTAACGTGTACAGAAGGACCGGAGGCCAAACCATAGCCGAGCCTCCGAGTCCCTGACTCCTCTGGTGTGAGGGAGAGAAGGGTCCATCTTCATTCGCCGGGGTGTTGGCGTGGAGTGGACACGCTAGTAACAGGTACGTTACTGGGAAAAAAATCCAACCTTGCCGTTAGTCCGAAAGGAAAAAGGCGACGATGTAGATTTTATTCTTTAAAGAATATTAACTGGTGTGTTAATACCTTCTTTTTTTATCTCTGTCTCCTCTGGTGTGAGAGAGAAACGAGAACGTCCTCGTTACCGTGGTGTCGGTGTGGAGGGAAGAAAAAACTAGCAACAGGTATGTTACTAGCTTGAAGAAAAAAATCAAACCTTATTAATAATTCGAGATGTGCTCTGAAGCGAGAAGAGGTGTTTGAATGACGCTGCGTCGTAGCGCAAGCTACTTAAAGGGTGGGTGGATTCCCTGACGTTGACGTCAAGATCACCAGCCAATCAGGATTGGCGTAATGAGATTGATGCTTCTGTTTGCATACGCGTTGAGGCGCATCCCATAGTGAGACATTGAACGGAGTGTTATGAATGAGAACTACAGACCATGTAAGGACCTAACTTGTTAAGCCCCGAGCCTGTTTCTCAGGTCTCAGGCTCGAAAATGACATTCCCAGGACAAATGACCATATCTTCCCTTCTAAAAGGGTTAAATTAATAATCTTTTTTCTCAAAGCAAGGTTACACCTGTGAGTTGGATGTAGAAGTGTCAGAATCAATATAGATGTTTTTATTTTAAAGTAAATTCAGATTGAACACAGTAAAAAAAATTAAATTATTGTGTCCGTCCAAAAAATTACTTATAGTGAAAACCACCCTTGAATGATGGGATGGTAGACTTAAAGCTTTAGGAATCCAAACTACAACATATAATAAGTACCCTGTATCAAGATTGATGCAAAACAAGTGACATTTTACCTTTTTGGAGAGATTTAGCAAAAAAAACCCAATTCTGGGGTCATTTGGGTGGATTTTCCATATCTATGGCCCCCCTTGGTCGATTTTGCTGATTGACATCTCTTTCTAACCGTTAGAGCCAATGGAATCGAGGGGAACTCCCACATACTCCTTATTTGTTAATAGAGTAGCGAAGTCCCTCCCCTTCCGGTGGACCTCCATGGGACCTTATTTCGAAAAAATGATGCATTGAAGTCAATGGAGAGAGAAAGATTATCTTTCGATCCCGTTTGAATTGTGCCACGAATTACACATATGATGTTTGTCAATTTAAAAGATAATTTTGCTAGTCAAAAAAAAAAAAAGGTGTCTTAAATTTGTGAAGTAACACTTTTGTTTATGTGAAACGCTCAATGAACTACATCTCTGGTCTCGCAGAACAACACACGTCACCAAGATGGCCGTCACTACTGTCTTGTCAACAAAACGATTGACTACCCTCACTATCACCACAATGAAACACTTCCAGAAGAATGGCATGCAAAGCTGCCTGCCTGCCTTCCTTTGATTCTCTCTGAACTGCCTGGTCTTTTTAATGTTTAATGTCAACCATTTGTGCAGATAGCATTAAGTAGAAAAGATCGGCGATCGGCGATGCTAGTGTTAGCATTTCTCCCCCGGGCTTAAATGGTGTATTATAGAACTATCACACCGGTGACAGTACCTACTCTTCAAAGGGTTCACGAAATATGACTACTACTCTTACTGTTTAACATTTTGGGTTACTTAATGTTACTTCATATTAAGGCTAATAAAAATGACAAGGCTGTAATGCTAACTAACGTGCTAACTACTAGCTAGGTAGCTAACTTGATCCAGCCACTCCTGGTCCTTTCATCAGACGGGAAGCGAAAGAACGAGCAAGACCCATTGCTGGTATGATAACAACCTGGTACTAAGCACACAGGCATCTTGTTAAAGTTATCTTATCTTAGCCAGCACCATATAGATAGATTATATCTATGTGGCGCTGATCTTAGGAAAACAATTGGGAAAACAAGGAAAACAATTGGGACATCACTTACACGACTCTGGGATTTGTAGTCTTTCTAGTTGCGTATTTTTCATAGTGTTATATTTCAACAGTTTTACGACAAACTGTGACTTTTTTGACATGGAAATTATTTTTTAAGATTGACAAACATCATATGTGTAATTCATGGCACAATTCAAACGGGATCGAAAGATACGTTTTCTCTCTCCATTGCAGGGCTCTCGACTAACTTTTTTCCCCATCCTCCCGGAACCGAAATACAATCTAAGCCAGTGGTTCTCAACTGGTGGGTCGCGACCCAAAAGTGGGTCGCGGACCCGTTTCGAGTGGGTCGCGGAAAAAGTGAAGAAAAGAAATTGAAAAAGAAATTGGAATTTTTTTGTTTTGAAAAAAGTCAAACTTTTATTTTGAAGGCCCGATTTTCTAACGCTGTGCATGCAGTAGGCGTTGGACTGGAAGTACCGGAGACCATAAACGGCTTTGAAAACGTCTGTCACGTAGTGATCATCTTCTCAATAAAACATCTTTGCTGATGTTTTTTCGAGTCTTCTGGCCAATCAGAATCAAGATTGTTGCCGGAAGTCCCCACGGAGAATAACTTTGCGGTAGAACTCTTCTTTATACATCCATGGGTACAACTTCAGATACAAATGAACATGTAATGAAATATGACCCTCGTTTTGATGCTTGACAGGTCACAGAACAATGGGAGTTATCTACCCTTACCCACAATTTAAAGTAAGTCACACAGAGTATCTCCTCTTTGCTCTTCTCTCTTGTACCAGAATGCGTAGTTTATGTTAGTATTTCTAAAAATCTCCTGGAGAGAATCCCCCCAGACCCCCCTCCTGGGGTTGGGTTTCCAGCATGTGTGCCTTTTTATATAGTTCAGCTTTGATCAACCCATTCAACTTTTTTAAAAGCATACTTTAGTTCTGTGAAGGGATATAAGGTATATATGCACTGTATTTCACTTTAATTAATATTGTATGCTGAAAAGCGTATATATTACAGCACGATTTTTTGTTGAATAGATTTGAGTGCTTCAAAATGATGGGTCGCGATGTATAGACCAAGTAAAAAGTGGGTCCCGAGGCCTGACCAGTTGAGAACCACTGATCTAAGCCGTCCTGAAATTAATGTGGACCGTCCCGAATTGAAAAATGTTAGTTTTTCTACATTATCATTAGTTAAAATCATTTAACTAATGACCTTTAACATAAATAAAACATCATACAAATCATTAGATGATAATTCATCAACCTTTTTATTTGAGTAAATCATTCAATCACATAAACAAAGGCCAAATATATTTAAACAAACACACAAATGAGAAAATTACTCTAATATTGAATCCAATCAAGTCCCATCCAATTATCAAAAAAATCCAACACTGTGTCCTGAAGACAGAACCCAGAGTAACCACTAACCAGGATGACAGTCTGTAACACAGTCGGGAGACCTTTACAAACTGCCCCGCCCCCTCGCACACAGACGGGAGTGAGAGATCTCGTCTGGATTGGAAAGCTCGAAAATACATCATAGATGCATGTTGTAGTCTTATTGCATATTAGAAACGGAGTTGGTGAAACTAAAACTGCGATATAATGTGTATGTAGCAATAATACATATGACATATATTTTTTAAATGTCTCCAGTACCGATAAAAAGTCTGATAACGTCGGAGCTTAACGTTACTACTGTCTTTAATAATTCCCGTTTAATACCGGGGCTCGGTACCCATCCCTACATGGGGAGAGGCGCAGCATATTGCTACGGACTAAATACGATGGAGGGTTCTCATCTCAGCCTTATTACTGATAGGGGATGAAGAGGAGTAAGTAAATAAAGAGGCCGGCACTCCAGGGTCTAGTTCTGCTGTTTTTTTGTGATGTAACGGTAAAACATTTCCAAATTCCTCCACGGGATGACATTGTCATTGTACATCACTCAACCCGCGAAATACACACTCAGTACATAGCTAGACCCGCAAATTTGTGGACCAGGAATTTGCGGGCACAGCCAGCAGCACAGCTGTAGCTACGTGTGTGTGTATTTCGTGGGTTGCTAAATGTTTTGTGCGTGTGTGTTTATGTTGACAAGGAGGTTTAATAACTGTGTGCTACACAAAACGTGCAGTCGGTTTCATTTTCATCGCCGTTTGTAGTATTTTTATTTTAACTCTCGTCCCAAATTCGTCCCAAAATTTATTTTTTATCCTCCCCGACACTATTCTTTTCGGCCCCGGGACGACGGGACGTCCTTAAGCTCGAGCCCTGCTCCATTGACTTCAATACATTTTTTTCCCGAAATAAGGTCCCATGGACCGGAAGTAGATGGGCGTGACTTCGCCACTCTGTGTGTGTGTGAGACTGCCGCATAGCCAAGACCGGAAGCTGCGATAACTCTGGTGGCTACCATTAGCAGCTAACTGTTACTCTCCGATTTTTACATACAAATGGAATTATGGATTATAAATTAAAAAAAATATGACTGAGGAACTGCTTACTAGGAGTTAAAAGGTAACACACGTAAACATCTTTCTCAGCAAACAGGTGTGTGGCGCAGTGGATAGAGCGTTGGTGTTGGGATCAGGGGGTCACAGGTTCAAACCCCACTGCAGTCAGCATGTCGTTGTGTCCCTGGGCAAGACACTTCACCCCAAATTGCTCCTGTGGGGATTGCCCACAGTATTGAGTATGTAAGTCGCTTTGGATAAAAGCGTCTAACAAGTGACATGTAATTTAATAATGCAAAGGCCCTACAAACAAAAGGCGATGTAAAACATGAAACTGTTGAAAGTACCCAGCAATAGACGGTTAAACACAACATGTTTTTTCTACACACTAGTTCTTTTCTAAAAGTTTGTAAAGACAAAGTTACTAAAGAATGAATCAGGGCTGAAGCAGGTAAGTGAACGGTGCATCATTTGGGACCCCAAAGGAATCTCCAGACTCACTGGACTACACAAATGAACTGTGAAAGGTCTCCTAGCTTGAGTAATGGTTGAGAAAGGAAGATTCAGATTCCCCTGCCGGGGTCTGGCGGCCGAGGCTTTGGGCGGACCGGGCCTGTCGGCTCCTAATGATGAAAAAGGTGGCATGTGTGTGTGGGCAAATTGCACATGATGAGGTTCCCGTATCTTGAAACGTCACCGTCAGAGGAAAAACATCCCGGTAATGTAATTGAGGTAGCCACAAAGACAACTGACAAAAAACAGTATTTACCGCGCAAGTCATTACGTGTCAGAGGCTGCAGAAGGGTCCATTTATCTTGCGCTAGGCAGCACCTTGCACTGAAATGTAGACTCCTGCTACTTCAAATCAACTTAATCTAGTTTAAGATCCTGATTGCAGACAAAGCTGGTTATTCCACTGTGTTTATTCCTGTTCGCCAAATGGGATAAAGGAGAAGCTTTCTGTGAAGCTGCACCATGGATTCACATTGATTCACACCCCGACCTGATGTTAACAAATACAAAAAAGTATTTGCTTGAGTTCAAGCTCCTTCTTAAGGATTTATCCTGCAAGCCTGGGACACGGTGTGTTTTGAGACAAGTCCTTTCAGAGGTAGTGAGCATCCAACAGCCATAAGGTAAGCACCAGTGTGGGTAAGGTACTTTAAAAGACGGCCTTGATCGGATTGTTGACATCCAGCTGGAGCCATCTTGATCTTCTTCTTATATTTAGACACATGATATTTTCTAGCATTTAGACTGTTGATGTTATAAATGTATTATCTTTTTTTAATTTACAGACGAGCCCTTCTCTGTTGCTCTGCCCGAGGTTTCTTCCATTTTTCTAACAGGGTCTCTTTGGGAGTTGTTCCTTGTCCCATGTGAGGGTCTAAGGACCGAGGGTGTTCTGTACGATCTGTAAAGCCCCCTGAGACAAATAAAACGTTTTTGTTTTATGCGCTGTAATGCTTTTAAACAAACTCGCTCGCTGACAACCTGGCTGTCAGAAAAACCATAAGGATAAGTTCGTAAGTAAAACCAGCTGTTTCCGAGGAGAAGTTGTCAGGTAACAGCGCTCGCTAAACAACCACAAAGAAAACATAGAGTTGTGAACTGGCAGTGGGATATATTTTCTGATTTAACAATGTGAATGTGTTGCTGTTTTTCTTCCACACCTTTCCCTGTTGTTATCAGGGGGAATTCATGTGACAAATTGCGCTATCAAAGGAGTTTCCATGCTTTCATCTTCTCTAAAATAGGCCCTGGGGCTGAGAGGTAATAGAGGGTTAACAAGAATACAGAGGGGAGGTCTGCAAGTGTGCATAGTGGGGGTGCATAATTGTGTCAAAGAGGGCATAGAGTGAAGAAAATACAGCAATAAAGTAGAGAAGCTTATGTAAAGGCCACATGGGAATATGCAGCAGCATGGTTCTTCCTACAACAAGTGCCACTTATCATTGCTTTTACAAACTATTTATATTGCTTATTACTCTAGAAACACAGACATAAGCCACTGGGTTCATCAAAAACAAAATAGATGTTGTTCAACAGACCTATTCTATCCATAATCCTCAACGACTAATTTTCCTGCTTGTACAAACACATTCCCTCTGGTGAACGGTTAATACGAGGGTCCACCCATTGCACGGGATCTTTCTTTATTCCCTGACCCAGGCAAAGATAGAAATAGTCGCTGATTATTTGTTAGGTTGATGAAACAGCAGTGTCAAATCGCTGCTTCCCCACAGGAGTCTGGAGGGTGGCTTGCTTCCTCTGGAAGAACATTTAAGGTTGAATGCATCAACCTGGTTCAGTTACACTAGAGGTGGATTCTTGCCATACATGACTACATGGAAATGTATCGTGTAAAGCTTTAACTTCTGTATTTGTGTCCAAACCAAATATGGACTAATCAGCATCTAGTTTTTGTTTCGATGCGACAGGTAGATGCTATCGTTTATTCGAAACAACAATGGCAGCTCATAAAGAGGTTAGATGCTCCAATATCATCAGTAAATCTGAATTTCTCAATACAAACTAAAGAATAGCAATGGAGGCTTTTCTTTATGAACAATATGTTTTTGCTGTTCTGAGTTTGATTGACATATGGTTCATCCAATCCTCTACCAAGTATTTTTATTTTTAAGTGAAGGCCTTGCGCACATTTTAATTTTAACTTCTTATCTTTGTTTTATTTTCTCTTTTTTTTTAACAATTTAGTTAAACTTCTGCTGTTTATATAAATATCTTTATTTTATCTTTTTTATTGCACATTCTTACTTTAACTATACATTATTAGAAACATTATTATTTTTTGTTTATCTTTTATTTTATTTCTGTTTAAAATAGAGCAACTGTCACAAAACTCAATTTCCCAGAGCGATAAATAAAGTATTATGATTCATGATTTCTTATACAGTTTCCAATGACTGATCGTTGAATTTACTTTGCAAATAAAAAATACGATTGCACAAAAGAAACAAACAGAGTGTAGATTATTTTCGCTCCGTAGCAGGGAACCACCAGATTATAGTTTATGCTTGTGGCCTTGAAGTCTTGCTCACCATCTGTGTAGGCACATCATTCAATATACAGTTTGGTTTGATTAATCCATCAACATCAAAGAAAAACAATAGTGGGATTTATGATGTAACGGTTCTTATGAACTCATGCTGGAGGGTGTCATGATAAATGAACGCTTGGCTCTGAAAGCTAATTATTGGGAAACTACACTGAGGCCGAAGGTTCTCTGTTTGTTGACGTGAAGGGGAAATACTCATGTGAAGGTGAGGGTCTTGTTAGACTGGCTGTTATGCTACTGGAGCATAATCAAACAAGATATCACACACAAGACAGGAGGTGAGAAATTGGAAATGTCTCCATTGTCTTCTTATTTGCAAATTGTCACTTATCATGAAAAGACAAGGACGTTTTTAAGTGTCTAGCAAGACATAATTCAGACATGACTTTTGTTGGTCCCAGCTTTTAATATTTTGATAATTTATCATTATTAAATTGTGCTAATAGGGTGGTGCAGTGACGAGTCCTAAAACCCGGAAGTGAGTTAGCATTTTAGCACTTCCGGTTCCCTCGTCTCAGAGCCAATGGAAAATAGCTGGAAATAAGGTCTGTGTTTGACACAAATTGAAGAGACGGATCACGTTTTGTTCTACGACATTCAATACATCAGTAGTGACCTTGAAGAGTTTACGTGTCTGAAAAACGATGGTTGTTAACAAGTGGCTGAATAGGACTACAGAAGTTGTCGAGGACGTTGTACGTCATTACGTCGAACACGTAAACACTCCTCTAAGTTTGTTTGCCCCTGTTCTGCTTGAAAGCAAGTACCTGCGCTCTTGCAAACTGTTCAAACAAAAGCATCAACTTGAACAATTTTGATCTGTATTTTTGAATAGCGATCTTAAGTTGGTGTGACGTTGAAGTCCCTGCTGTAGTTCGTTTATAGCAGGGGTGTCAAACTCAAATACACAGTGGGCCAAAATAAAGAAATGGGTACTAGTCGAGGGCCAGACTGGTTCAATGCTTATTGCAGAACTTATTGAAATGAACTTATTGCGCATATTAAACCTGGAACTAACAAAGCTTAAATTATTGCCTATAAAAACAACATTAAATAATCAGTTGCATTAATTTCTTATGGCTCTATCTGCAGAATCATTTCTTATGATTACATTTTTCCACAGGCCAACAACAGCTTCAAAAAAACAATTTCCCTCAACCAAAAAAACAAACATGCCCTGTTGTCGTGAGAGAGAAAGTGCAGAAGGAAACATCCATGTAAACTCAGTGTGCTGCTCTGTGATGCTACAGTAGTTCAAGCCAGATACTTGGCATCTCATCTTGGGTGCAAGGTCATCAATGTTTGGGCTCAGGCTCTGAGCGGAGGAAACGCTCAGGATTGAGTGAAGGTGTGCGTGCAATATACCGGCGGGCCAGATCTAATAGTAATTAAGAATTATCCTGCGGGCCGAAATTAAATCCACCAAGGGCCTGATTTGGCCCCCGGGCCTTGAGTTTGACACATGTGGTTTATAGCATAACGTTAGCAAGTAGCCATGTGGATATTATCCGGCTGAACAAAACGTGCATTTATCAAACAGGTTCGTTTTCCTCAGAACTTATTTCGAGCTATTGTCAAAATCCTATGGAGAGATCCCATTGCTTTCTTCTCGAGGGAACCCATGCGCTGCTTACTTTCGGGTAAATACGTCATCACTGCACCACTCCATTGTAAAAGTGCAAATAATCCAAACACATTGAATAGTACAATAGAGAAAAAGGACGCCCCTGCTCACTTGGACACAGACTTTAAACAGAGTATTATAGTTTGGTATCCAGCATGACATAGAATACCATCTGATGGTTTTATACTAAAAAGAAGACATTTGTATCACTAAATGCAGAATTTGCATTTGAAAGACATATGTTGCACAGTAAAACACAGCGGTACGAAATAATTACAACGCTTGAACAGTTTAGAACTTCTGACAGTCGTGTTGGGTCATTTTTGCAAACACCGTAAGTTTGGCACCAACAACCTCTTCTCCTAAAATCTCCTACCAATTCCTGAAAACCTCGCCCGTACGAGCTGACGATTAAGAGGGCTCCATATGAGTTGATTGCGTGCATTGTATGCAAATTACAGTTCATTACCTTTTGAAGGTTTAAGTATGAACAGTGAATAAGAACAGCCTGCTGTGCTACAGGAAAACCTGAACATACTGTGCTTTTATTTTGAAGCATGTTCAGTTATGAATGAGATCAGCTTTTGAATGATGAGCCATTCTCTAGCACTCTTAAAACACTCTGCTGTAAGGCTGCTCTCTCCTGTTTACGCTATACGAGGTGCCTATTTAAATGATAGAAAAACACTTTTCATCCCTTAAAGAAAAATGATGTAAGTTATGTTTCTATAATTTGTCGTTTTTTTTATAGACTGGTTTCAACGGACGCGTTGCCATTTGCAAAACCAGTTTGATCTCTCAGTGAAACCTTTATTTTAAAAATGTTGACAATGTTCCAGAAATTATCTTCAGTCATGCGAGAAAGCTCTGAAAATGTCATGGAGATAAATAATCCATTCACTCATTACCGTATAATAATGCCCATGTTATGCCTCTCATACCATATGCACTGTACAGCACCAACCCTGTCTCCTAAAAATTACGTTCCCACAGAACTAAACTGCATTCTCAATTACGTTTAAACATATTTTCTCCCACGTTACGTTTCTTATGAACGTATCTCAAATACGTTTATTTTCTACATATCTTTGCCATTTATTGTCTTGCTTATAATAATGAAAATAGTCATTTATAAATATCATTTTATAGCACACATTTGAAATCAGTAGGCGAGGCTGTAATTTCTCCAGCTGTTACTCTCATGAGCGAGGCAGAAGATAATAGTTTTAACATGCCAAAAAGCTGCTGTGTCGTTTATTGCACCTCAAACATTAAAACAAATCCAGAGTTACATGTTTCTGTACTTCCTCTAAGAAGAAAGGACAGTAACAAAAGATCTGTGGCTTTAGGCTTGATCGCCATTCAAATGACAGCGTTGGTTTCCCCAAAAGTGGGCGGGGCTGTAAAGTGACGTAGATTTTACTCTCATCTATTATTCAAAACCATTCTATTTATCCTAATGTAAATTACATGCCAGTCTTTTATCTTTTTATTTATTTGTTTTTATTTTAAATCGTATAATGTCGGACTTTTTTTTCCGTCTGTGAGGAAAGGAAATGGGGCTCAGAGCCTCAAAATACTGAAATCTTTGTTTCCTTCTAATTTGTTATTCTTTTCTAAATAACACACTTTTATTTACTCAACAATAACACACAGTTATCCTTGTTTTTATTTATTCGTTTAATTCTATAATCTTGGGCTTTTTAGCCGTAAATAAAGTCACCGGAAACAGACGTAGGCCTATAAGGGACATTTCGAGCGATACACACCACAAACCCACTGAACAGATTACCCAAGATCCTCAGCTTGAAGCTCGTTGATTAGATGTTTTAGCCGCAATGCATGTTGGGATATGATGTTAATGCGATATGATATCCGAAAACATTTAAAAAATATATAATAATACTTAATTCCGAGTGTTCTTGCTTTTCTCTTTGGAAGTCATCACATAACGGCATTGTAATACACGGTTCGGCTGCATTACATATTACATATCTGCCGTAGTTCTTTATTTATAAAGCCCTGATGAGAAGACTTCTAGACAAACTTGAAGAACAACATCTTGCATTTCTTTTCACACAATACGTCTCCTTGCAGTATCAATAGTAATTCGGCTGACTTTTATATTTGATCCAATTGGTAGATAGTATTGACAGTGTAAATGTAACCTGTCAGTGTCAACTTCTAATTTTGGGGAAAACGTCTTGTAAAACTACAATTCCCAGTAGAGACGTGCCATAGAGAACATGTTGCGAAACACAATAGCCAGCATGTGTAATTCTGGGGGGGCGTTCGAGTCCAGTTTTGAATAGTCTGTCGTGGTTTCGTTCCATTTCAAAGAGCTTGACGCTCGGCATAACCTTGGCGCACTGCCACTCCAACATCCAATCCCAGAGCTTGAAGATTAATCACGGGGTTTGTCAACGGGATTGTAGTCCCAAACGATAGCTGGGGATTATGGGTAGTGTTGTGTCGGCCATCCTAAACTGAAATGTTTTTCGGATATCATATCGCATTAACAACACCACATCTGGCGTCACAGAGATCTTCTGTTACTGTCCTTTCTTCTTAGAGGAAGTACAGAAACACGTAACTCTGGATTTGTTTTAATGTTTGAGGTGCAATAAACGACACAGCAGCTTTTTGGCATGTTAAAACTATTATGTTCTGCCTCGCTCATGAGAGTAACAGCTGGCGAAATTACAGCCTCGCCTACTGATTTCAAATGTGTGCTCTAAAATGATATTCATAAATGACTATTATCATTATTATAAGCAAGACAATAAATGGCAAAGATATGTAGAAAATAAACGTATTTAAGATACGTTCATAACAAACGTAACGTGGGAGAAAATACGATTCTGGCTAAACGTAATTGAGAATGCAGTTTAGTTATGTGGGAACGTAATTTTTAGGAGACAGGGTTGTACAGCACATACGTACATCATTATAAAGTGAAAAGCACACCATAAGAGAAAGACCATCAAAGCTCCACAGCATGACACCCCATTGCATCACTTATTTGCTTCCTTCCATCTGGATTCTCTCTCAAACTAATTGTAGTTCATTTTTCGTCATGCCTCTGTTTTATTATCAGCCTGATTGTAGGCTTTATTTAACCAGGTAAAATCCCATTGAGATCAGACAATCTCTTTTTCAAGGGAGACCTGCACAGTTGGTACACATGAACACAGAAACACAACAGAAAACAAAAAGGACATCATACAACATAATTACATACTGTAAATATGCCATGGCTACCCAGCATGCATTGTTGCCAGACTTACAGTAATGCCGTTTCTGCTGCTTTCAGGTAGTCAAACCATAGCGTGTCCTCCCATGCCGAAGAAGAGTTAAAGAATGCTCTGCGATGATTGAGGCGAATTCTTGTAATGAAGCACTGATGAGTAGCTGGATATTTTTTCATGCGCTATTAATTACCAGAGGCCTATTATGTATCAGGGCTTCATCTAATTGCCGATTTCAATTACTCATTTAAATAGCTGCAATTGTAAAACTCTCCAACAGCATTAAACACTTTGGGGCGAAGGGAAAACGGATAGTCTTTTATACAGTATCCTAAATCTGAGAAGAACCATATAAATGTGAGGTTTTCACTAATTATGGCCATGTCAGTTTGCTTGTAGACGCAGCGCCAAATCAAGCAATTACGTAAGTGTGTGGGAAAATGTTTAAGCAGCTTATCGCAGTGCCATTGCAGAATAACTAAACAGGTATTATTATTCTAAAAATAATTGTTTCTTGTGCACAAACAACTAGGTTAAACAGAAAGAAAAGGTCACATCTGTCTAATAGATCCAAGGCGGCCACGCGAGAGCTCCCAAGTAAACAAAACGTCTGCCAATGCTTTAACCACAAAGCCAAGAACTACAAGACTACCACCCTAATTCCCCATGCAAAGATGCTTTGGTTTGCTGTATGATAAACAACCCCAACAGCCTTAGGGCATGCTGAAACAAACAACCTTATGCTTTAAAGACAAAGAAAAATACAAGAGGAAGTTTAAAGTGCAATAGACTTACGGTTTGTATCAATTACCATTTCTAATTAAACATGGATTCATTATGTACTGTTAAGGGAATTATTTATTGGAAGTTAGACACTGGCACTAATTGCATCCCTTTGTTTGTATCCCTGACACTGGTCACATAAAGCAATTTAAAGTGAAACAATATAAAAAGAGATTATTATTATACAATTATATTTAGAGATGCTTGCGTATTAATGTGATTCATTCAAAG
This sequence comes from Harpagifer antarcticus, assembly GCA_902827135.1. Taxonomy (NCBI): domain Eukaryota; kingdom Metazoa; phylum Chordata; class Actinopteri; order Perciformes; family Harpagiferidae; genus Harpagifer; species Harpagifer antarcticus. The sequence continues at coordinate 1,113,494 of CADEHL010001065.1, forward strand.
CGTTCAACGGCAAGGTGTTTAAGGCATTATGGATAATAAGCTTAAAGATAAGACTTACTGCTGGTTTATTTAAAGGGCACCTATCATGCAAAATGCACCTTTGTACGTCTTTTATACATGATTATGTGTCCCCGGTGTTCCAGGGAACTCGCCAAGTGTCAGAAAACACAACCCTCTCTATTTTCCTCCTTCGCCAAATCTCTAAAAAAGGGGCTGCAACGGATCTGAAAAAAATGGATCCACATTCCGACACTTTTCTACGTCACAAAGACGTACTCCGCTTATTGGTCAACTCTCCACCTATCAGGGGAATGAGCCACGGCCACGTGCATTGCCAAACCTCTCATTCGCATATAGGCTATCGGCAGGCTAAATCAACCCCAGTCACATCTGTGTTTCTGCCTGCTCTTGCTAGGATGTCTAAGCCAGTTAAACGTTGTGCTGTTGTTGGCTGCAAGACTCGGAACAGGGGACTGCATGCAATGCCATCAGTGGAAAAAGAGAATAATCTGTGGCTAGACTTCATTTTCAAGGGACATGTGCCAGAAGACCCCGGCAGATTTCTGTGTGTGTGTTCCAAACATTTTACCACGGACATGTTTATGAACTTCTCTCAAGTCCAACACGGATATGCCTCCAAACTAATGCTACACCCGGGATCAATACCAACCATCCGGGACCAGGCCAGTGAGGACACATCCAATTCTGAAGCTGTAAGTTTTTATTTAGCGGTGTTTTTCCTGATAAAGCTATCTCTAGCTTGTAGTATGTAGCATGTAGCATGTAGCTTCGCCGTATCAATGTCGCCTCAACCCCAACTAGTAATCGGTTAGGTGTTTATATGTTCTTTTAACATTTTATTTTGTACGCTCCGCAGTCTTTGCTTTGTCTTTTATTTTAATTATCAGGCATTTGCGAACATGTTCAGACTGCCGTAATGGCGATCTGTGTGAAGGCTGTAAAGCCACGCCTAGCCTAGCCGATAACACAAGTATTTATTCTCTTATGTATTAGTATTTTGTATCCTCTAAAAAATCATATTGAGTAAGTTATAATAACAAACGTAATCTTCTGGAGGTAAGTGCCGTTTTTTCCAGCGTTATGTAAAAGCTTTTGTGATTGTAGTCTGTAAGAACGATCATATATCATCGATCTGTAAGCTAAGCTACGCTAAGCTACGCTACGCTACGCTAATGAGACATGCCGTTTTTTGCAGCGTTATATGGAAAAACTTTTGCATGTTTACTTGTTTGCGCACATGCATATAAATGGGGGTGTGTTAGGATACAACACTGTATGTATGTATGCGAGGGGACACACACCACGAGTAAAACGCAGCTAAAGCCTTGGTATGTTGTTGACGACATGCATACTAATCTAAACCACTTTTTTTGTTGTGCTTTTTTTAACATTGCACAGGCTACGTGGCCAACTTGATGGACCTCATCTTCGACCAAGTCTTTGTGGACCCTGCACCATTATGAGCAACCTGACAGGGAGGAGGTCATCGCCGGGTATGCTACACGGTTCAATTTGGCTGCTGTCTGAACCCAACATAGACATTTCACGGATCAGAGGACAACGCAGGCCGGAATCACCACTCTGATCCTGATTCAAATAACCGTTGATTTTGACAATAAAGTTCCGAGTTGATATCAAATGTGTCGTGATTATTCATGTTTGGATGGGTAAAGAATATTCTGATTTCAAAAGCATAAGGTTGTGTGTGGACTTGTTGTCGTACACATGGGTGTGTTTTGCCATTGCTGTGTAGTATATAATAGTACATGTACAATGACAGAATGAAAGATTGCATAAAGCCATATACACCAGTATTTATTTCCATGAACAATATTAGCATTCGTTTTACAATTTCAGTCAAAACCAAATCCAGGATGGTCCACCACACAGGTTACAGAGTCCTCATGTTCCTGCATCCGTCTTTACACCTAGTGTGATAAACATATATTGAATGACATGTGAAAAATGTATTCTCTAAACAGACAACTTAGTGAAGCTAATGTTACGTGTGGTATCTCCATGCAGCACATGCTCCGGTTCAGAAGGCATCGTGGCGCAAGTTGCACATGTACCCCTTTAGAAAGAAGTCAATAACTGAGCTTTTAAAACACATGAAACACATAATGCTGACAACTGAGGTGTTGGAGTTATACTTTTTATCACCCTAAGTTATTGAACTTTCCAACGGTTGTTGCACGATGTTGGAAGAAAAGGACTGTAAACTATTAAACGCAATGAGGCCATTGTATATATGCTGAAAATATGAATGTCTCCCTTTATAAATATATATATGTATCGCTGTGTTTGCGTTACAAACTCTAAGTTACAAACTGTACACATTGCATTCTTGCTAATTAGCCAAAATATGAATGGAATAAGTAGCAAGCATCGTAACAGAGTAAAAATAAATAGGGACAACAGCTTGTCAACTAACCATTCAGAAACGTCCTGCTGCAACCGAGATGTTTGCACCTCCACCAAAACCTCCGCTGCTTCAGTTTCTGGATCAAATTGATAATATGCTTGAACACATGCATTTTTCTGAGATGACATGTTTATTCCACACTCGTAATCACAGCAAGCATGGTAACGTGACTCTCGCCGGCTCTTCTGCTGGGGGCGTGGTCAGCTGCTGCTCAGAATTTTCATAGGCAGGTTTGGAATAAAGCGAAAATGAGCGAAACGAGGCATGGCTAAAAAATGATCTGTTTGGTATTTTGAAAAATAAAATGTATAAATATACCTTATATAGGTATGGTCATACACTATATCATTTAAATATAGCATGATAGGTCACCTTTAAGGTTGAGAGAAAAAGCTCGGAAATGTTAGAGGTTGAGTTTTCTGAACTTTGTTTTGATCTCGTGATCACGAGCAGCTCTGAGCCATGTTTCATGAGCACACGTCCCCATTGAGAGCTTTCGCTGTGAAATATTATTTCTTCTCTTGTATGTTTGTGTGTCATGTTGTCTACATGGCTTAGGAGGCAATGAGAGACCCTTGGGAGAAACATGCTTTCTGTTGTCTGGTGGCATCATTTTCAGGAGACATTGCCCCATGTTTGCTTTTTTAGCAAAGCAAGACCATCATAGATCTTAATGAGAGGTGGCTAAAGAGAAGTCACTGAAATATTGCTTCTGAGAAGACAAGTTGTTACACTTTGCCAAGGATTTCTTCTGTTATGTTTGTTTGTGTATGTATCAGTGGGATCATGGAGGGATACAAACCCTGGTCTGATTACACTTGGTCAAAGGGTTCAGCTTGGGATTCTGGGATCCTTAAAACCTGGTGATCAAACAAGTACTTTTCACTTCCCTTAACATTGCAAGATAAGGAATGCATGATGCTGCATTCATGTGGTGTCAGAATGAATGGTAAATCCTAAATTGTATTGTATTTTTATAGCGCTTTAGCCAGTCTTCACATTTACAAGTCATCATTCACCCATTCACACCCCATTCGTGCAGAGCAATGTGCCTGTTGCTCAGGGTAACCAACATTCACAACGTGGGCCATGCCATCTGGAGCAACTCCAGGTTAAGTATATTTCCCAAGGTTACATCCACATTTTTGACTGCATGGGCTGGGATCAAACCCACAACCTTCTGGTTGTAAGAGGACTGCAGCGCCTCAGAACCACAGTCGCAACATTTGAGCTTGAATGGGGAAATGCATGGGAGTGCCATATCAATGGGCTTTTTTTATGTTTTTAGAAGAAAACAACACGTCTTTTTTGTAGTGAAAACTTGAAACGTATTATGAAACTCTAGTCCAAATACTACTTCCAAACTTGTTTGATAGGGCCTGGCTTTCAAAGGTCTGCACTATTGCAGTGCCAATCATATTTACAACACTTTGATCATTACAAACCCAAATGCCATTTACCTCCATGTATTAGCGGCTTTGAGGTGGATACAATGTCACTTTGACACATATTTCTTTAAAGCTTAACTCAAGGTTAAATTCCCAAATTCTTGACATCTGACATCAAAGATGATTCCTTAAGCTCCACATGAAACAGAATCTACTAAAAGTAAGGAACTATATGACACTGAATGCACCACAGCTCATCCCTTCTATCGTCTTCCTATAATGTCGTCCACAATCAAAGAGCTCACTGTCAATGGATGTAACCAAATGATCTAAATAACATCCATTCTCTTTCTGTGAGAGACTGTGAGATGCCTTGTACACACTAACTGGAGCATTTCATTAACATGCTCAGAGAATAATTAGTTGACACTTATCACTTTGATCCATTTGTACAGATCTAATCCGGCGCAGAAATGAATGACGCCCTCCTGGAAGGGTGGCGGGTGTCTATCTCCCATAATAACTCTTTGATACCTTCACTTTGTTCAAAATCAGATGGGTAGAAACTGAGCAGTGCAGATTTGCAGAGGTGCAGAATTAGTTTCATCAAGGATGAAACCCCAATTCAGTACAGATGGAGGAACAGAGGGAGTTGCAGCTGTTGGAAAAGCAAGACTTTTACCAAGCAGGTACAGATAGTGTCTAGTAATAAACATAATAAAAGCAGCAGTAAGGCATTTTCATTTATTTTACTTTGAAGGTAAAGAAATAAAGAATGCAGTTTTTGCCAGCAAATTAAATCTTCCCATTGTCTTGATGCCTAAAATAATTATGATGAACAAAACAAATTAAGCATAAAGTGGATCAGTCTCTAGTTATTTGTTCAAATGTTTCGGGTAAGGCTTTTCTGTTTTGTATCCATATTTATAGGTAAGAGCTTTTGACAGTCTGATAGTTTAAATCGGCCATTTTGGTTGACTACACTAAATAAAAGGAAATAAAATGTATTTTTTCAACCAGTGTGGAAGCTATGAGATGAAAACAAAATACACAGTTGTTTAAATATTTACCATGCAATGTCCTCCAGTACGAATGCTCATATAACATGTCTATTTCTGGTTCTTACATACAGGACTGTCTCAGAAAATTAGAATATTGTGATAAAGTTCTTTATTTTCTGTAATGCAATTAAAAAAACAAAAATGTTATACATTCTGGATTCATTACAAATCAACTGAAATATTGCAAGCCTTTTATTATTTTAATATTGCTGATTATGGCATACAGCTTAAGAAAACTCAAAAATCCTATCTCAAAAAATTAGAATAGTTCCTCAGACCAAGTAAAAAAAAAAGATTTATAACAGCAAAACACAATCAAACATTTGAAAATGTCCATTAATGCACTCAGTACTTGGTTGGGAATCCTTTTGCACGGATTACTGCATCAATGCGGCGTGGCATGGAGGCAATCAGCCTGTGGCATTGCTGAGGTGTTATGGATGCCCAGGATGCTTCAATAGCGGCCTTTAGCTCATTAGCATTGTTGGGTCTGGTGTCTTTCAGCTTCTTCTTCACAATACCCCACATATTCTCTATGGGGTTCAGGTCAGGGGAATTTGCAGGCCAATCGAGGACAGTAATGCCATGGTCAGTACACCAGTTACTGGTGGTTTTGGCACTGTGGGCAGGTGCCAGATCATGCTGGAAAATGAATTCCTCATCTCCATAGAGCTTTTCAGCAGACGGAAGCATGTAGTGCTCTAAAATCTCTTGGTACACAGCTGCATTTACTCTGGGCTTGATGAAACACAGTGGACCAACACCAGCAGCTGACATGGCTCCCCAAACCATCGCTGACTGTGGGAACTTCACACTGGATTTCAAGCAACTTGGATTTTGCTCCTCTCCAGCCTTTCTCCAGACTCTGGCGCCTTGACTTCCAAATGAAATACAAAACTTGCTTTCGTCTGAAAAGAGGACTTTGGACCACTGTGCAACTGTCCAGTGCTTCTTTTCCTTAGCCCAAGTCAGACGCCTCTTCTGTTGTCTTGAGTTCAGAAGTGGCTTGACCATGGGAATACGGCTATTGTAGCCCATTTCCCGGACACGTCTGTGAACAGTGACTTTTGATACCTGGACTCCAGCTTCAGTCCACTGTCTTTGAAGCTCCCCCAAATTCTGGAAGCGACTCTTCTTCACAATGCTGTTAAGGCTGCGGTCATCTCTCTTGGTTGTGCAGCGTTTCCTGCCACATTTCCCCCTTCCAACAGACTTTTTGTGGATGTGCTTTGAAACTGCACTCTGTGAACAGCTTGCTCTTTGAGAAATTTCTTTTTGTGTCTTACCCTCCTGATGGAGGGTGTCAATGACGGTCCTCTGGACAGCAGTCAGATCAGCAGTCTTCCCCATACTTGTGATTTAGTTTACTGAACCAAGCTGAGTGTTTTTCAAGGCTCAGGAAACCCTTGCAGGTGTTTCGAGTTAATTAGACGATTCAAGTGATTCGTTGAACACCCTACTAGTATACTTTTTCATGATATTCTAATATTTAGAGATAGGATATTTGAGTTTTCTTAAGCTGTATGCCATAATCAGCAATATTAAAATAATAAAAGGCTTGCAATATTTCAGTTGATTTGTAATGAATCCAGAATGTATGACATTTTTGTTTTTTTAATTGCATTACAGAAAATAAAGAACTTTATCACAATATTCTAATTTTCTGAGACAGTCCTGTACATATGATTTGTTCAAATAAAAATGCAGTCTTTACAGGAAACAACGGTTTAGGCAACACAAGTTGTTAGTTTCATTAGTTACAGTTAGAAGAACAAACAAATGAAGTTGTGATACTAAGTTGTAGTCAACCTTTGGGTTGAGTAGTCCTGTATTATGGTTCCCCCACCATTTTGTGGGAAATGCATTCACATTTATTTCGTATAGTTAAATTGAAAAACATTTTGAACAAAGGATTTGTTGACCATAATACATTGAATTAGTGTCCACCAAACGTGAAGTTGATGGATCATTTTTTTTATAAATGAATATATAATAATCTGTGGGTAATAATAATAATGTGGTGCCTCATTCTATTAGGTGACCTTCTGGTTTAATATCTTGCTGCATGATACATTTGTGTCTGAATGGTGCATTCTCAACAGAGAGGCGCACTGTTGAGAATTGCTTTCCCATTGACAAAGCATTGAGCATGCTCAGATCTCTCCGCTGATGCCCAGGCTACGCACACATATGCTCCAGGCTTGCACATAACCTACTCTAATGACCTTTATGAGTTCAGACTATGGGCCCCGGTCCTTCACAATCTTGGCCAGGACCAAGCACGTACATCAGGCCCCCCCACCACTCGGCTGCAGCAGAGGAGCAGCACCTCAGAGAGCAGCCATTGCTACATGAGTTCAACACCTTGTCGAGCAAGCTGCATCACCAGTAGACCCCCCCCCCCCCCTGATGTCTTCTTTCTTTCCTCTAGCAGAAATGGTGAGATTATATTTCCATCCTATGACATCCACACATTCATAATAATAGATTTATTTTGTTAACGCTTTTACAGGTGCTCAAAGTCGCTTTACCGAGATAGTGAGAAGAAAAGAACAACAAATAAATATGAGTCATACATGCAATCATTCAGATAGTCTCATGTAAAAACATTTTGTTCTTTGGTTGATATCATTATAATCACATGTGCTTATACAGCTGCCATGGAGGAGCTTGCAGCATGGATGCCAGAGGCCATGTAGTGGAGGAGCGATGGAGTGCTTGGAGATAATGAACATATGTGTGAGTGGAGCTCAAGTGGCAACTGCTTGTGGGGAAGTAACCCTCAGGAAGAGATGGCCATAACGACCATCTGTTTCTCTTTCAGATATGAGCTGGTGTGAGGATATCACTGGAAATATCCCTAAAGTGTGAGCAGTGACAGCTGTGCATTTAGTTCGGCCATTGGAGAGCGCGTTGGGCAGATTTAGTCGAAAATATGAACCTCCTTGAGCGGGAGGTTCTCATGAAAATCACAGTTTCACAGACACTTTCTTCATAGAGGTTTTGCCTACCAGGAAAAGTGACAGGCTGGGCAGGGTAATTATAGTCAACACTATTTTATTTACAAGATGTTTACAATCTGGCAACACTATTTGTGCAGAAGGTCTAGGAAAAGTCAAGGAGAAACATCATAAAAGTTTTATATTTTGTTTTCGACAACGAGTTCTGGGCTTTCTTTTATTAACTGTAGGAGAAGACACAAGTTCAACGGAGAGACTTGCTCATTAGGAACAATGCTGCAGCATAAAGATGAAACTCATACATCGATGGTAATGAACTGTGCTCTATAACTTGTAGAGAAATCTGTTATAGCACACTATTTTTATTTATATAAGCATAAGCAATTAAGACAAACCTTCATGAGCAATATCAACAATATAAATCCTCACCACAACACTATTACTAAAGTTCCATTGCTTTAGTCAGATAGGGTATGACCTGATTGTCCTGCAAAGCATTTTTCCCTTGGGACCCATCCTGTAAATGCAGTCTTTGGAAAAGTGACCCCCAGTCTCTCCTGAAGCGGCCCTCTGAGGCTCCAAAGTGGCATTCTAGCAGATGGTGATGCTGAATGAGGATGGTTTCAGTGGAAGTGATTGTACATCTGGAATGGTCCAACAAACCTGGGGGGTCAGACTCCCTGCGGACCGCTGAGCCTTTTTCTCCAAAAGCACCAACTTAGATGATCAACCTGCCCCCCCTCTCCTCCACTGTCCTCTGAACTGTAATGTCCTGTGCAATGATGAGAGCCAAACTGCCCTTCCTGAAGCGGCGTAAACAATGTTAGCGGCACCAAGGGATAGGAGGACCACTAGAGGAGCGAGAGTTCCTTATTTCATTCACCACCCTCACTATATATTGTGGAGTCTCAGGCTAAAGGTGTCTCACTGGTTTGTCGGGCTGTCACACTGTTCTCTGGCTGCCAGCCAATAGCACTGCGTTTCACAGATTGTTGCACGAAGGCTGGTTTTCCCTGCTGTGCTTCAACGCATACAGATTCATCCGGGCTGATTGTCTTTCCTTTGTATGCACTCATGCTGTGTATATAACAAATGAATGTATGATGAATACACGTCTGTCCTAATAGTAAATGATAAATGAAAAACTGAACTGTAATTGGATGAATCAATCCTTAATTCATTATTCAAAATGGTTGATGAGAAAAAAAAACAGAGACATGTCATAATCCTTACAGGGGACACATTATGCTAATGTTCACATTCAAACTTGTCATTCAGTTCAATGTTTTACCTGCTCAAGACTAAGGAAAAGACACATTATTCTTCTCATAATGTCTGTTTGAATATACCTGTGCTTCCTGTCTGTCAAAAACGCGTTGTTTGAACACCGTCTCTCTAAAAAGACCTTCTTTAAAATGCCAGTATGATTTTATTGGCTAGCCAGATGAAATATGGTAATGGTGTCCTATTCTTTTTGGTGTTTTCCCTTTCTTGTAAGGGGTTACATAGGTTTGTGTCTCTCAATCTCAAAGTTCCCTCAAGAGGGAGTTTCACTCCCCAACACTCCCCCCTGACTGAAACGCCTCCATTGGACTCCTTTGTTTACTTCCGTAATTTAATGACATCACTATGAAACTGTTGCGCTTCTATTGGCTAGCGTTCCAATGCTTTGTACTGTACGTGATAGGCCAAGGGGCGGGACATTTCTAACAGAGCTCCAAGCAGTTAACCAATAGCAATAGAGCTGGCCAGCTAACCAATCAGAGCAAACGGGGCTTTAGTTTTAGACAGAGGGTAAAAAGATTTGCTGCAGAAAATAATAAGGCAGAAAATACAAATATGAACGTAAAAATGAGCATATGTCTTCTTCAGTATTCAAGGTGAAGGTACCCTTGATTGGGGGTGGTATATTCGAATGAGCTTGCATGTGCCATTGGGAGGGGAGTCAAATCTGAATTTCAAATCTGATATTTCCTGACCGAAGCAGCCCAAAAACCACCTGCCAAGTTGTCTTATTATCCAAATGTATTTGCATTTAGACCTTTTTTTATTTATATGTCCCCTCCGAATTCAAAAGCCACACATTTGTGAAACTTGTGAAAGCCACACACTGTGATACTTTGTTATTGCGGACTTTCAAATAAGTTAATTAACTAAGAACAGAGTCAGTCGTGCAGTGAGAAAGAGAGGGTGATCAAAGGGTCAACACATAATAATGAAGCTAATTAACATATTTGTATACTGTTTTGAGCATCTGAGAATGATTTGATCATTTATCTTTACAAAGTCTGTCTAAGGACAGCTGAGGGTTATGTGATGAGTCAGAAGAGTTCTCTGGATGGCTCAGATGCTGGGTCACACTGCCTCTCTGAACAGGTCGCACTTATTGAGCTATCACAGAGGCAGAGTTTAAGTTGGCCTGATAGGGACACTTGGACTCAGAGCTGGAATCGCCTGGGACACATGGAGAGGATCTAAAGCTTCATCACAAGGACACTTAACGTACACGTTGTGAATTGATACAAAGGTTGCCTACTTGGTTAGATGAAAGCAGCAAAGATAATCAGAATACCTTGGTTGTAAAAAAGTGGCTAGGTTAATGAAAAGATCACGGTTTGTAAAGTATATATCTCTGAGGTATAAGTGAAGTAGATTATGTTACAGTAGATACATTACGTACGTAACGTAGAATCAAAAGTCAATATGTTGAAATATGAAATCGGACACAGACAGATGTCTCCTTGGTGAAATCTCCAGCTCCATCCAGCCCAATGTCCTCTCTACATGGGGTTTGCTCAAATAGTCTCTTTTGCTTAGAAAGGTTCCTCTCTGAATGGAAAGACCCAGAAGTATCTAATCGGCAGCCGTGCTGAGAGCATTCCAATTATCTTAATGATAAGGATAGTGCTGTGAAATCAACAATGCAAGGTATTAAGTAGTTGAGTGGTGCATTTTAAGCTTTTCAATTCAAAATGTTTGAATATTGATGTGTTACACTTGGAAGTCTAGTTACGGATTTATTGCAAGTGTCGTTAGTGAAAATATTTCCATTTAATCATGCAGTCGGATTCTCTTCGCACCACGGTTGTCTTTGCCTCACCTATTTCTTAGGTGTTGTTATCAAGGTCAAGGAAAAATGATTAGGAAATGAGATAAGACCTGATTTTTTAAATATATATAATTATCCAGAGCCATGGACTTGCTCTTTAGACTTTCTCCTTTGCTCAGTCATAATTACTGTGACCACAAGAGTGATCCAGATTAGAGCCATCCCTCATCAGAATAGCCAATGACAACTGATAACAGCCTTTTAATGGGTTGATAACATCTGAAGGGGGTAACATTGTTCACCTCTGTAATTTGGCTAGAACTGGCCAACCATCAGTCATACATTTGGATTGTAATGCTTATCGATCTAGTAAAACGCTCACACAAAGTGCAGTTTAATATTCTAAATGACAACTTGGGAAAACAATTCAGAAAATGCACTATTCAGATATGTCTCATTTATACATTCACATCTGGTTCAATGCCCAGCTTCATCTGACCTGCTTGGTGACACCAAATGTCTGCAAGGAGATTTAGTGACATAACTGCAGCACTTCAGTTTAACACTTGCCTAGTGGCTGCCGGGTCAAATGCCCAGCAGCTACAGATAAACTATACACTATTTATAATGCACATTTAGTCAGTATCAACAATGTGTCACTGAGTTCAACTTTTATACAAAACTTGAATTTTGACAAAGTGTCCAATGTCTCTAGTCCGCAGGTTAAAGAGCAACTTGCAGCCTGACCATTTGTTATTTGTTTTAAAACAAATATTATTTTTAGCTAAAATAGTAGGGATAGCAACGTGTTTCAGTTCACTGCTTGGTCCAGATTTAAAAACGATTGGTTTGATTGTTATGGATTTTCCTACTCCCCAGAAGATGAACCCTAATGACTCATTAGGGTTCATTAGTAATGAGTGATCCCATGTTTTTGCCTGCAGTGTGTTACATTGTCTTTGTTGGATCCTCTACACTTTTTAGATGAGAGCCATCATCAGGTTAATATATGGTTTCTTTACAATAAGACTCATAGCCTCATAAAGCCTGGTTTGGATGTACACTGCTCCTAGTACTAGGATGGGTTACATGCAGAGGCCACATGTCACTGTGTGCTGTGTGCTCTGCATGTGAGACCATTAAAGAGGGTTTCACCCCCCCCCATTCTATCTATCTTTTCTATTTATTTTCCTGTGAAGAATTATGTTTGAAAGTTTGATTATCACCATTTGATTTCACTACAAGACAAGGCACGCACTTTCCTAAATCAAGAATAACATCACTTTTCATGCTATGAAAAGCATGGAATGATTATCTATGACTAAGGATATAATTAAGATGTGTGCAAAAGTTGTGCAGGTATTTATTACAAACAGCACCGGATGATTCCACTAGTACTCTCAGTTTTCCATCAACACACAGCTGCCTATCTCCTGCTCCTGTATTCATTCCTACAGAGAGTAATACATGGCTTACCCAAACTCTAGGTCACTACCATAAGCTATAACACGGCAACAGCTCTCCTACTGTGGGATGCAAGAACACATCAAAAGAAACACAAGGATCTCCAATAAAATCATTATATTAAATTGGGAATCAAAACGTCATGGTAACTGACCAAAGCTCTTGTCCTGTCTTTAAAGGACACTAACACCTTTTTCTAGCTTTTCAACCTTTTGGCTATGATGAATAAAAGAACGTCAGATATCCTATGCCAGTGGCTCTGTTTGTACAATGTTTCAAATGAATGATTTTATGACACTCAATTGCAGCATATTTAAATATGGTAATACATATTTTAAATCTGAGCTCCAGCCATTTTTTTATTGCGAGGTAACACACAGAGCAATACAACACAAGCCGCCCAGGACGGCAGACAGGAAGAAGAAAGCACCACCTCCATCTCAGCACTTGCTTTGGTGCAAAATGGAAAATACCTTTTGTGATTATTGGGTGCTAAGCTTTTAATATCTGGGCTTTACATTTTCCTCATGCTTTTGCCATTGGTTCAGTCTTGTCAAACAAATTAAAAAAAACTAGGCCAGTGTTGCTTTCCTCTAAATTCCACCTCCTTCTACTCTGTGAAGCTTGAGCTCTCAGGAAGGCACAATGCAACTTTGGGCAAATGTGATTAGAGATTTGGAGATGCGACGGGGGGCCTATCCCTTCCCCCGAATAAAAATGTGGTACCTTATCTAACGTGTCTGCGGAGAAGAAGGAGAAGAGATACAGAGTGTGCAAGCTGAGGATGACAAGAAATAACTCACTTTTTTATTTTCTACTAGAGCCTATACAGTATGAGGGTGACATGTTTTTTCATTTCCCACTGGGAACACCTACCAAAACACTACAGAGGCAGCGTCATAATATTTTGTTGAGAAAATGTGTGCGTCAAGGAGGAGTGCGCAATGACATAAATAGTTAGAAATATGCAGCCCAATGTTTAAGATGAGGCCGTGCCATTATATGCAGTATAATCAGATTGTAGTGCAACATTTATACCATTTCTAATGCAATGTGTGTCATGACAAGATTTAGATTTCTTCAGTGTTCTTGCCCCATTTTTTGTAATCATGTCTGAGGATTCTTTTCATTTTTGTATTTTCTTTCTCGTTTCCAATTTGGAAGACAGGTTTTATCAAGGGATGTGCAGATAATAGAAGGCCTCGAGAAGGAGAACATATCAGTCAGGGAAAATGATGCCGCTGCCTCCTTTCTCTGGAAAGAAGTATAAAAAGTGGTGTGTGGCAAGTGTGGCCGATTCTATCACAAATCTAATTTACATTTGAAACAGCAAAATAGCAAAGAAGGCAGGGGAGCCATTGGAGGACAGAGACGGAGAATATGTAAAGAAATAAGAAATGTATGCCAAGATTCCCTCTTGGTCCCTGTGATTAAGCAAACAGCCAGAATTAATATAGTCCCGTTGTTTCTTTGGCTGGCATAATCATTTGTAGAATGTTCCATACAAGTTAATAATATATTCCATAAAGACGCCCTTTCATGCTATTAATTTCCCACCAGAGGGAGTTTCTCTCCCACACAACCCCTAGGGTCACAGTGGCACAGCATACACCATGCGGCACATAAAGGTTCCTTCCCTGTCTTTGAGATGTAATGTAAAACACCATTGACTAAAAAGCAGAACATGTGATCCGCCTTGGTCTTTTCTCCAAATAATCTGGAGCAGTTACAGCCTTCCTCCTGGCAGCACTCCCAGATGCAGAGCTCTGAGGGTGCCATCAGCCCTGGTGCCGTGGTCACCGTGCTCCAGGAGCAGCAGGTCAGCTGTGGTGAGCACTAAGTGTAGGAGCGGAGGCGGTGTAATGGCCTGCGAGGGATGGATGCAAAGCTTTGCCAATGATAGGTTATGAGTTGACCTTTCTCTCTTAGTCTAGTTTAGGTTCACCCCACCCACAAAACATGGCTGTAAGAGACTTTAAGGGGTGGACGAACTCATGTTTCATAAAGAATTTTAAATGTGTGGTAAACAAATGGCTTCACAAAGATATCAATTGTCACTTGGGTCATTGCAACAACTATAATTACTTCCTCGCTGTTGAATGCCCTCGCTAAGTAGTCAAGTAGTTTACATCCATGTCTGTCCAAAATGTCCTCTCTTCATCATTTCATCCTCTAAGACATTTGTTTGGAATTGTGATTTTTGCCATGTGAAACGTTAGGGATATCCAATGCTTATATCCATGTGTTCTTCAGCATAGGACCATAATATACCTAAAGTAAGGAGATAATGGCGGCCCACAATTTCTTGTGGAGGCGACTTTTAAAGTGGTCCAGCAGTGGGCTGTCAATTAAACCCACCGTTGTTTTCTTTTATTTCTGTCCATTTGATTTGTGTTCTGGACATGAATCCATACTTGAGTTGTAGCATTTATATTGTCACTACATTATGTTTATTTGTGTTACAAGTACAAATACAAAATGTCTGTAACTGCAGAGTGTACATTTTATTTTAGCACCTCCTGATGTTTTCCAAGGAGTTTTTAACTTGTAGCCCGCAGCCAAGATCTGAAGAAATGTGCTCAAGATGTGTCTCAGTTATCAAATGAATGGGATACACAAGTCACAGTGCACGTGAGCTTTTACCAACACATGCTCATCAGTCACTCATTGAGTCCAAGAGGACTTTTTCTAAGATTTGAAGAAATTCCATCAAGGCTTCAAGAAATAGTTTTTGGAAAACTGGGGCTATTTTAGGCAACCTAAATGATATGATGCTGAGGAAATAAATGTTACAACTAATCAAGTTTAAAGCTACATTTTCCATCATTTTCAAGTGTTTGTTTTGAGGCTTCTAGTTTTATGTGGGCGTAGATAAAACTAGTTTAAAAGAAAATATAACTTCTTCACTTTGAAAATAAGGTATTCATTAAAGGCTACATTTCACTTCAAATTCCTATTTATCTGACACACTCAGAATAAAAGAACCCTCAGCTAACACTATCACATACTTCAATGAAAAGCTGTTTTACAACATTATGTTTTTTTACATAATAAAGCACTCAAATATTTTACGATTTAAAAAAGGACAAACAATTCTAATTTAAAACTCAAACAAGAAAACCCATCTAGTTTGCACCAGTAGAAGCACAGCACCATGCATGAGCATACACAGATTGTAGTCATGCCCATGTATTTCATCTTAGCATAACATAACAAAAGGACCTTAGAGTTAAAAGCATCTCTCTTCATTCTAACCAGCCTCATACACGGTTCATATTGATTCCTTAACTCTAATTTACAAGCAAAGTAATGCGGCAGTCGGCAATTATTCAACCTGCTAAGTGTATCCACAGACGCAAATGATGTCAGTGTGGAGCAGCTTTTTATTTCATTTATGGGACTGTAAATTGAATAATTAGGTTAGCCGTAAGAATAATCCTTTTTACTTACAGGGATTACAGCTGGTTCAATTAAAAAAAAAAAATGCTGCTATGCTTTGTCTCCCGCCAACTGGGCTCCATTGTGTGGAACAACTTTCATCATGACCACGATGGCTACTAAGACATCTTCTAAATGATCATGTACATACAGATTGTGTCTCTTTATCGTTATTTGGGTTGTACTGATTATTTTTGAACAAAGAATAAAAAAATCATATTCAGCGTATTTCTTCTGAAGATGATCTGGCAATTCTATTCGTCATGCTCTATGGTTGCACCTCTTTAATGTGCGGGCTTATATAGTAGAGAATGTGCCGCACTGCTGGCATACACCATATATCACTTGCCATAATGTTACTACTGTATGGCGAAGACGTTGCCACCTTTGAGGCCTCTTTCCCCTGCATTACACTTGCTATGGATCAGCTTTAAGCTTTAAATGACATCCAACAGCTTCCACACTAATGCATGGCTGCGTTTGTCACACTGGGAGGATCTGATTCATACAGTCATAGCATTAAGCATTACAATAATACACCATTTGGTGCTTACAGTATTAATGTAAAGTAAATGCATGCATGTTATCCTGTATGTGGATATGTGAACTATGTTTCATGAGATGTAGCAGTGGGGTAATGCATTACCTGCTCACTCAGCACCTGATAATATACCACAGTCACGGTACCCAGAATGATGGATATCACACGTGCACATGCAAACACGACTCGTATGGAGATATACAGAGATACCACACACATACACACATCTTGTCGCAGCCCCCCTACCCCCGCTCTCCCTCTCTCCCTGCTGACAGAGGCACTAGACATTGCTCACATGCACTGTGAGAGCTGACACTGTTTGATGAGTCAAGTCATTCACTGGCTGTCTTCACAGGTCTTAAATGCTTCCCTCAGGTATAGTTATACACTGTATAAGGAAATCTGATGCAGCAGACGAGGGAAGGCGTAATAAAAAGTCAAACCTAAAATGTTACTTGCACAGTGGTGAATAGGCGGAATTCCATTACTATACAGCAAGTTTAATCAGTAACATTTGAGACATGGTTTATGCAGTGGGTAAACCGGATTGATCCTTAAAGATAGGCTTAATTGAATTAATTATTAAAGGGAAAGTTCAGACAGTTTAAAGTGTTGTTGTATGGGGTACTTATTCCTAGTCAGTGTATTACCTACAGTAGATGACAGTCTGTACGTTCCCAGTATTGAGACAGATACAGGAGTATCAGCAGTATGCTGAGCCAGCAGTATGCTAAGCCAGCGGCGTAACTATCGACGGTGCAGCCGGTGCAATGCCGGCCAGGGGCCCATGCAATTGTTTTCTTTTTTTATATATACTTTAACACTTTTTGGGGCCCCAATGGCATTGACCGGTTCACGCAGTCTTCAAAGTAACCAAGCAACTTAAATTAATTTGTAATTTGTCTGTCCAATGACCTTGCTCCCTTTCATGTCATGTGATACCTTGCGTAACGAGAGAACCGTTTAATCAACCTCAAAAGTTATAGGTTAGCTAGCAGCAGCAAGTTTGGTAGCAATATAAAAAATGAAATAGCTTGCATTTGTAATGTACAGCAAACCAAAGCACAAGATCAGCGCTCAAAAGAGAAAGGACAAGAGAGAACAAGGAGATGTAACAGCTAAACTGACAAAATTAAATCTTTTTGTCATACATCGTCCTCGAAATCGAGCACTAACTTTAGCAATGTTGACGTGCAGCGGCAGCCGGAGCCTAATAATAGCTCACCTGCCTCACCACCATCATTGCCATCTAGCTCCACAAGTGAAGCTGTATCCGTGGCCGTGGCTGTGCAACCTTCTTCTCCAGCCAGCCAGGAGGAGAGGCTGGATGTGGCTGTGCCCGGCAGTGGTCCAACAGTTCCCCCAAGGGCCCCCACCGATAGGGGACTCTATGGCGCTATTGAGACCCCCGACGCCAAGATCAAAAGCTACATTATAGCAACCGGTCTATGTCGGCCTACCGGCCCATTCCCCAGAGACAAATATCAAGGAAACAGGTGTAATCCTCTTCTTAGTTCGCTGTGCCGTTGTCAGGCTGTGATGGTCTGAGGCCAGGGCAGGCTGTTGTTGATAGCCTATACATGTGGCGCTTCTGGGTGGTTGTGTATGTCCGTGCGTGTGTGAGCGCATCAGCGTGCGCTTATGTTTGGGGCGATGGCGGGGGGGGGGGGGGGGGCCCCAAAACAATATTTGCACCGGGGCCAATCACAGCCTTGTTACGCCACTGCACTTAACAATGTACTGCATTGACTGGGGGCGTAAGCAAAACAGATTTTTGCCACCTATACATTTATAACAAACAAACACTGAAGGTAATGGTCAACCACTGGTTCGATTAGTTGTGCTGTAGATTGACTTTGGTAAATTGAAACTGACCAAAATCACATAAAAACATAACAAAATGTACCGATCAAGGAAGCAGTTATCCATCAACCTCTTATTATTAAGTTGATGTATAATTGTATAGTATCTTAATTATTTAAAATATAAGGTGACTAAAAATGGTAACCGTATTTGAGTTTTGGCAACCAAAAGCTGATGCCTGATTGCCAGCCTGGCAACCACTTTTAAAAGTTAGCGTTGAGCCCTGTAGTGCCTGACGGGTTTTAAGCTAATAGCCTATAAAGTTATGGATATTAGAAAGTTATTTTCATCGAAGCAGGCGCCACAAGCTGTAGCAGCTGCAGTATCAGCAGCTGACAACAATGTCATCGCCAGCAGTGAAGAAATGGATGATGTTTCAGGTTTGTGAATCTAATGGTGATATCTGCACTCTGGCTGACTGAGTAAGAAGTGAAAAAGAGTGATGTAACGTTAATGTTAGAGCTAGTAAACATGGAGTAACCACACTAAGTATACCCTTATATGTTAGTATTTATACAGAACATGACTAAAAATTATCCTAAGATGTAACGTTAACCTTTCATACCTCAGTCTACTTTTAAGACACTAAAATAACGTATTCCAATTTTTATTTTGTTTTTAAGTGTGGAATTATACCGGCTCTCGTTTCAGTACACATAACAACGGAACCATAGCAACGGAACAGCACAAATTTGAGAGAACACTCGATATGCGGTTACAAACCTTAACCTGTTTTGCAAATATTTTCCTCAATATAAAAAACTGATCCTTTCCCTTCAATGAATTTCAAAATGCACCACCGAAGAGCAAGCTACTTTTTTTTAACCAACTTTCAAAGCATTTCTCAAAGCATAAGTCATTGAAAATGTACCCACAAAGATATTTTTGTGCTTGGCCCATTCTATTAGAAGTGACGCAACACTAACGCAACAGAGCAGCTTTCAGGGGTTTCAAAGCAAGAGCTCCCTCAGTGGCTGATGGCTGTAGCAGAGCTGGAGTTTGGACGCTTGTGTTGGAGGAGAGATGTTTAGAAAATAAACAAGCACATTTAAGTTATAATAGCCACAGCATTTACTGAGGCATTGCTAATTTGTTGATCACATTTTTCCATTACAATGTCACTATTAGAGGGAATCAAAGGAGATTTTGGACGGTTGAATGCAAGAGTGTGTGGGCAGCTTCCAAAATAGCGCCTATTATTCCAATCCTGTGGGAACACTTGTGATTTGGATATTTTTGTTTTAGTTGCAGTTGGCTGCTGTCTATGAGTCCTTTTAATACAAAGTTTACCTAAGAATAATAAAATAGAGTTTCACACTTTCTTCAAGTAAGTAGGACCTAAATACAATCTATATACAATAATGTTTTGTTTCTCTTGAGCCTTTGCTTAATGTCCTGACTACTGAATTGTTGTGAATGTCAAAACACGGGATTCAAATTCAAAGGCGAAGGGAAAGGGTTGGCAATTAGTACACCGTCGGATTCTTATGATGTTCGCGGGGGGCCCTTCTTGCTTTTGTTACTGCCCCATCTTGAGATGAGAGCGTCCTCCCGCCGGAGTGAAGATGTGGGGAAAGTGGTTGAGTGGGTCTCCAAACAACAGAGATGGCAAGGGCGGATGGCGGCCTGTGACTACAAATGAGAGCACACAAACGTCTAATCCGTCACACGCGTAATGAGTGTCCCTGCTATGGTCCCTAAAGGAGACACACCATTCGCATTAACATGCACAAACGCTAGTGCACATTTCCTCCCACACACAGACAGACGGGACGGAGAAAGGAGAGGTGCATAAAGCAAGACATTCATGTGATTCCAGTGCCCTTAAGGGATCACACACACGAGCAGCATGGAATATGTCCGAGCTGCTCTGGTATACTGACTTCCCACACAGACAAGTACAGCTATGCTAATAAGGCAGACCACACATAGATACCACTGCACATATTAAGTATTTAGAGGAGTAGCCTATGAACTAGGTGGCCTCTCTACAAAGACTACAATGAAAAGCCACAATGGAGATCATATGAATAAAATATGCTGACTTACTGTACCAAGACATGTTTTAAACAACCTTCTAGGGTTAATTATGGCAGACATTTGTATTTAGTCTTAGTTCTGTGATACTATTTTTTTGCCACAAGGTTATATCGATTAATTTCAGTCAATCAAGTCAAGCCAAAACCAATCATTTTGTCATTATAGTTCACCTTATTCCCACTAATATTATTATTAATGGTTACATTATTTAAAATTCAACTTTGATTCTCCAAAGCCTCCTGACAGAGCTCACAGTTCAGTAGCATCAACAGGTCCAAATACCCAATTCACCAGTCAACATGAAGTTAGTTAACCACTGTTACTCAACTTTAAGCATCATAGAAACACAGCTATTAGCAATGAGGAAAGAGGGTATGTGTGTGTTGAACAGAAAGGGAAGATAATGTGGAAGGTGTAGAAAATGGACATGTAAAATGGAGATTTTACATGTCTAATTTTATATATTCAATATTATTATTATTATATATGATATTATCAAAGTCACTTTTTTGTCACAGTTGTGCTGGCTTGTCATTGTCTCGTCATGGTCTTCATATTATTTCATAGTTTTGTTATAACACTACAATCAACATTTTCTTCTTACTCAGCCAGTTCCTGTCTAACACAATGTCCATAGAATCAGGCTTTGAGGAGTTGCCAACATTTAATTCTACCAAAGGTTTTCCATCCCTGTCTATATTAGAAAACAATAGCACTTGTTTGTGAACATCTTATTCACAATAAAGCTTTTGGCTGGCAAGCAAGAATACATGGTTCACGACTCAGAAGACCATCTTAGAAATCCAGTAGGCTAAACATAGCTAGTGCCAAGAGAAATGTTCAAGTGTGTCATTATGAACATCAGGAGTGAATGGTTAAAGACACCTACTTCACGGTTTGTTATTCTCGATAAATCTCTGGGTTGTGTTTTGTCCCGGGGCAAGTTCAGATTCAGTCTGTAGTGTAGTAAAAAACGAGTGCTTACCCAGTGATGCGTGGCAGCGTGTCTGTGGAGAAGAGTGCGAGGGGCGGTTTGTCCCGCTCTATGAGCCACATGGTGTATTGCCCACTTTGCTCGAGGTGGAGGAACACGGCCATGTCCAGGCTGCAAGGACCCTGGCCCCCCCACAACCAGGGACTCAGCACCCACGGGCCGCCAAAGGCTGAGCTGTTCACCCAGAGGAAGTGGCCTGTGGGCGAGAGGTAAAACTAAGAATGAGGAAGAGCAGGGGCACAAACAGGGTGGGCTAAACATCGAAGGGCATTGCAGGGTTAGGGTCAAATATTGTTAGTACTGTAGATCAGTAGAAGTGAGAAGTTATATTTCGTGAACATGATGTTCCGTTACAGTACGTACAGAATCTGAATGATGATCATGGGCTATGATTTCAAATAGTTTGGAGGCAAAGGCTGAGTGTAGTACTTGATGAGAATGCATGAAATAAAGCCGCTTTGAAAAAGAACAGTACATGACATCCCTAGCACCAAAAAAAGAGAGACGGAGTAGCGGGGGGAAAATCAAAGCATCGTTTTTTATCTGGCTTTGATATGAAGTCCCATTTCACTTTCAAACCTATTGCGCTCATTCATGCAGGAGGTTCATCAGAGGCTGAAAGTGGTGTGTGCGTGTGTGTGTGTGTGGGGGGAACACAGAGAATCTCAACTGGAATATCCATTTTTAATATTCTCTCTTAAGAACAAGTGGTGTTGATGACGGGAAGCTAAGAAACGCAAAGCAAAAATCAAGCAGAATAATTGATTTTTAAAATAAAATCATTCTCCGTAGTCATTCAAGGTGAGATTGCCCTGATGTCACTGTAAGGGTCGTGTGGAACGTGAGCTGCTGCATTTGCAAGTAAGTACATATTGAAATATTTTGTTAGATCTTTTTCAGTTTGTTTCCATTTCCAGGCTGCACTCTTGCCTTTTGAACAAAAGCAAAACTAGCTTCCCATGGGTCAGGCTGTAACTAGGCCATGCATGTACATTACATCCATTACAAACCTGGGTTATATTGTATGGATCACATTGAAGCAATATGTTGCCACGCCAACCCCCTGATGAAGTGTGTGTCATAGCATTTAATGATCTATTTGGGCTACGTTTTGTTGTTTAGCATCAACTGCTGCTTCACCCTCACACTTAGTTTATTTAGACCTTTGACACTTTGTATTGATGAGCTTGTCACAGATAAAAAAAATGGTATGCCAATCAATTCAATAACATGCCTTTGACACTATGTACTTTAAACCTACTTCTTATAATAACACAATTGTTCTGGTTGTGCACTGATGGGTCAGTTAGTTAAAAAATGTTTAAGTGAATCCAAGCTAAATATTATTTTGTAACCTCCGAAGGACTGTTCCAATGTCCAGCATACTTGGAATTCTACCAAGGCCGGCGTACTTCGTAGCGGGAAATTTGTGTAGACTCCGCGGTCTTAAAATCCCCACAATGCTTTGCGCACGGACCATTTTCCAAATCTTTGGCGGAAATCGCGCTCCATTTAAGGCGGGGCCTCGCAAATGACACACCTGTTAGCCTGTTCCACCATTTTTCATATTCCGAGGCTAGGAAGAATTCTTGCCTCGCTTCTGAAGCAAGTGACTCAGAAGACCTGTGCTAACAAGCAAGCGTCCTGGACATTGAGAAACACCCTGGGGTTGAACCACTGATCCTCTGATTGGTATACGCTGTTTCGTGCCGTATTGGGTGCTGGTGAGGGTGGCCGTTTCTCAATGTGGAGTAAAGCTGCTGCAGAGCCACTATTTCAAGTAGACTACGTCATCGAGTGGAGCAGAAGGACTATTTAAATGTATGTTAAATGCCCAGCATTCGTCGCCACTCAATGACGTAGTATACTTGAAATAGTGGCTCTGCAGCAGGTGTACTCGACATTGAGAAACGGCCTGTGTGTGTATTTGTGTGTCTCTCTCTCTCCCCCTGATTGTCTCCCTGCAGGTGCAACCTCTCCCGTATGCTCCCAATCCTCAATCAGGGCCTCCATAAGGGAGCTGAGAAAGGCTGCAGTCGCTCTCTCCTTCTCCTCTGGCTGCATGTGTGCAGCATGGTGTCTCTGTCTCTGTGTGAGGCCTGTGTTTGTGTTAACTGTTAGGCTCCAGTGTATTTCTTGTGTATTGTTTTAAGTAAGTCACTTTCTTTAATGAGAAAGTTGTTCTGAGTTACCTTACGTGTTTGTTTTGCAAATTGGCTGGTGAGCCCTCTTTTTCTTTTGATTATTAAACATCACCTTGTGGCTTCAGCAATCAGTTTCCTGTCCTCTTTTCTCTCGCCCGGTTATTTTACATTTCTGCTACTTCCCTTTGTACCCCTAGTCCAGGAGGGAACGTAACAACGCCTATTAATATATCAATGTTACCCTGGCTGTGTATATCTGACTATACATTGTATTAAACAGGATATGATGCATGTTTGCAATTTTATAGTGAAATCTGATCTATTTATTTATTTCCTACACTTATCAACAGTGTTGCAGTTTAAAATGTTTAAATAGCTGCAATAGTGAAAGATCATGACAACTGATTCAGGTATTCCATTTGAAACTTCATTTTAGGTGGGCAGGAGAAATGCTTACTCCCTCTTTTTATTCTCCCACCCTCCTGCCTTTTTCCAAACTCAGGCCAGTTTGCTGAATAACTAGTGAATTCGCAGGCCTTTAAATGTGCTTTCCCTTCCATATTTGCATGCTCCTTACATAAAAGGTCCAGTCAATTTGGCAAGGACAGTCCAAGTGCTTACAACAAGATTGCCGACAATTCAGACAGCAGGCATTTACTACACACCCAGCAGCGATTCGATATAAAGGCTTTAAGGCTCAGTCGGGTAGAGCTTTGGGCCTGAAGGCAGAAACCTATTAAGTCTGTTTCCCAATCAAATATGGAGGAAAAAATACCTGCATGTGAGCAATTACCAACAGAGTACAAATTATAACGGCAACTGCAAAGGAAATAATAGATGTCTGCCTCTGCTTCACCTCCGAATACTCCCACCTAACAGAGCTTGGTGCCCTCATTTTCTGCATGACAAGGCCTGGTTCAACTGAATGTCTGTTCCAATCAGGAAGGAGCAGCATGACAACATGATCGTTGGTCGGGGTTTAAGCGGTATAGATAAAGATGATTTCAAATCCAGCTTTGCATAAAACTCAAATGTCCGTAAGGTAACATGTACTAATCGGTATTTTTGCAATTAGGCAACACGCAGTAGAGCAATTTACTTTAACACCTCTTGCGTAAATATGGACCACTCTTGTCTTACATTTGAGAAAACAAAGAGGGAGTTTCTCTCCCACACATTCCTTTGTTTACTTCTGCACTTCTATTGGCTAGCGCTTCAACACATTGTATGTGATAGGCTTGGCGGGGTGGACCGACACATCTCTGAGTGGTTGACACATCTGGGGCCTCATTTATAAAGCCTTGCGTAGGATTGCCGTGGGAAGGTTGCTTACGTAGGACAAAGCAAATAAATACGCACCAACACTTTCCGATTCATAAAAGACTGCGTACATAGCCTAGCCTTCCTCAGGCAATGTGTATGTACACTGTAGGACACCACCCCTTGATGAGAAACTGTAAGAAGTGATCGGGGAATCCCTCCGGAGTGGAGTCATGACGACTGGATCTGAATTATTTTGTTGTACTTGGTGGTTTGTGTCCCAGCTGTCGATCAGCAACTATATATCCATAATCCACCAGTTAAAGGAAATACAACTAATGTGTTATATTAGCTGTACAATTGACCACATCTGGTGTTCTTAGTTTCCATACCTCCTGTGTTTTACGAGCGACTTGTCAAGTAGGCTATTGGCGAACGACATTAAACATGATTAAACAGGATAGTATATAAAACCATGCTCGTATCTACAACCTATAGAAATGCAAAACGGCGTCAGTTTAAAGTAATTCTGTCCTTCTGCTTACCGCATCATTCATGAGAAAACATTTCTTAACAAGAGAACATATTCGAGGGGTGATCAATAACATATCCGTATTTATTTATTTCTCCAAGTGATGTGTGTGTGTGTGCACTGAGGAGTCTCACACAGGCGTTTGATTAATCATTTTAAGATCAGCTTTAATCAATGTTTGAAAATGAATTATTCATATATGATAAATGAGAGGTAACATTTTATATATGGTATTGTTTCCACATATTTCTCTCCATTCTTCCTTCTGCCAACGGTGTCGCAGTTTCTCGTCTCTCCCGTTGTTGTGCTTAGTGCGTACGCATGGGTCAGACTTTGCGTGGAGGACCGCACGTTTTCCCGTCAAGTTTGTTTTTTATAAATCACAAACAGTGCGTAGAAACTGGCGTACGCCATCTTTTGTGCGTACGCACCGTTTATAAATGAGGCCCCAGAGCAGACTGGGCTCTGGTTTCAGACAGAGGGTGAAAAGAGGTGCTGCAACACAGGCAGTATGAGAAATTAAGATAATATGAAAAGATATTCACAAAAAAATAATTCCAAGACTCTGGTGCCAGACAAGACAGAAAACAATTCAAAGGTTTCTTTCTTTTCTTTTGTGTAACCCAAACAAGCACTTGCTCTCTTCTGGTGTGTTTTGCTGCAGCTAATGGACGGTTTTAGGCAATTTGTGATTTATCCCTGAAGTGATTCATCAACCGTGTTTATAAAATTCCACTTGATTATTGGCCTTCGGAGTAAGAACACAAGCCCAACAGAAGCAGAAACATTTCAATCCAAAGTGATCGTTGTATTCTGCATCATTAAACACTTTTCTCGCTCTCTGTGCAGTTTCTGATTCAATCAACCAAGGCTCTCGTTGACATACTGTAGCATACCAAATCAGGCCACATGTTGGTACGAGCTGAATTCCCCCATATAATACAATTGCAGCTCAGGCCTGAGTGGAGGAAAACAAGCCATTCAAATGGTATTGTCTGCCAAATCGTCTTGTAACATTATGCATTACCCTCAGCCAGCACACGCTTCCCCAACACTTTCACTGCCTCACCATTTACAGCCCATTCACAGGCGTAACCTTAGACAGTCTCTACTAAGGAGAAAGATGTTAAATGTGCTGATGAGAAAAGAAAGATTTTCTGCAACAGTGTTTGTTTTGCCACATGGAGGCTGTAGGAACAAGCTGTGAACATAACATTGATATACAATTAGTTTTAAAGTGTATTTGTTTGCAAATAAAAGCAAATTTACATATCCAACAATTATGGAGCAACATTGACATTCATTGGAAGTTGAGTTTCTTGTCTGTCGATGAATGTGTACTAATATCAACATAGTAGTGGAACGTATCCAGTCTTTTGGGCACAAAACTATTGATATGGCTTTTATTTTGGCAAATTCAATGTTCATAGAAGAAACACACATTAGGAAATGGACCAATCAAAGGACTCCACCTATATGTCTCCTCAAGTCAGTAAGAACAATGATATGGTTATTTTCTTAAACTGCCTCATAAGCTAGTATCAGCTAACATGTTATGTGTTTATATCAAGCAGCAGCCATGGTAGAATACACAATTAAAGAAGTACATTCAAATTGTGCATTAGCATATATATTAATAATATATTTCAAAATGGACACAGATCTGAATACCTGAACGATACCAGAGACTGTTTACGGGAAAGTTCCCCAGTGGTACTGCAGATCTCTCTTAGCTGAATACAAAACAATGACATGGAACAGTGCATTAAAGCATATCAAACATCTGGAGCGGGGGAAACCATTTCTCTTTGATTCATACCAGTGATTTCACACATTGTTTTATTGTGTGAGGTGCCTTAGAATATTTTATTGGGAGAATTTATTGCAATAATGCATACAGAGAGGTTGTCTGGGTAACTGCCCAGCAGGTACAATAACTGGATAGAACATGTTGGTTATATTATTAACAACAAACAAGAACATTCAATTAGAATTAAAACGTTTAATTACTTAGATAGACTATATGGTAACAATTTAAAATTAAATGTTAGTTTGGTTTCAAAGGCAGAGCCACATCTACTTAAAGTTGAGGGTAAATACCTATTTCAGGATCAAATGTTAAATACTGGATGATGATTTACTACATTCATGTTATAGCTTGTAAATGTGCATACTGCTGCTGGGTAACCTATGACTATATCAAATGAGTACATGTATAAAGAAGCCATACATTCAAATACCGAGGTCAATTACAAGTATCTCAAAATGTTACTTAATTACAGTACTTGAATAAATGCCTTTTTACAGTCCACCACTGGAGTTGACCATACAGCCATGCAATTGGTATACGTGGTTGATTACATGTGTTTTCAGACACATTTAATTGTACAGCGCTGCGTAACTAGACACTGCAGGAAGGCTTTGGTAACCACCAGAGACATAAACACTATTGTTTCATCCACGTAGCTCTGCTCTTCTGTCACAAGGACGAGTCCCCACGGCTGCTGGTTAGTTCCAAGGTTTGTTTTTGTAATTTGTCATGTAGCGTTACAAAGGGAACTAACATTGTTTTCATGAACGTGAGATGCAGACTTGGATGTAAGCAGGGCAAATGTCAAGATGTGTTTTTCTCTAAACGTTGGAATCTCTGTAAATGATCCATTGCTTGTCTCTGTTGTACATTTAGCAGTGCGGATGAGACACTGAGGATAGCAGTGCTCTGTGGTGGTCCAGCTTATTTCCAAATACAATACTTTGTCATGCTTACCCGAAGAAACTGATGTAAGGGTTTGGATCATCTTTGATTTGCTACTATAAGGTGATTTATGTTAGAATTTACACAGCCTTTGACCATGATTTATCGCTCATGCTAGAGTTATGAGGCTGCTGTTTGTTTGTTGTGCGGCAGTTACTCCCAGGAGCTTTGCCAAACGTGCCAATCATTTTCATTTTTAGTCATTTCTGCCAGTGTGTTTGATACATTTTAAGCAGCTAAACATCTGATATTATTGTGGCGAAGCTGAGCTCTGACATAAGAGCTTAATGTCAACAGCCACATTACCATAGAGTAGGAAAGTAGAGGGCGCTGGGCCCTTAAGTTCAGCCAGGGCGCTCGCTGAAGAGAAAACAACGTTGTTGCTGTACATGACTCAGCAGCGAGTGTACAGATGCTATTAGAATGATTCCCCCATTGCACATAAGGGTTATTGGAAAAACATACCATTTCTCAGTTGTTTGCAATAAACAAATGACAAAATAACTGTTTCAGTAGTGCACTGAAACTAATATTACAAGGGTTTTTATCCAAATTAAACCAACAAATGCTACTTTTAATGACTACTGCAGTCTAAAAAGCATTCAACCCCTTCATGACAAGTATCTTCAGTACTTAGAGCACCCTTGTTTTGACCTGCTGCAAACGTGATGCATATTGGAGCCCACTGTTCTTGTTGCAATCCAACGTATGTGTGTTCTAGCTCAACCACACCTGAACTAATGAAGCCCTTCATTAGATGCACCAGGTAAAAAAAGACATTTTTCAAAATTAAAGCATGTAGAAATGTCGCGACACTAAATACAAATATGAACTTGAACCTTTGCAGAATAGGGCCCCTTTAAATGCAGTGTATACAACTTGTGTATCATTATTTTCTCACACCCCTAATGTATGACACTGAAGAAAAAGGGAGATCGCTTTAGATACTGATTGTGGTTTAGGATATAAAAACATGAGGTTGTTGTTTAGTGTTCTAAAATATTATTTTAGCCACTGGTATTTAATGAGATGCCAGAATGTTCCCCTCTGTGATCCTCTTACTATTCATTAGACACTATTTGGTGTAATGACTCCAATGAATGAGAGCGCACAATAACACTGCACAGTACACCTCGGGCAGTCCACATGGTGACAGCCCACTGTCCTCTGATAATTATCCTGGTTATAATGAACTACATATTATAGCTGTCCCTCACTTTCTGCTCTCTCAGAAATCCATTAGTCCCTTTCATGAGCTGCTGCTGCTGCTGCTGCTGCTTTATAAGGGCACATTTCACTGAAGCATGTGCAGTAGTTATTTTGTATTTGTGAAACACCTTTCAACCAAATACATTTCAGCACATGGATATAAAAAGGTTGTTGTATAATAAACTTGAATAGATGATATCAATTATATCCAATGAGGGTATATTTTCCGAGCGGACAACACATGTGTCAAGCTTGTGTGAGATAAGAGACACGGTATAGCGATCTAAAAGCCAATGCTGATTCAATTCAAAGTAAGAACATATAAGCAGTTTTGTGTTGTTTTATGTGAAACATATCATTACATTAGTACATTTAAAATGTTTTGTTACAGTTACAGAAAGTTGTTTTATGAATAATCATCAGTGTGTACAATTGAGGATTATAAGGATATCATTTTTAAAATAAAGAAATTTCTCAATTTCACATAATAATATATCAACAAGTCTCATACAATGGTCTCTGATGTAGGTGAGAAACTAGAAGGTTCAACAGGGTTCATATGGCCTTTGTTTTTCAGGTAAAGCAGAAAAGTGAAAACATCAAATCCAGTTATCAAAAAGCTGAATAATTTGAGTGCTTTCCAGTTCAGAAAGATTCCTCTTTACGCAGAGAGTTATCCAAGCAGGAGAAGAGATATTTGGAAATGA
Source organism: Harpagifer antarcticus (assembly GCA_902827135.1). Classification (NCBI taxonomy): domain Eukaryota; kingdom Metazoa; phylum Chordata; class Actinopteri; order Perciformes; family Harpagiferidae; genus Harpagifer; species Harpagifer antarcticus. The sequence goes on from CADEHL010001065.1 coordinate 1,143,345, forward strand.
GCGAACACCTTAAATCTAGTTTTCATGAACATAATTCTCGACAAACTGTGAACATTTAATTTAGATGGGTATGGCTTTTGCTTCAATGTGGTAACATGACATTTCTTTTTTTAACATATGAAAGGCAAACCTTTTCTGCTTGATTTACAAATGTATGGCCTCATTTCAGCAAAACTATTTCATTTGTCTTTAGTTACATATGTATAAGGTTAATCCAACATAATTATTAATAACAGAATCAATATTTTGACATAATACATTCTAAATGAACAGCCAAGCCACATTTTGTTAGTTTAAATGTAACCCTGGCAACTCTCACGAACAAATTAATTATGCCGAGCATTCAAAGGCTGTGGTTTCAAATATGAGATTACTAAATGATTGCTGTAATATCACTGAAATAACAATTTCATCTTGAACAAATATCCAGTGATTCAAGTTCAAGAAAAAGAAGACAAAAGTAATCATTTGAAGAGAAATGGAGGAGTCTGCTGAGTCTTCCAGATACAAAACCAAATGTGGGTATTAAGATACAAATCTGAACTCATTGCATTATACATGAAGGTACGCTCTTTGATTTTTCACAACAAATGATGAGTTACAAAGATACGTTATTTGACAATGTTCATCAAAGACAAGGGTCTCTGAGGCAGTTAAATATTACTGCACTAGACCACGATGTTCCTACCCTGAAATGCATAGTGTGTCCCACAGCAAACACATCAATGCTTGTCCTGATGATGCCTTGAGCTGCTTTCAACCAGGAGGGGAACCATTCATTAATCACTTTCCTTGAAATAAACTGAAAACTAAACATCAACAGATTAGAAGAACTTTAAGACCATTAGCCGCTTTCACACCAAGTACTTTGCCGTACTTAGTGCCAGCACTTAGTACCCCCATGGAACTAAAGTGCAGATCGCGTTCACACCGGAATAAGTCCCTGAGGGAAGATTAGGCAAATGAAGCGGCTGACGTCACTTCTTCTTCTTCTGCTTTGGGTTTACTGGCAGGCTGCAAACAACTTCACGGCGTATACTGCCCCCGAAGTCCCCGGCCGGAAGTCCCCGGAGTTGGGGACTGGCTTCAGTAGAAGTTGCTGGGACTCCCAGCAGCTTCTACTGAAGCCTTCCGAGTAAATCACCATAACGCCGACACCTCCTCATCTCCACCGCTCCCATGTTTTGTTTTGTGTTGCCAGAAGTTATTCTCTCTCCGTTGGTGCGCGGGGCGAATGCTAATGCCAATAATGCTAATGCCAGCAAATACAATGCACAAAACTTTTCAGAGTGGTTTGCAATTCGCCCAGCCAAAAGAAATGTATACTTTCTTCTCCCCAGGAAAGTACCACCTCTCTAGTAGGCACTACACATGGGGGCAAAAGTTCTCGGAACTAAGTTCTCTTTTTGGTGTGAACGCAAAATTCCAGGCACTAAACAGGAAAAGTACGGGTTAAAGTACTCCAGTGTGAACGCGCCTATTTACATTTAAAATGTCTGGTTAACATTCTCATCTGGATCGTTTAAAGGGTTTTTCGAGAATGCTCAGGGACAGTGGTGAACAAAGTGTGTCTGCAGCTTACTAAGTGCACTTTTTTTTAGCTGCCAATGTTTGGATTCAAACAGACCAGACTGAGAGTAAGATTGACACACGGATGGGGAGCTGAGACAGAACAGACAGTACTCTGTTTTGTCGCCAGTGCCAAACGAAGTAAACAAGCGAGTCAACAGAGAGCCTGAGCCGTGATTTAAAGAGGGTTAGTGGTGACTTCAGCCTGAGGGATAAAGTGTCTCGGCCTAGCAAGCTGACTGATTAAGTGGCCTTGTTTATAGATGGAGCTGAACCCAAACGCTGCCAAAGGGTCTGTCCTCTCGAGTGCACAGCGCCATGGGTCATACGCCGGGCTGTCACCCACTGCTGCTCATCTGTTTCATTAGAGTTTCTTCATTTATTGTTTTGACATAGTATCATTTTTAAGGGGGAGCATATTATTTAATGCTATAATGCTTAATAAAATTGGATGATTATTTTATATAAAGTAATAACAATACTAGTGAAATTCCACGATGCTCAATACAAATGTAATACCACAGTAAAAGTAAAACAAAATAGTAATCCTATATAAAACCAAATAGATGCTTTTAACTATACAACGGTATAGGCAGAGAATGGCACAATATATATATTATTATAATGCATGAAAGCAGCTTCCATTTGTATGTAAAAAATACTGAAATCTCACTGCATTGATATACATTTTCATTTGAAACATGTACTGCAGGTTTTCAATAACCAAAGAAACACCTGTTGTGATTTCCTGCATCATCAATATCCTACTCTCCCAGAACTGAACATACAATTCGATAAAAACAGCAAAAGGTTGCAATATTATTAGCCACAACCGCAGATACAGAGGTTGATTTCTCAGAAAAGGTTTCTTTGAGCACAATGGGTTAGTCGTCACAGGTGGGAAGGCCAGCGAAGCGTCTTGCTAGCAGTCAAAAGGAAACCGTGTGCGACCCCATGTGAATGTGTAAAAAGACCAAAGTACAGGGTCCTTTGTCCCTCTGAGCCATGGACTGCAGCACATGATTTTCACACACACACACATCTATGCAGACACACACTGAGCAGAGGTAGTGGTTGGTTGCTTTGAAATAACCCACACACTTTTGTATTGTCCTTCTTTCTTACCTAGAGTATGTTATTATAAGCTCACTGATCCAGCTTCTTTGCTTTTAGCCGTTGTTGCCCTCACTCTCAATACTGCATCTGAGAGTGTGATTCATGAACACTGAAGTTATCTTAAGACATGTTTTCAGTTTAGTGTGAACAATCAGAGAAGACGCATTGTCCATCACAAAGGAAATATATGTATACAGAGATTCATTTATTTAGTATTAACACCAAGTGCTCAGGGTCAATAGTCTATTATTCCTGATTACAAACCATCAATAGTAATAACAAAGAAACACTTAACTCTAAGTATACACGCTTACAGATTATAGTGTCTAAATGATGTAGCTAATGAGAATACATTTGATTTTTTTCAGTAGCATGTTTGTATAACAACTGCTGAGCTTAAAAATATGATATTTGATATACTTTATTAATCCCCGTGGGGAAATTGTTTCTCTGCATTGGACCCATCCTGTGTTAGGAGCAGTGTGCTGCCATTTTGAACGGCGCCCGGGGAGCAGTGTAGGGAACGGTGCCTTGCTCAGGGACACCTCGGTAGCACTTGGTCTTGCCGGGACTTGAACTGGTGACCTTCCAGTTGCCAAGCCAAGTCCCTATCGACTTCGCCACCACCTTTTGGCATCAACCGTTTTATTATGTTCAGCTCTTCCAACAACACATGACACCGGCATAGGACCATCATAGGGCCCCTTTCATAAGTAGGCATGGTTTCAAACCTTATCTTTGTCAGTGGGGCCCTATGTCCGAGTAGAGTTTCTGCAGTTAACGTTACTCTTGATGTTCTGCTACCTAAGGATAGCTACAATAAGCTATTGTGTTATGTTGTTGGTTATATTGTTGAGATTCCTCTCATATAATAAGGTTTTATAGTGAAGGGGAAATCCTATGGCTTGTGTTGTATGTAAAGCAAAGCTTATATTGAATACATTGACATTATTCTACCACCATTACATTGTGCAATCAACATTTACTTACGATAAGTTAAAGTTGTAAAGGCCTCACAACTTATCGGGTCAAAGGCACTCCTTCATAACTCTCCAAGCCTCACAATGACAAATCAAAGCCCAGACCAACAAGGAGTCAGCCCAACAAGCCCCGAGCAGAAGGGTTTGTTTGGCAAGCTGATCGTGGCTGGGCACCAGCAGCAACACTGAATATGGATAACCTCAGTCCACAAATACTGCATTTCCAGGCTTCAAACAGCCTTGTCAGAGAGACTACTCTGTTACATTATGCTTCATTAGTTTGATTGTGGATAGTTGGTATTTGAGATCTGCCAGAAGCTACCTCTTCCAAAAACGTTATAGCTACTTTTTGAGTCAGAGAAATGCAGACTAGTCGACATATCATTTCAGCAGAAAGGTCATCAAAGTCTGAAAGAGTGTTCAAAGATGGGGGTCGATAAGGAACTAATTAAAAGGAATGCGCTAAAATGCTCACATGCTGTTTGGACACAAAGAGAAAGGGAAACTTCAGAGGCATGTTGAGGGTATGGGCGGGATCACTTTGCCCAAGTTACACGGTCTTGCCTGGCAAGCAAGCTGGAGATCCAACAGCTGAGGGAAATATATAAAGAACTGGGACACGTACTGCCTTTGTAGTCGAGACAAAAAGGAATGAATACATAAATTAGTAGATCCTCTGAGCGGAAAAGCACCCAAGTGTTCACGAAAAAAAAAAAGATTCCCTCTCGACAACAGATATCCACCCAGTGAAACTAGCAATCATAAAGTGTGCAGGAAGGTAGATAAGATAGCTTGTTGATTACTCCCCAAGTGAATGCCGATAGTATCTCTTAGAGTGAATTCCTCAAGGCTAGGGTATTATCTGATTATGGAACATTAGAGGAAGTTGGTTCTAATAACTCCATTAAGGACTTTTGCCATTTTCCTCCCCACTTTTTTACTTACACTTTTCTTTTCTGTTTCCTTGGAAACTGGGAAAAGTCTCTAATATGCTGGAATACGTGCTAATGTGATCAAATGGATACAGTTTGCATTTTGTGAGCATGTTTAATTCATTTCCCGAGATTATAATGAATGTATTTGTGTTTGCATGAGAGTGCCACTGTTCTACCTGAAGGCAGTTCTGTTCCTCACTGTTGGTTTGTGAGTCTGACAAAGGACTGGCTGTGGACTGAGGGCCGGTCAGCCAGCCAGCAGCCTCTCAGCTATGTAAGGCAAGATGATGGATCACAATCCACAGGAGAGAGTCAACACTTCCATCCCCGGCCAACACCTCCTGCCTGGCCTGCTTGCAGGGAGAAATCCCAGAGCTGCTCTCAACAGGAGGGCCTGAAGCACCTCGCACGGCCGCAGCCAGGAAGCACACACAGGCAGAGCAGGTGGAGTATCTGAGCGCTCGCATTGCAGCAGGCTCCATGGACTGTGTTCAAATGACAGGATGTGTGTCTGCTACCGGTGTGCTTCTGAGGAGATATGCAATGTAATGAGATCAGAAGAGAAGAAGAAAAGGTAGTGAAAGTATAATACACAATGAAGTCTGTCTGTTGTCCCATTTAAGCCGTTTGTCTCATATGAACTATGGATAACCCCAGATAATTGTGTTCTTGAGGGTTCTGTATGGGGCGTCTGTAGCTCAGGAGGTAGATGGTTTTCGTCCAACAGAAGGTCGGTGGTTTGATCCCCAGCCTTGCAACATGTAAATGTGTCAATAGGCAAGATATTTAACCTCAAAGCTCCTGCCAACGGTGGCAAATGAATACATATATTAAAACATATTTGAGACTGGAGTGCTCTATAAATGCATCCCATTTACCATTTCATACACCAGTAAACTATGTTGATAGAATAAAAAAAAAATACTCATTAAATAATTCATTACTTTCTTTCCCTGCTTTGTTCTGCACATTGTGGAGTGCAATACAAAACAAAGCTATTATTTACCTGTAAACAGCATTATAATTTACATTCTGCCAACCGATTATAGCTTTAGAGAGAAGTATTTTCCTTATCATGGACATTATGACCAGTCTGTAGCTCTGGCCCTGTTGTTTCTCCTGAGCATTATTGATAACCTCATGCTCCACCAGAGGCTGCAGTTGTTAAAGGCTGGCATGGGTCAGTGGTGGTCAGCTGCTCAACATTCTTTACCCTGTTCGACCCATTCAGCTGTGGTCTCCAGGAGGCAGAACATTAAACAGAGCAGCAGCCCGGTCTGAGACAGTGGGCTGTGAGTGCAACATTTCAGAGTAACGCGGCTGGAAGCGTGACAAGAATCCATTACATCTTGTGACTCTTTAAAGTACCAGAAGAGTGGGAGTGAGCAAATAAACAAGTGATGAATCTGAAAATAGTCCCTCAGTGATACATCTCAACAATTTGGTTTGTGTTGTTGTGATCTCATGGACACACTTCACTTATAGATAGGGTGACCAGACGTCCCCGTTTTCCAGGGACAGTCCCCGTTTGTATTGGCCTGTCCCCGGTTGAAACTGTCCCCGTTTTTTAATATACGTTAAAAACACATAGCAAGGTGAAATAAAACGTTTCATATCAGGAAACACTGGGTAAACAGACTGCGGTCAAGCCAGCCCCCACTTCAGAAAACACAGTCAAGCCAGCCCGCACGTTGTATTGCGGTGCACGAATATCCTGACCTATGCATTACGGTAGAGGCCTGTAAAGACTGCCTTCAAAATAAAAGCGTTTACGCGGTCAATAACAGATATACCTAAAAAACACACCACACATATTCATATATACTGGAGCTTAAATTAAGAAATATGTACTATATAATGTGATCAATAATAATTTAAAACAAACTACGTATAACTACCACATTGTAACTGAGTGAATGTAAAATGTAAGTATGCAGTTATGAAGACATATCTGACATTTCCACTGGGTGACTTTAAAATGTATGCTGTTTAAAATCTCAAATTAGATCTATTGTCCATCTATATTTTGATTATTATTTAATGGAAATTGTCCATAATCAAAGAGTCATTCGAATTCAATAAAATACTTATTTCACTTCAATAAAATACTTATTTCACTTCCTTCTGCTTTCGTACAAGAATAAATAAAAAACTGTCAAATTATCAAAGACTTATTTCTCTTCAGGGAGATAGCAGGACACCCCATCTAGTCACTCAGAGAGAATCAGGACAATCTGATGTAGAGTTTCAAAATAAAAGACCTTTGAAGTCTCATATATGAGCTATCGTCCTTCTGTTTGTATCCAACAGTTCAAATGTTTGAATTACATTGAACCAGAATTGTCCCACTTTTTTCTTTAACAGTGAAGAAAATTGGATATGTTAATGAGATTTTGACCGCACAACTCATAATGTCCCCGGTTTTAATTTTGAAAATCTGGTCACCTTATACACTCTAAAAACAAATGCCTTGGCTCAACAAAGAAAATCAACGCAACAGTTTGCATCGATGTTTATTGAGTCAAAACAACTTCTAATGAAATTGTCTTAAAGCAACAAAGTTATTTGAGCTAGGGGAGAAGGCTTTTCCTCTGCAATCAGAGGTGTTTTAAATTACCACTTACTTAATAATTGGTATTATAAACACAAGTTTTGAAGTTGATTACTCAAAAGATTAAGTTGTTCCGACTAGTTTTACCGTATGATTTAAAAGGATTTTAAGTTGTATGTACTTAATTACCCTCATTCGGGATACACGTTTTTAAGTTGATTACTCCAAAAATGAAGTTGTTCCGACTAGTTTTACCACATGATTTAAAAGGATTTTAAGTTGTATGTACTTAATTACCATCATTGTGAACACACGTTTTTAAGTTGACAACCATTTATAAATTAAGTTGCTCCAAATATATTGTTTTCAAGAGTATTTTTTCTTAGCTTTGACATGTTTTTGCCTTTTAAAGTTGTGCAGTTGTTTATTTCAACACATGATGTTTCAATCAGGAGAGAATTCATTTAGTTTGAACATTTATTGACACATGCCATATGATAAGGTGCATGAACACCTGAAATCACAGCTGACTGCAGGAGAGAGGAGAACCATTTTAAAGTGTGGCTGCAGCACGCTGATTGGCTGCTGGAGAATGAGGTGAAATGTAATAGGTTAAAGAGAACGCCTGTGATGAGCTGATTATATGCAGCTGCGGAGTGAATGTATGTACACCCAGTCTTCCTGAAAGAACTTGCGCTGAGCTTCATTTCAATCTTGAAAAAAAAGATAAATAACACAAATGTAAATTGCCCCACACATAATAAATAAACACATTAGCCATATTACCATGGGACATGGGGACACAGCAAATACATGCTGCCATCACATCGAAGTTAGAGGCCTTTGCATATTTAAAACCAGTGCTAAATATGTAAAATATGTAAAGTTTTTGTAAAACTACAGAAACAAACTCTCAATGGCCGCCAATCTGCAGATCACGCACATCCATTTTACAAAAGATGTAACAAAGATGACTGCTGACAGTCATTATTTCAAACAGTATGAACACATTTAACGCAGAATGCTCATTCATTTGTTTCCCTCGACCACAATGGTTGCCATCGTATGGTCAGACCCTGGGTGGACCGGTTACTGATGAAGGAGATATTCATGTCCTTTTGAAGCACATTAAATAATAGGTTAGCGCATAAGAGACAATGAATTAGGTAATTGCATACTTTTTAAACTGTCACTCTTAGCTAATTCAGAGCCATTATTACCAGCTGCTAAAGCAACGCTGGTATTGTTTTCACCTATTGAGTCTGCATGTGTGTGTCGTCATGGCAACGTGGTCCTGAAGACACACAGAGGTGCTTTTGAGTACTTTGCCTAGTGTTTAAATGCATGTGGACAGATTTTGTCAATCACAACCGTGCAAGTTTTAGTGTACCTTCTCATCTGTTTTTGTTACGGTTGAGTGAAGGAAGCAGGACCCAAGCGCAGATAACTCTGATAAACCTTTATTTCAAGGCTAATGGAATGAATACAGACAAAAACAGAACACTCACCGGTGAATTCCGTCACCAACAAAAGAAGCACCGACACTGAACACAGCACGAGACAAGACTAAATACAGGGAGGGATAATTACAAGACACAGGTGAACACAATCGGCTAACGAGACACAGGTGAGGAGGGAGGAGAAAACACAAGAGCCACAGGTGAACACAATTAGCTAACGAGACACAGGTGAGGAGGGAGGAGAAAACACAGGGAACACCAGGGAAACTAACGACAGGAGGAAAACATGACAGAGAACAGTGAAAACACCCAAACCTAGACAGAACTGTGACAGAACCCCCCCCCTCAAGGGACGGATTCTAGACGTCCCTAGACCCCAGAACAAAAATCCAAAAAAGTCCAGCAGGGTGGGTGGAGGGGGTCCGGAGGAGGGACGTATCCCTAGGCCACCAGGGTGGGTGGAGGGGGTCCGGAGGACGGGACTAAGCTGACCGCCCAGGAGCCCAGTAGGGGACCAGGAAGGGATCTCGGGCGGACGGCCCGGGGGCACGGCAGAAGCCGAGAAGGGGGACTCGGGCGGACGGCCTGGGGGCAAGGCAGAGTCCATGGTGGGGGTCTCGGGCGGACGGCCCGGGGGCAAGGCAGAGTCCATGGTGGGGCGAAGGCCACAGCGGGCGAACTCAGGGGGCCGAGCATGAGGGCGAAGGCAGCGGCAGGAAGAGTCAGGGGGCCGGGCTCGAGGACGAGGGCAGCGGCAGGAAGAATCAGGGGGCCGGGCCCGCGGACGAAGACCGCGGCTCACAGAGGGTCGGGATCGAGGGCGAAGACCACGGCAGGAAGAGTCAGGGGGCCGGGCTCGAGGACGAGGGCAGCGGCAGGAAGAGTCAGGGGGCCGGGCCCGAGGACGAGGGCAGCGGCAGGAAGAGTCAGGAGGCCGGGCCCGCGGACGAAGACCGCGGCTCACAGAGGGTCGGGATCGAGGGCGAAGACCAGACAGCTCCGGAGGCCGGGCAGGACCCGGTGTCGGCCAGACAGGAACCGGAGCCGGCGGGACAGGCTTCGGCAGGATCCCCCATGGAAGAGGACCAGGAGTTGGCAGGACCCCCAGCAGGAGAGCGGTTGGCGGGACCTCCGACGAGACAGGACAAAGGGTTGGCAGTACCCCCGGCAGGAGAGTAGACGGCGGGACCTCCAACGGCACAGGACACAGGGTTGGCAGTACCCCCGGCAGGAGAGTAGTCGGCGGGGCCTCCAACGGGACAGGACATAGGGTTGGCAGGAACCCCGGCAGGAGAGTAGTCGGCGGGACCTCCAACGGGACAGGACACAGGGTTGGCAGGACCCCCGGCAGGTGAGTAGACGGCGGGACCTCCAACGGGACAGGACATAGGGTTGGCAGGACCCCCGGCAGGAGAGTAGTCGGCGGGACCTCCAACGGGACAGGACATGGGGTTGGCAGGACCCCCGGCAGGAGAGTAGTCGGCGGGGCCTCCAACGGGACAGGACATAGGGTTGGCAGGACCCCCGGCAGGAGAGTAGTCGGCGGGGCCTCCAACGGGACAGGACACAGGGTTGGCAGGAACCCCGGCAGGAGAGTAGTCGGCGGGGCCTCCAACGAGACCGGACAAAGGGTTGGCAGGACCCCCGGCAGGAGAGTAGTCGGCGGGACCTCCAACGGCACAGGACATGGGGTTGGCAGGACCCCCGGCAGGAGAGTAGTCGGCGGGGCCTCCAACGGGACAGGACACAGGATTGGTAGGACCCCCGGCAGGAGAGTAGTCGGCGGGGCCTCCAACGGGACAGGACCCAGGGTTGGCAGGACCCCCGGCAGGAGAGTAGTCGGCGGGGCCTCCAACGGGACAGGACACAGGGTTGGCAGGACCCCCGGCAGGAGAGTAGTCGGCGGGGCCTCCAACGGGACAGGACATGGGGTTGGCAGGACCCCCGGCAGAAGACTAGTCTGCGGGACCTCCAACGGGACAGGACATGGGGTTGGCAGGACCCCCGGCAGAAGACTAGTCTGCGGGACCTCCAACGGGACAGGACACAGGGTTGGCAAGACCCCCAGCGGAACCTCCAACGGTACATGAGTAGGGGCTTGAGCGGGGACTCGAGAGAGGGCTCGAGAGGGGACTCGAGAAGGAACTCGAGAGGTGACTGGAGAGGGGACTCGAGAGGGAACTCGAGAGAAGACTCGAGAGATGACTTGAGAGGAGACTTGAGAGGGATCTAGAAAGGGGACTCGAGAGGTAGCTCGAGAGGGGACTTGAGAGGGAACTAGAGAGGGGACTCGAGAGGGAACTTGAGATGGGATGAGGGAAGGGACTAGAGAAGTGACTCGAGGTGGGACTGGAGAAGGGACTAGAGAAGGGACTGGAGAAGGGACTAGAGAAGGGACTAGGACAGTGACCTGAGGAGGGACTAGGGAAGGGACAAGAGGAGGGACTCGAGAAGAGACTAGAGAAGGGACCAGAGATGGGACTATGGCAGCTGGGGCCAGAGCTAAGGCTGGAACCATGGCTGCTGGGGCCAGAACTAGGTCTGGAACCATGGCGGCTGGGGCCAGAACTGGGGCCGGAACCATGGCTGCTGGGGCCAGAACTGGGGCCGGAATGATGGCTGCTGGGGCCAGAACTGGGGCTGGAACAATGGCTGCTGGGGCCAGAACTGGGGCCGGAATGATGGCTGCTGGGGCCAGAACTGGAGCCGGAATGATGGCTGCTGGGGCCAGAACTGGGGCTGGAACCATGGCTGTGTGGGCCGGTTCTGTAGCCGGAACCATGGCTCTTGGGGCTCGGATTGCTAGCCTGGACTTGCGACTCCTTCTCTTAGAAGCCGCCTGAAGGCTCCGTGGACCTCCAAAAGCCAGCCGAGTTCCCGAAAACGACTCTTGGACAGGAGCAGGAACTGGGGCGGAAGCACTGGTTGACTCCAGACGGAACACACCGAGACGTTTATAGTCCGCAGGCTGGAAATCACACACCCAGATGAAGTTCAACATCCAGTCAGGTAAGAACTTCACCAAGTCCGGTTTCTCCATAGCCAACCGGTGCGCCTCTACCAGAGCGGCCTCCTTCTGCCGAACACTGGACGCTCCCCTCCACCAATCATAGCAGCCAGCCAGAGCAAAGGAAAAATGCTGTAATTCCACCTCAAATGGGTCATCTGCTGGGTCCATCTCTGGTCGGTGCTTTCTGTCACGGTTGAGTGAAGGAAGCAGGACCCAAGCGCAGATAACTCTGATAAACCTTTATTTCAAGGCTAATGGAATGAATACAGACAAAAACAGAACACTCACCGGTGAATTCCGTCACCAACAAAAGAAGCACCGACACTGAACACAGCACGAGACAAGACTAAATACAGGGAGGGATAATTACAAGACACAGGTGAACACAATCGGCTAACGAGACACAGGTGAGGAGGGAGGAGAAAACACAAGAGCCACAGGTGAACACAATTAGCTAACGAGACACAGGTGAGGAGGGAGGAGAAAACACAGGGAACACCAGGGAAACTAACGACAGGAGGAAAACATGACAGAGAACAGTGAAAACACCCAAACCTAGACAGAACTGTGACAGTTTTGCAGGTTAAGTGAAGAGCAGAAGCCACTTTTCAAATGTTACACAATCCTTTTCCCATGCCATTGCTGTCAACACCTATCCATGCTGAACGTTGCTAAGATATTATTGATTGGGGTGTGGCCAAAAGTGCAATATGCTTCAAAATGTAACTGACAGAGAGCAGTGCTTTTGTCCTGTGTTTTTACACTGTGCCCATGGATTTTATTTTATTTCAAGATTTTGAATTACGTCGCTAAACTCCTTGAAAAGGTCCTCTTCCTTTTCTCCAAGGTGCACGACAAGGCAGCGGATTACCTAAATGAATATATTCTGAACTGCCAACAACTTGCATTTCAATGACAACTCTATATAACGATCCTACCTCAAGAAGCATGTCCTTGATCTGCTTCACCGAAATTCATTTTGAATAAAAAGCGATATCACAATAGTAACCAAAGTATTTTTACTCTCACAGTAACCTCTACTACTGTAAGGATTTGCAGTACTCCCTCCTTCTGCTTCCCTTTTTGTTTTTTGTCTGTGTTTGTCTCCCGGGCTGGGCGTGGCTGACCTACTTCTGGTTCCCGCCAATTCAGTAACCAATCCATGGCTCAGCACGTCTCTAACCTGGCTGCTCAGATCTCCAACCTGACGACAGCAGCTATAACTCCCTGAGCCGTTTCATGGTGAGGTGGAGAAATGCAGGGGATTTATCTTTCAGTGCAACAAGGTGTTTCGCCAGCGCCCCCAGTCTTTTTCTTCTGATGTTACCAAGATAAACTACGTGTTGAATCTGCTTCGTGGTAAAGCCTTAACCTGGGCTGAGGCACTAAATTCATCAGTGGATTATGACTCCCTTTCTTTTGGAGTTTTTTTCTGAACAACTGTCTTTAGTTTTTGATCACCCTGACTGTTCTGGCTCGGCTGCCAATCGTCTGCTAAAGATACAGCAGGGGAATCGGACCGTGGCAGATTACTCCATTGAGTTTCGTACACTGGCAGCAGAAGCCCAATGTCGTGCGGAGCGAGGACAGCGTCCACCAAATGCCTTTTCCAGTAAGCCGAGCTATCCTCCCAGAAGTGCTCCTTTGATTCCACACCATCTGCGTTCTCCTCACCATCTCACGTGCCCACCTTGGATAAGGAGGAAGCGATGCAGGTGGGAGGTGCAGGATTATCACCTGAGGAACGCCTTCGCCGCATGAGGTCAGGAGAGTGCCTGTATTGTGGCAAACTTGGGCATCTCCTTGCCGGTTGCCCTGTCCGCCCAAACGCAGGCGCTCGTCGGTGAATTTGGGGGTCCTGACGAGTACACTTCCTACCTCAATTATTGCCCCTACTTTGCGCCGTTTCCTCATACCTGCCAGACTCTGTTCCAACTCTCAGACCTTGCCCCTTTCCGCCCTCATAGACTCTGGTGCTGAGGACATTTTTGTGGACCTGGAGCTTGCCAACCAGCTGGGAATTAAATTGGAATCCTTATCGGACCCCATGACTGCTTATGCCTTAAATAGCCAACGCATCTCTAGGGTGACCGAGCAGACCTTACCTGTAACTCTGTTTATTTCGGGGAATCACAGAGAACAAATCCAATTCAAGGTAATTTCCGCTCCATCTACCCCGTTGGTTCTTGGTTACCCTTGGCTTCGCGCTCACAACCCTCATATTGATTGGGCTGGAGGAAGGATAATTGCTTGGAATCAGAAGTGTCACCTTAACTGTTTGCAATCAGCTGTACCTCCATTTCCTGCTAAACCAGTGTCTGCTCCTTGTGATTCTTCTGATGTGGATTTATCTGGCGTACCTGAGGTTTACCACAATCTGGGGGAAGTTTTCTGCAAGGATAAGGCTCTTTCTCTCCCTCCTCACCGTCCATATGACTGCCCCGTCGATTTGCTTCCTGGAGCGCCGTTACCAACAAGCAAACTCTAGAATCTGTCCCGGCCTGAGAGAGAGACCATGGAGAAATATATCGGTGATTCTCTGGCGTCAGGAATAATCCATCCTTCTTCCTCCCCTTTGGGTGCGGGGTTTTTCTTCGTGGACAATAAGGATAAATCACTACGTCCCTGTATTGACTTCCGTGGATTGAATAACATCACTGTGAAGAACAAGTACCCACTTCCCCTGATTAACTCTGCTTTTGAGCCTCTCCAAGGTGCCACCATCTTCTCAAAGCTGGATCTCAGAAACGCTTACCACTTGGTTCGGATCCGCCAAGGTGATGAGTGGAAGACCGCCTTTAACACTCCCCTTGGCCACTTTGAGTACCTCGTCATGCCCTTCGGACTCTCAAATGCCCCAGCAGTTTTTCAGTCCCTGGTGAATGATGTTTTGCGGGATTTCCTCAACCGGTTTGTTTTTGTTTACATCGACGATATCTTGATCTTTTCCAAGAGCCTGGAGGAACACCAGAATCACGTCAGCCAGGTTCTACAGAGACTGCTCGAGAACAAGCTGTATGTCAAGGCTGAGAACTGTAAGTTTAACCAGGAACGCGTCAGCTTCCTTGGATATATCATCAGACAAGGCAGGCTGTAGGCGGATCCAGGAAAGATTCTCGCTGTCTCTGAGTGGCCAGTCCCCACAACACGGAAGGAATTGCAGAGGTTCCTGGGTTTCGCCAACTTTTATCGCCGGTTCATTAAAAACTTCAGCAGGATCGCAGCTCCACTCTCCAGTCTCACTTCCATCAAAGTCAAGTTCTCCTGGACCTCTGAGGCTAACGAGGCCTTTCTCAGACTCAAGTCTCTGTTCACTTCTGCTCCCATCCTCATCCAGCCGGACTCCAGCAAACAATTTGTTGTTGAGGTTGACGCATCAGACATCGGAGTGGGCGCTGTCCTGTCTCAGACAGCAGGGCCAAACAACAAGCTTCACCCATGTGCTTTTTTCTCTCGCCGTCTCTCCCCTGCGGAGAAAAACTATGATGTGGGCAACAAGGAACTGCTGGCAGTGAAGATGGCTTTGGAGGAGTGGAGACACTGGCTCGAGGGCAGCGAGCAGCCATTTCTGATTTGGTCGGACCATAACAATTTGGAATACATCCAGTCAGCCAAGCGGCTGAACTCCCGACAAGCTAGGTGGGCTCTCTTCTTCGGCCGCTTCAACTTCTCCCTCACCTATCGCCCTGGTTCCAAAAATACCAAGCCCGATGCTCTGTCCAGATCGTTCTCGTCTGTGAGTCCAGTAACCTCTGCTGACTCAATACTCCCCCTGAGTTGTGTTGTGGGAGCCATCACCTGGGAGATTAGTAATTCCATTCAAGAGGCCCTTTTGGAACAACCCGACCCAGGAAGCGGTCCGCCTAACCGTCAGTTTGTTCCCGACTCTGTTCGTTCCCAAGTCCTGCAGTGGGTCCACAGTTCCCGATTCTCGAATCATCCCGGTGCCAATCGAACACTTTCTCTCCTCCGAAGACACTTCTGGTGGCCTACAGTCGACAGGGACACAAGGGAGTTTGTGTCAGCTTGCACAACCTGTGCTAGGAACAAGGCCTCCCATCAGAAACCCGCTGGGCTGCTCCAACCCCTTCCAATCCCTAGTCGACCCTGGTCACATATAGCCCTGGACTTTGTCTCCGGTCTGCCTCCCTCTCAAGGGAACACAACCATTCTAACAGTCGTCGATCATTTCTCTAAGTGTGCACACTTTGTTGCTCTACCCAAGCTCCCTTCAGCCCTGGAGACCTCCAAACTTCTAACCCAGCATGTTTTCCGTCTACACGGTATCCCAGCTGACATTGTCTCCGACCGTGTTCCACAATTCACATCTCAGGTTTGGAAGGCTTTTTGTCAGTCTCTTGGAGCTTCAGTTAGTTTAACATCTGGCTTTCATCCCCAGTCCAACGGCCAAACTGAGAGGGCAAATCAGGACCTGGAGTCTGCTCTCCGCTGTGTGGCCAACAGTAATCAGAGGACCTGGAGCTCGCATCTACCGTGGGTGGAATACTCACATAATTCCCTCACCTCATCTGCCACGGGACTCTCACCCTTTGAAGCCTCTCTGGGATACCAGCCACCCCTGTTCCCCCGAAGAGGAGTGAGTTGGCTGTTCCTTCTGTCCAGCAACATGTCCAACGTTGCCGTAAGATCTGGAAGGACAACCGCTTGGCTCTCCTCAAAACTTCCGCCAGGAGTCAACAGTCGGCCAACCCCCTTACGCCCTTGGACAATCGGTGTGGTTGTCCTCCAAGAACATCCCCCTCCTCACCGAGTCCAAGAAACTGTCCCTTCGGTTTATTGGTCCCTTCCCCATTGTGCGACTCATCAATCCCTCTGCTGTCCGTTTAAGGCTCCCCAGAAATATGAGAATCCATCCCACTTTCCATGTCTCTCAAATCAAGCCAGCTCTCACCAGCGACCTGTGCCCTCTGGCCATTCCCCCTCCTCCCCCCCGTGTCATCGATAACCATCCGGCCTACTCCGTGCGGCATCTCCTGGATGTTAGACGCCGGGGTAGGGGTCTACAATACTTGGTGGACTGGGAGGGCTACAACTTGGAGGAACGTTGTTGGGTTCCTCGTTCTCGAATCATGGACCCAGTCATGGTCAGGGAATTCCACAGGGCCCATCCTGACAGGCCTGGTGGTCGCCAGGAGGCTCCCGTTGAGGGGGGGGGGGGGGGTACTGTAAGGATTTGCAGTACTCCCTCCTTCTGCTTCCCTTTTTGTTTGTTGTCTGTGTTTGTCTCCCGGGCTGGGCGTGGCTGACCTACTTCTGGTTCCCGCCAATTCATCTCCGCAGCTGCTTCTCATTCATCCTGATCATCTACTCATCCACACCTGCTTATTAACCCGGTCTCCTCATCCAGTCTTCACCAGTTCGTCGTCAAGATTACACTGGTAAACGTATTGCTTTCTAGCCTAGCCTGACACAACTCTGGAATCAGTTTTTTGTCTTACCTGTTTGTCTCTCTATTCAGAACCCATCATCACCTCCTCCGCTAGCCACGTCCAGCCACTTCCTCTTCGGATTCATCTGCTCTCCACGCAACCAGCTCCAGCCTGCTCGCTCCCTTCAGCTCTGAAACCCCTGCTCGACACACTCCTGTCTGGTAGGACAAACTCTAACTCCTGCGCGAACCAGCTCCAGCCTGCTCGCTCCCCTCAGCTCTGAAACCCCTGCTCGACACACTCCTGTCCGGTAGGACAAACTCTAACTCCTGCGCCAACCTACTCGCTCTCGGGAGCGTAAAGACACAGGCTCAACCCACCTTTCATCTGCCTGGCAATAATCCCCCGCTCACTCCGGAGCCTCGGCTGAGGATCTCCATTCCCTCGCTTTTTTATCCCCTTTCCTGGACTATATTAACAACAGTTAGTATCCCCTGTCACGATTTGAAATTAAAACCTTTTGCTGCAAACTCCTGTTTTTCTGTCCGTGTTTGTATTGTGGGTTCAGTCCTGAAAAGCGATCACGGAGCTTAACAACTACTTTGTACCCTCTCACAGAACTATTAATGTCCAAAGGCTGCTAATTTTGGTCAAACAGTAATTTGCCTATACAGTGCAACTACAAGGCTATCTACTATATTTGAATGACAAAAGATGACACTCACCTTGAAATGTCCTTTGTATATTTCTATTTGTCTTAACTGTCGGAACTTGTCCGGGCATGTTAAGTGGGAGTGGACTTGAAATCCTTAACTCAAGGTGGAGAACAATTAAGTTATCAAGTCAATTGCATTACTTACTACAACTTGAATTTAGTTTTAAGTCAATTAACGCAGAAATCAGAGTTCAAATTACACACAATATTAAGTTGATGTAATTACCAACATTATTACCTCAACACAGCTTATACATTCATGTTTTCAACTCAAAATGTTTATCTAAATCAATTAACTCACATTTCTATCTTGCAACCATGCATTTAATTAAGTGGAGGTGAAAGGTCGCCTGAATTCGTTTTTAGAGTGTAGATACTAAATGTATAACTAGTTGGCATTCAACAAAGTGCCTACCTGGTCCGGTGTTGCTCAAGCTAATTATATGCCAGTTGCTGGATTTTCACCAATGGCTGTTTTTTAGGAACAAATACATCATGAGACTTTGAACACAGTATGACCTAATAGTACATCAGGTTTGGATACTCAAAACCAGCATTCTATTCCAACCCAGTCTCACGGCATTTCGTGTTCACCAACACGATTTTTTATCTATTGATTCGTGTTCACCAACACGATTTCCCCCTTTTTTTCGTGTTGCACAGCACGATTTTAAAAGCAATGTATTTCTACTGGTAATGTGTTTCGTGCCTGCAGCACGTCCTTTTCTCCGGTCGGGTCGTGGAAGACCGGAAGCTGTGTAGTTCATAAAAACATGTTCTTACTCAATATCAAGCCACAATTATTGCTTTTATTTTAAATCGTATAATTTCTGACTTTTGTTGCCGTCTGAGAGGGAAATAAATGGGGCTCAGAGCCTCAGAATACTGAAATCTGTATTTTTTAAATCTTTTTTTCCTTCTAATTTGTTATTCTTTTCAAAATAACACTGTTATTTACTCACAATAATTGTGGCTTGATATTGAGTAAGAACATGTTTTTATGAACTACACAGCTTCCGGTCTTCCACGACCCGACCGGAGAAAAAGACGTGCTGCAGGCACGAAACACATTACCCGTAGAAATACATTGCTTTTAAAATCGTGCTGTGCAACACGTTGTCAAAACCCTTTGACAACTTGAACTTTTAATGTTCAAAATAAGACAAAATTAGGTTAGGACAAAACCCTAATTACATAGCGGTAGCCTAGGGTGCGTAGTTATAGTTAAAGTTTCAGCGGCAAGATTAGTGACAGGAAAGGAGAGGATCATTTTCATTTAATTAACACCTAAAAAGGCAATTTCCAGCAATACAGAGCCTTCATTAACGCTATTCTCTTACTATAAGGCTCAGTTTGTATTGCAGTATTACAATGAGATTATAGATAAAATACAGGGTTCTTGGGTTGCTCTCTTGTAAGAAACATGTGCACAAAGAGTTCCTATCTGTGATGCTGGCACAGTTTGACATTACCGAGCGTCACTTGTTACTTTTATTATGGTAAAGAAAATTTGGTTTTGCTGGCACTGGCTTTTAGAGCCGTCAACACTTTTCTCTCCACAGCTCACAGTCTGAATAAAGCCCACTTACACCACACCAGGGGCTCGCACGCACGCACGCACGCACGCACGCGTCTCTGACAGGAATAGTGAAGGGACAGCAGTCATTTAGAGCTATCCTCGGTCAAGGAATGAAATCAAAGTGCTACAGCATCCAGTCATGCTCAACCAGTCTCTCTGTTTCTCATCGGATGGCAGCAATCACTTCACACTATGGGTGACACGTTGTTTGCATTAACACAAATCACCCTCCTTTCCTTAACACCTGATACACACTCAAACCTGCGGTGGGAGTAAACGGTAAACACTCAACTTGTGTTTATATCCTCATATCTGGGAGGCAGATTGGTCGAGTGGTCGTACAGTATGTCTGTGCCTGTGTTTGCACATACTGTATAGATTGCTTTTGGTGATGTTCGTTTGATAAAGATAAAGTACATACTCAAATGCATACACTTCATAATGCACATCCGCCCCTTTGTGCAAGCATTGCGGCTCAGAGCAGCCTCACAGACACAAACAGATACTCGCACACACAGCAAGCACCTCATTTAATTAGCTATCCTGCCAAACAGGAGCTTATTTTAATTACTTGTGGCTGCAAGCAGCAAAGTCTCTCACGGCTTGCAGAAAATCACCATGGATTTCCCTAATTAATGACTGTGGCATAAACTGTATGTCGCCTATAATATTGTTGAGGAGTCAAATCGGCCAAAACCTGCGAAAAAAAAATCAGATAAGTTAGTCCTAGAGATACAAGGAGTGAAAACTTAAAAATGTAGTCTCTTCTCAGAGTGAAGCAGAGTTTGAACATACTCTTTTACTGTGCTGGTTCTTGAGTTTATATATCACAGAAATGAGCAGATGTGAGAAATAAAAAAGCAGGGGAGCGAGCAGACAAACTGAAAAAGGTATCAGCTCTGTGATCAAGCCTTGTAGCACAAGCCAGTCCAATTACAGACACACTTTCCACATGATGTGCCACAAAGTGATTGTAGCTCGACTGTCGCAATGATGGTTACACTGGTTGAATATTGATCCAGGGGTCGGCCACTGCTGCTTTTAGTTAGGTTGCATATGCACACACAAGAAAGAAGCCTGGCTTGAATGTTATCAGCCTATTTAAAAGCGTTATCAGCCGAAAGTAGTCGGACAGGGAAAGCATTTAAACAATAACGGCTCCTACACACGGCGGCGTGCGTTGTCGCATGCCGGCGGGGGGGGCTGAAACTCGACCAACAACCAATCACATGAATCTCCCGCCCCAGACACACAAGCATGCGGTTTGATTGGCTAGAGCTTGCACTGGCATATGATTAGATTGGCTGACGCCTCCGTCGAGGCGGCAAAAGTAGAACATTGCTCTACTTTTGAACCCAAACCATAATCTTTTCCTAAAATAACCAAATCGTTTTGTTGCCCAAATCTAAAGAAGTTGTTTTTCATTCAGTTTTTAAAAGTGTTGTTTTTTTGTTTTTTCACTTTCACAATGAAGCAATCTCAGCTTGGAAGTGCCATAACCTTTGATGACACCCATTTATTAGGCCAATAATATTCGAAAAGGGGGCAAAGAAAGCGACTGTGTACAGCTCAGTGGAAAGAGTTAAGAGGCCGTTGACTGAAAGAAACCCAATCATTAATGCATGCTGGATAATTATATATAATTCATAGATGATTGCATACGTGCCGTTTAGAGAGCTGCTGAGTTGAGCTGTGCAAAGAATGTAAACTCTATAGAATATAAACAACAGCCAAGCAGTCTACAACGGGCATGTTCATATTTTATAGCGATAAAAAGCTAATGTTTATGTATTTGTCTGTTTAAGCATCATTAGTTCAAACGGATGTGTAAATATGCAAGCCATAATGAGTACAGCATAACAATATAGGGCAGGGAAGCACTGCCCCAGCTACAAAGAGTTCATCACCATGGCTCATAAACAAGGCACTGGGCTTTTTTGTAATATATTCTGACTTTACAGGAGGCTATATATTCTTTATACACTAGCAGTGAGCCGGGCCGAACCCTGGAGGCCTAAATCCATCTGTATTGCTGTCCGTTTTTAATGCGCTCCTCTGAGAGCCACTCATCCCTCTCCCCCTCTTCGTGTCTGTGTTGCTGTCAGTCCGTCTCTGTTTATGGGAAAGAGAGAATTTGATTGCCATGGCAACCAAGTTTTCTTGCACTGACATGGACCGTGTTGGGTTGCAACAAGCAATAACTATCCACAAAGCCCACAGTGTGCTGAAAGGGGCAAAGGTCAGATTGCATGCAAAAAGTGGACAAGCCCTCTACTGTCAATGTACTGAATCTCCGCTGTGGAGAAATCCTATTGGGAGAACCATTCTGCGAACGGTCAATAACCTCCAAGTGCCAGAGCAAAGCAGCAAGGGCAATAGTGATCTGTGCAAATACTGAGAACAATAAAGCCGTTTATAAATCTCAGGAAATACAAAGTATTATTTTCCCGAGAGGTTTAGAGTGCCGTGTTTGATTGGTCGGCCTTTTTTCTCTTTTTTTCTCTGCTCGCTGTGTTTGCCAGCCGGGCAGAACAATCCCTCTGCTGAATAATATCAGGCACAAACAGAAAGATGTTCATTTATTTGAATTACCCGAGCCCGGGAAGAGTCAAAGTAGAATTAGTTTGCAACCCCTGTTGAAAGATTCTCCCTGAAGTAATAGATCCGTTCAATAGTGAATGTAATACTTGCTACTCCCTGTTTCTTTTTCACTTTGACACATATTCACATACATTAGTTCCCTCTCACAGCAACTTGTAAAGCAACAATATGTTTTCTGGCCATCCAGACAGCATCACATAAATGAACCTTCAACTAGAATGTATACCAATATATAATAAACCGTTTATTAATAACTTAACCTCTGTTTAGCCGAAACATTTATGTCAAGTGGTGCATTAGTGACATCTTTTTGTAACCATTTTTATAGACACATAGAACCTTTGGACATTCACGCCTATTTACTGGTGTATTTTATGTCGTACAACAGCAAACGTTGTGTTAACCATAGACCTTATTTCACCACAAACACATTAAAAAAAACATTGACTTCGGGACGAGGTACCCTGAAGTGTTAAAAAGCCAAGTCTTTCCTGGTTTTAGGACTCATTAATGCACCACTTTATACATCCAAGAAATCCCACCAAAGTGACTAAGGGCTTGAAGTCCTAAAGGTAACATTTGGTTTGATTCACAGACTTTTCCACAGTATCAGGTCCAACATTTTTCACCTGTGAGGACTTCAATAAATAGCTTCCGTTTACATACCATCGGTGGTCATTTGAAAGCTCAGCTTCTGTACTGCACTCAAAAAGGAATACATTTAGTTTGAAGGGAGTACTTCATTCCACTGAGCAGAACAAAGGAGACTTGGTTGATTTTCCATCAAATCTTTCTTGGCCTTGCTTCCCGCCGCTGCCTTTGGAATGGCACTGTATTCTTGATCACAGGCGCTATTTCACCTTTGGCTTGGGGCAGCAGCTCATTTTGGCTTCGGACACAGACTGGCAGAGGAGATGCAACAAGCAGGGCATAGATGTCTCCTCTGCCTTTGGCATCCAAAGCCTGCACTATTTCCAAACAGTTACACTGACAGTCTGGGATTTAGCACAGCAGTTGATGGACACTAATAGGGCCTTGGCTGCTCCACTATTACCCTAAAGAGATCCCTTGTCAGCAACTATGTGATCAGTTGCCCGACCGAGGGTGTCTAACTACATGCCTGGTTGATCCAAGAGGTCTTAAGGCAGATCTGTAACACAGCTGTTTTTTGATTTCTGTGAAGGCTGGTTAAGATTAGCAGCAAATTTGAAACAATATTTCCAAGATTGTTTATTGCACACTTCAGCTGTATTGCACCACACTGGATATGTCCAAAATGTTGCTCCTGCATTGTTTTTGCGTTGAAAAATGGACGTAATGCAACCGCACCAATTACGACTGAGCGCAATCTAATTGTTAAACACCCTAAAGGATTGGTAGCAGGAATATTGTCCAAGTCACGATAACTACAAAATAGATATCTTCATTGTCAGAAGAAATCAATGTCTTTTTTAAAGATTGGACCATACCTCTGTAACCCATTTCAAAGAAGAGACAGGTAATGGAAGTCTTAGCGTCATTACACCTGGTCATACTGTATGATGACCAGTGTTGGGACTAACGCGTTACTGTAACGCCGTTATTTTTGGCAGTAACTAGTACTCTAACCCATTACTTTTTCAATTCAGTAACTCAGTTACCGTTACTACATGGTGCGTTACTCCGTTACTGCGTTAGTTCTTTTATATAGTCAACAGCCAGGCGAACAGAGATGAGAACTGTACAGTACTTGAGTAAATGTACTTAAATACTTCCTGCGTCACATGCGGAGACGGGCTGTGGCTGTGGGCGTGTTTGTGTTGTTTACTAACAAGACTAGCGAATGGTGGCGGCGAAGCTCAAGTCTAGTTTCTCCACCTGGAGATATTCTCACTATTTCACTTTTGTCGAGCACAAAGAAAAGAAAGTTTCTGTTAAATGTAAGTTGTGTCCTGGCGGGTCAAAGAGTCTATCTACTGCCCAAACCAGTCATTCAAATCTCTTAAAACATCTGCAAAAACAACATGCTGGGACGAAGCTAGTAACTAAGACCGGCACAGACCCAGACCCAGCCGACGCCACTCCACCTCCACCTAAGCAACAGCGGCTGGATTTTAACCAAGGGACTGCTAGCCAGGGAAAAGTCGATAAAGCCATTGCACGGTATGTTGTAGAACACATGCAGGCTATTGCTACAGTGGAGTCACCCGCTTTCAGGGAGCTAGTGAGCATGATACCATGTCCGGGTGGCACACGGCATATGGGACGGAACACTTTTTCCAACTACCTGGAGAAAGAATATACAAAAATGGAAAGCCAGCTAATATCGATGCAATCCAGATTGCATATAATGCATATAATGCATGTCAAGTTGATAACTGATTGTATTATTCTCCAATGCAATAACAAACTGAAATGAAGGCTATAAGGGCATTAATGGGAGCCTTTTTTTAAGTAACTAAAACGTTACTTTTCACAGTAACGCATTACTTTTTGGTGTAAGTAATCAGTAAAGTAACTGAGTTACTTTTGAAATGAAGTAACTAGTTACTGGTTTTCAGTAACTAGCACAACACTGCTGATGACAGAAACAAATGGATCACAGCATTGAAGTGCACATGTTGAAATGGAATGGCCAAGCATTAGGAACAGACATGTCTTGCATATATAGAACATTTGCCTTTTTGGAAAGAAATTGCCACAAACTATTGCAAGGTAACAAAACACATAATGAAATGGGAAAAATAATCATCTTGAAGAGTGAAGAGTCTGACTTAGTGGAATACTTCAACTTTCTGCCAGTTTTTTTTAAATGCTGAAGGGATTCTTTTAACTTTGCTTTGTCTCTAGTTATCTTGATTTTCCTTTATTTTTGTCAAACTGTGGTTGTTTTTTGTCAGAGGATTATGTATTTAAAATCTTTCTGAGGTTTTATTGTCTTTGTATTGTTCTGCAATAACACTAGCGTGGAGTCTCTTTTTGAAGCTATTGGAACCAACTGACAAAAACCTCGCTGACAGATTGATTTGTATCAGCTTCTGGCTGCAGCTAAAAATCGACGACCCTACAATTCCCCTGCCTCGGTAAAATGATGGCTTCAGATTGTACAACGGGTGCGTCTCACTTCGGTTATTTTTCATTACCTCGCTCCTCTGGCTCGGTATCACTGGATGTTGATTTGTCTGCGCCATCTTGAGTACCGTCCCAGTGGCCTTATTTTTGCCGGAGGACCGAGGATACACCCTTACTGTGTATCGCTCACTGATTGGACGATGCAGCGCATGCACTGATCTGGCTGCTGTCAGACGATCAGCTGTGTGGCGTCATCACAAACGGACGTCGCTTCACGTGACGCTCCGGAGGAAACGACGTCCCATTGCTCTTACGAAAGGAATCCATTTAACCGAAGTGAGATGCAGCTTATGACTTCAGCAACTTCCCATTTGGCTCATTGCTCACAGCGCTGTGAATGGCGCCATTGTGTAAAATGGCCCTAATGTTTATTCAGGAGGCTGATGGGGGTAGTTGATCAATACCAGTGACTCACTCATTACTTGGCCATTTGCTGACATTTGTGGCCTACAACCCCCATTTCGCCTCCACAAAACGTTGCCCCCAAATGACATTTTAAAATGAAATGTTGCTTCGTGGTTGACTTTATTAAAACTCCCAAGATCAAGAGTATCGTTTTTCGGATCAATCATTGCAGCAGTCAGTATGACTGATGAGCATCAATTCAAAAAGAAAGGAGGATCTAATCCGTGACATCTCTTTGGCTGGAACTAATTCCTAAGATGGCCCTTGGTGAACCTGCAGTGTCCAGGTGGCTAATGCCTGATGTATGCCTGTCTACAAGGCCAGAGCGACACCACCCCATCAGATACAGCCCTTAAGGGAGGGGCTGGTTTTCACATTAAAAACATTTCTAAAACACAGATGAGCAGAAAAAAGGGAGAACTTTGAAGTGATTGTTTCACTCCACAAGTTTCATGAAATCTAGACCATTGATAAACGTTATATGATGCCCCAATCGTGGTGGAAGTGGTCCAGAATTTGACCAGGTCTTCTTATAAGTCTAATATTAAACCAGTCTTGCCTCCAGGCAGTTTTCTGTTTCGTTTTAGAGATCTATTACAATTAATCAAATTCCCATAGTCATGTCCCATACACAAAAAGCATTCAGTTAATTGTTCTCAAATATTTTTGTCATAAAACTAAAGTTTAAAGGGATGGTGAAGCCTATACAGTATACTCTAGTCAGCTTGCTGTTTTTCATTTATTATAGGACACGCTGAAAGTGATCCTAAGACTGAAATACTTCTACCTCAGAGTATACTGCACGTTATTTATGAGGCTTCCTACACTGACTGAGCAAGAGAAGGATCGCCCCTACAGTTCTCACACTTCTGTTGGAGCGATGGGAATTCTTGCGATGAACTGGTCGAAGAGTTGTCCTTCTGAGTCTTTAATCATCTTTTGCAAAAGAGGCACGCAGCATACAGAAAGCAATGTCTCTACAGCTGATTACTAAGGGATGATATCTCACATTCATCTACTATCTTTAGATATCTGAGGTTTAGAGAATATTATTAATCATACAAGACCATAGCATCCGGTTCTTTGATCATCATAAATCCCATTACAGGGATTAGACAGTGTTGCAGATAATGCTGCGATCTATAGGAGCCAATGGGGAGCACCAACACTTAACAATGGTACTCACTCACTCACAAAAAAAACATGTATTTGTAAAATGTATAGTATTAACTAGTTACTTTTGTAATTCCTTGCACAATGATGGTTATGCAAACCCTCTGCAGGCTGTGGTACATCTCTCAATGCCGCCCCTTTCAACATCACTTCAATTATGTACAAGTGACCTATTTCTGTCATCTCATCAGCTCTTGGGAAATACTTTGTAATCATATCATCAAAACAACATAATAAATGGATTGACAATAATTACTACAATTTGCTCTATATACATATTTGCTAAGAGTTAAGAGCATTTCAACTAGTTGTTGTCACATGTCATGGTACCTTTTGGTAATATTGGTTGCCATGATGATGTGTTCCTGTGAATGTCCCAGCTCTATTATTTAAAACAGAGTCTTTCCTTAAGTTAAGAAAGTTAATGTACTGTTTTTACTCACTACTCATAAAAGTAGGACAAACATGCTTCCCTCTGAGCAAATGTGTCCAGTTGGGAATCCGGACAAACACGGCTCAGGCGATCTGAACTGATTTAACTCACGGATAATATATAGTTTGACAAATGGATCCATCCTTTTTTGTTTTCATGTTCTTTTCTTTATATTCTTGATGTGTTCTATTTTGCGTAAATGTCAGATGTAGGGCACCAACTGTTATCTGCCAAAATGGTCTGCACTCTCCATCACTGTCTTATATACTCTATCTCCTCTTATTTCTGGCATCCATCTTTCTCCCTGCCATTTATTATTTTGAAATCGCTCTTATTCTAATCTCCTTTTACTCCATCAGTGCCTGTGACCATTTTTCCCCACTCTCTTTTCTCACCTATTGTCTAATTTATCTTCTACTACTCCTTATTTCAACTCCTTCCATTTCCCTCCAACTCAGATCTCTGTTTGTGTCCTTAAAAACTCCACATCTCTTTCTCCCTCTCACCCTCTCCTGCTGTCCGACACAACTTATGTCACCGCTGGCCATCTTGTCGATCTCGGCTTCATTCCCCACCCTCTCACTTCCATTTTAATTACCTTCCCTGAAGTTAACCATTGGGTACGGCCCTTGCTGTGTGTCAGCCTTTGTAGAAAGGGGGGGAAAAAGAGCTCTTGCTGGTATCGGAGAGATTTCTGTTTTCTGTCAAGAGCGGCCGTACACGCCAAAGGCTCCTCATTGTGTTTCAAAGGCTGAAGCAACACAGTGATAAGCAACATGAGAAAGCCGCGCAGCAGACACTATACGTGCAGACAGTGTTTTGCGAGAGGGAAAAAGGTGCTCATTACTAAAACGGTTTGACATCTCTGCATGGTTGCATATTAGGCTGGATGGAACACTTCAAAGGGAGTCAGAGAATAGGTACTGTTCTTATCACAGCTTACTCTGCTGGTGTGGGTTGAATCCCATTGACGATCATAACTCTGGTACAACAAAGAAGATTCTACATCATTTGTTTTGTTTATGACCAGTGGTGTTAAGTAACTAAGTACATTTACTGAAGTACTGTACTTAAGTACAATTTGAAGGTACTTGTGCTTTGAGTATTTCAATTTGTTTTGCTACTTTGTACTTTTACTCCACTACATGTATTTGAAGCTTTAGCTACTTAGTTAGTCATATCATCAACACTTAAGATTGTAGTTACTCCTGGAGCAAATACACAAGCTATATATTCAATAGATAAAGTCATTCAAACTAGCTGCACCTTTACTAGCTTTGATAAACACATTAATGCATCAATCATTATAATCAGAACATATACATATATTCTGAAAAGGGCCAATCTGCAGAATGAGAACTTTTACTTTTGGTACTTTCAGTATATTTTGACACTAATACTTTCGAACTTTTACTTGAATAACGTTTTGGTTGTAGGACTCTGTATCAGAGTATTCCTTCACTCTGGTACTTCTACAAGATCTGAGTACTTTTCCTGCTCTTTCCTGAAGGGCTCTCAATTAATCCTGTCAAAGTTCATTTCATCGCCCGAGCCATCACTTTGTCATGCCCTGCTGCCTTAAGGCATGGACCTTAAGGATCGGCAACAACTGCATCGTACTTTATCAACATCCTTTCCCCCGAGGCTAGGAGACATGTGTCTCTCACCCTCTGTATGCTCTTTGCACTGTGTACCATACCACCCCTGAGGCAGTACTCCCACCAGACGCATTCATCACACGGCCTACAGCTTTGAACGTGCCCAGTAGTTGTGCCTTCAGCTTTCAGACCTCATCCTCACTAATAACAATTCACCTCGACAATGCTGCCTGTAATGTTGAGAAGCAGACTTCTTTTATTTCTCCACTTGCTCTCCATCTAATTAGTGTCAATGCTCAATTTCTCTTCTCCTCAACACGGCACTCACTCTTTTCCCACCCACCATCAAAGCTCTCAGCACAATTAGGCGTGTACAGCGAGCTGAAGAGGAAAAAGAAAGGGGAAAAAAAGACGTGCCATCTTTGAAGTGCAAAGTGAGATGGGGCAGGTAACCCTGTGATTTGTCGGATTTGCAGCACAGCTGGCGAGTAGAGAACATGCACTCCACAGTCTTCCTGCATTCATCCTGATGTTTCAATGCTCTTATTTTGTGTGAGCAAAAGTAAAGGAAAACCAGGGCAGAAGTTTGTATGAGCAATGTGTTGGGTTGTCAGTATAATGTACGTTTAAAGCGTAATTGGTAGATGTACATACGTGGGGGAAATGGCTGCAGAGAGTACCGGGGGACAGCAGGATGTACACTCGTTGAAAGCTCTCTTTGAGTAATCAAATGTATATTCAACAGCCATAGCGCCCTCAGAAAGAACAAACTGTACAGTCATGTCCTCTCTGATTGGCTCAAACTTTATAGACCATCTGGATATTTACCTTCTGTCTCTTTCTGTGTCTCCATGTGAGGGCGGAAGTGTTATGGGGAAATAAATAAAATAACAACCTAACTTTCAGAGCAAACTCATTGGGATAAGACTTGGGTGAACACGAATAGAAAATAGCAGGGGAGACAGAAACACAATGTGAGAGGGCAGCAAGATAGAACATAGTGGAAAGGAAGGTCGAGGATATATCCAGCAAACATAGCAATCTCACACATACTGAGGGGATAAATCAATCAGAGATTTTTCTCAAACATCCATACTATTTCTTTCTTTCGGGAACAAGGGAGTCCCTCCCTGCTAAAACAGGTGTTGTTCTATAATGTAATGCTTCACAATTTAGAGCTGAAGGTGGTCCCTTTATTGACGCTAGTAGGGATTGTGTATGTGTGTGTTCCTAGTAGCAACACCTCTGCCGTACATCCACATACAGTTTTTCTCGATTGCTAACACACTACAATTCTACATAAAGCACAATTATTTTAACTGACCCTCAAAGAGCAAAACATCGGCTCAAATCTCCAAAACTCTAAACACGTTTTCAGCTTTTCACACAATTTGCAAATCAACATGGCACTTTGTGCAAACCACTGCACACGTTTCTCCACGTGAGATACAGGAATCTGACATGAAGTCACGTGTGAGCTGGTTTAAAACACTGATATTCAAAATGCCTCACACATGGACCAATGATCAAGAAACACGTTCCACCTGACCAAACACCTGATAGCATAATTGTTGGCTCATCAATCAGGATGTTAGCACTATAAAAAGACCACAGGTGAGTACTTTCTTACAGCGACAATGGAAGCCAACATGGAAGCAAGTGCAAGAGGAAGAGGAGAGGAGGAGGAAGAGTACTCTCTAATGAAATGAAATGTTATCAACCATGGTTTGACGATGAGAGAGGCTGGACAGAGGGTTCAGCCTAATCTAAGCCGATGTACTGTCGCCTCTGTAATCCGGACACTTAGTTTTCCGCTCTGCATAATTCATGATATATCAGTGCTTATCTGTTGTGTGAAACATATTTACTCCATTACTGTAATTTAATTACTGGCATGTTGCATACTATAACTGTACAAACATCCTGCACAATGTACTGTGGTAAACTTACTTTTATGCAACACAGACACTGACCGACCACTATGTCTTTGTTGTTTATCTGAAGGACTGAGAAACCAAGAGGTGGAAGGGTAAGGATTTCCAATGAGACAGGCAGCAGCAGCTACAAACTGGGTTTTGGCAAACAATGCCATCACACTTAGAGAGATCCGAAGCATAGTAACTATGTGCTGAGATGAATGCTGCACAGTGTGATTTTTTTCAACAACTCATTTGTATTTCTTCATTTACTGTATTTCTGTATCCTCAAGCAATCTTTCTCTGCAGAAACCTCTATGAACAGAGCACAGCCCATAACAGATGAAAGTGCTTTAAACCAGTGGTTCTCAACTGGTCAGGCCTCGGACCCACTTTTTACTTGGTCAATACATCGCGACCCAACATTTTGAAGCACTCAAATCTATTCAACAAAAAATCGTGCTGTAATATATACGCTTTTCAGCATACAATATTAATAAAAGTGAATTACAGTGCATATATCCCTTATATCCCTTCACAGAACTAAAGTATGCTTTTAAAAAAGGTTTAATGAGATGATGGAATCAAAGCTGAACTATATAAAAAGGCACACATGCTGAAAACCCAACCCCAGCTGGTGGGTCTGGGGGGATTGTCCCCCAGGAGAATTTTAGAAATACTAACAAACTACGCATTCTGGTACTCTCTGAGAAGAAAATAAATAGATGTATTACTACCCGACATGTTAATAATATTTTGTTTGTTTTTCACTTTGTTCTGACATCTTGCTGCGAGAAGAGTAAAGAGGAAATAGTCTGTGTGACTTACTTTAAATTGTGGGTAAGGAACCTTCTTTCAAATGAAGTCACTGTCGAGTTTTAAACCGTACAGGATACATTTGAGGTCCATTTATGATTACGATAGTAGAGCCATTTATTCTAGGGCTTGACACAAATTATAATTGAAAAAAATAGTATTTATCTACATTTGAAAATCAAGGGCAGATTGTATGATGAAGACATACAAATTGGAATCCATTTCTAACAGTGAGCGTGTGTTGCTGTATGCTACAATACAGAGCAAGTGAGTGAGGTTATCTCTGGCTCTCGTCGATTTGTTGTATCCCGTCAGCACCCGGCTCGATGGAGAATAACGACAGATTGAAACAATGACTGTGAGATTACCCACGGGGGTTTTCTGACAGAATGGATACGTTTTCAGACTTGCATTGGCTATTACCTCTGCGACAATGATTTTGACATAAAAGTTAAAACAGACATGTTGAGTCTACAAACTCACTTTAGTGATGCAGCTAAGGAAAGTGTAATCTTTCTTTGTTTTATGAAGAAACTGTGAGGTGCTGTTTTATTATTCATTATTCAAAGTTGGAAGAAGAACTCCTCACTTAAGTAAATGTAAAGATTAAATTATCTGAATATATTTTATTACAAGTGAAAGACCTATTGTCCCATAAGGAAAAGTACGGATGTTTTATTTGTTTCCTGCAGAATTACTTTTTCTAAAAAGGTGTCTAATATTAATGTTGTATCCTATATACACTGTATACTAATTATATATAATACACTATTTAGAATAGTAGTTTAGTAGTGCATCTTATCATATACGTATAACCACAACATGGACATACTCAATAGCTCAATTGTATTTATGTTAATGTCCATGTATTTATATCACCACTTGTAATGAGGACTTTAATGTCAATAAAACATTTGAGAGACCGACACACATGTTCTTAAGTTCTTACTAATATAGAAGAACACTGATTAAAGCTGCAGGCTATGATACACCTTGAGAGTTACAATGTAAATCCATGAATACGCACCAAACTAATGCAAATGTCTTTAAATATACATCATCTGAATTATGTATGATAATTAATATTGAAGTTTACAATAAAAACATTATAATGTAGTGTATCAACCTTACAGAGGCTCAATAATCACCTCGGGTAATGTAAATAATAGATACAGAGTTTGGAACAATATCATTTTATTGTAGTAGTATATTCACTTTTTGTGTTCCAAGTTGATAAAACACATTTCAAAGAAAAAAGGTGCTGCTTTTTAGGTTTAGGTTTATAGAAACATTCTTTAACAACAGAACATCCAAGGATAGAGATGATAAGACTAGCCTCTCTGCACAGAGGATGCAACCTCTTTCATACAGACCTCAAAATAGAAATGAAAACTGATTGGACAAAACACAGGCACTTCAGCAGATTTCAATACTTGTCTCCAGTTGTTTGGGCAAATAAGTACAACATGTAAAGGCTGTGAGGAGACGTGGAGGCGTTATATTCCAAATTGATAAAAGGAAAGGTATACAATTTGAATGTGGTAAACTACACATACGCATCAGTGACAATATAGTTATAGCATGGTATTAACAGTTGTAGTGCAGGAACAACCAATAACGATGAAGGTCAAAGCACTAAAATATGGCATTTAACTGTGGCATTTGACTACAGCTGCTCTCATGGCTTCTTTCTCTATTCTCCTACACCGGGTCATTGCAGTCTTCCTGTCCTTTTCCATAAGCATTATTACGTTCATTACATCTCAGCGGGTGGTGTGTGTCTGTGTGTTTGTGAGAGTGTGTGTGGTGGGGGAGAGAGTACCAGTTAGGGCTAATCAAATAGGAGGCTACCCATCTTTATCAAACCATTTGACATTAATGCTATTAGGTGAGATGCATAGCTATGCAAGTTCATACAATTACGGCCAGGGCCATCGGCTGAGCTAGCACAGACGCTAAGGCTCCTATCCACAAGCAGTGTGATGAGATTAGCATGGTGCGCTAAGCGCAGACAGGTCTCATCAGTTCACATCAGGAGCAGCAGGATGAGCTCACTGTGAGAGAAACCATACCACCCTCCCTGGGCTAAATGTAGAGACTAGTTACTGTGTAGTGATGTGTGTGTGTGTATGTGTGTGTGTGTGTATATGTGTGTGTTTATGATGTGTGTGTGTGTGTGTGTCCGTGTGTGTGTGTGTGTGTGTGTGTGTGGTGTGTGTGTATATGTATATGTGAGTAGGAAAGAAGGAAGGAAAAACAGAGAGGGATGGTGGGCAGGCTCACACGCTGTGTGTGTTCAAACGGATTAAACCTATCAACAATCAACATGACCCGACCTCTGCACGGGAAGGCCAGATGTTCCACAGGCCCCGGTGCCAATACCATTAAGAGCCGAGCCAAATACACTCACAGATTCATGCTACTGATGGCGATGCTGATAGGTCAAATTAAGTGTTACAAGTTCCAGCAACAAACGGACAACCAGTGTTCAACACTGATTACAGCAGAGCGACATTGGAACGTGTTCTGAGGAGAGCAGACGCCAGGACTGAGAGCGGCGCTCAGGCCAGTTTTGTCATTCTGGGAGAAAGTGACCTTGTTCAAGTACATTAGCAGTTGTGGAGTCCAGGAAAAGAGCTGCTGCTGCTCGATAAGTCTAAAAAGGCCCGCTGCCTCCTGTCGAAGGGCGATGTTGAAGGCTGCACCACAGCAGCACACATCGCTGCTTCAGGTTCTCTCCCAAGCAATCTCACCAGTACCATCTCAGTTCCTCAGCATGAGACATGAAGTTTCATTTATTAATCCCCATAACATCCCAAACTTTGCAAAAGGAAAAAGCACTGCCAACTTCAGATACATCTCATCCATCATTTCCTTCCAATGAATGAAGTTACTGAGGCTACATGCAGTCAAGTTATCATATTGATTTTATACTGCATGTGTCAGATGGAAGGTATCAATTAGTGTAACATACAGGTGACAGCTGGACTTTGTCTTTGACTTACATACAGTTGTCTTAGTTTCAAGTGTGAAGCATAACAGAAAGTATTATGAACCAATATAATCATCTACCTTTAACATGGCTACATTTGCTTTATACCTTTGGTACAACTGCACTGTCTTGCCTACATTTGAAGTTGTTGTGTACGCAGAAGAGCCGAGAATAGCATTGGAAACACATTCTGCTTGTTTTGGTCTTGAAGGGGTGAATAGCCCTTGGACTTGCTTAAGTAGGTCTTGACTGGGTGGTGAGCAGACAAAAAAAAGCCTTCTTGTTAATACAATAAGCGTTATACAGACTGTCTTGGGCATATATACGAACACAACAATCCTGAACCAGGAAGCCTCAGGTGGGTTTGATTACATTTCAATCCCCATAAAGAGACATCGCCCTAAACTGAATCTTATTACAATTTCACCGTGTAAATCCCTGAAAGATCCGTGGGATTGCAGTTTAAGTTGAAAGCAGCAGAGAGACCATTTGTATTCCTCAACAGAACTCCTCTCAGGTTTCACTTAATTTGCACTACCTCCAGAAGCATAGCAGAAAGCAGCAGATTTTAATCCCGGCCACACACGTCAGTACCTGCTGCATCAAACACAGCCAGGGAATTTAGACTGACAGCTTTAAAGGCTGGCTTTAATAATGTTTAATCACAGCAGGTACGCTGTAATTGCACACCCATCCTTACGGGAAATACAAACGACGAATGGGACCTTGCTTTAACAAAGAAATGTCTTCAGACAACCAACAAAAGAAGATGTGTTTTCTGCCTTAGCTACTATAGAGCATCAACTGATTTAAAACCATCTCTCACTGTTGTGTGTGAAACATTTGATATTTCTGTATTTTTTTATTTCTCTGTTTGATTTGAAGAGCGACTGACATTTTGACAACATTCAATTCAATTCAAAACCTTTATTTATCCAGGTAAAATCCCATTGAGATCAATGATCTCTTTTTCAAGGGAGACCTGCAGCAGTAGGTTCCACAAGAAGACATAAAAACATAAACAACAGAACAACAGAAGGACATCATACAGCAAATTGTACAGGGATTACAATTTACATATTTAACCACATGTACAGGTACCAACAGCATCTGATTTTGTAGCATCCGACCGAGCTTTAAAAACATGTAGTGGTACT
This sequence comes from Harpagifer antarcticus, assembly GCA_902827135.1. Lineage (NCBI taxonomy): Eukaryota > Metazoa > Chordata > Actinopteri > Perciformes > Harpagiferidae > Harpagifer > Harpagifer antarcticus. Next base: position 1,178,852 of record CADEHL010001065.1, read on the forward strand.
AGCTTGGTAATTTTCCATTCTTTTTGCAGACTGTTCCAAGTTAGTGGAGCTGCACATCTAAAAGCTTTCATCCCTAAGACAGTCCTAGCACTTGGCACATTTAATAAAACCACAGCATGCGATCTCAGGCAATAAGTACTTTCAATTCGCAGAGAGATCAGGGAGCAGATATAAGATGGTAGTTTATCCAACATGGCTTTGTAAATGAAAAAGTACCAGTGACTGAGCCTCCGTACAGTAAGTGATGGCAACACCGCCTTGGTATACAGGGTACAGTGATGCGTAAGTGCTTTACAATTTGTCAAAAATCTCAGTGCACTGTGATACGCAGCATCTAACTTGCTCAGGTAATTGGCAGGTGCATTCATATATAACAAATCACCATAGTCCAGCACAGGTAAAAAGGTCACAGTGACTAGCCTTTTCCTGGCCTCAAGCGAGAAACAGGACTTATTTCTGTAAAAGAAACCTAGCCTAACCCTCAGCTTTTTAAGCAGGTTATTTACATGAAATATAAAAGTGAGACAGTCATCAAGCCAGATACCCAAGTATTTGTAACAGGTAACCACTTCAAGTTGTATTCCTTGCGTAGTTACAATATCCAAAGCAGTCTCTGGTGTATTTTTAGCTTTAGCTTTAGAAAAGAGCATTACCTTGGTTTTATCCACATTTAAAAGAAGCTTAAGCTCAGAGAGCTGAGCCTGAATAATGTTAAAAACAGCCAGTCATTTAATAACAGCCTCGTTAATCGAGGGACCTGCACAGTACATAACGGTATCGTCCGCATAAAAATGTAAGGTTGCTCCTTTGACATTTTCACCTAAACTATTAATATAGATAGAGAATAATAGCGGACCTAAAACTGAACCTTGTGGTACACCATTAGTGATGTTTAACCACTCAGAAGACAGCCCATCAAACTGAACACATTGGGACCTTTCAGAAAGGTAGTTCACAAACCACCCTACTGCATGGCTGGATATGCCAATACTGAGTAGCCTCTGCTTTAAGATGCGATGATCGACGGTATCAAACGCTTTGGAAAGGTCAATAAATAGAGCTGCACAACCCACTTTTATTGTGGCAGTGATGGTGCTATGTTGCTTTCTGAAGCCTGACTGATGTTTAGACAGGATGTCATTGTTACATAAAAACACCTTTACTTGTTCACTCACTAGGCGTTCAAGAACCTTGGCCAGAACTGACAATTTAGAGATGGGTCTATAATTGTTTAATAAGGTGGCCTCCCCTCCTGTTAGTAGTGGCAGGACATAAGCTGACTTCCATACTTTTGGGATTTTGTTCGTGCTGAGAGAGAGGTTAAAAAGAGTAGTAAGAGGTGGAGCAATAAAATCTGCAGCTATCTTTAAAAAGAAAGGTTCTACGTTGTCCGGACCAAAAGGTTCTACGTTGTCCGGACCAGCCGGCTTTTTAGGATCTAGCTTGGTTAAGACTTCATGAACAACATCAACAGTAAAAGGAGTAAAACTGAAAGGGTTTTTCAGACCACATTGTTCTGAGTCACCGACTGGGGTGTTCACAGAAGCAGAATTAGAAACAGAATGAAACAGAGAGCCACAGGACACAAAATGCTCATTAAAACAATTTAGTATGGTGGCCCTATCCGATATAGTGCCAGATGCTGTGGTAAGGCACGGAGGTAGCTCATTACGGATATCACCAGTGGATATCGATTTTATGGCTTTCCAGAATTTTCTAGGGTTGTTCAGGTTCTTTGTGGTAACTGACAGATAATACTTAGATTTAGCACTTTTGACATGTGAAGTGAAGCTATTTCTTAGCTGCCTAAAACGCAGCCATTCTACCTCTGAGCCTGATTGCCTAGCCTTTGCCCAGGCCTTGTTTCTCTCATGTAGGAGACTAGATAATTCAGCAGAAAACCAAGGATTGTCTCGTCCCTTCACTCTAAATGTACGCAGGGGTGCATGTCTATCTATAATTCCCATAAAACCAAGATAAAAATAAGACCATGCCGTCTCAACATCAGCACACAAATCGATTTTTCCCCAATCAAACCCAAACAGATCATGTACAAAACCCTGCTCCACAAAATGTTTTATGTCTCTCTTGATGATAATACGAGGTTTAACCTTTTGGACTTTTGTGTCCCTAATTGTGGCTACAACACAGTGGTCACTCAGGTCATTCGCAAATACTCCCACAGCTGAGTATTTATAGTGAATATTAGTTAGAATGAGATCAATTAGGGAGGATTTATTTGGGGACTTAATATTAGGGCGAGTAGGACTGTCAACAATCTGAGTAACATTTAAAGAGATACAAAGGTTTTTAAAATCCTCTGACACTGCAGTTAACCAGTCCCAGTTAAAATCTCCAAGTAGCACTATTTCCTTGTAGTCTAGTTGTGATAAAAGATTTGCTAGCGAAGACAAGGAGTCTTTGACAACTGAGGGGGGTCTGTAACAGCCCACGACCATGACCTGTTGACCCTTTGCCTCTTCTATATTTAAGGCTAACAATTAGAATTGCTTACTGATAGATTTGGAAACTACTGCGGTTACACTGAACTTATTCTTAACATAATTTTTTTTCGGTACACATGCAAACAAAAGCAGCCCGCATCTGCCTCTTCAAAGAACAACCACATACTAATTTAGTTTCTGCTCTCAAGCGATATAGTCCACTGTGATGCTGCTGCTGCTTTCTTTCCACCAACAAAATGCCTCATACATTTCCATTAGTGTCTGAGATGGACTTCCTGGACATGGAAATTCCCTCCAGAGAACAGTAAGTCGCATTATTTTACACCAAGGAAGCACACAAAGACGCCATTAAGCTTTAAGAAGGAAGAGAGCCGCCATTTTTACTTTCTTAGTATTTATCTCAACCAATAAAACTTAGTTATCTACTTAGTTATCTCCATATTTACTCGTCTCTAACACACAGTATGTCTTCTCAACTACTAAACTGAGAATTGTATCCTTGCTCTCCATCAGGAATAAAGGAACATTGATCAAATACAGAGGATCTAAGTACACTGCATTTGAATCATGGAACTTGGGTCATGAGTGATGTTTCAGCCCAGTTGTTTTGTCAGGTAAGCAGCTTGTTTTGGAGAGTACACTGCGTAACAAAGCCCTGGTGTTTAACTGGGTTTAGACCTGCGAGACAGGTGTGGAGGCTGTCGATAAGCCTGTAACAGGTTGACTTCTTCCCCTAATTGGAAGAGCTGAACGTAGAGCTGAATTACTGGTAATGTAATATCAGACTTATCAAATGCCAGGCACACTTTTCTGTCATCGCCTCTGTCTATTGCTATCAGAGACAATCTCTCTCATCTCCATTTCTTCCCCGCCCCCCATCTGGTCTGGCTGGTCTTCAGAAGTCGACTAGGCATGCCATATCTCCTTGCTTTTCCCCGAATGCTACTCCTGCTCCCCGTAATCCCTCTTCCAGATTTATCTCACTCTGTCTTTGGCTGTGTCTCTCTTATGTTAATGTTATTTTACTATCTTTTCAGCATTCTTGCTCCTCCACCTCCTTCACAGTGCCCTTTGCTAATCAATCATGTCCCATCATTATGCTGGCAGAGCTATCATGTATAAAGAAGATGAGAAACAAAAAAGAATATAGAAAAATACATTGTTTTCCGGCTGAGTCAGCTCCCAGAGCACTGATGGTATTTCCTTTGGGTGATATGGAGTGTTGGAGAGATGAGGATGTATATTTGCTAAAAAACGTCAAGCGGGGAAGACGCTCGGTTAGAGAGATGGGAATACATTGAGAGAAGAAATCCACTCTCCTTGGATATGTTCAAACTTTGTCATTTCAGAAATGTACATCTGCATCTCTTCTCTGTGCCTGCACATATAGTTATTTTTATTTGCCAAAACATGTATGTAAGTGTATTAGGTATGCTGAGGCCTGCTGTCAGGGGGGTTTAAGACTATGCAAAGGCTATGGTCATAAAGCATTGTAAAGAGCAAATGTGTGTCGAAATCTGCAATTAGAGCTAGTAATGTAGAGCTAAATGAGCCCTGCTTGGATATGCTAAAAGTAATGTTAGGTTGTTTCCATTGATTTACATAGTGATGGGTTTTTATGGTCTTTTCAGGAAAAAAATTTTTTATGGCTAAATCTATCTCAAAATGTTAATCAAAAACTGTCATGTGTTGAATATGTAAATGCATAACATTTGGTAAGTAATTAAATCACAACAATATAAAATATATACGAGGCAATTGCTTCCCGTTATTATTCGTTTAATGCTAGCTCTAAGCATTATTAAAACAAATAATGTCAATATTCTTTCATTTCAAAGCAGATATTTAAATAGATAAAAACATTTATTTAACATCATTATTGAAATTGTGTATGGTTATATGTCTTTAGATGACAATAAAAAGTCAATGGATGACATTTAGAATAGTTGAACTGGACGGTTGAAATGAAAGTTGTTCTCCTGTCCTTAATTGCTAACATCTTGTTTTTGCATAACAAAAGTTAATGTTCAGGATTTAGGTTCCCTTAACACATTTTATTTTCCGACCAGATCAAAATACAAACCTTTGATTTATTGCATTAATATGTTGGTGTAGGCTTGTATATAATCCACATAGACACTGCCTGCTATCAGCTCTCCATCAACGTGGACTCTAAGAAACCTTTTTATCTTTTTTATCCGGCAAGATTAGCAGTGATCTTCATCTGATCTATGCCGTACAGCGGTGTCTCAACATGCTCTGATCTGCTTTTTAACACCAATTCAAAGAGAAGCTTAGACTGCGGTTGACGGGCTATTCATGAATTATGCAACATACGGTGCATAAAGGAATACAATGTAGTGTAACCTGTAGGAAAGGCCATGTACTGGAAACACCCTTTATGATGTTGTTTATTTTGAGATTACCCAGAAACACGAGTGACTTTTGTCCTTGTATTTATGAAATATTATAAAATACTATAACCCTTTAGAACCGTACTATCAAACACAAACATTGGACTATGTTTGACTGAAGTAAGGAGTAAGAAATACATCAATGAAAAAAATGTACACTCATCTGTGTACCAACTTTCTTAACAGACAAAAAAAAAGCAATTCAACTTCAATTGTAAGCCCTCATCTAAAAGACCCATTCGATCGTTACTGTCCAACCAAGCCCTCCAAATGCTGCCTTTGTACTGTATCCTTTGCAACTTGTACAATCCATAGCATTACTTGAGCAAATGGGACATCTAAATAAACATGTCTGAAAGGTATCATAATCACATTGTATTTACTGGGCACTTCTTTTGAGATGGTTGTATTGTTTAGCACAGCAAATAAAGCATTCTTCATTCAGGTTGTATTTAGTTCCACCCTCTCATGTCACTTTCCTTTCCTGAAAGACGACGGCCTAACACCGAGACGGAGATGGCTTATAGCAGGGCGCCAAACCTGAATCTGCAAAACATTTGTCAACACATTCATTGGTGACGTCACGGTGACGCAACATGCTACCGATGAATATGTCCTGTAGATCTCAAAATCTTGCAATAAAAAATGTTATTCCATGCAGGGACGTGGAAAGGGGGGGTGATGAGGGGGCTGCAGCACCCCCATATGTTGGCGGAGAGTTGTAACTGCAACGCCGAAAAGTTCACTAAACAAATCAATACAAAGGTTTTATTTTGAGTTACTATTTTTGAGTTAGCATTTTAGTGTAAGCAGTCTATAAATAATATAGATAATGCGGTGTGCTTCTTCTGTTGCTCTGCTATAGAAAAGAAGCTCGTCATTGCAGACAAGATCAGGGATGGGAGTTTTGTGAAAGGAGGGTTTAACCCTCTGGAGTCGGTGGACGTGCCGGCGCGTCCAGGTGCGCATAATTTTACGTAATTAATCATATATTTTGATTATAAGGAGTAGAAATATGATTCAGATATCTGCAGAATCGCTGGAAGAGTAGCTTGCCAGCGGTATCTCCTGTGAGACTGTAACCAGGGCACAGCAGCGAATATGGCCGCTCAAAGCAGCTTGACTTTACACTGTGTGGGATTGGTGGATTTGTGTGTCCGTCAAGGAAACCTCGGCCGGCAGCCATCATGGTCTGAAATGACCAATGGACATCGAGAAATCACTAAGGGCCTACCCACCAAGTAAAAAAAACATAAACCACGTGTCTCCCATCAGTTTACGTCTGTGAGGAGAGAGAGAGAGACAGAGAAAATCGCTAAAAAATACTTTACACTTGCCGACTTCGCTCGAGATTCTTTTCGCTAGCAGCAGTGAAGATAGAGCCTCAGAACCTGAAGTCTTCCACTCTTCTGAAGAAGAAGAATACAAAGACAACAACAAGGATCCATTTGGACATGGGTAAGTGTAAATATTACAGTAATAGTGTACTGGCAATGTGTGGGGAATACCGCGAAAATGAACAATAGGTTTATTGATATATATTTTTTATCGATAGTCATGAACTTTTTATTGGGACAAAATAGACTCTCCATTAGCAAACGTTTACTCTGTGTTAACGTTATTTTGGTGTGTAAAAGTGAGATTACATGTGTAGATGATTAAATTAATCATTTATTCGTCCCACAACAGACACATTTACAGTGACATGTTTTTGCCATCGATTATTTTATCATACTGTTCTGTACAGATGAGACTTTGTCATAGATTTATTGATGTGTGTGCCTGTTATTATTTTACCGTCCTGTACAGAGGAGACTTTGTAATTAGATGTAGCCTATGTATATGTGTGTCTGTGATTTTATACTGAATGTAAAGTAGCTGGAAATACCTGTGTGTATGTGTGTGTGTGTGTGTGTGTGTGTGTGTGTGTGTGTGAGAGAGAGAGTGATCGAGAGACATTCCTTCTCCAACCTCCCAAACTTTCTTTTTATGTGTGCATTGTTATTTGTGCTTGAGCAACATTTTACTTGAACTTTATTTCAATGAAATTAGTTTTAATTATTGTCCTACATTTTAATTTGTTTTACAGAGATGTTTCACAGCTGCCTGGGCCTAGTGGCCCACAGGCGGCGTTTATCCAGCAGCCAGAACATCCATCTGTGCCGGCCCCCAGGTCAAGATCTAATGTGGCTCAAGGGCCTTCACCAGAGCCATCACCACCAAGGACCAGCAGACCAGCATCACTACAGCTGCCTCCACCTCCAACTGCGGCTGCCACCAGGTCAAGTTACACCTCAGCACAAAGGCTCCACCACAGCCATCACCTTCAACCCAGCCAGCAAGGAGGTCTCATGGAGGTCTCGTATAGCACTTGTACACCCCACCTACACAGCAGCCCATGCACCATCACCCCCACCTACACAGCAGCCCATGCACCATCACCCCCACCTACACAGCAGCCAGACCCACTGTCTTGGAAGACAGACAAAGATCTTGACACTGTCTTGACATTTATAATGAATAGTTGGTTGAAAGTTATGATGTTCAATATTGTAAATAGTTAGATTTTCCAGTTTCTTATATTTATATAAATAGTTAGTTGAAAAAAACATATTTGTAATAAATTGTTGGTTGAAAAAAAAAGGTTGAAAGCTCAATTTGTATTTGTACACATCACATGAACCTTGGTATGTACTATGAAGTAATTATTCAGTCCTAATGTATCTCGGTCCCTGCTGTGGTGAAAGTAGAGTGATAAACACCTATTTTACTCAAAATTCGAATTACATTTTTTTCATTTTATACATGAATAACACATTTATACACAATGTAATTCAAATATTTCACTGCTTTTGTGATCCTAGGACTTTGGTAACCAAATCTAAAACAGCAAAACAATTCGATCACATAAGTACATTTGTGTTTTCACAAGAGTTTTGAAGATTTTCTGAAAATCAGATTTCAAATGTTAAGCTTTTGAGCTACTTATCTCATCAAACAGTGCTCTAAGGTGAGTAATATGCATATATAGCAAGACCAGAGATTGTCCTGAACATGTTGATATGTAACACATGGGGTGCCATGTTAGAAGAAATACATTTAAAAGGTGATTTAAGAAAACATCTAAAAATCGAGAAAATACCCTTAGACTCCAGAGGGTTAAGAACTGGCGAAAGGCAGGGGAAACATTTACGGAGTAAGAGAAGTCCCATAAACACACAGGCCGTCAACAAACTGGCAGCATTAAAACGAACACAGATGAATGCACTGCTCTCACAAGCTGTTGCTAAAGACCAAAAGACTGCATTTAATATGACGTTATTATACAGGGCCGGGCCGCCCTTCCCTACACGCAGATCACGCAGACCCCTCGCGGATGGGGCCTCATTTTACGGAGGGAACCTCCTCTGAAGCGCAAACGCGGCACACCTACAGTGTAGTGCGCCACAGTTTCGCCACTGCGAGGCTCCACTAGCACCAGACGCCAAACATCACAGTTCAAGTACTTTGTGATTTGCCTCCTAGAAATGTCTGACCTTATGTCAAGTGCCTTCTTTGACCTTTAGTATGTGTTGTTGTGAAGATAGTCTCTCAGTTGGATCTTTTAGAAGGTCTCTGAAAAAGGAATGAGCAGCTGTCTCTATGTCTCTGGATGTCCCTCACTCTCCTGAACTGTCTTTTATATTCTGGTTTCTCTTCTTTTTTCTCTCACACACACCACAGATAACACAGATTGAGCTTTGAATGTTTATAAAATAAACCTATTTAGGATTGCATCATGATATCAATGGAATATGATGTTCATATCAAATCACACAGACCAAAACAATGAGCAATTACTGAGCCCATGGCATTTTTCAGATCTGCTTCGGGTCAAATACAGAACATGACTCCAACAAGTAAGTGATGTGTATTAGAAAATCATAGTTTGTTAGAAAATAGAATTAACTGAATACATGATCTTGTCAATTATTTATATTCCTTGCTTTGGATTATCAGGGGTGTCACACTCAATTTCATCGCGGGCCACATTAGCATTATAGTTGCCCTCAAAGTGTCGGTTGTAACTTTAAGACTATATAAATATATATTATAATGTATTATATTACATTATTGCCTCTGCGTTGGTTTATTATTGATTTTGGTAATAACTTCATAAATAACTATGTCTTAAAGTAAAACTAACTAGCCCCAGCCTGTCCTGTCTCGTAATACTACTTGTTCCTCAAGTTTCTTTTTTTTAATGGTATTCTTGCCTTGAAAAGCTATTTCTCGTGGGAGTGTGGTATGTGGAAGACAGATATTAAGAACATAACAAGGAATTCTCAAGACATTAGAGGTGCAGCTACAATATCATATGTTCTTCATGTTGCTCTTTTACAATGTACCTAAAGGAGAATAAAAGCTAAGCAACTGCTTAAGTCGGCAAACACAATTCTTGGCTTAACCTAAAATACCAAGCACAAACTTTATACACGTCCCCACCTAAAGTTGTCAACAGTATATCAGATCCTTCTGTGGATAGTGTCAGCTTGGTTAGGATAACAACATATTCCGTAGAGCTTTTCATTTGGTGGCAGATCTCAAAATGTGGGCTTCAAAGCCCCTCTTCACACAGAAGCAGAAGGAAGAGAACAATACATCCATGGATGGATGCTTTAATCCTGAAGTGCTACAGTGAAGTACAGCAAAATACACAAAGCAATTCTTTGAGCCTCTGGCTGGATTTAAATGCCAGAGGCAGTGGAACCATTTTGCCTTCCTTGCGGATGAATAAACACTGTAAGTCTACAGGAGTGTAAAATGTACACTACAGAGGCTTTTGGAGAAACCACACAGAGGGTGTGGACAGAAGTTACAAAAAGCAGTAGAAAAAACTGCTTTTCATTTCAAAAAGCTTGAGAACAAATAAGTTGAACTGGTGATTGTGAAATCTGTTCAAGAAGCAATGTCATAGTTGATCAGTATGAGCCCATACTGGTTTGCTACTCAGAATGGTTATTAACCCTGATTCAGGTCAAAAGCGGTTCAAACTGCCATAATTGTATCTTACTCCATTGTGTCTCGTAATTAAATCTATTACAAAGTATAATAGTAGCCGTGGTATAGTTGGTCAATCTCAAAGGAGGCAAAGTCAGGTCAGTGTTTTGTGACCAACAGTGTTCATGTTCATGAACAGCACAGAGAATCTTCTTTTTCTTTTGACTCTTTAAATACATGTTAATATAGACAGTAGTGCTTCCACATGTTTTGAATCCAGCTAGTCTCTTTAATGCATACTGTAATCCTCTTTGCCGTTACAGGAGCCCAACACAGCAGTGAACGTGTATCATCAAGACATTTCCTTTTGGAATTGGCTATTTAATGAGTGATCTGTAATGGAGCTCTGAGCGAAGAAAACATTTCCAGAATCAGAATTTTACTTTTTTTTGTGACAAAGAATAACAAAACCAGACAAGTATGATTATATCTGGAAATTGTTTCTCTTTATATTCCTAAAGTCAATACATAACAAAGTGGATTCCTTCCTTCCTTCTAAACCTTCATTAGCATTGAATGAAACCTGGTTTTAATAATCACTTCCTGCCATGCTCGTGCCACGTCACACAAGCTGAAATGATGCTAATGGTGCTTGATTAATTCAGTCATCGAGGTCACTGCTCAACCATATTTCATTTCTCCCCATCTGCAATGACTACTATATGTGATAAAACCCTCAACACTTGCGCACTCAGAAGTCATTTTAAATTCCTACACTCTTTGCATTTGATTGTATTTTCTTTACAAGCTGAATCACATATGAAATCCACCCTTCTTTGTTGTGACATCTGCCTGTGCTGTTTTTGGTGCTTTTATCTACCAGCTGTCTGTGCATTTCTTATCACTGTCGTTATTATACTGCTTTGTATACTGAGGAGGGCAGTTCCAAACCACACAGCCTTATTGCTTTTACATGCAATGCTATACTAGATCTACTGTATAGTGCACACAAAAAGCCTTAAACAAGAGGAGAGAGATTTCAAACCTAGAGCCATATCTTAGTATGGGATTCATGTATCAGAGAGCTGTGAGAAGGACTACAAGAGGGGAAAGAAAGGGCAAGGGTAAGGGGTAACATTTGTCATGAGCTTATGGATCTTAATCTTTCCCTCCAATGCCTGATGTAAAGAAAAGGAAGACAAATATATGTGCAAGTGCGAGTAGGTCTACTGCAGAAAGCACACACGAGTCTCTGATGTGACGAGCTTCAAAGACCAGCAGGGGATATGGAGCAGAGGTAGTCCAAGATGGAGGATGAATCAGATCGACCACTCACCTCAGCGGGTCCCGAGTAAAAGTAGAAATGTGTCTGATGGCATCCACAGGGATTCCTGCACTGCCACACATAACGTGTGTGTGTGAATGTATGTGTGTGATGTTGAGGACGCTTTCTCACCAATGGAGGAGCCTTCAGGGAGACCCCATCAAAAGGGCCTAATTAATCAAATCGTGCACAGCTGCGGTGCATGTGGAACACTGGGTAGCAATTGGGAGAAGACCCACATAACCCATTCCAACATCCCACCGCTCTCCTCCAACATCATTTCATCCCCTGACCTGCGGGGATTCAGTTGTTTGAACTGCTGCTGGCTTGAGTTTACTTCAGTTGTACAAATGGGTTGGCCGCCAATGCACAATTTAGCCAAGCCCAGGTAATTCCACGGATGAATGCGGGTCTGAGTCAGAGAAACATTACACACACGCATCCTCTCGCCTTCGTGTTCAGCTTGGGATCAATAAGCTGATTGATTGAGTGAGGACAGATATCTTGGCAGGCAGCGTGATACGGGTATGGGATCGAGGATGGTAGACAACAGCCCTCAAGAAACTAATCGATCTAACCTTTAAGGATCGATGATCCACTCAAGCCTAAGTGAGAGGCGTCTGGCAGGTTCACCTAATGTCAGGCAAGGCAAGGCAAGGCAAGGCAAGTTTATTTATAGAGCACTTTTCAACACAAGGCAATTCAAAGTGCTTTACAACAAATGAAAGACATTAAGAACATGGCATTTAAAATCAGTCATTAAAAAGAAAAGCTAATAAAATAAACATTAAAAGAAGAAATACATGGATAAACATTAAAAGAAAAAATACATGGATAAAAGTTACAGTGTAGTCTAAGATATGAATAATTCAATTTAAAGCAGCGGCAAAAAGAAAAGTCTTCAGCCTGGATTTAAAAGTAGTCAGAGTTGCAGCGGACCTGCAGGTTTCTGGGAGTTTGTTCCAGATATTTGGAGCATAATAACTGAATGCTGCTTTACCATGTTTAGTTCTGACTCTGGGGACAGAAAGCTGACCAGTCCCTGAAGACCTGAGAGATCTGGATGGTTCATAATTTAGCAGTAGATCAGAAATGTATTTTGGGCCTAAACCATTCAAAGCTTTATAAACCAGCAGCAGTATTTTGAAATCTATTCTTTGACACACAGGAAGCCAGTGTAAAGACTTCAGAACAGGAGTGATGTGATCCACTTTCTTAGTGTTAGTGAGGACTCGAGCAGCAGCGTTCTGAATCAGCTGCAGCTTCCGAATAGATTTTTTAGTGAGACCTGTGAAGACACCATTGCAGTAGTCGAGTCTACTGAAGATAAAAGCATGGACAAGTTTTTCCAAATCCTGCTGTGACATTAGTCTTTTAATCCTAGATATGTTCTTTAGGTGATAGTAGGCTGATTTAGTAACTGTTTTAATGTGGCTGTTGAAACTCAGGTCAGAGTCCATTACTACACCTAGATTTCTGGCTTTATCTGTTGTTTTGAACATTGCAGACTGAAGCTCAGCGCTAACTTTTATACGTTCTGCCTTGGCTCCAAAAACCATTACCTCAGTTTTATCTTTGTTTAATTGGAGAAAGTTCTGACCCATCCAGTCATTGATTTGTTCAATGCACTTACTCAGTGTTTGAATTGGAGCATAGTCTCCTGTTGAAACTGTTACGTAAATTTGTGTGTCATCTGCATAGCTATGGTAACTTATTTTGTTGTTTTTCATTATCTGAGCCAGTGGTAGCATGTAGATGTTAAAGAGAAGAGGCCCCAAGATGGAGCCTTGAGGAACCCCACATGTCATATTTGTCAACTCAGATGTGTATTTACCAATAGAAACAAAGTTGTTTCTGTCCTTTAAGTAGGATTCAAACCAATTTAGGACGGTTTCCGAAAGTCCCACCCAGTTTTCCAGTCGGTCTAGTAATATGCTGTGGTCAACAGTGTCAAACGCAGCACTGAGATCTAATAATACTAACACTGAAGTTCTGCCACTGTCTGTGTTTAAGTGGATGTCATTAAAGACCTTTAAAAGAGCAGTCTCAGTACTGTGGTTTGGACGAAAGCCTGACTGGAACACATCGAAACAGTCATTTAAATGCAAAAAATTACTCAGCTGTTGAAAAACAACTTTTTCAATGATTTTACCTAGAAATGGCAGGTTTGATATGGGCCTGTAATTGTTCATTACTGAAGCATCTAGATTATTCTTTTTTAAGAGTGGTTTAATGACTGCAGTTTTCAGGGCCTGTGGAAAAATACCTGAGTGAAGAGATTTGTTTACTATATGAAGTAGATCTGAGGCCATGCAAGGCAAAACATCTTTAAAAAATCCCGTTGGAATAATATCAAGGCAGCAGGAGGAGGATTTCAGAAGTTGAATAATGTCCTCTAGGTTTTTATCATTAATCTGATGGAATTGTGTCATGGTGTTTGAATTGATGTTAAGTGGACACAGAGACAACACATTTGCTGTTCCTGATGCAGAGGCACTGACTGCTTGTCTTATTTTCTGAATTTTGTCTGTGAAGAAGGAGGCAAAATTATTGCACGCCCTGGTGGATAGAAATTCAGAGGCTACTGACACTGGGGGGTAAGTTAGTCTGTCGACGGTAGCAAACAAGGCACGTGCGTTGTTTTTGTTTTTGGTAATGATGTCAGAGAAGAACGATTGTCGTGCGTTTTTCAATTCCAAATTATAAAGGCCAAGTCTCTCTTTATAGATTTCAAAGTGAACCTGGAGATTTGTTTTTCGCCACCTGCGTTCAGCTTTTCGACACTCTCTTTTTTCTGCTCTCACGGTCATGGCCTTTCTCCATGGAGGTATTTTCTTCCCAGTCACTTCCTTTAACTTAGTTGGAGCAATGGCATCTATAATATTTTTAATTTTTGAATTAAAATGATCTACTAGCTCATTTACTGAGATGTTAGCAGGGGCAAGTGTGGAAGAAAAATTCTGAGTAAACATTTCCCTAGTATTTTCAGTTAAATATCGCTTTGTGGTTACCTCTTTTTGAACATTTTTGTGAACAGAAATAGAGCTCTCAAAGAAAACACAGGAATGATCAGAGAGCGCAACATCAGTCACCACAACCTTAGAGATATTCAAACCCTTTGAGATAATTAAGTCCAGAGTGTGCCCCTTATTGTGCGTGGGCTCCGTCACATGCTGAGTCAGTCCATGGCTATCAAGAATACAAAACAGTTCTTTTGCCCCTCTGTCCTGAGGGTTGTCAACATGGATGTTAAAATCACCAACAATGACTAAACGGTCAAAGTCAATACACACTATATACAGCAGTTCAGTAAAGTCATCATAAAAGCTTGCACAGTATTTGGGTGGTCTATAGATATTTAGGAACAGAGCTCGAGAGGAGCATTTCAGCTGAAGGGCCACATATTCAAAAGAAGCAAAGTTCCCATAAGATGTCTTCCTGCATTGAAGGGAATCATTGAACAGAATAGCAACTCCACCCCCTTTCTTATACATTCTTTCCTGACTCATAAAACTAAAGTTGGGAGGGGTTGATTCGATAAGAACAGCTGCACTGTTATTTTGTTCAATCCAAGTTTCTGTTAAAAACATAAAATCGAGATTGTGCTCAGTGATAAAATCATTGATTAAAAATGTTTTTCCTGCCAAAGACCTGACATTTAATAAAGCTAGTTTAAGTTTGTTAAACACACTATCAGTCATGTTTTTTGTAACAAGCTGTGGCTGACATGGAATCACAGCTAAATGTGATAAACTCACACAAACGTTTGAGCGCTTCCTGTATCTAAGATGATTCACCGCTCTTAATCTATTACCTATCAACACAGATATCGGCAAAGCTATAGGCAGGCAGGGCCCTGGCATGTCCTGGAAAGAGTTGAGAGTGCCATACGCCCTTGAGGGTGAATATGCATTTCTGTGGTCCTGTGGCAAATACATGCAGGTGTAATTGAAACCCGGAGCAACAGTTACTTTTAAGGAGCTTGACAGACACATTTCTGCGCTCATTGGACATGCTACCACCAATGGAAGGGTTCCGGAATGACTAGGAATCATCAGGACTGCCAACGTGCACTGGAAATTCTAACATGTTATTGTGACTTCATAATGCAAATCACAAGGGGCAACACACACCGATTGGTTAGATCATTTCATGTTCCTTTTCCCTGTGACATTTGAAACAATTGGAACCACAGCAGTAACTCAGTAACAAAAGGATACACACCTACATACAATGCATACACTCACAATAGCCACATTTTGGGAGATCATGTCAGAAACATAGCACAGAGTTACTAATTGGCTTTTCTAAAAACTGTATACTAATTATATTAGAATGAACACAAGATGAGATTGTTTTTCTGTTTGTGAAAGGTATGCTTTACTCGTAATTGCTTCCTTCTGTTTGATGTATCTTGAAACTGTAGTTCATTAAACACAAGGAAAAGTGAGACAATAGAGAATGACAGTGTCTCCTTTAGCTTACACAGGTAATTAATTTCCCTTGAGACAACTTGCCCGGAGTAGTGTCAGCTTCTGTTTGAGGGAACAGCTGATTAGTTTATGGCAACCATAAAAGGAGAAACTGTAAGAAGATTTTGGCACCAAGTTGTGTATTTTCTTTAGCTTTAAGTGTATCACAGCTGTCACACTATTCAACAAATCTATTGTTGCAGAAAACAACCATTAAGTGTGTTAATAGATATAAACTAGTTGTTGTAGCACGCCTCATCTCAACACACACTATTGTGATGTTATTGAGGGCCAGGGTAAAAAGTGGCAACATCAGAAGATCAAGAGTAAAGATACATTATAAATAAACACAACACGTACAAGTGATGGCTTATACAGTGCCGGTGCACTCCGCTGACATCGCTAAGTGAAGGGCAGTTCATTAGGAAAGCAGGGTAGAAGGTGGGCCATTTGCTGGATTATTGACAATTGTATGGTTCTCTGATTACTGGACAAAACGACAAAGGGGATGCAGCAAGCTCATTGGGACCGAGGTTGGAAGGTGCATTAACATCTGCTCTTTCAAGGCCTCTTGGGGTCTCAGTGAAGCAGTAACCTCTAGGCTCAGAAAAAAAACCATCAAGAGGCGCATTCACACCGCAGTACTTTTCCCACAAAGGTTCATGAGAACGCTTTAGTTCTCATGAACTAAGTACAGATCGCGTTCACACCGGAAAAAGTCCCTGGGGGTGGATTAGGCAAATGAAGCCGCTGACGTCACTTCTTCTTCCTCTGCTTTGGGTTTACTGGCAGACTACAAACAACTTCACGGCTGCTGGGACTCCCAGCAGCTTCTACTGAAGCCTTCCGAGTAAATCGCCAGAACGCCGACACCTCCTCATCTCCACCGCTCCCATGTTTTATTTTGTGTTGCCATAAGTTAGTCTCTCTGCGTTTCTGCGCTGGGCTAATGCTAATGCTAATAATGCTAATGCGAGGATAATAAAATGGCGGCTTCACAAAACATTTTGGGAGTTTTACGGGGCGTGGTTTGCAATCCGCCCAGCCAATCAGAAATATAGCTCTTTTCTCACAAAAGAGCCGCTCGAAAGTCCCTGCTCTCTAGCAGGGACTTTCGAGGGGGTAAAAAGGTTCTCATGAACTAATTTTAGTACCGGCTCTTTTTGGTGTGAACGCGACAAAAGAGTTCTCATGAACTAAGTTTGCATGAACCTTTGTGGGAAAGGTACCGCAGTGTGAATGCGCCTAAGGTCTCATCATTGATGAAAAGAGAAAAGCAGCTTCGGCTAATCTATAACAACTCATTAGCTGTGGGTTATCAAGTGGCTGCTGTTTGTGAGAAATGAAGGTTGAAAGGAAAAGCTCTAGTGGGAGCCCTGGGGTCTAACTTCAGACACAGAACCTGCCTTTCCTCTTAGTATGTCTAATTCAGGTGCATTGCACATGGTGACATTTACGTATTGATGTACTAATTGTCTGTATAGATACTTTATACTGAGAGATTATAGTAGGAGGAGAGTGTTTTCGAGGAGCTGAAATTAGTTCATGAGCTGGATTCAAACGTCAATTCATACAATGTGTATTGTCTTTTTAAAGGTAACACGCTTTCCTACCACACTGTTCCATACTGTACGTCAAATCTCAGCAGGCTACAGTGTACACGCTCATATGACCGACCACACCAGAACAGCTGCTGTGTCATGTTGGTCAGAAGTGCAACAGACCTGAAAATGTTATCCCACAGAGGTCAGTGCTGCAGAGCTTTTACTCCATACATGATTTAGTTTGAACGCTCACCCATCTATTAACCTGGGCTTTAACCTTCAACCCTACCTGTGGGGTTCTCTTGCTACCATGCTAATCGGAGCATCACCTCTCTAAACACATAAGGTATACTCGTAAGAAGATCTTTTTTTTGTGTTCATGTAAAGTGCATTCCTCTCATTATGCCTAATCTATGATATGCGCTCTTCCCCTTCTTGACATCAGAATGCCACAGTCTGCAGTATGATGGAGTCCATTATCTCCTCATAATCTCCTTATAATGACTCACTGACTTCCTACTGTTACGACACCAAACGAGGTGCTTGGTGCAGCAAGAACACAAGGTAATAAACGGTCCCTCTGGAATATAGTAAGTGGCCTTGTTGTACATTTAACTTCAACTGTTTATATCTTCTTCAGGGACATTATTCAGAGCACCTCTGGATCCCCAGGTATAGGCAGCACTTACAGTAATAGCACGTCCTGGTTACAAGAGGCTATGATAGGGGATTTGGTGGGACTATGGACATCCACGATGGAGGAGATATGTGTTCCTGACTTGCTTTGAATACAAAAATGATCTTCCCTTTGTCTTCCCTTCGCCCCACATAAAGCATACAGAATGAGAACAAACTTCAGATCAAGATTTTCTGATGTGCAAAAACAAACATTTCACTTTCTCCTGTTTGTGCTTGGCCTACTAGAAGATTGTTTTCGTCTAAGCTCAAATAAAAGGCTCGGCTTTCTTTTGGATTATACCATAATATTGAATTACTTTGAAGGCTATAAAGTTGTGTTTATCTTTACCCAACATACTCTTTTTATGAACTGTCTGAAATCTTCCACCACTCCTCTTAACGTAAAGAGACTGAACTATCAGAAGCTGAATTGAATTAGAATCCTATAGTAGATACATACAGCGTGTTGCACATTCAAACAGATGACACCAGTATGTACTGAGACAAAGCTTTTTTACTTAATCCAATATTTGGATTGGGATTTTTAGATGCAAGAAAACATTTGTTTTGTGAATTGGTGCACATTGCTCTGAAAATACACACTCTCCCCTAAACAAACACAAGTTTTTTTCAGAATGACATCAAGTAAATAAAACAACTTTTGAATGGTTCATATCAAAGCACCGGATTTAAAAAAAAAAAATAGTATTTTTATTTTGCAGTCATCGACAATGATGAATCGATTAAAATGTATTTATACACATGTCATACAAGGCAGAGATTTACCCTGAATAATAACAAGCCATTTGGGCTGGAAGAAATGGGTTTCAATCGTTATTGGTTCAGTTCCAAGTTCCATGGGTAACATGGGTACATCTCTACTGTGATCAAATGTAAGATTCAAACATAACTAATAATTGTATTGTGAATATTTTTAAATGACCACTCTTGATTGTTAGCATATGTCATTGCACAACTGATTACATTGCCCTGCATGTCTTTTACTTTCAGAGGGGAGGATGTGTATTTCGAACACTCATGAAAAGAGGCTTAATAAGGACATAGGTCACAAGTTTTCACTATTAAACACACATACATTTTTCTTTTCATTATGTGGTCCAGGTGCGCCAGATATGCTGGGTGACATTTGTTTCCCTCTTTATAAGATCACTGTTTCATTCTTAAAGCTGGCTGTTCCTTTTTCAGTCTGGACAAACTGAGGTCTACCAGGCCAAGTGTGTTGCCATGGAGTTAGGCCTTTTCAACTCCTCTGTTGTTGCCATGCTTAACAGGTCAGGTTTGAAGAAGATGAGCCAAAACCCAAAGCAATATCTTATTTCAAATGCCAGGGTTATTATGTTTTAGGTCCAAAACAGATAAGTAGAACAAATGGCTTCCAATCCAAAGTAATGGCTCATAATTATTGGGTCAGATAAGAATGGTAGCATGCTCGAAAAGGCCATTTTGGTGCATGCATGGAAAAGCTGACTATTGATCTGTCCAGATGTGATCCCGCAGGGTACAGCTCAAAACAACAATGCTTTCACAAGTTTTCCATGGCTTTATTTTGAAACTTTGAGAGGCGTTGTGCTGGAGCGTCTAATAAACAAGAACCACCTGGAATGTTCTTTACCAATGTATGTCTTCTGGACTGTGCAAGGACAGAATCAAGCCCTTATGAAAAGGCTCAGGACGGTATTCCCAGAAGGCTTCACTTCTCTTTGTGGGCTGCAGATGGGATTTTAGTACTCAATACCATTGTGGCTACTTAGTTTAAGAGAAATACATCAGTTTACAAGGTTAATCTCCAAAAAATGAAATGGTATAGTACATGCATGGAAAAAACTGTAAAATAATTGATATAAATAGTAGATAGTAATATATTTCTAGGACTGTTTTGCTGCTACCTTTTATTAAATAAATAAAAAAACTTCCTATCAAAGACTGCACTACAACGTTTATTCTTGTATTTTAAACATGCCTTCTAGCTTGTTCTCTCGGCTCTTTACGCACTGCTTTTAGATGTATTAAAGTATAATTGTATTATCTGTGTTTGTTGAACTATCTCTTAATGATCTAATGTTTATCTTTTCTTAAAGCAATTCCCCTTTTGTTGTTGAACTGTGCTGTATAGATGCATGTGCCTTGTGTTGCCTAGGAATGCTATATTATTCATACATATGCATGTCTCAGTTTTATCAGGTGGGAAGGATGCTGCATTTATGTGATTTAGTCTCACACATGAAGGCTTCATTAACAACATGTTTGCTTGTCAGGCTAGTCAGAATGAAGTTGTTTCTTTGATTCATTTTCTTGTTTTGTGGATTGGAGATATTTTGTATGTTCCCTTCGGCCCAGATTTTAAGCAAATGTCTTCAACCGAAGTAAAAATCATTCCTCTCCCACTCATGTTGTCCACGTTGTTTACCCGTTTCAATCTCAACAAATGCTCGCCCAGGTACAGTAGCCCGTAATAATGTCATCATTTCTTGCAATCGGGTTGGATTGTTATCCTGCAATCAAACCGCTCTAGGTTCACTAGAAAACAGCGTGAGACCACCTCGTGCAAGCAGACTCGGTTCTTTAGTTAGGCACACGAGTGATTCCAACGCTAACAACCGCCCAAGGGAACTGCACAGCGGGTAACACCACACCAGAGTCTGATTACCACTGTCTGAATGTGGGCGTGTGGAACGGTGCTTAAACAGTCATATCCAAAATACCTATTCACACATTTCTGGCAAATTATTCTACTAGAGACCATTCTGAAAATAATCTTATCATTTGAGTAGGCTTTAGAAGATGTAGGAGCCGGTCTACGTTTTTTTGTATTATTATGTGGTATTTTTCACTTGCCATGGGTGGTGGACGTGCATTGGAGCTTTGGGCGGTGTTGGTTTCACCTGGTTGCATTCATCTGCTCACTCGTGGGTTTGTATGGAAGAAAGGGGAGGTGAGATTGGAAGTGACATTTTTCAGTTGAACAAACTCCTACTGCATTTTCTTGTTCAATTTACAAGTTACTTGTATTTGTTTTATAATAAATGGTGACATTACTCAAAGGAGTGGAGCAGTTTTGTTTGAGTGCGTCACAGTATGTTTCTTTCCTTATTTAGCCCGATGATTCTTACAATCATTTGATCTTGAAGGAGGGTTTTGACTTCAGTCACAGTGACTAACACTCCTAGATATATAGTAAGATCATTCCAGATATTTGTATCTTTCAACGCAACAGCTGATAAAGCTTCGGCTAAGGAGATGAGATCCATAGTGTTTGCCTTGACATTAAAAGCCCTGAAGGATAATAACAGTATCTTCTGTAAGCCAAAGCTCTCCCTACATTCCGCCTTTTGATCCAGATTCCCATAATGCCCAGCCCAGCTAAGAAAATCCCGATGACTCCCCGAGTTGGCAGATGATGGACAGCCCTGGGGCCACTCTATTACAAACAAACAAATCAACAGCACCAGCACACAGCGTTCTACTGTAATATCTCCTCCTGCCAGTCAGCTCCAAGCTCCAACTCGTGCTACTCTGTTCTGTGTGTGAGGGCGAGAAATCAATGTGTAATCATATTCACACTCTTTGGCAGCAGACATTGGGGGCAGACATGGAATTGAGATGACCCGCTGTGTGCGGAAAGGACATAGGAGAAGCCAAATGCATTCACATCATTTTCCATCTTTGTCTCGCCTCAGCCTGATTCAAAATCTCTCTAGATTCTACTCGACAGAGGTGACTCATTTTCAATCAACTCGATTAGTGTCACAGAAGCACCATTTGGTTTTGAGATAGTTATTGCGTGGCTCGATTGAAAGGATGTATATTCCCTGAGCTAGACCTCCCTCAGCAGTTGCAGTGTCACAGTGTGTTAGCCCGCCGTCACCGAAAAACACTTCACGGGTTAATTTGTCAAACAGATCCATAATTACTGCTCTGATTTTCCTTGATCTGAGTGTATTGCATTGTCTTTTATGCTAATTGCCTTGCTAAGGGGACTGTTGCCTCATGCTGTTCTTATTATTTACTTTACCCAGAGCACTGAGGGGGATAACAGCCCCCTCTCATCAGCCTGAGGGAGGAGCAGAGTGCTGCAATCACATGCCACTGATGGCCAAGGACATGAGAATGATTGCATTAAAAGCTACACTGCATCTTACACATAAGATATAAAGAAAAAAATAGGAAGGATTTTTATTTATTTTGCATTTGGATAATTAGGTTATTCTTAAGGTTTCAGCTTTATTCTCAAAATTGCGACTTCATTCTCATGATAAATAAAATCACTTTTTAATAGTGGATATCAATCCAATACCATATTTTCCCTCTTTAAACAACTCAGTTGTTAATAATAAATGTGTATGGATAATCTAAAAACAGTATGCTTAAACTGTGAGACAAGTAACCTACTGCCCTCACCATGACTCAGTTACGCAATAATGCACAACTCTTTGGAGCACGCAGCATTTTTGATTGGTTAGCACCATTCAAACTTTTAAAAAGTTTACATCTGAGTATTAAGGAAAAAAAAACACACAAAAAACTAACTTATGTTATTGAATAAATGTAGTGAAAGTATTATATTTGCATCGGAAATTTGGTAGGATAATAATAATGCATTTTATTTATATAGCGCTTTTTACAACTCAAAGACACTTTACAGTGTATGAGGGAGGGTAGACAAACAAGGACAAGCAAACAAGTAAGTATAGTAAAATAAAAAGATAAAAAGGCAGTCAAGAGGAAGTTGATTGAGATGGTGGGGGGGGGGCTTATGGGTAGACAGAGTTGAAAAGATGTGTTTTGAGGCGGGACTGAAAGACTGTGAGGGACTCAGAGTCACGGAGATCTTGGGGGAGGGAATTCCAGAGCCTAGGAGCTGCCACTGAGAAGGCTCTGTCCCCAAAGCTGCAGAGTGTGGATGTGGGAATGGATAGGAGTCCGGCTGCGGTGGATCTGAGGGACCGTGGGGGTTCATAAGGACTGAGAAGGCAAGGCAAGGCAAGTTTATTTATATAGCACCTTTCAACACAAGGCAATTCAATGTGCTTTACAAAAAACGAAAGATATTAAGACAAAGGCATTTAAAATCAGTCATTAAAAAGAAAAGATAATAAAATAAACATTAAAAGAAAAAGAAAAAAATACATGGATAAAAGTTACAGTGCAGTCTAAGATATGAATAGTTCAATTAAAAGCAGCGGCAAAAAGAAAAGTCTTCTTGCTGGATTTAAAAGTAGTCAGAGTTGCAGCGGACCTGCAGGTTTCTGGGAGTTTGTTCCAGATATTTGGAGCATAATAACTGAACGCTGCTTTACCATGTTTAGTTCTGACTCTGGGGACAGAAAGCTGACCGGTCCCTGAAGACCTGAGAGATCTGGATGGTTCATCATTTAGCAGGAGGTCAGAAATGTATTTTGGGCCTAAACCATTCAAAGCTTTATAAACCAGCAGCAGTATTTTGAAATCTATTCTTTGACACACAGGAAGCCAGTGTAAAGACTTCAGAACAGGAGTGATGTGATCCACTTTCTTAGTGTTAGTGAGGACTCGAGCAGCAGCGTTCTGAATCAGCTGCAGCTTTCTAATAGATTTTTTAATGAGACCTGTGAAGACACCTTTGCAGTAGTCCAGTCTACTGAAGATAAAAGCATGGACAAGTGTTTCCAAATCCTGCTGTGACATTAGTCTTTTAATCCTAGATATGTTAGAAGGTTTGTGAGATAAGGGGGGGCCAGATGGTGGAGTGCTTTGTAGGTGAGGACCAGAATTTTGTAGTTGATGCGATGGGAGACAGGAAGCCAGTGGAGGTCTTAGTGGATAGACGTACAAAACAGAAATATTGCACTTCAGTACAGTTCTGGTAAATGTTTGTAGTTCCACCATACAGCATAAGAGATAAACCTTTGTTTGTAGTGGCTGGACATGAAGGTTACCATGGTGATCCGTCCGTTTGTGTGGGCAAAACTTCAACTAGCAGCATCAACAGTACGGATAAAAGAAGCACTGCCATTTACAGTAACAAAGCTTTAAAGTTTAACATCTTAAAGTGGTTGAGTTAGATACTGTAGAAAACAGCTCGAGCAATTCCACACATCACAGCCATTAAGTATTCATTGCTTATTTCCATCCCTTTTAAATTGCATGCGCCGGTGAAATGTGTGGAGACAGCAGCTCGCCCAGCTCAATTATTCAAAACATGCCGACTGTATTGTGGCTAACTGAGGGCTGGAACATGATTATGCACATATATTTCCTTTGTACTCCGCATTGCCAACCTTCAATCATGGTCGGCTTATTTTTTCTTTTGCACATATACATGCGTGACTCCGGCTGTTACAGTGTCAGGGGGAAGGCTGCAAAGGCCTGATGTCCCCTTAAATCAGTCGTTTCATAGATAATATCTTTAATGTGTGCAAAACAAATATATTTGTAATAGAATTCCTCTGGTCTTTGGGGATAAGCAATCGTACAATAACTCAATAATAGTATGTTTAGGTGGACAGAAAGAAATGTTTAATTAATAGCGTGTGGTCAAGGTGTTTTACTTTATATATTTATATTTCATTTTCATATTAAATAGTTTTTTAGATCCTTACCGAAGCCTAACCTTGTATGGAAATTGTTAATTTATTTTATAAAAAAGGGGTGATTTAAAAAAATATTTGTACACCAATAAAATAATTAAAATGGCACGGTTGAGAAAAATGTATCTCTGGTTCAAAATTATTTTATCATTGTTTAAAGGTATTTTTAAATACCCATCTCATGCTCATAGAGAAATATGCTCAGCATGAACTTGAACATAGGATAAAAAGGGGCAGAGAGCTTACCACTAACATTTGATCCGCTTGTTTCTCTGTGAGCATAAGATCCAGACATTCAATGACTTCAATTCCTTATTCTTTTAAAAGATATAAACAAATGTGTATGATTGTGAAAGTGTGTCCTAAAAATGTGTCTCAAAGCAGGAAAATTAGTCAACTTTTAGCAGACAACCACAAAGTCAGTTAGCCCCGGATTGATGGCAACTAGAAAAAACAGACCATTGTGATTAAAATGGCAAATGTCTCTTGGTTTGAATATTGTCCGAATCTTTTGGAATAGTGTAAGTAGACAACTGAACCTTTGTTACAAAGCAGAATGGATCCATGCTTTCGTGTTGTTTACACCAAATTCTAACCCGACCGTCCGAATATCGCAGCAGAAATCATGACTCATCAGACCAGGCATTTGTCCAATCTTCTAATTTCCAATTTTGGCGAGCACGTGCAAATTGTAGCCTCGGTTTTCTGTTCTTATCTGACAGGAGCAGCACCCGGTGTGGTCTTCTGCTGCTGTAGCCCATCTGTTTCAAGGTTCCACGTGTTGTGCGCTCAGAGATGGTCTTATGCAACTAGTGGTTATTTGAGTTACTGTTGCCTTTCTATCATCTTCAACCAGACTGGGCATTCTCCTCTGACCTCTGGCATCAACAAGGCCTTTCCCCCCAGCAAACTGCTGCTCACTGGATATTTTCCTTTCTTTCACAACACTCTCTGTAAACCCTAGAGATGGTTGGGCGTGAAAATCCCAGTAGATCAGCAGTTTCTGAAATACTCAGACCAGCCCATCTGGCATCAACAACCATGCCACGTTCAAAGTAATACATCTCCTTCCTTGCCCATTCTGATGCTCTGTTTGAATTTCACCAGGTCGTCTTCACCATGTCTACATGCTTAAATGCATTGAGTTGCTGCCATGTGATTGGCTGAATAGATATTTGCATTAACGAGCAGTTGAACGGGTGTACCTAACAAAGTGGCCAGTGAGTGTATACATCTACTTGTTTTAACACACTGTAATCAACATGTAACATAATAATGTTAATCAATCATGATTACAGATAGAAATTAAATGACATTTTTTGTTTTATTAAAAGTACTATATACTAAGTGACGCCTTAGCCTCTCAGCCAAGCCAACAAACACATGCATACACACTCCCTCTGTCCTAATTTACAACTTAAAGTAGATACACAAGACAGACATAAATCATTTCTGCAGTCCATTCACAGCAACTGCTCTCCCTTACCAGTCACTACATTTCACTTTTTCCAATTTAATCGAGCACTTCACCCATCTGCTCTCGGACTCATGACTCATGAAAAACATTTAAGGAAATAAATAGACCCCTCTGTCTCCCTCCATTTCACCATCAGCTCAGGAGATAACAAGACAGAAACTGTCTTCTCATATTCCCAGGTATGAAAATGAATGATGCCGGAGGATATAGAAGATGTGAAGATGAGATGTCGCAGACTACTGGCTCAGTAAAGTAGATTCAGCTCTTTACCTGAGAAATCTGTGAAAAGTAATTTCTCAATAGCACTATTGCGAAACATTTCCAAGTGTTTTAGAGACCGTTTCTCCATTGACATTATTGTATAAAAGAAACCAAGTGGTTACCCATAATGCACAACACTACAAATAATTCCAATAAAAAAAATAAAAGGCGTAGGAAAGTAATGGATGATGTGGCATGTTCAACATGTGCAGAGAATACCAAAGTATGGGAATATTAAAAAGTTTTGTTAAAAAATGAAATTCCCCTGCAATTGGGGGGAGGTGATACCTTCGTTCTTACCTTCCTCCCAGCCCTGGGGGCTTCCTGCCTTCTTTTCGCTTTTCTTGTCCCCTGCAGCCACTATGCTCCAGGTGAACTCCGGGTTCCCCTCCTGCTGCTGGTCACATGTTCTGCTTTTGCCCAGGCATTGGTGATCTGGTAAAATAAAGATGAATTTTAATATGGAGCACTCCTAGTAGGCCTATGTACACAAATATTACCATAGAAACAACAAGTCCTCCAACTCATACGACCAAATAGGTCGATTGTTCAAGCGCTTATTACGATCTATAATTAAGTTTGAAAGTTTTCGACCTCTAGTGCCGTTGAATGCAAACGCTACGGAAGGTCGTATATTCACAAATATCCCTCTCTGGAAATTCCTAAATTGTAGAATAGTTTGGCCATTAAAATGCTTTTTGATTAGATTTCTAGCGAGAAGTGTATATTGTACTTTCAGAATCCAGGTCCAGTCGATGTGTAGGATCTATAGTTTGATAGATATTACGAAGATGAGTTGAGGTCTCAGGAGAACGTGTATATGCGGCAGCGTCCATGTAAACTTAGCGTCAACCGGGTGAAAACAGTATTTCCGGTCTCGAAGTTTTCATAATAAAACAGTAATCCCCTCACTGTCAAATGATTTGAAAGCTATATCTGCAGTACTCATCCACTAAAAACATCAGTTTATCCTTAATTACACAACATTAATTTGTTTAAATTGTGTACAATGCTTTTGTGTTTTTCCCAAAGGTTTTTCCCTTTCGATTCTGAGAGACACATTTAATTTTTCAGAGGTTTTGATAGGCTAAAACATCGAATTACACATAATCCTCAGATATATTGTTGAAGCTCGGTGATTGGATGTTTTAGCCACAATGCACGTTGGGATATGGTGTTTATGCGATATGAAATAAAATCGAGAGACTGAAACTGTATTTTTCTTTACCGTTCTGTTTTCATTTCACGATAAAGTTAATAGTAATATGTGACCCGCTCTATCGAAATCAGTCGGAAGTCGCAACGGCTCATTTCAAAATAAACGTGGATTTACGTAAAAAACTATTTTTTCAGGGTTCGGGTGTTTTGTTTGATTTTAAACAAACAAAGTCTAGGCTTTCAGAATATGAAACTTTTATTTCCAAAATTACACGATAAATACATTTTTGAAGCTTGTAAAGGGACGAAGACAGGCACCTCTCACTCGCAATCTGCTCTTCCGCAATCTGCCCCCCCCCTCCCATAAAGCAAATTATGAATGGAAGAGTATAGTAATCATAGATAACACAGCGGGGTCCGTTACAGTTTGTTTTCATCTGATTTCAATTAAACAAAGTCTTGGCTTTCAGAATATTAAACTTGTTTCGGCAAATTCAGATGATAAATACAACTTTGAAGCTTTACGGCATAATTACAAGCGGAGAACGGAGTAACTTAACATCACAGCAGGCATAACAACAGCCGGTGTTTCTCGTGAGTGTTTTCCCCGGGAAACAAACACAATTCACACAAACGCAAAATTACACAAACACACACACACACACACGTATACACACACACACACACACACACTCGCGAGCTTCCCCTCCAAACGAAAATGTCTTCCTTCTGTAGTATTTTGATCATTTGCTCCGCTAATAATCAATCAGATCGATGGATTCCAGAGAAGAGGAAACTTTGAAGGCCTTTTTCTCAAAATGATGACTCGGTGACAGTCGTTATATAATGTGACATATTTCGCTTAATATTTGGAGTACAAAAACAATCCTGATATCATTAGAAAGCTAGGAATCCCCTCTTTCCAACAGTGTATACAACTCAAAATGTGTCTTCGGGTCAATGCGACTGATTTCGATGGAGCAGGTCACATATTATGTTTGATATTATAATGTTTTATTAACTAGACCAGTGCTTCTCAAACTTTTTTCAGTAATGTACCCCCTTTGAAATATTTTCTCAGCCAAGTACCCCCTGACCGAACCCAAACATTTTTGATAGAAAAAGCCTATATAAATAATTACAATATAGTGATGTTCCATCAGTGTGTGATGTATTAACTACTTCATGCATGAATTACAACAAACAAAGGATATTTTCATCTTTATGCATGAAAAAAAGAACACAACGAAACAAAATGTAAACAGATTTTTCCAAGGAGTTTTTCAATTGAAGTAATATATGTTTAACAAACCAGTGAACAAAATGATATATTATGAAAAACTATAAAATACAATACACACATTTGACATATGAGGACCCCCTTGGTAGTTCTAGGAATATTTTCCTCAAACCATTTTGTTTTGTTTATCTCACGTACCCCCTGCAGTACCCCAACGTACCCCTAGGGGTCCGCGTACCGTACGTTTGAGAATCACTGAACTAGACCACTGGTTTTTTAAACCCGCACGCCTAGTGGTTAAAGCACGTTATTGAATTTTGTTGTTGAATATGTTATATTTGATGAAAACATTTAGATATTAAGAGTAGCCTACATACAAAATAGGGGGAAAGTAGAAGGTCAATGATAGAAATATAGAATAGAAAATATCAAGAAGATACTGTAGTGATCTCTACAATAAAAAACTAGTGCAGGGCATCCAAAGATATTAACAGGAGGAGGTGCAAAACAGACAAAGTAATAAGGCTTTATTTAAACATTAAAGAATACTTTAAGTTAAGGTCTTCTTTTGAATAAGAAAAACACTTTGGGGGTATCAACAGATAAATATTAAGTCTGACGAAGTACTTAAAGTCTAATATATTGCATAGTTTATTTTGGCACTTGACAATCACCTTCCCTGAATTTAACTCAGGTGTCAGGCAGGTCACTCCACAGAAACTGCCCTCCTTGCTGTCTCTGAGGAACTGCACACGGCTAAAGCAGCATCCCTCTCCTCTGTCATCATCCTTCTGGACCTGTCTGCTGCATTCGACACGGTGAATCATCAGATCCTCCTTCGCATTCTCCAAGAACTTGGAGTTTCAGGCTCTGCACTTTCACCTCATACCTCAAAGACCGTACCTACAGGGTAACTTGGAGAGGGTCAGAGACCGACCCTTGTCAATTAACTACAGGGGTCCCTCAGGGCTCTGTTCTTGGTGCCCTCCTCTTCTCCTTGTATACAAACTCGCTCGGATCTGTCATTAGCCCGCATGGTTTTTCATACCACTGCTACGCTGACGACACCCAATTAATTCTGTCCTTTCCCCGCTCAGAGACCCAGGTCGTCGCACGCATCTCTGCTTGTCTAGCTGACATCTCTCAGTGGATGTCTGCTCACCACCTCAAGCTCAACCTTGACAAGACTGAACTGCTTTTCGTTCTGGGAAAAAATTGTCCCACTCTTGACCTAACAATCAACATCGCTAACTCTGTTGTTTCCCCGACTCAGACTGCAAGGAATCTGGGTGTGATCCTAGATAACAAACTGTCCTTCACTGCAAACATCGCTGCTACAACCCGCTGCTGCAGATACACGCTTTACAACATCAGGAGGATACGTCCCCAGCTGACCCAGAAAGCCACGCAGGTTCTGGTCCAGGCTCTCGTCATCTCACGCCTAGACTACTGCAACTCCCTCCTGGCTGGTCTACCTGCATGTGCCATCCGACCTCTGCAGCTCATCCAGAATGCAGCTGCTCGTCTGGTCTTCAACCTTCCTAAATTCTCCCACACCACACCGCTCCTCCGCTCCCTTCACTGGCTTCCGGTAACTGCTAGAATCCACTTCAAGACAATGGTACTTGCGTACCATGCTGCGAATTGAATCTGGCCCTTCCTACATCCAGGACATGGTTAAACTGTACACCCCAGCACGTGCACTCTGCTCTGCATCAGCCAAACGGCTCGCTGCACCCGCACTGCGAGGGGGACCCAAGTTTCCATCAGCAAAAACACGTGGGTTTGCTATCCTGGCTCCAAAATGGTGGAATGAACTCCCCATTGAAGTCAGGACAGCAGATAGCTTACACACCTTCCGGCGCAGACTGAAAACTCATCTCTTTCGACTCCAATTTGAGCGATAGAACTATTAACAAAGCACTTATATACTAATAAAGGACTGGCTTATCTAAAGCCAGTTGAGTAGCACTTGAAATGTTTTTGCTCTATGAAACCTGGTGTACTTATATGATTCTGTTTTCTTCAAGTTTGTATTTTGTTGGTCGAACGCACTTATTGTAAGTCGCTTTGGATAAAAGCGTCAGCTAAATGCAATGTAATGTAACTAAAGTCTGATTTAAGGGTTGTTTATATTTCACATCATTAATCAGAATCTGCAAAGTAACTCAAATAAATGTAGTGGAGTAAAAATACCAGGTTAACCTCTGAATTGTAGTGGAGTAGAACAAAGTAGTATGCTGCTGTAACAAAAACATTTCCCAACTTGGGATCAATAAAGTATATATTTTCTTATCTTAAGATGATCGATGGCTACTGCCATATTTGCAAAATGTGCCTCTGAACCTTGACAAGTGCATGTTTCAGGCTTATCAATTAACAACAGGAGGGGTCCCAGACATAAGACCAGCTGTTAAATAAAGCTCTTCTGACCTTGGCTGTCATGTGGGTATATTAATGCTGCCCATTATGGACACAAGCAATTTTCACCCATTCATTAATTATATGTTTTAAATTTGAGTGTTCCTATCCCCTAAACCTCCAGTGGTTTACAAAGTTTAATACTGGCAACTTCTTATTATGGGAATTATGAAAACGTCTTTTAAAACTACAACTCCCAGTAGAGACCTGCCATAGAACATGTTGCGAAACACAATAGCCAGCATGTGTAGTTCTGGGGGGGGGGGGGGGGCTGAGTCCAGTTTTGGATAGTCTGCCGTGGTTACATTCCATTTCAAAGAGCTGTTTGACACTCGGCCTAACCTTGTCGCACTGCCACTCCAACATCCAATCACAGAACTTGAGGACTAATCACGGGGTTTGTAAAGCAAAGCGGATGTTGTAGTCCCAAATGATAGCTGAGGATTCTGGGTAGTGTAGTGTCTTCGGAAACTCTGTAGTTTCTAAACTCCGAAAAAACTATTTGTTTCTCCGAATCGAAGGTTAAAAACACAAAACATTGTACACAATTTAAACCAATCAATATTGTGTAATTAACAAGGATAAACTGATGTTTTTTAGTGGATGAGTACTGCAGATATCACTGTGTAGTCATTTGACAGTGAGGGGAATACTTCCGGTTTTATTATGAAAACTTCGCGACCGGAAAAAATATTTTCACCCCGTGAGGGTTGACGCCAACTTTACATGGACGCTGCCGTCAATAGAAATGAATAGGGGAAATACGTAGTACACGTTCTCCTGGCGAGACCTCAAATCATCTTCGTAATATCTATCAAACTATAGATCCTACTCATCCACTGGACGTGAATTCTAAAAGTACAATATACACTTCTCGCTAGAAATCTAATCAAAAAGCATTTTAATGGCCAAACTATTCCACAATTTAGGATTTTCCAGAGAGGGTTATTTGTGAATAAACGTCCCTCCGGAGCGTTTGCAATCAACGGGAGCATGTTGTTTCTTACACGACCACTAGAGGTGCTACACTTTAAAACGTGACTATTGGTCATAATAAGCTGCTGAACAATCGACCTATTTAGTCGTTTTTTGTAGGAGGACAGGCTGCATAGATATTAGTATAATTAGAGAATCTCAACAATAAATCAAAACAAGTCTCAGCAGAGGGACGCACATTTCCTCATGGGTTATCATAATGTAATAAAGAGACTAAATCACCTAACTAAATTCTCATTAATGCAAACCCAATGGGAGAAGAACACTCATGGCACAAGCAACTTATGTGTCTTTAAATAATACCAGGC
This sequence comes from Harpagifer antarcticus, assembly GCA_902827135.1. NCBI lineage: Eukaryota > Metazoa > Chordata > Actinopteri > Perciformes > Harpagiferidae > Harpagifer > Harpagifer antarcticus. Next base: position 1,211,177 of record CADEHL010001065.1, read on the forward strand.
AAAGAAGATTTGATATATGAAACTCATCAAAAGCATTTCAAGATGCCTTGTCTAGTGTGATAGCGAATGAAACTTTTAATTACATATTGTGCCAGGGGAAAAGAGGTGTTCAATAGCATAAACATAATGTTGTCGCAGCAGCATTCCTGCTCTCTTTTGATAGAAAGTCCTCAGTTTCAAAAAATAAGACGATTATTTTGCTACAATCAAAACAGACTTTTTCAAACTGTTGCAATATCTGCTAAATATAAAGCTTTATTCCAGATGTTACCTGAAAAGATCAGACAGATAAAACAAAAACAGGCTCAGGGAGAAGAAACCTCGACAGTTTGATGCTTTTGGATGCACAGCATCGTTTTGTGTCAGCATGCAAAACAAGAGATAACATATTTAATAGCAGAACTGCTTTTGTTGCATAGTACACATCCTTTTACCGGGGGGAGTGGAGGGGGGTTATACAAACACAGTGTTCATTTTAAAAGGCTGCTGTCAACACTAGGGCTGGGTGTAATAGAAGTTAAGGTAGTAATGCTGTAATAGTCTCCCTAAAATAAATAGCTCGGGGAGAGATTCAAGGGTCTGCTCTCCTCCCACTCATCCCCTCCATGTTTACCTCTATGTGTCCTTCCCTCCCTGTAGACAGACCTCATGTAGACTCTTCCCTTGGGCTTGGGTAAATCGCTCTCTGAGGGGGCTTGGTCACTTTCAAATTACATCTAGACTCAGCACGAGGTGAAAAAATCTTTTAGTGACTATCTTTAATTTCTCCTACAATGAAATGGTCAGAAGCAGGCTGGGTTTAGCAGGGTGATGGACTCCATAGCACATTAAAGCTATGGAAGGCAATTCTTTTTGGCATTATTGGGCAAAAATTCTATAATAACCTTTCAGCACATTGTTATTCAAGTGGCACCCCAGGGTACGCAGTTGGCTGGAAAGGCTACAAAAGGAAGAATTGGAAAATACGGCCCTAATCCTGCAGCTCTCCTCTCTGTTCTAAGCAACTTCCCCCGGACGAGTAAAGGCATAAGCATTCACATAAAGTAACCATCACGAGGACTAGTTATTCATTTAATCCCGATCTTGATTGTGATACAGATGCCATTATATAGCTGTTTTCTTTGCAAACCTTTGCGCTTGGAAAGCCCTTTTGGATGATCCAGTGTGATTTGAGCCTCTACATAAACAAGAACTTGAAATAACCGTAGCTGTAAGCTTCTGGCTCACTCAGCAGAATTACTATTACTGTAGCAACATTTTCTCTTCATCTCTGAAACGCTTCAACAATAATGATAAGACTTTATTTGATAAGTCCGTCATTAATTTGGGGTTTCATTGCAGTAGGCAGTCATTTCAAATTATAGAAAAGCAACTTTTCCTGCAGGATATTCTAACGTGGTATCATACTTTCACCATTTTAAGGGCTATGCACATGCATCTTCTTTAACATAACAGCCAAGTCTACAATCACAAGCTACTAAAGACTGTAAACAGAGCCAACACGGCGACTGAAGATTGCTTAAAATGCTCTGAAAAGTAATGACTTTTGTCAAAAGATGGTAAAGCTATGAAGATGCAAATTGTATGCTGACTGCATTATGATGATAGATAGTAAAAAGCTCCCCACGATCATCATTTATGTAGATTTATTAGTGTATGTGCATCCATAGAATGGTTCAATTCAGCAATTCTGTGCACCGTAAAGGTTCCAGGGGGAGGAGAAAGCAATGTTTCTCACAGCAGCGTGACTACAAAGAATCCTATTCATGCTCATAAAGACGGTGAACCGGCACTACATGAAGGACTATATTGAAACTCAAATGTATGAGGCCCTTAGTTTACCTGAAATGTACATGAGATCCCTAGAATGCTTAATGTTTGGGTAGCTCTTAAATATGTTTTATTTTCTGAAAGGTAAATACGTGGATTGGATAAGAATGAGTTGGAGTATTTTAATGGTTTGATCCAAACAAAGTAATACAAACCATTGCCATTTGGTTGGTATTATATTGTGTTTTTTCTTTTGTTCTAGTCCCTACATTCACAGTGTAATCTGCCTGCACACACCAGGTGAACTGAAGATACAGCATATACACATGTCCAGTATATACACCAGTCTGCCGTCTTTCTTTTATTGCATTTATGTAATAACCTGGTATTCAGACCACATTTCTAATTTGCATTAGCTTCACTTGCCGGCAATAAGAGGAATTTAAATGAATGAATTTCATTAAACATGCACTATGAAAAGTCCTACAAATAACTGACACTGAACCTTTAAGAATATATACAATTAAAAGAGCTGAGTGAAGCACTTCTCATACCAATCAATCATGTTATTCAAATACAAAGTGCTACAACTTGAGTCTAGGTAGGCATCTTAACTGGGAGGATTTACTTTCTCAGCGTTGGGTGGGTTCACTGTGCCGAGGTCTTGGAAACGTTCCCATATGGTGCTTGTCTCTTAGAAATCAGAAGCAATTTCACGTATTGATTGTAAGCTTGCATTATCTTCGTTTAACAGTGCTGCGGTTCTTTAGATAAAAGATTTCCAACCGATCACAAATAATGTTTACCTGTGCTGCTGCGATTGAGTTCATGTTTGAGTTTTCAGCGTACAATAATAAACTAACACTTCAATAGCACTTGACATTGCTTAGGATGGAAAACCTCAAGGCGACATACATTCAAAAACTGACTCTTTAAGTCCTTGTGCAAAACATGTATTGGTATCCAGAGTGTCTAGCAACCCACAACTGTCAACACAAATAAACCCCAGTCAAGGCTGTTGAGTAAAAATGAAAAAAACATTTGACAAAAGAAGCCATTCAGATTACTTCTACTGTTATATGCTGGCTACTTTGAATAAACGTCTCTATCTCTACCAAAGTCTTGAGATCTATACCTTTGAAAGAGTAGATATATTTCTCTCAGGCAAATCAAACTGAACTGGGCTTTTGTGGTGGAGGTTAAAGAACAGGTTCTAAAACAGATCGGTTTTTTTTCTACACGAGATATATTCTATTAGCCATACGATTATGGAACGGATTATGAAAATTCTGTCCTCGAGTGATTAAAGTATATGTCCAACATTATTTTTTAATTTTGATTTTAAGCAACGTCAAAGATATTTCCTTGATATCCTTTCATATTTATATTTGCTGTCTTAAACAGTTTGAGCAAGTTATCAGGCTTTAAAGACATTGGACGGAATGCTAAAACTGAGCTTTACCTCATGATGTGGCATCAAGGCTGCATTAGGCTGCCGTTAAAATACATGGCTGTCCACTTGAGGCGAGGCAAGGCAAGTTTATTTATAGAGCACTTTTCAACACAAGGCAATTCAAAGTGCTTTACAAAAAATGAAAGACATTAAGAAAATGGCATTTAAAATCAGTCATTAAAAAGAAAAGCTAATAAAATAAACATTAAAGAAAAATACATGGATAAACTTTAAAAGAAAAAATACATGGATAAAAGTTACAGTGCAGTCTAAGATATGAATAGTTCAATTAAAAGCAGCGACAAAAAGAAAAGTCTTCAGCCTGGATTTAAAAGTAGTCAGATTTGCAGCGGACCTGCAGGTTTCTGGGAGTTTGTTCCAGATATTTGGAGCATAATAACTGAACGCTGCTTGAGGCAGGAGCTCTCTTTAAAGAATCACAGTGGCAGTCATTCACAGCCACTTAGTGCCGGTAAGGGTAATGGTTTCCATGCCTGAAACTTGTCGTTTGGCAAACACCATTGATTCCTCTTTGCCACCGGGGACCTTGAAGGCTGATGAGATATTGAGAAGTCCAAGGTAACTGTGAAAGCTAATTTGCTTTCCCTCAATAAATGTCTATGTAGTATGGTTGGAATAATGCAGTGTTTTTACTTGAACCTGAAGCGAAAACAGACAGCTTCTACATTTGACCCCCCATAGCTTTTACAACTGGTATTACTGTTATTGCCACTGTCACAAACGAAACCAGATCTTTAAAGCAGATCTTTCTGATTTCAGAGCTGCCAAAACACACAGAATTTTTTTTCTTACAAATATTCCTGTGAGCAATGGATTAATTGTGTCTAAAGCTAGAAACAACCGTAAGACCTCATAAGAATTAGAAACCCTGATCACGTTGAGAAGGCAGGCTAAAACAGCCGGTAGTATTACAAAAGTAGGCAGGATGTTTCTTAAACTGATGGAGCATAGTACAAATTATGTTTTGTTTAATCCCCAAACTTTAAATAAAATATCCAACAACAAATGGGTCACAGAGGCTTTCAGTAGTTTGTGTACTCCAACAAAAACTAAAAACTGTGTATGTACATACATTTGCATTCTTTACACAATCACGGAAAATAGGGATGTGCAATTCCTCGTATTTTAATCTCGATTTTGGCTTGTAGCGATTACGAAAACAGTGTAATCGAAATAAAACGATTATTTTGCTGCATTCCCTTTCGGAATGATGCTCTCAATTAGTCTTGCGTTATACATCCTGCCCACGCGTGCACTTTCGCCCCTCCCTAAAAGCTCGGCCAGGTTGTGTTGTGACTGCAGTCTGTTTAATAAATCCATATAAAAACGTTACAAGGGAAGCTTTAGTTGCCGTGTCTTTATTCTCATGTTCCGGTGTCCAGTCTCTAGTGTACAGTACATTTTTATTAACTCGTCAAGCCCATGGATGTATAATAAGAACTGGATACAGCGTGGGAGGCGGGGCCTCATTCATTCCTATGAAAGTTGCTCATTGGCGCATGGATGACAAAATGGCCCAACTTTTGAGAGAGTGAAACATCACAGATTACCCAGCATGCCTGAGAAGTACCCGTATGTGCGCTCATAGAGCATGCACAACTTTAACCACGCCCCCCAAAAGGCTCGTTCACATCAAGCACGTTAATTTTCGTACACGTAACAGCACCGCGCGTTCTGGATTGTTATGATGGATTTGATATTAACGAATAACGAGGCGGCCGCAGAAGTTAGCAGCTAGCAGCTAGCGGCTATAGTGTAACGTCCGAGCCATTAGTAATTATGCTAATGTACACATCAATCGTTATGTACTTTTATATTAAGCTGATGTAACAGGATCTAGTGATGGTTTTGTTCAGCATTGCCAGCTTCACTGTTGAGCTTTATGTTGTGCCCAGCATTCTCCTGTGCTCTGAAATCAACATGTGGATAAGCATAAAACAACACTAAAATAAACACTACAATACAACTTGTTATTTGACACACACAAGGGTGTTCATTTGTGTGTATACATATACAACACAGGCTATATATATATATATATATATATATATATATATATATATATATATATACACATATATACAAGTATAATTAATATAACTGTTGATTTGATTAGAGCTTTGAAATATATATCTTTATTTATATATGTATAAGTATGAAGACTTCCTCGGGCGATATCATATGGTATAGCTAATTCATCTGGGTCAAAACGTGTTGTGCCCACATGCAAAGGTTGTAAACTCTGGCTTATCCCTGCGTGGCATTATCCTCCTGGGACCCAGCCCATTGAAAATGTCCACTGTAGTGGACATTTTGTTAACATGCATCTCCTTTTACTCTTTTGAGCTACTCTATCAATCCCTGATGTGCTGTACAGAGGACATCCTGGTCTTTCCAGTGATATGTCAAATTGCATGGTGATATGGTTAAAATTGCATGCTGGGAAGTTCCTCTTTCTTTTCATCCAAAATGGCTGGCATACCAAAAACAACATTTTATAGAAGCAGGAGGAGAAGTCAAATATTGTTGAATAATTGTAATTTTTACCATGAAAATCATATATATTCTTGTTTATTAACATGTGAGGAACTATATAATTAGTTCTGAAAGCAATTCAATAATTCAAGTTTTCAAATAACAGCTCTTTTATAAATGTCCATTCTAGTGGACGTCAGGACCGTCTTCATGGACTTTATGACTCAATATTGTTGCAGGAGACGGAACTGAAGCAGACTATTTTACCAGAAAGTTCAGGGAGATTCAGATTTTGAGCTCTCAGATGATGAGAGAGATGAGGCTTTCACACCTGGGATAGAAGAGGGTCAAGAAGAAGGGGGGGAAAGATGCAGGAGACTCCATGAGCGCACAGATAGATACATAGAGACAGATAGGGACGAGCTGGAAAGACATGGCCCTCTGTGGGCCAAGAGTAGCGCGTATGTCTTATTGTTATTTTTATTTTAATTGGAGCCATGACACATGAGAGTTGCCTCAGGAATGCAAGCTGTGTTTCTATGAGCAGGTCAAATGGAGACCACATCCATAAAACTAGTCAAGATGACCCTACAGCCCGTGCCGACTGGAGTCAATGAGGTACTTTTCCCACATCGACTACAAAGTCTTTGAAGGTCTGGAAAGATTCTCCAAAAACCAAACTAGTTTTTTAGTGACCAAATAAGCAACAATGTTCAGATCAATTACTTATTTACGTTTTAAATAAAGGTGAATGTATTATTGTATTAATATCACTCTATAACTCTTGACATTTATTTGCCAGACACACGGCACTGAGCACACATGCAGAGATGAACACAGGACACACATGCAGAGGTGAACACAGAACACACATGCAGAGGTGAACACAGGACACACATGCAGAGGTGAACACAGAACACACATGCAGAGGTGAACACAGAACACACATGCAGAGGTGAACACAGAACACACATGCAGAGGTGAACACAGAACACACATGCAGAGGTGAACACAGGACACACATGCAGAGGTGAACACAGAACACACATGCAGAGGTGAACACAGAACACACATGCAGAGGTGAACACAGAACACACATGCAGAGGTGAACACAAGACAACATTAGCACGACCAGTAATCCTACAAGCTGTCATCACTCCCTCCTGACTGTTCTCCTCACTGTCTTCCTCTCTGTCAGACATGGTAGCTGATGATGTAGGCCTACTACTTTCTCTCTGGTTGAGTCTGCGATTAGCTGCTTGCATCCACAAGTCAACAGCTGGGTTTGGGTCGAAAGTCTCTGTTGTCATCTTAGACAAGTGGATGTAATCAAATAAGTATGTGAACATAACCACTAACCTACCATAGCCAATAACAAATGAATGTAACTTATTATCTTATTTTACCTTAACGTTTATTTATTTATGCATTTTTTGTATCTTTCCAGTTTTAAAGGATATTTTTGGTTACTGTCCTATAGTATACATTGGAATGATTTCAAACCTGTTTTATCGCAATAATTATAAAGGAGTGCCTTGGAAATATGTGTTTACATACATTGTGATCAAAACGTTTGAGACCCACTGAGATAACTTAGACTAAAGTGAACTATCTAAACACTCAGAGTCCTTTACCTCACTGAGCTGTAGTCATCAGCCTCTCAGTCTGACTGGAGAGGACTCTCCCTCCACATCATTGTAGAAACATCTTCTTCTTATATCCGTTAGAGCAGCTAGCACCAGATTCTAATAACAACAGCGCCGGAACCGGTGCACCCTCCCTCGCTCCCACGCTCACTCGCATTTTGGCTGTGAGCTGCGGGCGCCAGATCCCACATCCCCCATTTTCATCACTTACAGCGCCCATCGTACAGGGCAAATGAAACGTGTACCGGGGTGAAAAGGGTTACATTTACTTAATTATGAATATGTTACATCAAGGCCATCAAGTTCATATGCAACCTCGCAAAGCTCTCTCTCTTCTCTATCCTCTTCCTCGCATCTTCTCTCTCTCTTCTCATCTCTCGCTCCGTCTCTCCTCATTCTCATCCTCTCTCGCATACCAGTCTCTCTCTCTCGTCCTCTCTCTCTCTCTCTCATCTCCTCTCGTCTCCCCTCTAGCTCCGTCTCTCGTCGCCTCGTCTTCGCATCAGGTGCTCAGTCTCTCTTCTCTCTCTCAGACTCTCATCCCCTCTCTCAGTCGTCGGTCCTCTCTCTCTCTCAGATTCTCTCGTCTCTGCTCTCTCTCTCTCCAAATGCGCCTTTTTTCAACCCGCGCAGCAGTTATGTGCAGGCCTGAATATATCCATTATTACAGCTCCGTGGGCTGGCAGGCGTATGGGTCTGTTCTTATTGTGCATCCATGGGGTTAACGGTAAAAACTCAGTAGTACTGAACACGTCACTATCACATGCTTTATGCCGGGCGGAGCGGTCCCATGGGTTAGCTGCGCGTTCATAATGCAGAGGGAAATAACTCTCAGAATAACGTTATTAGCAGGCCTGCACATAACTGGTGCACATGCAAATTATACTTAAAGTTCAGGGCAATCAACTGTTAAAAACATACTGTTCAAATTATTATTTTTATTTTCTTTAAAGTTCAATAAATGGATGTTTTCCTAATGGAAAATAACATAGATATAAGTTTTCAGACCTGTCTCCTCACATTTTTCCACCACCGGTTATCAGACCAATATTCATGTTTGCAGAACTGCATTTGGCTCACTGACGAGATAAACACTTCTGTGTGCTGCTTGCAACTTTCTGTAAATAAGATTTATTTAATGTTGATGTACTTCAACAACTCTGTGTTTAAAGGGCTATAATAGGATAATATATGTACAATATTAAGTTGTGCTGTTTTAACTTTTTTAAATAAATGGGAAACACAATTTAACACAATATATTTTAACTGGCTCATGGAGGTGTAATTTGTTGCCTACTTGAACACCCCCACCAGAACCTTTGATACAATTACTTAAGATATTACATTTCTGTAAAGGCTTTAATAATAAAAACAGAATCGACAGGTCTTCTTAAAGCAAATCATAAATTAAATGATGTCAGCTGAGTGGCTTTGACAGGCATTTTGTACAGATATGTGTTACGCAATAATTATTTTCAGAAAAGCCATAATACAATACTTTATGATTTGATGTGATTAATTAAAGTTGTCATAACTTAAATACATGTACTGCTTTCTGTAAATATTATGATATCCAATATTCTGGCTTGTTTTATATGAGTGAAAAGAAAACTACCCTCTATATGATGAGGTGCCCTCTGCAGTCATTGAGATTATATTTAAAAAGTAAATAGTAAATACAAAAAGAAAAAGTTTAAAAAAGTGAAATAGTGCAATAAGAGTCTATATGCAAGTTATTGGAATGATATATTAGATAAATAGATAAATAAGTAGCAGATTAATGCAGATTTAGCAGTCTTATTGCCTGTGGTATGAAAACTGTCTCTGAATCTGGTGGTCTTAGTCCGGATGCTTCAGTAACGCCTGCCAGACGGCAGCAGACTGAACAGTTTGTGGCTGGGGTGATGGGGGTCTTTTGTAATCCGGAGGGATTTCTTCCTGAGCCGCTGTGAGTAAAGGTCCTCCATGGATGGCAGCTCCGTCCTGGTGATGTTCCGTGCAACACCCTCTGTAAAGCATTATGATTGAGGGCGGTGCAGCTGCCGTACCAGGCCGTGATGCAGCCAGTCAGGATGCTCTCTATGGTGCACCTGTAGAAGGTCAGGATCCTCTCTATGGTGCACCTGTAGAAGTTGCAGAGTATCCTGGAGTCCATATTGAACCTGCAAAGCCTGCGAAGCCACTGTCAAGCTTTATTGGTGATGGTGGTGGTGTGAAGAGTCTATGTCAGGTCCTCAGTGATGTGGACACAGAGGAACCTGAAGCTGCTGACTCTCTCCACCGTAGTCCCATTGATGGCGATGGGGGCGTGTCCCTCTCTCTGCTGCTTCCTGTAATCCACAATCAGCTCCTTTGCTTTGCTGACGTTGAGATGGAGGTTGTTATCCTGGCACCAAGATGTCAGGTTTTCGACCTCCTCTCTGTACGCCGTCTCGTCGCCATCGGTGATCTGGCCGATGACGGTTGTGTCATCAGCAAACTTCACAATGGTGTTGGAGCCACGCAGTCGTGAGTGAACTGAGAGTAGAGGAGAGGGCTGAGCACGCAGCCTTGAGGGGCTCCGGTGTTCAGGATCAGGGTGGAGGATGTGATGTTTCCCACCCGCACTGCCTGAGGTCTGCCCGTCAGGAAGTTCTTCAATGTACTCTCACTTATTTGATGTCTTTCCATTATAATTTCATTTCATTAGTCCTGCAAATCAATACATTATTTAAGCTTCCAGAGAGCAATATTGATTCTAATCACATTATCGTTGTTTTTTGGTGGATGCAACTCAAACTCTCATTCCTGTTCAATAGACTGTCTTGAATCTATTAAATCTGAAACCTAGCAGACATCATTCATTGGTCATGGTGATGCTCAGTAACCAACAGCTTAAAGACACACAGGGTTTGTGTTCGTCTTTTCTTAATAAGAGAGAGGAGGATTATTACGTCAATTTAAAGCCGGAACAAACACAATGGGACATGGCCACCAAGACAACAAAACTGGCATGCAGAGCACACAGCACACACAGTGACATTTGGCCTCTGCATTTAACCCATCGTACCAGGAGTCTAGTACTAGGAGCTTGTGCTTGTATTTTCAAAGTATTTAATGAAAATAAAAATAAAATACAATGGAATTGAATGCAGTAGGCCCTCAGGCATTCTGTATTGCTTTTAAATAACCATTATTCTGTGGAGCAACGGCTTCTGCTGGGGTACTTATTTATGATTAGGATGATAATTACAAATTATTGTTGCATATGTTGGTCCGTGGTTGCCTGTCCTGGTATTACAAATACTTTGTATTCTACTAAATTGTATCATCATACTGTGGGATGGACATTTTGGGCCTATTCAAACATCAGGGTTCGTTGTGTACCCCTTATAAAGTTTGACCTATAAATCAGCCTCAATTGTGAAACACTGTTGAATTTAAGCCATGTTAGTATTCAAGCAGAGCATTTACCAGGTTGCCAGTGGTGTTATACCCTCGGTAACAAGGGTGTGTGATTGGTAATGAGCCAACTGTAGGCTTTACGCCTACACAGCCCTGACTTCATTCATCAGACAGAGCAGAGATTGAGTGACATGTATTGTTAAAAGGTTGTCAAAATGTATCTACGGCCCTCTTTGTATATAAATGAACTAATCAATTCCCTATAGTGCACACCTACATTAAAAAATAAAATGAGATGCTGGATTTTCACAGGAGTGCTTTTGACATTGTATAAATGACATCTAACAATGTAGGCCTATGCCTCTTTGTGAATCACTTGTGAAAACTGTGCTGACAAATTCCCCCCTCAACACTTAACAGAGATGATGAATATGTTTATTTTCTGATGACAATAAGATCGGCTGAGTTGAGTTATGTAACCATTTGCATTTATGGCCTAGGTATTCCAAGCAAAATAAGTTCCTATCAAGGGAGCTGTGGGAACGCATACAGAGAAATAGAAGAGTGGGAAGTTATTTTAAACAAACAGCAAGCATCAGAGGTATTGTTGCAAGAAATAAAGTTTAAGTCTAAAATATAGAAAAAACACAGAACGTCTGTTGGCACATTCTATTGCAAAAATGAATGAACAGTAATACAAAGGTTAGTATATTTATGAAATGCAAATCTTCATTTTTCGTGCACTCTACCAAGAATGACTAGCAATAACTGTCAGTTTTTCCTTTTTTAAAGAGGCCCTATTATGCTTTTGGGGTTTTCTATGTAGTCAGATTTGGGTCAATATTCTAGCGCGTAAAACAAGCTACTCACGAGCGGAGAATGTGCTTTTACACGTGCATACAATGACCCTCGCGCGCAGATTAAACCCCAGCGAGCGGCTATGCTGTTTTGTTTTCAAATCTGTAATCAAAAAGATCCTCAAAAACACTATCGAAGCAGTTCCTGCCGTTGTTACGTTAGTTCAAACGGTAACAACGGACTACTTTTCTCAGCGGATGCATGTCAATTTAAATCAATACTGTGTGGTGACCACTGTATAACATGAAATAATTCACTCATGGAACTACAGTTAAGGGTATTGTTTCCGCACGGACATAAGTGTTGCTTAGGGGTGTAACGGTATCCGTATTCGTCCCGTACCGTCACGGTTCGGACGTCACGGTTCGGCACATGCAGTCACACGGCGAATACGCCTTTTTTTTACGAGTGGGAAAAAAAGTATTTCATTCAGGGCAGTATCCATTACACTATTTATAATCCAGGGGGCGGTATTGCGCCTAAAAGCTGTTTGCCAGCCGCCCTTAAACAACAAATGAAGAACAAGAACAAAACACAACAAAACGAACAAAATACAAGAAGAAGAAAAGTTAGTATGGCGATTTCAGATAACACACAGGAGCTAGAACCCATCTGCTTCTTTTAAATCAGCTGTGTGGGAACGTTTCGGGTTCCCTGTGGACTACAATAACGATGAAGTGCGCGAGTGGTGGATCGGACAAGGACGGTGTGTCGGCGTTGTTCGATAGCAGTGCGGTATGCTAATGGGAACACACGCCAAACATGCTAAATCATATCAGAAGGCATCACCCAGATTTGCCAATCACCGGAGCCCGTTCAACAGCTGATCCCCGCTGTTTTTAAGAAGCCAATAGATATGAAAGCCGAGAGACCAAAATAAATAACGGAAGCTTTTGGCTTATTATTTATGATGTAATATTTTCAAGACATTCTTTTTAGTTTTACAGCTTGATGAAACCTTTTTGTTTGACATCAGCCATTATAGATAATATGGGCATCTGATTGTGTGTGGTTCTGTTTGTGGTTTGTTTTTAATTGTTTAATACAGTTAATTTTTCAAAATGTCAGAGTTCCTTATTTTTAAACTGAAACTTGCACTACTGTTCAAAAATAAATAACAACAAACCTGGAATTATGCATTTGGGACTTTTTTTTGCTTTTTCTTGTTGTACCGAACCCGTACCGAACCGTGACCCCCAAACCGAGGTACGAACCGAACCGTGACTTCTGTGAACCGTTACACCCCTAGTGTTGCTTCCTGTATATATTGTGTGCCCTCCTTGCTTCTCGTCCTCTTGTTTTCCCGGGCTGCGACAACATGCGACCCGACAACATGTCTGTTTCTGCTGCTCATTAAAGTTCCCTTTTGCACCTTCGATGCACCGCCTCCGACTCCATATGTCTCGGCACTACATTGGTGACCCCGACGTGATCCAACAATGGCTCGTTCGCGGGCGAGAGCCGGCTCCCGTCGTTCACTTAAAAGAGCCGGCTCGTTCGCGACCGACACATCACTAGCACATAGCCGCTCGGGGGGGTTTAATCTGCGCGCGGGGGTCATTTCATGTGCGTGTAAAAGCACATTTTCCACTCATGAGTAGCTTGTTTTGCGCGCTAGAATATTGACCCAAATCTGACTCCATATTTTTCCCTTTCCTGTAGTGTGTGAGGTTTTTGTGCATGGACATGTTCTGCAAAGTCCTACCAGAGGGAGTATCCCTCCCCCCCCGGCACCGCGATAGGACTCCTTTGTTTACTTCCGTGACTATAGTGATATCGCTATGTAACACCCGCTCCAATACATAATAGGCTAAGGGCGGGACATCTCTAAGCAGTTGACCAATCATACCAGAGCAGACTGGGCTCTGGTTTCAGACAGAGGGTGAAAAGAGGTGCTGCAGCATAGGCAGTATGTGAAAAATAAAGAGCTTTTCGAACATTAAAGCATGGAGACATGTCACAGTACTAATGTCACTAGTACACAATACTAATATGAACCTGAAACATTTGGGTAGAAGTACTAAGGAAGTCGAGTAACTAAAGACAGGAAGTTAGGTGACCATTAAATACATGTTGACTACTGGTTTTGAACAGGACAAAAACAGCATACATACCATTTCAAGTGTGCTATATGAATCACCCAAACGTACTCCCTACGCAGACATTGTTGCTTTTTTTGTGTGCGTGCCTGAGTGTGTGCGTGCGTGCGTGTTTTGTGATAAAAAATGGGTTACTTTGAAGGTGATCAAATGTGTTAATTTACAAAAAGCAAAATAAGACACATTTCAGGAAGTATCAAGGAAGAGTGGTGACTCAACTATATGTGAACGTTTGTGATTTAATATCAGAAGGAATCAATGTCAAATGGCAGGCTTCCTATTTCTTGCGAGTTTGCTTCTTCACCTCACCCTTAGCAGCCACTCTTCACAACTACAAAGGCGGCAAATGCTGGCAGGGGGTCAAAATAAATTGACAAAAGACACCATGGCCTTGAAGATATTGGAGAAACTACTGACAAATGAAAAACCATTAAAAGCCTTTCGCCTCACAGTATGTTGCAATGTATTAACAGTTTAATTGTTTCCCATCATTCCAGTTCATTTGGTCATTGATTTTCTATCTAAAGTCCAAGTAAACCTTTTTCAAATGTAACCCAGAATCCAGAGCATTAACACATGTACAATTGGAAAAGCATCAGAGCCATCAAAGTGAATTCAGCAGCATAGTAATCAACTGTTGCCCATTATATTAGAAAACTATTTTGTGTGAGATTGTTTGCTAGATGATTAGTTTACATCAACAACTGTGCACATTAGATCCAGCCAAACTTTAGATCCAGCCAAATGTATTTCATTATCTTGTATTAGTATTTATTTAATTCCTAAAAAGTTGTTGTCAGACATAATCTCCTGTTTACTCCTGAAACGTAGGAGACTAATAATGTGATATTGAAGACACCTTAGAGTTTGAAGGATACAAGTGAGATACTGTGATGTGCCTTCTTTTTCTGTTGTAGCCTACTAATGCTGCAAATTGTTGATATTGGATGCAACCTTTAAAACATGCCAATAAAGCTGTGCTCTTTGTCACTCTGTTTCAAAATTGCCACCATATAATATTATGGAGGATTAATTGTCAGATATTAATACTGTATTTTTGTTGCTGCTTATTCACTTGAAACTAAGAGTTCCTGGGGGTTTTGTCAGCATAGGAATGAACCCTTTGGCCAAAGTCTATCAGGTCCCATGGGTGCGCCATATTGAGTACACCCAATCCAATTAGAGTGGATTAGAATTGAGTTTAGAACCATCCAACTACATTGATGAAAACTTAACAGCAGTTCTTACTGACGATGTGCAACACAATTTGGTGACTGTAACACACTTTAGATCAGTGGTTCTCAACTGGTGGGTCGCGACCCAAAAGTGGGTCGCGGAACCGTTTGGAGTGGGTCGCGGATGTGTGAGTGAAGAAAAAGAAAATTGAAAAAAAAAATAGAATTTAATTTTTTTTTTGGGGGGAAAAAGTCAAACTTTTATTTTGAAGGCCCGATTTTCTAACGCTGTGCATGCAGTCGGCGTTGTACTGGAATCACCGGAGACCATAAACGGTTTTGAAAACGTCTGTCACGTAGTGATCATCTTCCCAATAAAATATCTTTGCTGATGTTTTTTCGAGTCTTCTGACCAATCAGAATCAAGATTGTTGCCGGAAGTCCCCACGGAGAATAACTTTGCGGTAGAACTCTTCTTTATACATCCATGGGTACAACTTCAGATACAAATGAACACATAATGAAATATGACCCCCGGTCTGATGACTGACAGGTCACAGAACAATGGGAGCTATCTACCCTTACCCACAATATAAAGTAAGTCACACAGACTATTTCCTCTTTGCTCTTCTCGCAGCAAGATGTCAGAACAAAGTGAAAAACAAACAATGGCATAAAATATTATTAACATGTCGGGTAGTAATACATCTATTTATTTTCTTCTCAGTGTACCAGAATGCATAGTTTATGTTAGTATTTCTAAAAATCTCCTGGGGGGAAATCCCCCCAGACCCCCTGCTGGGGTTGGGATTTCAGCATGTGTGCCTTTTTATATAGTTCAGCTTTGATTCCATCATCTCATTAAACCTTTTTTAAAAGCATACTTTAGGGATATAAGGGATATATGCACTGTACTTCACTTTTATTAATATTGTATGCTGAAAAGCGTATATTACAGCACGTTTTTTTGTTGAATAGATTTGAGTGCTTCAAAATGTTGGGTCGCGATGTATTGACCAAGTAAAAAGTGGGTCCCGAGGCCTGACCAGTTGAGAACCACTGCTTTAGATGACTTCCTGTTCAAATTAGCATAAGATATTGTTCGATAGACATTAACAACTTAAAAGTTATATTTTATTTAGGATCATATAAACCTTCTCTATTGTACAAAATTGTAAATATGTTAATTTTTTGGAACATATTTAATTTTTGCCTGTTGCAACCCAAGCAGCTTATGAACATCATAGTTCAAAAGATGTAGGAAAGGGTCATATTTCAACAGACAACAACAAAACAGACAAACCAAACGCATTTTTACATATTTTAGCAGTAGCATCTCTACATCAGAGGCGTCAAACTCAATGCCCGCGGACCAAATCCGTTCCGCAACATCATTTTTATGTGGCCCGCGAGAGCTCGCATAGAATATCATAGGTGTATCATACGTTTAATACCGCTTTATAAAAGTGCGGTTCCAATTAACGATGTGTCCCACAATGCATTTCGTTCTGGGACCTGTGCACTGAAGCTTCTTAATAACAGCTGTTTCTCAATGTTAGTTGTCGGTTAGTGACAGAGCCCAAGAAACCCAAGTTACAGTGGCACAGCGACACCAAACAGGAAGCAAAGTATATTAACCTCAGCCACCAAAAGTTCAAAAATCTAAAGGCAGCCGCTTCCTCAACAGAATGAACGTCTTCTCGCTATATTCAGACTATATTAAATAATGTAAAGCAGGAGGAAACTTCAGCGATTCTCCTCTCACTTTGACCCTTGACACCGTTGCTTCTTCTTTCGTGTAACGCTCTCTGGTCCTAAGTCGAAGAGGCTGGCTTCCCTGCTCTACAGTTGGGAGAGTTTTAGTGGAGGGGTATTCAGTGGGTTGCATCTGGAACCTCACTTTAGATGACACTTCTACACAATGCTCCTTAATAAATAAACCGTGTTGCATACAGATGTGTATAGTGGCTATCCTCCACAACAAAAAAGAAGCTGTGCAGACACTAGGTGTTAGAGGGGCTCAATGATGTGACTCCAGGATGATGCCACATTATTGCACCCCCCCCCGCCTTTGAAAATGGGTTTTATTCCACTGCTGTGTCTCATTACACAAGAACAGCACTACCAGCTGAATGAGGCAGATGTTTGATTGTTGAGCGCGGCAACTCCTCAAGTGGCTAGCATCCATCTGAGTGCCTCTGTTACAGCTGGCTGATGCAGCTGAACCAGGACAATCCATCTCGATGAGGAGAATAGGTCTGGAGTGAGAAAGATGGCAGATGCTAGAGTTTTGCTAAACAGAATTTGACAACAGGGTACCCTGCTGGTATTCCCCAAGGGAAGATGAGAAGCAGGTCACAACCCTTTCACATTAGTCACATCACTGACACACAGTCGAAATTAAGTCACCTTAGCAGCTCCAAAATGCAAATATGGAGGTTTGCTCATACTGCAACGCCTGCAGCTAAAGGCTGTAAATGAAAGCAGGGTAGGGGGATATGGGGGCAGCTGGTGGCGAGTGTCCAGTCAGTCTGTGTTGGCTTAAGAGCGAGGCAATAAATGCCAGCGGACAGCAGATGCTGTAGGGACAGCTGAGATCTATAACAGCAGCCTAAAGCTATGCTCACCATGCCATGTTGTTACAACCAGCCTCTCACAACTATTCTTCACATCCTATATCGCTGTCCTATGCAGCACAACTCAACACCACTTCACCTTTAAAAGCATATTTTCGAGGTACAAATGAGTCCACAAAATAGAGCAGGTCCTGCAGAACGTTTTTTGCTCCTGAAATCTTGCTGAAACAAGAGCTATTAAAGTGTGAAGATTTATTTATTTATCATTGACGTGCCACATGGACATTTAAAGAGTTGAAAATAGTTGAAATACAGGAGCCTTCCCATTTTAAAGCAACAACGAATGCCTGAGTCTTTTTGCATTAGGTTCCATTTAATTTTAAATTGTCATCTGAGGTCTGAATTGTGTGTTTTTCTTTACATAAATAGATTTCCACCATAGATTGGTAAATAGAAATTCATTAAGGAATTAAGTGTTTGACATTTAAGGAAAGACACAAAACGGCCACTTTATATTTGTCACCCATAATGCTGAAAAATAAAAACTGCACAAGTATAACATATTATATTTGTTTTTCTCGGTTCAATCAACATTTGGGAAAATTGCACAACATTTGCGCTAATAACGATTTAATTTGTTTCTCTGAGCTGTGCCATTATTCATTTGGAGCTGTTTTTGTTGTCTAGCTTTTCCGACCCAGATGTGATCCCTTCTGCTTCAGCCACATCACGCTCGCTTTACTAATCACCATCAAGTTTTTTTCAATTTTTGTGTTTTCCCTCACATACTTTAGATGTATAAAATTCAAAAGAACTGTAGTAAGCAGTGTGGATGAAGGACTGAAAAAGCAGTGGAGTGATCCATTTCCTAACTGAC
Organism: Harpagifer antarcticus; assembly: GCA_902827135.1. Lineage (NCBI taxonomy): Eukaryota > Metazoa > Chordata > Actinopteri > Perciformes > Harpagiferidae > Harpagifer > Harpagifer antarcticus. The sequence continues at coordinate 1,229,511 of CADEHL010001065.1, forward strand.
ACCAATTACAGTGAGGATCCACTGCAGGCTGTCAGAACCGCAGGCAGCTTGAAGCAAAGTCCCAGAGTTTCACACACGGAGATGTGTTTCATAAGCAGTCGGGTGACAGTTTGGTGCTGGTGGGACTTTGAATCATCACTTACAGGATGACCTCCCACCCCTCCAAGAGGTTGGAAGAGGGTTAAGGAAAACACAGTGGAGCTGTCGTTTACACAGAGTGACAGGAATGGGCTCTGACGTGACACACATGCACAAACGCCTCTCTGGGGTAGCTCGGAGGATCATGTGCAGGGCTTTAATATTGGGCTGGGAAGACCCAGGAACATTGTTGGGGGTGACTCGGGGTCAAATTCGGCCCAATCAAGATTCATCTTTGACTTTAGACACCCCACCCCCACCCCCTTCATCCACTGTAACACTCATTTAAAACTGGTTTTGGGAGATTGTATTCTAACATTTGTCTATTATAGTCGGATAACGTAATGATCCACTGTCTTCACTATAGGAAATATAATGAATGAATTGAATCACACGTTTTACTTAAATATGTGGTGTAATGTTTTTTGGGGCTATAACATAAAATAACAACAGGATTGTACGTTTATGAATGCATAATAAGCTAATTATGATGTAGTTCAAACAATATTGGATATAGTCATTATTTTTGAGTGTTTTGGACTGAGATGAATCATGGGTCAAAATGTACCCGCGAACACCATGAACGGTAACACCTTTTTTTCAATACATTTCTTTGGATTTTTGTTTTTACTGCTCATGTTGTGCTTCTTTATGTCTTGTTTTGTGTATGGCTTATATCCTGTAAGCTTAGTTTTGTTTGTTTTTCCCCCATAGATTAAGAAGTCAATTGTGTAAGCCAGGGGCTTCTTGACCTCTCCTGTGACATATTATTTCTTATTATCTAGATATAATATTTGTTATCAAGATAATCAAAAGAAGTTACTAGGTATTTGTTTTGTATAACCGTAGTTCAGTGTTTGTCTATTCAGATCAGTGAAATGTGAGCAAACATGAAGTAGAACAGCATCGCCCACATGATTACATCTCTTCTTAGCATTAATGTGGATTTCAAAATGTAGGAAAGTAAACCATACACATCAGAGGAAGAATTGTTTGATGCTGTCAAGATTTAAAATTCAGGATATTTTCACACAAATAACAGAGTATACATGATTAATCCATGATGGTATTCCATAGGGATATTTCTAGAAACCATAGCTTACTTATAAAAGATCAAAGTATACCTCTTCCACTCATGCACTGTGTTTGCCTTTAAAGTTAGTGTATTATGTGTGATTTAGGGATGGGTAAAGAAACCCGGTATTTATTGGGCCCAGAGGCTACATTTTTAAAGACGGTGGTATCGATAAGCTCCGTTTAAAAAAAGTAGAAGTACTCAGATCTTGTAGGATTCTGTAGGAATACTCTGTTACAAGTAAAAGTCCTGCATTCAAACTGTTACTCAAGTAAAAGTACCAAAGCATAGCATCAAAATATACAGTATAAATACTCATTATGCACATTATTCAGAATAATATATATTATATATTTTGATTATAATTTTGATGCATTAATGTGTTATCAAAGCTGGTAAAGGTGCAGCTATTTTAATGACTTTGTATACTGCAGGGTAGAGATTGTGAATTTACTCTAGGTGTAACTACAGTATTTTTTAAAGTTTTCATTCTATTTCACATTATTATTACAACATCTGCAAAGTAACTAAAGGTATTACATAAATGTAGTTGAGTAAAAGTAACATATTTACCTCCGAATTGTAGTGTAGTAGAAGTACAAAGTCCCTCAAAATTGTACTGTACAGTACCATCATCACATTAGTATATAATGCAAAGGATATACAAGTATATGTTCTATTTGTTTTAAAGGTCCCATGTCATGCTTTTCCGGTTATTACCCGTCCCCTTGTGTGTTATGTAGCTGTTTCTGCATGTAAACGGTCTGCAGAGTGTGTGTACTCGGGCTGGTTTTGGGCTGGGTTTCGCTGTCTCGCAGACGGCCACTGGGCTCACAGGGAGGGGGGGGGGGCAGGAGCTCCAACAAGTCATGTAGGACAGAGAGTGAATACACAGACTATACAGAGATGCTGTATGAGAAACCAATGTGAGTTTGGAAAATCGCACAATGTAAATCTATTTTAGTAGACCTCACAATGGAATTATGATCAGTAGAAATTGCCATGACATGGGACCTTTAAGTAAAATAAAGCAATGTTGATTCCGTTTCCAAATTGTTTAGCTTTCCCTTAAAAAATAAATACAAAAAGAACCGATACAAATACAGTTAAAGTACTAGATCGATAAGTAGTATTGGTAATAGTACCGTTCAAATCTTAACCTCTTTCCCCCCTAGTGTGATTATGATTTATAGCTCTGAATAATATATGTCAACCTAAAAGAAAGAAAAACACTTTGGTGCTAATTTTGGAAGAAAACATTCATTTAGTTTAGAGTAACTATAAAATATTATGACCAAACTTTAACTTTTTTTATTGTAATGTCCCAAACGTTTTTGTTTTGCCCTGGAGCCTTGACTTTTAGTTTTTCATATTCTTTCATTAGGATTTGCATTGAATAGGTCTTCTTCCCACAGCCATTTGTTATTCACCACAGTAAATCAGCATTGTTCAGCTTCCCAAGAACTTTGGCATTACATACAGAGACAACATGTAAACATGAGTACATTTGTGCATTCTAAGTTTCCTGCAGATATTAATTACAGCTAATTCTATGAGCTGTAATTTGCATCTAAGTCCTGGTGTGGGTCACAGAAAGGCTGATTAACAGACATTCTGTTTTGTGAGGGTGCCAGTTCTGAGGGTGGAGGGCGGGCGGTACAGAGACGTTTATGTGTACTGATGGAGGGCTGATGCCGGGCGTCACGGCCAATTGGTAACAAAAGGATGTTTGGAGGACGGAAGCGTCTCAGCCTGTCCGTCTGTCTGAGCAGAACTGACAATGCCCCACTCACCTGACATGTGCACGGAGTCGTTGGGAAAGCTCAGGTCGTCCTCAGCTACCCAGGAGAAGCTCCAATACCCTCTAGGAATGCTCGCAGCACTTCCACCTGCCAATGGTTCACCTGCAAACACAGCAAATCAACATTATACTATTACAGCACACACAGTGACAAAAGACAAGACACCCTTTACAGCTATATGCAAACAGTCTTTACAATGACCTTTAAAGCATGTACACTTGCTGGAATAGGAGCCCAAAGGACTAATGTAAAGCCTTAACAAGGCTAAGGAATTATACTTTGTCCTTAGCTGCCTGCCCTGCCTTGCGAGCCATCAGGGCGCCAAATATGTTCCCTTTAAGGCGTTCAATGAAATAATGATTACCCCTTTCTGTGTTTATTTTGCCTGACGGGTTGCCATTGATTTGGAATCCATGCTGAGGTCTTATTCGTTTGGCAGTCTTACTCACTCATTGCTCCACTATAGTCTTTTTATCATCTGTAAATGTTATGCAATCTCAGAGTTTCTTTCACCTTCAAAGTGTAAAAAAACACAATGTCAAGAGTCAATGAAATGTCTACAATATTGGTACGGAAGATAAATAGCTGCAACAAATTCAAGCAGTGACACCAGGAACTTGAGTCATAATTTAAAAAAAGAGAAAAAGTGCAAGAGCCCTTATGAATTGGTTATTGGATATCGATAGTCTGTATATTTACCTGAGGTGTTTGCCTGATTTGGTTTGACTCTCTCCTCACCTTCTAAACTCAAGCTAATTATCCCAAGATCGAACAGAAGTCCGTTACTTTAAAGTAGATTCAACAACTTTGACCTCTCCCCACCCACACACCACTCTCTCTCACACAGTCCTCAGTCCATGGATAATTATTACACAGTCACAGACCAATACACCACTGCCTCCGATGGAGACTCCTGCATCAATCCTGCATTTAAAATGAGCCTTGAAGAGCGATTCATCGTAAATGATGCCTTTCAGGGCACTGAACAGCACAAGTTGGTTTCGGCAAAAGAACACACATGCTATTCAGGGTTCAGATGCCCACTGACACACACAGCGGGTAACCTGAAGAAGCGTTTTGTTTTTATTTATTGGCTCTCTCCATTTATATATGCCAAAGTCACTACATTTTTAATCTATAGCATGCCGTAAATAAGAGATACAGTTTAACAGTGTAATTATCCAAGGACATACTATCTTTCTAAACTAAAGTCTCATGTATTTTTCTCACAGCAGAGCAGAAAGCCATACTGACCTTCCCATGATATTCAAATGCTTTTAACCAGCCTATATACATGATAAGACAACAACTCAAAACTACTCTTCAATTCCGGTAACACGAAGACAAGGTGTGATTTCAATCAAGTTAATCATTGAATTAAAATTCTACGTAACCACATTTACTTTTCACAAAAGAAAGGTTTGACAGGTGATGCTATTAAAAAACTGTAATGTGAAATGACATCTAAACATGTACATGTTCAGCCTTAAATGATAGGCCTAAGAAGGAACCTGTTCACTAGATGAAAGAATGGTCAAGCACAATACGAGTGTGTTTTGCTAATGGAGCGGTTCTTCGTTCTAAATTCATCAGGATGGAGAACTTGACATCAATGGCCATGACTGTCATGACTCACAGCTATTAAAAAGAAGCTGAAGAAGAGAAATGAGAACAAAAGGAAATAATTGATTACAAGGTCAAGAGACAAGTATAGATAATAAGCAATTGGTACAAGGGAAGCGGTTATAATAATAATAATAATAGCTTGGATTTATATAGCGCCTTTCATGAGACCCAAGGGTTAGGGTTAGGGGTAAGTAACCGCTTTTACAAAGAAGAACAGGGGCAAAACAAACATAACAAAACAAAGGGCAGTCAGACAAACAGACAGACAAAACAACACATAGATTAGGGGCCAAAGGCCTTAGTAAACAGATGGGTCTCGAGGGCCCTTTTGAAGGCATCAAGTGTGGAGATTATGTCCATTATTGTACTAAGTAGCCCTTTCCACAGACTTTAGATTAGATGTTTTGATTTGACTGCACTTCCTGTACTTCCTTGAATTCAGGAAAATAGTCAGAACCCTGAACCTTTCAAAAAATGGTTTTCATCACTTAATTGTGCATATTCTTCCCGATTGATGACCAGGCAAGAGGAGATGACTGCCCATAAAGACTGGTTTGGGGTCAACAGCAGTCAGCTACAGGGGAATCTGTCTGGTTGGTCGGATACTGCATGAGGTGGCAGTCTGCTGCTAACTGTTTGGTTGGCTGCCTGGTAGCTGTAGCTGCTGAAGAGGGTGAGCCGACCGGCTGTTGTGAGAGGTGGATGGCTTTCTGACTGACTGACTCACAGCTGGATGGCCGACTGGCTATCACACGAGTGGCATTTCTAGGTGTTTGTGGGGCGTGTTTAACCTTACACGCCATATGGTTTGTTTGCAAATAACAATTTGAGAAGCAGGCATTTGAATCTGTTTGGAAAAGGGCAGGCGCTTTAAAAACAATACCTGGCGGCTGATTGGATTAACCATCTGTCAATCCACCGAGAAAAGCCTTAACTGCGGTTCTTTGCCCTTCTCGTAGCAAAGATCCCTTTAGTTCTGATATAACTGATGCTTTGCGGCGTCTAAATGACCTTTTTAGTAGCTGCCACTGATGTGCATGCATAAACGAAGTTGACTGGTGTAGTTGGTACACACACATTACTTGAAGCCTGAAAATATAGATTTGTGATCTTGTGATCCATTCTCATGAAACTTCCAACAATCTACCCGGGTTTGCAAGGTAAGGATATGCTTTCAATATGTCCTGGTATGAAAAGCTCAAAAGGCTTTTAATCAGGCCGTCATCAAGAATCTCTTAATTTCCCAGTAAATCTTCATTCCCAACCTCGGTGATGGGATAACATAATTAAACTGTCGATATTCAAGTAGTCAAAATGAGTCTCTTAAAGGCTGTGTCAGCTCAACCTTACAGTAAGAAAAGAACATACATCTAAAAAAGGGAGCTTCGAATAGGACAATCTCTGCATTAAAGGAGAGCCAGGTAAGGTAAAAATCAGCTCCTAAATTCTAACCCTATCTCCTATTCCTTGACCTCTGAGTGAAACGTCACGGGGTTAAGGGATAGTGGATAGGAGAATTCAAAAGCACTTAGGAGAAGAGACCTGCGGTACTTTAGAGAATCCGACTGCACTTTCACTATGCGACGTGTTTATGATGCGCCAGCGGACGTCATTTTGTGCGTCTGCTGCTGTGGGGAAACTATGGAAACTACAGTTTTCTATACAGCGGACTACAACATGGATGTTTAATAAGAACGAGGGACTATACTATCTAGAGACTCTGCACCGTGCTCTGATGCTGTTGTGTTATTGCTTTATGAGCGTGGACAACAGAGAAACATATTCTTCATGACCAAAGTTGGAATTGAAATAAAAAAGGAAAGTGAAACTTATGCTCGTCACCCTCTCCCTCCGGTAACATTAATACAAATGATCCCAATACGTATGATTGTATGAACTATGAAAAGATCTTAAAATCAATACAAATGTATTTATAATAAACGTTAGTCCTTAACATCTATCATGTGTATATCACCATTCAAACATCTTTTAAAAGTTGAACAAACCCCACACAGCTCAGTGAAATGTTGACTTTATTTGATCATTCAGTAAAAACTAACGTTCATATTTCTCTTTTTGATTATAATACTGATGGAACGTTCAAAACAAAGCACTTTGGCAACTTACCACATACGTTTTAAAAAGCTTAATAAGCACCGTAACTTTCATGATATCATTTCTCGGTCATAATCGGTCGTTTCCGTGAACGGCCGACTGTTGATGTGACGGCAAATGCTGCGGCCGCAAGGCACTGTGGGGCAGCATTTTCTCCTGTCCTTTCGGTTAGGCAGGTCCAGTGGTTCCTAAGCTAAATGGACTATTCGACTTCAGCCCAGATGTCCGAGCAGGATGTGTCTCCAGGTGATGCTAATTTGAGCATCTGCAATTGGAGGAGACACCAGGGCAGAGCCAGAACATGCTGGCCTACTAACACCTCAACAAGCTCCAGAATGTGTTGGAACATGCTACTGTAGTTTAGAGTCTACAGTATGTGACCTTGGTTTGCCTACTTGACCACAAAACATAAAAAAGATTTGAATTTAAAACTGGATCCGTCGACTCTATGAGTATACATGAGCTTCGTAGTTTCTAGTCACCACACTGATATAAACTGAACTTGTATAAGAAACCATGGCAGAGTGAATACAAAGCCTTTCACTGATGACTTGTTCATGGTAGATGTCTTTGTAATGATTGTAATGTGTGTATACATACACAGACCAACACAACATTATCTATGTTTCTACTATGCACATATTGAGGAAGCAATGAGTTAGAAGCAGCCATGCACTATTAGAGCCGACAAATCATTACTATTGCTCTTCCTTTAGAATAATGCTATTCCCTTTCACTTTATACAAAAAAAGTAATAAATGTAAAATGTGTTTTACGGAAAAGAAAAACAAAGAAACACTACTCTAATCAAGATTTGCTTTCACAAACTGATAAATAACATTTTACTTGTGAAAGTCTTATCAGCATAATGTTTTTTTATACAAAGTTAGGACCAACATTAGGATATCGTATAAATAAGGAGACTATTGTGTCAGATTCTGGTTTACAGATCAAATCCCCTCTGACATGTTCACGAATCAGTAAGAGAGGTTTTTCTAGCAGGTGAGTACATTGAAGCACATTTTGAGAAAATCGCAATGAATCACGGCAGTTGCATATTGAATTAAGTTATTTCCAATGCTTAATCCAAAAGATAGTATGTCAACACAACATAAATGTTCTTAAGTGAGTTTAGAAATCCTTTTAGTTTTCCTGTGAGGAGCCTGTGAAAGAATCCTCACTGTAATAATGTTTGCTCAAATTGTTCTCATGGAAAAAATATTGCTGGCAGCCCTGTCAGCGACACAAGTATGTGCATAACAAACACATACACTCCTGTGCACACAGTCAGTAGTGCATGTACAATTCGCCACTACAGAGGAAGTTGACTCAGCTCAGTGAACAGTCTAATTCTGTCCCACCCACACTCCAACATCCTTGAAATGCTTTTGTGGATCATCAATGAGGCTTGACTCAACCTGTCACTTCAACATGGCTGTGCACGGACATACATCTCTCTCAGTCCATCTCTTTTTCACTCTCAGATGCCCATATCTGTTTGAATTAGACGGAGGTAGATCCAAGTACTTGCAAAATCCTTACAATGAAAGCCAAAGGGAGAAACAGATAGCTTGCAAGGTACGAGAGGAAGCCTTTTGAGGGGGCAGTTATACCTGTATATGATGTATGTGGTGCTCGTTGGCTTGTTTCACTAGTGAAATGATCCAGAACTGAAGCAAATTACCCATGAAAAGGGAAGGCAGGGTAAGTGTACAGGTAGTGGATTTGTAGAGCCCCTTTCACACATGCACTGCAACCCTAAATCTACGTGAATGCGTAAATGTTGGTAACATTCAAGCCAGAAATCGAACAGAGATCACCATGCCAGCTACCTCGTACAATGTCTGCGTGATATCCGATTGAGCTAATGTATGAATACAGCTGCACCTTGTACATTTAATATCCAACAACTGGGCTTGTTGATGATGTTTGTAAAGCGGCTGGCATGAAACCAGAAGAAAACGAACATCCGAGGGTTACAGATTAGAACAAGGGTCATTTACATGAAAGCGCATATGAACATGTCTGATTGGAGAAAAGCTGTCAAGAAGGATTTTTAGGTCCTAACCATTGCTCAATAACTGAGAATGCTTTTAGCAAGGACAATCTTCTTGGAGTGTTATATTTGTGAGAGGGAAACAATACAACCATATTCCATAGGGTATTGTCCAGGGTTTATATTATAAGATGGCTGTATACAAACAAGACCTGGCAGCTGGTTTGGTCTTCACTTGCATGTAATGGAATCTACAATGTTTGCAGTTAAATTAGACATTTCTAATAAGACATCTGGTAATGTAACGAAACACAGCTGGTGTATCAAACCCACTACAGCTAATTGGTCATTGGTAATTAAGCGTCTTTGGGTTCAAGAAAAGCGCTATAGAAATATAATGTATTATTATTAATTAAAAGGGAAATGAGGGAGCCACCGGTTTACGCTATTGGATTTCCATACTGCTTTGACTTGTGCCTCACAATTGTTCCTCTCCTTTGTGCCCCTTAATTAAAGATTTACCTTGGGATACATACATTACTGCCTAAATAAATTGATTACCTGTCTAGCGCAAGTGACGCGTCATTAAATTGCTCGTCAAAGTCTGCCAGCGCCACATCAGGCAGCTGAGGCCAGGAATGGCTGCGCTCTCTCTGCTACAAAAGACTGCATTGATTTCCATCAGAGCAGCCCTGATGGCCATAAGCATCCCGACTTTCATAAGACCTTCACAGAATTCCACACGTTACCAAGCCCAAAACATGTGTGTGAGTACAGAGTCATTCTCACACACACACTTTCATCCTGAGTACACTTCTCACTGGAGACCTCCACCAGCAGAGCCAAAGTGATCTCCACATTAAACAGTCTTTAACAGGAGTGTGCTGACAGTAAATAATTCATAAATGCTCTCATCTACATTAATAGGGGTGTCAAGTTTTTCTCAATTCTTTAAATCGTATTCTTACGTTTCGCATCCGAGGTTAATCAGGGTTTAAATACATGAGGCCTATTTAAAGTGTTCATGTTAATATATCATCTAGCATGCTTTACGACTAAGAGGGGATGGGTTATTTCTAAAGTATGAAAGTTAGCTGCTGAGCTTCAGTCTGCAATGTTCAAAACAACAGATAAAGCCAGAAATCTAGGTGTAGTCATGGACTCTGCCCTGAGTTTCAACAGCACATTAAAACAGTTACTAAATCAGCCTACTATCACCTAAAGAACTATATCTAGGATTAAAGACTAATGTCACAGCAGGATTTGAAAAGACTGTCCATGCTTTTATCTTCAGTAGACTGGACTACTGCAATGGTGTCTTCACAGGTCTCACTAAAAAATCTATTAGGAAGCTGCAGCTGATTCAGAACGCCTGCTGCTCGAGTCCTCACTGACACTAAGAAAGTGGATCACATCACTCCTGTTCTGAAGTCTTTACACTGGCTTCCTGATGTGTCAAAGAATACGATTTCAAAATACTGCTGCTGGTTTATAAAGCCTTTGAATGTTTAGGCCCAAAATACATTTTCTGACTCTCCTGCTAAATTATGAACCATCCAGATCTCTCAGGTCTTCAGGGACTGGTCAGCTTTTCTGTCCCCAGAGTCAGAACTAAACATGGAAAGCAGGTTCTAGTTATTATGCCCAATCTGGAACAAACTCCCAGAAACCTGCAGGTCCGCTGCAACTCTGACTACTTTTAAATCAAGGCTGAAGACTTTTCTTTTTGTTGCTGCTTTTAATTGAACTATCACATCTTAAACTGCACTGTAACTTTTTATCCAACACCAACCCTGAACCAGCATCACTCGAATGCCTTTCTGACAGCACTTAGATGCTCCCCTAAGTAACGCGTGTACATCCACATGTGTACCGGAATTGCAGAGTAAGATCAAGCGCTGTTTTGTCTCTCAAGTGCAAACACCAAATACTTGTTATCAAAGCAATGGATCATAAGGCTTCTGTCTGAAGCATTATCGTGGGGAAGAAAGGGCTGCGCAAGTGACAATGAAGATGTCACTGGGCTTCACTGATGCTCATTAAAGGCGTTGTAGTTGTACTTTACAATGTAACATGGACTGTTGAATACACACACAACTATCCACTGATTATTTGATTTCTGAAAAATACAGAGGCACATTCTGTATTAATAAATGTTTATTTGTATATGATATAAGTGACACTATTAATAGTAGGTGAAGGGGACACACCTTTACTGCCTTCACGAGCTGTGTGTCACAAGTTCAAATGAATGGGACCACAATATAAACGCTCTATTTCAAAAACTCAGACATGCATGTGCGTCGTTTGCCTCGTCTTTGGCCTGTCTTTGGCATGACATGTCTTGGCAGATAAACCATTATGTTAAAGAAGTCTGAGCATGCTGTGAGTGAGACATCTTGCCTTGGTTGTGGTGGTGCTATAGCCTAAACTTTTTTTTTTAAAGCAGTGAGCTGACAGTGGTCTATGCACAGTAAACATTTGCATAAAAACTAAAGGCGTCTCTTACATCACATCAAATCAAGTTTTATTTTATATCGCACATTTTTTAAAACGATTTTTGGTCGAGCCCAAGTGCTGTACATGCAATAAATAAAAACACTTTACTACAACAACAACAATTAATTAAGTGCTTCCATTCATTAAATCAGACACCCTGTGGCTACAATCTATTTACAGAGCATAGCAAATGGAACTAGATAACTTTTCTCTCCAACATCAGATGCCACACTGTATCTGTGAAGGAGTCTTTATGCTTTCCTTGTGTATACTGGGATTGCAGAATGTTAACAGGTGTTGCTGTATGCTTTGGAGCTCAACTGGTGGAGCAAAGCCTCAAGAGAAAGAGGCATCACTGTACAACGGCAACATCATTGTCTTTAATAGATGTTTGACTGACACTGACTGGGCCTAACATACTGAGCATTCCACACCACTGCACCCCTTATGCTGGGTCTAAATAAGTCAAGTTTCAAATGTAATGATAAGTTATATTATAAGTATTATTATTAATAATGTAGAAACACAGAGGGAGTACTTACTATTGGAACATTTGAGCTATATAACATATTGCAGTTCATCAAGTCTTCAAAGTGTTTGCCTCTGATGCCAGGGGTGTGTCTAGTTACATCATCAACGCACCGACCACGCTCTGAAACTGGCCTTACTTCATGGGCTGAGGCATTGATTCATTTTGAAGCTCCTCCCTTACTCAGAAGACAAACAACATGTTGCTCGTGTGAGAGTATAATGAATAGTTTGATATGTAATGCACAATGCAGTATGAATCATCCATCAAAGAGCGAGTACCAAAGCTCACTGTGAAAGAGGATTATAATAAATTGTGAAATGGCGGTATCCCTTGGATTCTGATCTATTACCCCTCTCTGGGGCACAACATCTGAAACAATTATGCTAAGAGAGTGAAAACTATATGACGTTAAAATGACACAGACACTGGAACAGTTTTCCTTTAGATACTTTTTGTCTCAAGACAAGTATGTTTAACACAACAAGTGCATGTCTTAGCTTTTTGGACTTGGATTATTTGATTTTTTATATGGGGGACATGAATTGTCCTCCAATTCTGGAATGACCCAGATGCTGAAGTAAAATAACATTGCTCTACTCTCAACCAGATGTTGCTCAATGTATCACTCCTGTAGCATTCCTCCAAGCAACCACATGTAGGGTGGAGTCACATACATTCATATTTTGAATGAGAAACTGAAATATGTTATGTCTTCTTACAATGTTTACAAAAACGTAAAGAGAAAGCTCACAGTCTTAAGAGTTTTGTATTTAGAGAGCTGTTAAAGCAAATAAAACAGTTCTTTCCTGGTCAGCTGATAACAGTGGAGGATCTTTTAGCTCCAAGATATCTAATCTCATAAATCTTTATCTCAGGATGGAAAGGGACCCACAACATTCCACCTCTTCACATTCATTACATGGGATTAAAGCTAGCAGTTACAACATACTGAGTGTAGTTATAATCAGGGGGAAACAACTCTGACCACATATAAACTTGCATAGTTTACTTCCAAGCCGGACCCAATTTATGCCCAGGGGGATTTGGAGAAATGACAGGCTCTCCCGGTTTCCGCAAAGAATCAACATCTGACAATAAAGTCAAACAGAACTACAGTACAGCAACAAGACAGTTCCTTTATGCTCATTGGCTACTTTCAACCAACTAATCATGGAAAAGCCCAACAACAACGGTCCCCCTACTTTACTGTCAAGAAGGCCCAACTGCAGATAAAGAAGATGGATAGAAGTATCCTTTATGTATCCAAAGATGGGACAGATCCAGGTAAAGGGTCAGAGTAAAGAAAGTTCACTTTGCCTGGAAATGAAAATATTGTAAAGGAGCCAGTGAATATACTGCAAAGGTGAGTGATGAAATGAATGAGATACAGGCGAGCAGGAGGGAAAGGTCAGGTCTCCGGAGGGCTGATGAAGAAAGTGGGAACATGTGTGTTGATGGGTGGGGCAAACAGGTGACAGGGAAAAAGAGGCAAAGTCTGAGGGCGTCTGGTGATCGCTTGGAAGATGTCAGTAAAGGGGCCTAGGGAATAGGGAATGTGGCTTGAGAGGAGGGACAGAGAGACTGACTTGACACCTATATTATGAGAAAAAGAGGGTCATGTTCAGTCATGCACACATAATAAAGGTGCAGAGGGCAAAAGTGAAGATGTTTCATCCTCAACTAGAAACTAATGCCCCCTAAGAGATGTGACACATTGGCAGGCTTTCTTGAAAAAAAACATTTTAGATTAAGAGTAATAGTATTTATTACATCTGCCAAGGATGCTATGCTGGTATGTTGGCAAACCAAGATGGGTGGAATGGTGGAGGTCTGCACTGTAGATGCCAGTCTACTTTTTCTTCCCTTGTACATGAGGGGGAAAGAGCGAGAGACGCTGGCTCAAGTCTCTGCAGCCATTACACCCTGCTTGTCCCTGACGCCACACCAATCAATCTCCCCTAGCTTCAGCAGCTGATGCGACACAAACGTACCATTAGAGAGCTACCAGCCTTCTTTGAGTAAGAACATGTGGAACACTTTGATTAGTATCACGATTATATAGACGATTGACAGGTGGATCTCAAATGGTAGTTTGTGTCTTCTGTCCACTTGCCCATCAGCTTGTTTCCAGAACATAGCATGTATAGCATACATTGCAGAGCACCTTGTGTTCATGTATTTACACCTTAAGGACATAAATACTCACTACAATTGTTGAGCAATCTATTGCATTTCATAAGGTTAACGATCAGGAAGAGGTGACTGTTAAATGCTACTTTGATTCCCAGCACCCTCCGGATTTCTTCTCAGTATCCAGGCAACAACATTACAGACAGAAAAAGAAAAGCACACTGTGGCAAAACCGCAGCTGGGATGTGTCATGTTTGTCTTCTGTTTGGAACAGTGGCATTTAACATTTCTGCATGGACAACATGGCAGATGATAAGCCAATCAGGAGCACTGAATTATAAATGAAGTGTCAGTGGCACATTGTGCCACCCTGTTGGCCTAGTGACTAATTGGATAAAACAAATAAACAGACCTCATTATTAATTTGTTTAACCAGATGGAAATTGTCATGCCATATTGGTTGCAGCTGATCTGACAGGGATGCTTTCTGGGAGCACATGTTCCAAACCCTTACCCATCATCTGTTTGTTTTGTAAGCTACACTTAGAGCAAACATTTCAATTAACAATAATCATTTTCTATCCTCGGTATACGCGCATTAAATCATTTCAGACGATGAACTGTTTCTACAAACTTTCTCCTTCATCACAAAAACAAAAGGAGGCCACGAGCCAAAGAGTGGCAGCTACATGTCTCCAACATGACAGCCTGCAACAGACGGATCAGAGGGACTCACTCCGTGATGTTTAGCTGTTTGTTGCAACAGCAGGGAACGCAGTAGTCATGGTTACTCTGATAAAGATGTGCTGCTGTAAAAGGACTCATGTAAGCGTCAGTCATATGCCACTGATAGAGGTACTATCAGTGGCATAGAGGCATACAACACATTTAACTTTCAACTGATACAAGACACTGAGCTGTATTTATTTAAAACTAACACATTCTTATTTTAATCGCCCTTATTAAAGTGGAAGTGAAAATGTGCCGATATTATTATGATCATTACACGTTATGCCTTCTTGACCAGAAATAAATGGTATCCCTGCAAAACAGGAAAGATTAAGACTAAGACTCAGTAAGGTTGCAGCTTTCTGTAAAGAACAAGAGAGAGGGAACACGTTCTTTTCCCCCACATCCTTTAGAATATTGACTTTTAGATTCTTGCAGAAGTTCTCTGTATGTTTCAGTTAAGACAGCATTACAGAACAGTGGGAACATTTGCAACATGCTGGCAACCGTAGTTCATGGCAGCTGTGACAGTTTTGATGTCTTTGCTCCAAAACACAGATCAAGCAAGAAAATATGATTTAAGGGGAGACATTTAGCTGACTGGTCTGACACTGACAGTCTCTCAGGAGTACGGCAATGTGACAACACAAATCAAACACCACCACACAGACGTAAAACCTCTCTCCCTCTGCAGCTTGACTTTTTGCAATATGTTGGCTATGTCGCATGCACGAGGCTCCACTAACAAACACAATCCATCAAGAAAGAGCTGTTGCTGTATGATTTACCACAACGCCTTCCCACTCCCCTAGAATCACTTGCGTTAATGTAATGCAGCATTTTTTAAAACTGAAATGGTACTTTATAAATCTGGCCCTTCTCTCGACCTTCCATCTTTTGTTCCTTGTTTTCACCACTTTCTGCTTGTTTGCCCTCTTTAATTCACGTACACACATAACACACACACACACACACACACCATCTTTTGTGTAACAGTCAGTCCTAACAGCTCCCTTATCACAAGAGCAGTCTCACTCTGTCTCTACATGAAACTGACTCGTACCTGCAAGTGTCCCACACTGCCCTCTGCCTACTTTGAGACTTACACTGTGCTCTTGGTGTCATTCATTTGACACATTAAAGACGCATGCCATCCTGATGCAATATTCACAATACAGTTGAGTCAGCTATTGTGATGTAACGGTGCAACAACATTACAATACCAACACTATTATGAAATTAATATTAAGACAAGTGACTACAGACAAAAACAAGTTTTTTTGTACACTGATCAATTTTGAGAGTTAGGGCTATTTTGCTTACGAGCATTTTATTTTACATTAGGGCACAGAACGACATTATGTTTTTTTTTACTTTGTATATTTGTGTCTGTACTGTAGATTTCTCCTTGATTCACTTAAAGTTAGCATTTTTAGCATTAGACATTGCTAGATTTGCACATTTAAATATATAGATGTAATACAAAACATAATTGTCTTATTGTATGTAGTAGACTGGGTTGGTTGAATGCCAATACCCATTAGCTATGCAGTGTCACCTTAAAAGGCAGTCACACATCTGTTTGTTGATCAATTGAGTAAGATAGGAATGAGCATACAAGAAATCTATTCATTCCATAGATGAATCACTGCCTGTTTCTCGGCTGAGAATGCGTTTGAATTGTAGAAATATTGATATATATTTTGTAATGGTTGCAGAATAGTGGCTGGAATATAATTGAGTGATTGTGCATAACACAATACAATTTTATATAGGCTGGTTTCCTTTTGAAAGTACAGCTCAAGAGTAATGTATTCATGAGATGTGCAATGGTTTTAGTTGAAAAGTGAACAATGAGTTAACAACAAAACATTGGACAAGGCATTTTGTAGGCTACCAACATGTTACAAATAACTTTCATGTACTGAGAACACAGCATGGACATGTTAAAGTAAACAAAGACAACACAGTAACCGGACAACCCAAACACAAGGTGATAAACACACTAGGTACATTTTAGCTGAATTAAAAAGTCTCATAGACTTCTATACAATCTGACTTATCTTTGCAACCAGTGGATTCACTCTGATGATGAGGTGATGCCATTTAGAAGGAGAAAAGCTTAAGACACTTCCCCGTTGGCTTTCAGAGCCGAATACTGCCATATCAACATTCAGTATTTTTTATTCAAGATCATTTTTCTTGCGGTAGCTAGATAGTGTATGATGAAAGATTATAATAGAGCAGAGTTAGTATATTAGGGATAAACGGATGGTATTTAGTGCCAAGGCTTTTTTATTTTACAGGTAGGTTGACTAGCAGTCTCTCAAAGTATATTCTCACGTGATGGTCCTGCTGGTGCACTGGTTAAGTTTGCAGAATTTCTACACTCAGCATTAAACATGAATATGAACAATTTTGGGCGTGGAAACATAGAAAGTTGAATTTGCTCACAGTCTGAGTCTCTGGTTAGGTCTACTTTGTGCTACATTCTTGCAGATATGGGTAGGTGTGTGTTAGGAGAGCTCTCTATGTATCTCTGTAACCTTTTAGGATTTCTTGGGTGTCATCTTCTGATAGGTGAAAAGGTTCTATTGTCCCAAACAAACCGCTACTTGATTTGATTACCTTTTAATTGATGAGTTTATTTAGCTTTTATGCGTGTCTTTAAGATGCTCTCTGCTAGATTTAAAGGGGGGGTGGAAGAAACATCTAAATGCAATTCTGCATTTGCAAATGGTCTCTGGCCAAAACATGTCTGAGAGCAGGAAATGACAGGAACAGTAGCGGAACACTCTCACGTTGGCTGGGAGCAAAAAGCATGACCGAGCTCTTCAAATCCAAATGTTAAGCTTGACAACTCTATTTCTATAGACTGGCAGGTAGCCTTAGCATGCAACAGACTATCTACATCATATAATTACAGTGCAGCAGCAGCAACTATCATCCAAACCTTGGAATCAACAAGAGCAGCGCAATATCCCAATACAGAAAACATTGCACCAGAGGAGTACAGCACATACACAGCCGAGAAACAGGATGAAGGGGTGGTCTACATACGTTTAAAATAGCCAAAATACGTCCATGGAGAGAATCTTCGTGATACCAACTACGAAACAAACATATTCTAGATGCGTTCCGCCCCTTATGTGCCCAATCCCCCCAAGTGAATCACACCTGGTACAGTACACACAAACACACACAGAACAATTTGATACATTTCCTGCTCTTATGTGCCCATCCCCCACATGGATCAGACCTGGCACACGCAATACATGTTCAGTGTCTATTCTTTGTATATTTACTGCAGTGTTTCATGTATACCAGTAGTCTGATACAATATGTACAGTTTGAAAGGGTGTTAAATGACATTTGGTGATGATTAATGTTTTTTGTGTTAATGTAATAGCAGTTAAACAGGACGGGTCAAATTTGACCGCGAACACCAAAGTAAGGGGGGGGGGGGGGGGGGGGACTAAGACAATAGGAGGGTTAAAGGGTGTATTTGTCTGTCTCTACTTGCAACCTCCCTGTTATTGATCAGTCCTGTGGCCTACTGCACCATGCCTCTCACATTAACACTGACTTATTATGCAGCTAAAATGATGGGACTTCCATGGCTGGCAGGGTGCAGCTACCCCTGCAAAAACACCCCCATTAGTGTCAAATGCACATATGAAGCAATCCATTTTCCCTGGCTGAGAATAATGACAACAACAGAGGGAAAAAAATAATCTGCCAATACCAACCAGAGAATTACCAGTAATTGTATTTTGATTATTGGTGCGGTTTTTTTTTGTACAACTATCCTGACTTGAATGCTTCTAGAAGGACATACAATTGTAGCTTACGCTTAGTCAATACACTATGACCGCAAGCACACGATCCTCATTAGCAGGAATCATGGTGTGTGGTAGCCTGTCCATATGTAGCATTTACTTTTGATGAGAAACAAACACTTGGTTGCACACAAAGGACTCACGCTTCGCCAAGAAAATGAGAAAAGGAAGGCTAACAGGCCACACAAACAGCAGGAGGGTAAACGACGCAGTTCTTTCCAGACACACTGTGATGTTTAAATGGTACCCTGCTATTTCTCTAATTCATGTGGTTCCTTCCGCCCACCCGCTGGTCAGGCACCGTGTGAGGTAACTCATCATAGAAGAAAGAGACTAGGCGGAGTGAGACACAATTACCTTGCCTCCATATGTCTGCATGTGGGCTCTCGTTATACACACTTGCACACAAACAGTTGCTCAGTTGACACAACACAAACAAAACACAACCCATTATCACCCAGGCAGAAGATTACTATCTTGCTGACCCCACTCGAAGCAAACTACACCACCCTTGTGTCCCATCATCAACATCACTCAAATCACTTCACCTGGCTGCTGCTACTTCAGAGGCTCAGTCTGTACTGCTTTGTGAAAACTGCTGAGCACGTTTGTTTAACCCAATTTGAGTGTGGATTCAGGTGAAGGAAAAATGTATCGAACACCTGTGCTGATTGTGTAGTTGTAGTTTTTGTTGGAAATCTTTACTGAATTTCAAATGTTGCCAATTTCCTTCAGATTCCTCAGGGATCCGTCCTGGGACCACTAATTAGCTTTTTTTGTAAATGAACAATCTTGATCAAAATGTTCCCACACGAATTGCAATTTTACTCAAAGCCAATTGTAATATACGGCTCTTTAACTGTACAACGAACCCTGTGTGCATAAACGTTTCTACTGAATGCCGACACATGATGTTCAAATTCCAAGCGACTGTACCTTCAACCTGTAAACTCTTTTTCAGGGCGCTAAAATTAATTTTGCTTCTCAATACAAGTATCTTGGAATTATAATGATAAATCCTCACTAATCTTCACTTTGAAAGGTTCTTAGCTTTTTCTTGGAGCATAAAGCAACCTTGTCCTTTCCAACGTTATGTCTTTACTAGACTATGGAGATATTATAACAGCTGGCATGGACTAAAATCATATAAATCAAATCAAAAACCATCACCCCCACAACACACTCCACTCTCACCAACTGTCTCTCAGAAATAAAAGCATGGATGCAAACAAACTATCTCCAACTGAACAGTGCCAAATCAGACATCATCATCATCGGCCCCCCATCCCGTATCAAAGACATCCAGAATTTCAACTTCACCATTGACAGCCACACTCTATCTCCCCCCCCTCACATCCGCAACCTCGGAGTCATTCGACAGTCAGCTCAAATTCAACCACCACATAAATCACATCACCAGGACGCCTTTTTCCACCTCAAAAACATTGCCCGTCTCCGCCCATCACTCTCCTCCTCTGCTGCTGAAACCCTGATTCATGCATTCATCACTTCACGACTCGACTACTGCAATAGCATCCTCTACGGCATACCATCCAACCTCCTCAATAAACTCCAACATATCCAAACTCTGCTGCCCGCCTCCTCACCCACACCCGCTCCCGAGACCACATCACTCCCGTCCTCCAGAACCTCCACTGGCTCCCCGTCCGTCAAAGAATCATCTTCAAAGTCCTCCTCATTACCCACAAAGCCCTCAACAATCAGGCCCCCCTACCTCACAGACTTGCTGCACCACCACGCCCCTTCCCGCTGCCTCCGCTCATCAGATGCCAACCTCCTATCCATCCCCACCCGCACCAATCACCGGACCTGGGGGGACAGAGCCTTCTCCGTCGCTGCCCCCCCCTCTGGAACTCACTCCCCCAACCCA
Organism: Harpagifer antarcticus; assembly: GCA_902827135.1. NCBI lineage: Eukaryota > Metazoa > Chordata > Actinopteri > Perciformes > Harpagiferidae > Harpagifer > Harpagifer antarcticus. The sequence continues at coordinate 1,249,883 of CADEHL010001065.1, forward strand.
TCAGAGACTGCACTGACCTCACCACCTTCAAAAAACTCACAAAAACTCACCTCTTCAATCTGGCTTTTAATGTGTGATTGTTTACTATATATTTATTTGTTGTTCCTTCCTTTTCCCTTCACTATATCTGTAAAGCGTCTTTGAGCACCTGTAAAAGCGCTAACAAATTAAATCTATTATTATTATTATTATTATTATATGTTAGCTTTTATGGCTGCAACATTGTATTGTTTACTGCTCAATGAGCCCTTTCCAGGTTAAATAAATGTAAAGAGATATAAATAAGCGTGAGGCCCTTTAATGTCCTGAATGTATTCAAATAGTGTAGCCCAAAAACTGCCTTGCATAAGAAATATAGTTTCTATGGTTTGATGGCAGCAGTGATCACTCCATTAGGCAGGCAAGAGTGCTTGTTTTTTTTAGCTGGGAGTCAATGGGCTAATTTCACATTAATAACAACACCCCTTTTCTTAGTGAGAGGCTTATTCGAATTAGGCAAAACAACAGAATGCTTAAAGTATTTGCAGTTTGCAGACATTGCGACAGTAACATCCATCTGCATGCATGTGTAATACAGTTATTAAATCCCTTGTTCTCCGTCATTCATCCCTGCTTGTTATTACTTCATGGGTCATTTAGAGTGTCAGATGTTGCACAGAGTAATGTTTTATTTCAAAGGAAAAGTCACCCGAAAGCAGATATAAAGCCTTACTTCAGAAAGTTCCCCCTGAGCTGTTTGTTTAATGATTTATTTGCTCTCATACAGGCACTGATTATCCAATGAGTCAGCATATTAGCTTCCTGGATCCTTATTCATAACGTTTTCCGCTCTAGTCAGTGCCGGTGACGCTTACACATCATGACAGTCTTGTGCATTTGCCACCTGAAGGCTTTCTGAAGTGTTTCTCAACATTATAATTGGTGCATGATACACATGCAATCACGCTCCGCAGAAATCTCCTACTTAGAAAAGGTGCCATTCCAGTCGGAATGGAAGACTAATTTAAGTGGGATATTACATTATTTTTCAAAAGTCAGACAAAAATGTTCAGCGGTAAGAACATGACTGTTTTGGTATGGTATAATTCCTGTGATAACATATTATTTCCTAAGATTTTTCCTTCGGGAAGCTCTACATCTTTTCATTACACAGACAGAGAATACAGAAGGTAGCAAGGTGATGATGATCAATAATGTGACCATTTTCTATCCCTCATGTAGCCATTGAGCTGTTAATATGGCAAAGGCTTAAATGACCTTTTAATATGTTTAATATAAAATGTCTCCGCTCTCACAGGGACCTGATGTTCCTTCAAACAAGCTATTATGAATAAAACAGATGAAAAGGCGTCACAGGGATTTATTGATCAATATCTTCAGACAAGCCATGATTACAGTTATTTTCAAAGGAAAATTGCCCATGATTGAACGGGTAGTCACATGCCTTTGTGTGTGTGAGAGACAGTGTGTCTGGGAGAGATTATGCCTGTGTACGTGTGTCTTCATATGCACAAGTGACCTCATACATCAATCACAAACTGGCTTTAGCAATACTGACAAGTAGTCAGAGACAAATCCAGTGGGAATCCTCGTCAGCCCCAAAGCACAGTGAATGCGACACTGCGATGTGATTGGGGAGGTGGAGAAGTGGGGGGAGACAAGTGTGAAATCACCTTGCCCAAGGGTACAGCATGCACAGATCAATATCTGTGAGAATGATGCCAAACAGTGGAGAGGAGGTCCATGTGTGTGTGTGGTGTGAGTGTCTGTTTGCGTGTGAGTGCAGTAGCCCCAGGACAGGCTGAGGATGAGCAGCAGCACCCCCTCTTGGATAGATCTAACTGCTGGAGTGAATTACATAACATAATCAACATGGATTTAGTTACGTTTGTAAAGTATATACAGTGGGGCAAAAAAGTATTTAGTCAGCCAGCAATTGTGCAAGTTCTCCCACTTAAAAAGATGAGAGAGGCCTGTAATTTTCATCCTAAGTACACTTCAACTATGAGAGACAAAATGAGAAAAAAAAATCCCGAAAATCACATTGTCTGATTTTTAAGGAATTTATTTGCAAATTATGGTGAAAAATAAGTATTTGGTCAATAACAAAAGTTTATCTCAATACTTTGTTATATACCCTTTGTTGGCAACGACAGAGGTCAAACGTTTTCTGTAAGTCTTCACAAGGTTTTCACTCACTGTTGCTGGTATTTTGGCCCATTCCTCCATGCAGATTTCCTCTAGAGCAGTGATGTTTTGGGGCTGTCGCTGGGAAACACAGACTTTCAACTCCCTCCAAAGATTTTCTATGGGGTTGAGATCTGGAGACTGGCTAGGCCACTCCAGCAAACTTCAGACGGGCCTGGACATGTACTGGCTTAAGCAGGGGGACACGTCTGGCACTGCAGGATTTGAGTCCCTGGCGGCGTAGTGTGTTACTGATGGTAGCCTTTGTTACTTTGGTCCCAGCTCTGTGCAGGTCATTGACTAGGTCCCCCCGTGTGGTTCTGGGATTTTTGCTCACCGTTCTTGTGATCATTTTGACCCCACGGGGTGAGATCTTGCGTGGAGCCCCAGATCGAGGGAGATTATCAGTGGTCTTGTATGTCTTCCATTTTCTAATTATTGCTCCCACAGTTGATTTCTTCACAGCAAGCTGCTTACCTATTGCAGATTCAATCTTCCCAGCCTGGTGCAGGTCTACAATTTTATTTCTGGTGTCCTTTGACAGCTCTTTGGTCTTGGCCATAGTGGAGTTTGGAGTGTGACTGTTTGAGGTTGTGGACAGGTGTCTTTTATACTGATAACGAGTTCAAACAGGTGCCATTAATACAGTTGACAAGTGGAGGACAGAGGAGGCTCTTACAGAAGAAGTTACAGGTCTGTGAGAGCCAGAAATCTTGTTTGTTTGTAGGTGACCAAATACTTATTTTACCGAGGAATTTACCAATTAATTCATTAAAAATCCTACAATGTGATTTCCTGGATTCTTTCCCCCCATTCTGTCTCTCATAGTTGAAGTGTACCTAGGATGAAAATTACAGGCCTCTCTCATCTTTTTAAGTGGGAGAACTTGCACAATTGGTGGCTGACTAAATACTTTTTTGCCCCACTGTATACACTGAAAAAAAATATAAATGCAACACTTTTGTTTTTGCTCCCATTTTTCATGAGATGAACTCAAAGATCTAAAACATTTTCTATATACACAAAATAACCATTCTCTCAAATATTGTTCACAAATCTGAAAAAATCTGTGATAGTGAGCACTTCTCCTTTGCCGAGATAATCCATCCACCTCACAGGTGTGGCATATCAAGATGCTGATTAGACAGCATGATTATTGCACAGGTGTGCCTTAGGCTGGCCACAATAAAGGCACTCTGAAACGTGCAGCGCTCTCCTCTCTCTCTCTATCGCTCTCTCTCTCTCTCTCTCTCCTCTCTCTCTCTCTCTCTCTCTCTCTCTCTCTCTCTCTCTCTCTCTCTCTCTCTCTCTCCCAAATGCGCCTTTTTTCACCCGCGCACCAGTTATGTGCAGGCCTGAATATATCCATTATTACAGCTCCGTGGGCTGGCAGGCGGTATGGGTCTGTTCTTATTGTGCATCCATGGGTAAAGGTAAAACTCATGTAGTACTGAACACGTCACATCACATGCTTGATGCCGGGCGGAGCGGTCCCATGGGTTAGCTGCGCGTTCATAATGCAGAGGGAAATAACTCTCAGAATAACGTTATTAGCAGGCCTGCACATAACTGGTGCACATGCAAATTATACTTAAAGTTCAGGGCAATCAACTGTTAAAAACATACTGTTCAAATTATTATTTTTATTTTCTTTAAAGTTCAATAAATGGATGTTTTCCTAATGGAAAATAACATAGATATAAGTTTTCAGACCTGTCTCCTCACATTTTTCCACCACCGGTTATCAGACCAATATTCATGTTTGCAGAACTGCATTTGGCTCACTGACGAGATAAACACTTCTGTGTGCTGCTTGCAACTTTCTGTAAATAAGATTTATTTAATGTTGATGTACTTCAATAACTCTGTGTTTAAAGGGCTATAATAGGAATATATGTACAATATTAAGTTGTGCTGTTTTAACTTTTTTAAATAAATGGGAAACACAATTTAACACATATATTTTAACTGGCTCATGGAGGTGTAATTTGTTGCCTACTTGAACACCCCCACCAGAACCTTTGATACAATTACTTAAGATATTACATTTCTGTAAAGGCTTTAATAATAAAAACAGAATCGACAGGTTCTTAAAGCAAATCATAAATTAAATGATGTCAGCTGAGTGGCTTTGACAGGCATTTTGTACAGATATGTGTTACGCAATAATTATTTTCAGAAAAGCCATAATACAATACTTTATGATTTGATGTGATTAATTAAAGTTGTCATAACTTAAATACATGTACTGCTTTCTGTAAATATTATGATATCCAATATTCTGGCTTGTTTTATATGAGTGAAAAGAAAACTACCCTCTATATGATGAGGTGCCCTCTGCAGTCATTGAGATTATATTTAAAAAGTAAATAGTAAATACAAAAAGAAAAAGTTTAAAAAAGTGAAATAGTGCAATAAGAGTCTATATGCAAGTTATTGGAATGATATATTAGATAAATAGATAAATAAGTAGCAGATTAATGCAGATTTAGCAGTCTTATTGCCTGTGGTATGAAAACTGTCTCTGAATCTGGTGGTTTTTGTCCGGATGCTTCAGTAACGCCTGCCAGACGGCAGCAGACTGAACAGTTTGTGGCTGGGGTGATGGGGGTCTTTTGTAATCCGGAGGGATTTCTTCCTGAGCCGCTGTGAGTAAAGGTCCTCCATGGATGGCAGCTCCGTCCTGGTGATGTTCCGTGCAACACCCTCTGTAAAGCATTATGATTGAGGGCGGTGCAGCTGCCGTACCAGGCCGAGATGCAGCCAGTCAGGATGCTCTCTATGGTGCACCTGTAGAAGGTCAGGATCCTCTCTATGGTGCACCTGTAGAAGTTGCAGAGTATCCTGGAGTCCATATTGAACCTGCAAAGCCTGCGAAGCCACTGTCAAGCTTTATTGGTGATGGTGGTGGTGTGAAGAGTCTATGTCAGGTCCTCAGTGATGTGGACACAGAGGAACCTGAAGCTGCTGACTCTCTCCACCGTAGTCCCATTGATGGCGATGGGGGCGTGTCCCTCTCTCTGCTGCTTCCTGTAATCCACAATCAGCTCCTTTGCTTTGCTGACGTTGAGATGGAGGTTGTTATCCTGGCACCAAGATGTCAGGTTTTCGACCTCCTCTCTGTACGCCGTTCGTCGCCATCGGTGATCTGGCCGATGACGGTTGTGTCATCAGCAAACTTCACAATGGTGTTGGAGCCACGCAGTCGTGAGTGAACTGAGAGTAGAGGAGAGGGCTGAGCACGCAGCCTTGAGGGGCTCCGGTGTTCAGGATCAGGGTGGAGGATGTGATGTTTCCCACCCGCACTGCCTGAGGTCTGCCCGTCAGGAAGTTCTTCAATGTACTCTCACTTATTTGATGTCTTTCCATTATAATTTCATTTCATTAGTCCTGCAAATCAATACATTATTTAAGCTTCCAGAGAGCAATATTGATTCTAATCACATTATCGTTGTTTTTTGGTGGATGCAACTCAAACTCTCATTCCTGTTCAATAGACTGTCTTGAATCTATTAAATCTGAAACCTAGCAGACATCATTCATTGGTCATGGTGATGCTCAGTAACCAACAGCTTAAAGACACACAGGGTTTGTGTTGTCTTTCTTAATAAGAGAGAGGAGGATTATTACGTCAATTTAAAGCCGGAACAAACACAATGGGACATGGCCACCAAGACAACAAAACTGGCATGCAGAGCACACAGCACACAGTGACATTTGGCCTCTGCATTTAACCCATCGTACCAGGAGTCTAGTACTAGGAGCTTGTGCTTGTATTTTCAAAGTATTTAATGAAAATAAAAATAAAATACAATGGAATTGAATGCAGTAGGCCCTCAGGCATTCTGTATTGCTTTTAAATAACCATTATTCTGTGGAGCAACGGCTTCTGCTGGGGTACTTATTTATGATTAGGATGATAATTACAAATTATTGTTGCATATGTTGGTCCGTGGTTGCCTGTCCTGGTATTACAAATACTTTGTATTCTACTAAATTGTATCATCATACTGTGGGATGGACATTTTGGGCCTATTCAAACATCAGGGTTCGTTGTGTACCCCTTATAAAGTTTGACCTATAAATCAGCCTCAATTGTGAAACACTGTTGAATTTAAGCCATGTTAGTATTCAAGCAGAGCATTTACCAGGTTGCCAGTGGTGTTATACCCTCGGTAACAAGGGTGTGTGATTGGTAATGAGCCAACTGTAGGCTTTACGCCTACACAGCCCTGACTTCATTCATCAGACAGAGCAGAGATTGAGTGACATGTATTGTTAAAAGGTTGTCAAAATGTATCTACGGCCCTCTTTGTATATAAATGAACTAATCAATTCCCTATAGTGCACACCTACATTAAAAAATAAAATGAGATGCTGGATTTTCACAGGAGTGCTTTTGACATTGTATAAATGACATCTAACAATGTAGGCCTATGCCTCTTTGTGAATCACTTGTGAAAACTGTGCTGACAAATTCCCCCTCAACACTTAACAGAGATGATGAATATGTTTATTTTCTGATGACAATAAGATTGGCTGAGTTGAGTTATGTAACCATTTGCATTATGGCCTAGGTATTCCAAGCAAAATAAGTTCCTATCAAGGGAGCTGTGGGAACGCATACAGAGAAATAGAAGAGTGGGAAGTTATTTTAAACAAACAGCAAGCATCAGAGGTATTGTTGCAAGAAATAAAGTTTAAGTCTAAAATATAGAAAAAACACAGAACGTCTGTTGGCACATTCTATTGCAAAAATGAATGAACAGTAATACAAAGGTTAGTATATTTATGAAATGCAAATCTTCATTTTTCGTGCACTCTACCAAGAATGACTAGCAATAACTGTCAGTTTTTCTTTTTTAAAGAGGCCCTATTATGCTTTTGGGGTTTTCTATGGAGTCAGATTTGGGTCAATATTCTAGCGCGTAAAACAAGCTACTCACGAGCGGAGAATGTGCTTTTACACGTGCATACAATGACCCTCGCGCGCAGATTAAACCCCAGCGAGCGGCTATGCTGTTTTGTTTTCAAATCTGTAATCAAAAAGATCCTCAAAAACACTATCGAAGCAGTTCCTGCCGTTGTTACGTTAGTTCAAACGGTAACAACGGACTACTTTTCTCAGCGGATGCATGTCAATTTAAATCAATACTGTGTGGTGACCACTGTATAACATGAAATAATTCACTCAATGGAACTACAGTTAAGGGTATTGTTTCCGCACGGACATATGTGTTGCTTAGGGGTGTAACGGTATCCGTATTCGTCCCGTACCGTCACGGTTCGGACGTCACGGTTCGGCACATGCAGTCACGGCGAATACGCCTTTTTTTTACGAGTGGGAAAAAAAGTATTTCATTCAGGGCAGTATCCATTACACTATTTATAATCCAGGGGGCGGTATTGCGCCTAAAAGCTGTTTGCCAGCCGCCCTTAAACAACAAATGAAGAACAAGAACAAAACACAACAAAACGAACAAAATACAAGAAGAAGAAAAGTTAGTATGGCGATTTCAGATAACACACAGGAGCTAGAACCCATCTGCTTCTTTTAAATCAGCTGTGTGGGAACGTTTCGGGTTCCCTGTGGACTACAATAACGATGAAGTGCGCGAGTGGTGGATCGGAAGGACGGTGTCGGCGTTGTTCGATAGCAGTGCGGTATGCTAATGGGAACACACGCCAAACATGCTAAATCATATCAGAAGGCATCACCCAGATTTGCCAATCACCGGAGCCCGTTCAACAGCTGATCCCCGCTGTTTTTAAGAAGCCAATAGACATGAAAGCCGAGAGACCAAAATAAATAACGGAAGCTTTTGGCTTATTATTTATGATGTAATATTTTCAAGACATTCTTTTTAGTTTTACAGCTTGATGAAACCTTTTTGTTTGACATCAGCCATTATAGATAATATGGGCATCTGATGTGTGTGGTTCTGTTTGTGGTTTGTTTTTAATTGTTTAATACAGTTAATTTTTCAAAATGTCAGAGTTCCTTATTTTTAAACTGAAACTTGCACTACTGTTCAAAAATAAATAACAACAAACCTGGAATTATGCATTTGGGACTTTTTTTGCTTTTTTGTTGTACCGAACCCGTACCGAACCGTGACCCCCAAACCGAGGTACGAACCGAACCGTGACTTCTGTGAACCGTTACACCCCTAGTGTTGCTTCCTGTATATATTGTGTGCCCTCCTTGCTTCTCGTCCTCTTGTTTCCCGGGCTGCGACAACATGCGACCCGACAACATGTCTGTTTCTGCTGCTCATTAAAGTTCCCTTTTGCACCTTCGATGCACCGCCTCCGACTCCATATGTCTCGGCACTACATTGGTGACCCCGACGTGATCCAACAATGGCTCGTTCGCGGGCGAGAGCCGGCTCCCGTCGTTCACTTAAAAGAGCCGGCTCGTTCGCGACCGACACATCACTAGCACATAGCCGCTCGGGGGGGTTTAATCTGCGCGCGGGGGTCATTTCATGTGCGTGTAAAAGCACATTTTCCACTCATGAGTAGCTTGTTTTGCGCGCTAGAATATTGACCCAAATCTGACTCCATATTTTTCCCTTTCCTGTAGTGTGTGAGGTTTTTGTGCATGGACATGTTCTGCAAAGTCCTACCAGGGAGTATCCTCCCCCCCCGGCACCGCGATAGGACTCCTTTGTTTACTTCCGTGACTATAGTGATATCGCTATGTAACACCCGCTCCAATACATAATAGGCTAAGGGCGGGACATCTCTAAGCAGTTGACCAATCATACCAGAGCAGACTGGGCTCTGGTTTCAGACAGAGGGTGAAAAGAGGTGCTGCAGCATAGGCAGTATGTGAAAAATAAAGAGCTTTTCGAACATTAAAGCATGGAGACATGTCACAGTACTAATGTCACTAGTACACAATACTAATATGAACCTGAAACATTTGGGTAGAAGTACTAAGGAAGTCGAGTAACTAAAGACAGGAAGTTAGGTGACCATTAAATACATGTTGACTACTGGTTTTGAACAGGACAAAAACAGCATACCATTTCAAGTGTGCTATATGAATCACCCAAACGTACTCCCTACGCAGACATTGTTGCTTTTTTTGTGTGCGTGCCTGAGTGTGTGCGTGCGTGCGTGTTTTGTGATAAAAAATGGGTTACTTTGAAGGTGATCAAATGTGTTAATTTACAAAAAGCAAAAGAAGACACATTTCAGGAAGTATCAAGGAAGAGTGGTGACTCAACTATATGTGAACGTTTGTGATTTAATATCAGAAGGAATCAATGTCAAATGGCAGGCTTCCTATTTCTTGCGAGTTTGCTTCTTCACCTCACCCTTAGCAGCCACTCTTCACAACTACAAAGGCGGCAAATGCTGGCAGGGGGTCAAAATAAATTGACAAAAGACACCATGGCCTTGAAGATATTGGAGAAACTACTGACAAATGAAAAACCATTAAAAGCCTTTCGCCTCACAGTATGTTGCAATGTATTAACAGTTTAATTGTTTCCCATCATTCCAGTTCATTTGGTCATTGATTTTCTATCTAAAGTCCAAGTAAACCTTTTTCAAATGTAACCCAGAATCCAGAGCATTAACACATGTACAATTGGAAAAGCATCAGAGCCATCAAAGTGAATTCAGCAGCATAGTAATCAACTGTTGCCCATTATATTAGAAAACTATTTTGTGTGAGATTGTTTGCTAGATGATTAGTTTACATCAACAACTGTGCACATTAGATCCAGCCAAACTTTAGATCCAGCCAAATGTATTTCATTATCTTGTATTAGTATTTATTTAATTCCTAAAAAGTTGTTGTCAGACATAATCTCCTGTTTACTCCTGAAACGTAGGAGACTAATAATGTGATATTGAAGACACCTTAGAGTTTGAAGGATACAAGTGAGATACTGTGATGTGCCTTCTTTTCTGTTTGTAGCCTACTAATGCTGCAAATTGTTGATATTGGATGCAACCTTTAAAACATGCCAATAAAGCTGTTCTTTGTCACTCTGTTTCAAAATTGCCACCATATAATATTATGGAGGATTAATTGTCAGATATTAATACTGTATTTTTGTTGCTGCTTATTCACTTGAAACTAAGAGTTCCTGGGGTTTTGTCAGCATAGGAATGAACCCTTTGGCCAAAGTCTATCAGGTCCCATGGGTGCGCCATATTGAGTACACCCAATCCAATTAGAGTGGATTAGAATTGAGTTTAGAACCATCCAACTACATTGATGAAAACTTAACAGCAGTTCTTACTGACGATGTGCAACACAATTTGGTGACTGTAACACACTTTAGATCAGTGGTTCTCAACTGGTGGGTCGCGACCCAAAAGTGGGTCGCGGAACCGTTTGGAGTGGGTCGCGGATGTGTGAGTGAAGAAAAAGAAAATTGAAAAAAAAAATAGAATTTAATTTTTTTTTTGGGGGGGAAAAAGTCAAACTTTTATTTTGAAGGCCCGATTTTCTAACGCTGTGCATGCAGTCGGCGTTGTACTGGAATCACCGGAGACCATAAACGGTTTTGAAAACGTCTGTCACGTAGTGATCATCTTCCCAATAAAATATCTTTGCAGATGTTTTCTCAAGTCTTCTGGCCAATCAGAATCAAGATTGTTGCCGGAAGTCCCCACGGAGAATAACTTTGCGGTAGAACTCTTCTTTATACATCCATGGGTACAACTTCAGATACAAATGAACACATAATGAAATATGACCCCCGGTCTGATGACTGACAGGTCACAGAACAATGGGAGCTATCTACCCTTACCCACAATATAAAGTAAGTCACACAGACTATTTCCTCTTTGCTCTTCTCGCAGCAAGATGTCAGAACAAAGTGAAAAACAAACAATGGCATAAAATATTATTAACATGTCGGGTAGTAATATCTATTTATTTTCTTCTCAGTGTACCAGAATGCATAGTTTATGTTAGTATTTCTAAAAATCTCCTGGGGGGAAATCCCCCAGACCCCTGCTGGGGTTGGGATTTCAGCATGTGTGCCTTTTTATATAGTTCAGCTTTGATTCCATCATCTCATTAAACCTTTTTAAAAGCATACTTTAGGGATATAAGGGATATATGCACTGTACTTCACTTTTATTAATATTGTATGCTGAAAAGCGTATATTACAGCACGTTTTTTTGTTGAATAGATTTGAGTGCTTCAAAATGTTGGGTCGCGATGTATTGACCAAGTAAAAAGTGGGTCCCGAGGCCTGACCAGTTGAGAACCACTGCTTTAGATGACTTCCTGTTCAAATTAGCATAAGATATTGTTCGATAGACATTAACAACTTAAAAGTTATATTTATTTAGGATCATATAAACCTTCTCTATTGTACAAAATTGTAAATATGTTAATTTTTTGGAACATATTTAATTTTTGCCTGTTGCAACCCAAGCAGCTTATGAACATCATAGTTCAAAAGATGTAGGAAAGGGTCATATTTCAACAGACAACAACAAAACAGACAAACCAAACGCATTTTTACATATTTTAGCAGTAGTCTCTACATCAGAGGCGTCAAACTCAATGCCCGCGGACCAAATCCGTTCCGCAACATCATTTTTATGTGGCCCGCGAGAGCTCGCATAGAATATCATAGGTGTATCATACGTTTAATACCGCTTTATAAAAGTGCGGTTCCAATTAACGATGTGTCCCACAATGCATTTCGTTCTGGGACCTGTGCACTGAAGCTTCTTAATAACAGCTGTTTCTCAATGTTAGTTGTCGGTTAGTGACAGAGCCCAAGAAACCCAAGTTACAGTGGCACAGCGACACCAAACAGGAAGCAAAGTATATTAACCTCAGCCACCAAAAGTTCAAAAATCTAAAGGCGCCGCTTCCTCAACAGAATGAACGTCTTCTCGCTATATTCAGACTATATTAAATAATGTAAAGCAGGAGGAAACTTCAGCGATTCTCCTCTCACTTTGACCCTTGACACCGTTGCTTCTTCTTTCGTGTAACGCTCTCTGGTCCTAAGTCGAAGAGGCTGGCTTCCCTGCTCTACAGTTGGGAGAGTTTTAGTGGAGGGGTATTCAGTGGGTTGCATCTGGAACCTCACTTTAGATGACACTTCTACACAATGCTCCTTAATAAATAAACCGTGTTGCATACAGATGTGTATAGTGGCTATCCTCCACAACAAAAAGAAGCTGTGCAGACACTAGGTGTTAGAGGGGCTCAATGATGTGACTCCAGGATGATGCCACATTATTGCACCCCCCCCCGCCTTTGAAAATGGGTTTTATTCCACTGCTGTGTCTCATTACACAAGAACAGCACTACCAGCTGAATGAGGCAGATGTTTGATTGTTGAGCGCGGCAACTCCTCAAGTGGCTAGCATCCATCTGAGTGCCTCTGTTACAGCTGGCTGATGCAGCTGAACCAGGACAATCCATCTCGATGAGGAGAATAGGTCTGGAGTGAGAAAGATGGCAGATGCTAGAGTTTTGCTAAACAGAATTTGACAACAGGGGTACCCTGCTGGTATTCCCCAAGGGAAGATGAGAAGCAGGTCACAACCCTTTCACATTAGTCACATCACTGACACACAGTCGAAATTAAGTCACCTTAGCAGCTCCAAAATGCAAATATGGAGGTTTGCTCATACTGCAACGCCTGCAGCTAAAGGCTGTAAATGAAAGCAGGGTAGGGGGATATGGGGGCAGCTGGTGGCGAGTGTCCAGTCAGTCTGTGTTGGCTTAAGAGCGAGGCAATAAATGCCAGCGGACAGCAGATGCTGTAGGGACAGCTGAGATCTATAACAGCAGCCCTAAAGCTATGCTCACCGTGCCATGTTGTTACAACCAGCCTCTCACAACTATTCTTCACATTCCTATATCGCTGTCCTATGCAGCATCAACTCAACACCACTTTCACCTTTAAAGCATATTTTCGAGGTACAAATGAAGTCCACAAAGAGAGCAGGTCCTGCAGAAACGTTTTTTGCTCCTGAAATCTTGCTGAAACAAGAGCTATTAAAGTGTGAAGATTTATTTATTTATCATTGACGTGCCACATGGACATTTAAAGAGTTGAAAATAGTTGAAATACAGGAGCCTTCCCATTTTAAGCAACAACGAATGCCTGAGTCTTTTTGCATTAGGTTCCATTTCATTTTTTAATTGTCATCTGAGGTCTGAATTGTGTGTTTTTCTTTACATACATAGGATTTCCACCATAGATTGGTAATATAAATTCATTAAGGAATTAAGTGTTTGACATTTTAAGGAAGACACAAAACGGCCACTTTATATTTGTCACCCATAATGCTTGAAAAAATAAAAACTGCACAAGTATAACATATTATATTTGTTTTTCTCGGTTCAATCAACATTTGGGAAAATTGCACAACATTTGCGCTAATAACGATTTAATTTGTTTCTCTGAGCTGTTGCCATTATTCATTTGGAGCTGTTTTTGTGTCTAGCTTTTCCGACCCAGATGTGATCCCTTCTGCTTCAGCCACAATCACGCTCGCTTTACTAATCACCATCAAGTTTTTTTTCAATTTTTGTGTTTTCCCTCACATACTTTAGATGTATACAATTCAAAAGAACTGTAGTAAGCAGTGTGGATTGAAGGACTGAAAAAGCAGTGGAGTGATCCATTTCCTAACTGACACCAATTACAGTGAGGGATCCACTGCAGGCTGTCAGAACCGCAGGCAGCTTGAAGCAAAGTCCCAGAGTTTCACACACGGAGATGTGTTTCATAAGCAGTCGGGTGACAGTTTGGTGCTGGTGGGACTTTGAATCATCACTTACAGGATGACCTCCCACCCCTCCAAGAGGTTGGAAGAGGGTTAAGGAAAACACAGTGGAGCTGTCGTTTACACAAGAGTGACAGGAATGGGCTCTGACGTGACACACATGCACAAACGCCTCTCTGGGGTAGCTCGGAGGATCGTGTGCAGGGCTTTAATATTGGGCTGGGAAGACCCAGGAACATTGTTGGGGGTGACTCGGGGTCAAATTCGGCCCAATCAAGATTCATCTTTGACTTTAGACACCCCACCCCCACCCCCTTCATCACTGTAACACTCATTTAAAACTGGTTTTGGGAGATTGTATTCTAACATTTGTCTATTATAGTCGGATAACGTAATGATCCACTGTCTTCACTATAGGAAATATAATGAATGAATTGAATCACACGTTTTACTTAAATATGTGGTGTAATGTTTTTTGGGGCTATAACATAAAATAACAACAGGATTGTACGTTTTATGAATGCATAATAGCTAATTATGATGTAGTTCAAACAATATTGGATATAGTCATTATTTTTGAGTGTTTTGGACTGAGATGAATCATGGGTCCAAAATGTACCCGCGAACACCATGAACGGTAACACCTTTTTTTCAATACATTTCTTTGATTTTTGTTTTTACTGCTCATGTTGTGCTTCTTTATGTCTTGTTTTGTGTATGGCTTATATCCTGTAAGCTTAGTTTTGTTTGTTTTTCCCCCATAGATTAAGAAGTCAATTGTGTAAGCCAGGGGCTTCTTGACCTCTCCTGTGACATATTATTTCTTATTATCTAGATATAATATTTGTTATCAAGATAATCAAAAGAAGTTACTAGGTATTTGTTTTGTAGAACCGTAGTTCAGTGTTTGTCTATTCAGATCAGTGAAATGTGAGCAAACATGAAGTAGAACAGCATCGCCCACATGATTACATCTCTTCTTAGCATTAATGTGGATTTCAAAATGTAGGAAAGTAAACCATACACATCAGAGGAAGAATTGTTTGATGCTGTCAAGATTTAAAATTCAGGATATTTTCACACAAATAACAGAGTATACATGATTAATCCATGATGGTATTCCATAGGGATATTTCTAGAAACCATAGCTTACTTATAAAAGATCAAAGTATACCTCTTCCACTCATGCACTGTGTTTGCCTTTAAAGTTAGTGTATTATGTGTGATTTAGGGATGGGTAAAGAAACCCGGTATTTATTGGGCCCAGAGGCTACATTTTTAAAGACGGTGGTATCGATAAGCTCCGTTTAAAAAAAGTAGAAGTACTCAGATCTTGTAGGATTCTGTAGGAATACTCTGTTACAAGTAAAAGTCCTGCATTCAAACTGTTACTCAAGTAAAAGTACCAAAGCATAGCATCAAAATATACAGTATAAATACTCATTATGCACATTATTCAGAATAATATATATTATATATTTTGATTATAATTTTGATGCATTAATGTGTTATCAAAGCTGGTAAAGGTGCAGCTATTTTAATGACTTTGTATACTGCAGGGTAGAGATTGTGAATTTACTCTAGGTGTAACTACAGTATTTTTTAAAGTTTTCATTCTATTTCACATTATTATTACAACATCTGCAAAGTAACTAAAGGTATTACATAAATGTAGTTGAGTAAAAGTAACATATTTACCTCCGAATTGTAGTGTAGTAGAAGTACAAAGTCCCTCAAAATTGTACTGTACAGTACCATCATCACATTAGTATATAATGCAAAGGATATACAAGTATATGTTCTATTTGTGTTAAAGGTCCCATGTCATGCTTTTCCGGTTATTACCCGTCCCCTTGTGTGTTATGTAGCTGTTTCTGCATGTAAACGGTCTGCAGAGTGTGTGTACTCGGGCTGGTTTTGGGCTGGGTTTCGCTGTATCGCAGACGGCCACTGGGCTCACAGGGAGGGGGGGGGGTTGGAGCTCCAACAAGCCATGTAGGACAGAGAGTGAATACACATACTATACAGAGATGCTGTATGAGAAACCAATGTGAGTTTGGAAAATCGCACAATGTAAATCTATTTTAGTAGACCTCACAATGGAATTATGATCAGTAGAAATTGCCATGACATGGGACCTTTAAGTAAAATAAAGCAATGTTGATTCCGTTTCCAAATTGTTTAGCTTTCCCTTAAAAATAAATACAAAAAGAACCGATACAAATACAGTTAAAGTACTAGATCGATAAGTAGTATTGGTAATAGTACCGTTCAAATCTTAACCTCTTTCCCCCCTAGTGTGATTATGATTTATAGCTCTGAATAATATATGTCAACCTAAAAGAAAGAAAAACACTTTGGTGCTAATTTTGGAAGAAAACATTCATTTAGTTTAGAGTAACTATAAAATATTATGACCAAACTTTAACTTTTTTTATTGTAATGTCCCAAACGTTTTTGTTTTGCCCTGGAGCCTTGACTTTTAGTTTTTCATATTCTTTCATTAGGATTTGCATTGAATAGGTCTACTTCCCACAGCCATTTGTTATTCACCACAGTAAATCAGCATTGTTCAGCTTCCCAAGAACTTTGGCATTACATACAGAGACAACATGTAAACATGAGTACATTTGTGCATTCTAAGTTTCCTGCAGATATTAATTACAGCTAATTCTATGAGCTGTAATTTGCATCTAAGTCCTGGTGTGGGTCACAGAAAGGCTGATTAACAGACATTCTGTTTTGTGAGGGTGCCAGTTCTGAGGGTGGAGGGCGGGCAGTACAGAGACGTTTATGTGTACTGATGGAGGGCTGATGCCGGGCGTCACGGCCAATTGGTAACAAAAGGATGTTTGGAGGACGGAAGCGTCTCAGCCTGTCCGTCTGTCTGAGCAGAACTGACAATGCCCCACTCACCTGACATGTGCACGGAGTCGTTGGGAAAGCTCAGGTCGTCCTCAGCTACCCAGGAGAAGCTCCAATACCCTCTAGGAATGCTCGCAGCACTTCCACCTGCCAATGGTTCACCTGCAAACACAGCAAATCAACATTATACTATTACAGCACACACAGTGACAAAAGACAAGACACCCTTTACAGCTATATGCAAACAGTCTTTACAATGACCTTTAAAGCATGTACACTTGTTGGAATAGGAGCCCAAAGGACTAATGTAAAGCCTTAACAAGGCTAAGGAATTATACTTTGTCCTTAGCTGCCTGCCCTGCCTTGCGAGCCATCAGGGCGCCAAATATGTTCCCTTTAAGGCGTTCAATGAAATAATGATTACCCCTTTCTGTGTTTATTTTGCCTGACGGGTTGCCATTGATTTGGAATCCATGCTGAGGTCTTATTCGTTTGGCAGTCTTACTCACTCATTGCTCCACTATAGTCTTTTTATCATCTGTAAATGTTATGCAATCTCAGAGTTTCTTTCACCTTCAAAGTGTAAAAAAAACACAATGTCAAGAGTCAATGAAATGTCTACAATATTGGTACGGAAGATAAATAGCTGCAACAAATTCAAGCAGTGACACCAGGAACTTGAGTCATAGTTTAAAAAAAGAGAAAAAGTGCAAGAGCCCTTATGAATTGGTTATTGGATATCGATAGTCTGTATATTTACCTGAGGTGTTTGCCTGATTTGGTTTGACTCTCTCCTCACCTTCTAAACTCAAGCTAATTATCCCAAGATCGAACAGAAGTCCGTTACTGTAAAGTAGATTCAACAACTTTGACCTCTCCCCACCCACACACCACTCTCTCTCACACAGTCCTCAGTCCATGGATAATTATTACACAGTCACAGACCAATACACCACTGCCTCCGATGGAGACTCCTGCATCAATCCTGCATTTAAAATGAGCCTTGAAGAGCGATTCATCGTAAATGATGCCTTTCAGGGCACTGAACAGCACAAGTTGGTTTCGGCAAAAGAACACACATGCTATTCAGGGTTCAGATGCCCACTGACACACACAGCGGGTAACCTGAAGAAGCGTTTTGTTTTTATTTATTGGCTCTCTCCATTTATATATGCCAAAGTCACTACATTTTTAATCTATAGCATGCCGTAAATAAGAGATACAGTTTAACAGTGTAATTATCCAAGGACATACTATCTTTCTAAAACTAAAGTCTCATGTATTTTTCTCACAGCAGAGCAGAAAGCCATACTGACCTTCCCATGATATTCAAATGCTTTTAACCAGCCTATATACATGATAAGACAACAACTCAAAACTACTCTTCAATTCCGGTAACACGAAGACAAGGTGTGATTTCAATCAAGTTAATCATTGAATTAAAATTCTACGTAACCACATTTACTTTTCACAAAAGAAAGGTTGACAGGTGATGCTATTAAAAAACTGTAATGTGAAATGACATCTAAACATTTACATGTTTAGCCTTAAAGGATAGGCCTAAAGAAGGAACCTGTTCACTAGATGAAAGAATGGTCAAGCACAATACGAGTGTGTTTTGCTAATGGAGCGGTTCTTCGTTCTAAATTCATCAGGATGGAGAACTTGACATCAATGGCCATGACTGCCATGACTCACAGCTATTAAAAAGAAGCTGAAGAAGAGAAATGAGAACAAAAGGAAATAATTGATTACAAGGTCAAGAGACAAGTATAGATAATAAGCAATTGGTACAAGGGAAGCGGTTATAATAATAATAATAATAGCTTGGATTTATATAGCGCCTTTCATGAGACCCAAGGGTTAGGGTTAGGGGTAAGTAACCGCTTTACAAAGAAGAACAGGGGCAAAACAAACATAACAAAACAAAGGGCAGTCAGACAAACAGACAGACAAAACAACACATAGATTAGGGGCCAAAGGCCTTAGTAAACAGATGGGTCTCGAGGGCCCTTTTGAAGGCATCAAGTGTGGAGATTATGTCCATTATTGTACTAAGTAGCCCTTTCCACAGACTTTAGATTAGATGTTTTGATTTGACTGCACTTCCTGTACTTCCTTGAATTCAGGAAAATAGTCAGAACCCTGAACCTTTCAAAAATGGTTTTCATCACTTAATTGTGCATATTCTTCCCGATTGATGACCAGGCAAGAGGAGATGACTGCCCATAAAGACTGGTTTGGGGTCAACAGCAGTCAGCTACAGGGGAATCTGTCTGGTTGGTCGGATACTGCATGAGGTGGCAGTCTGCTGCTAACTGTTTGGTTGGCTGCCTGGTAGCTGTAGCTGCTGAAGAGGGTGAGCCGACCGGCTGTTGTGAGAGGTGGATGGCTTTCTGACTGACTGACTCACAGCTGGATGGCCGACTGGCTATCACACAAGTGGCATTTCTAGGTGTTTGTGGGGCGTGTTTAACCTTACACGCCATATGGTTTGTTTGCAAATAACAATTTGAGAAGCAGGCATTTGAATCTGTTTGGAAAAGGGCAGGCGCTTTAAAAACAATACCTGGCGGCTGATTGGATTAACCATCTGTCAATCCACCGAGAAAAGCCTTAACTGCGGTTCTTTGCCCTTCTCGTAGCAAAGATCCCTTTAGTTCTGATATAACTGATGCTTTGCGGCGTCTAAATGACCTTTTTAGTAGCTGCCACTGATGTGCATGCATAAACGAAGTTGACTGGTGTAGTTGGTACACACACATTACTTGAAGCCTGAAAATATAGATTTGTGATCTTGTGATCCATTCTCATGAAACTTCCAACAATCTACCCGGGTTTGCAAGGTAAGGATATGCTTTCAATATGTCCTGGTATGAAAAGCTCAAAAAGGCTTTAATCAGGCCGTCATCAAGAATCTCTTAATTTCCCAGTAAATCTTCATTCCCAACCTCGGTGATGGGATAACATAATTAAACTGTCGATATTCAAGTAGTCAAAATGAGTCTCTTAAAGGCTGTGTCAGCTCAACCTTACAGTAAGAAAAGAACATACATCTAAAAAAGGGAGCTTCGAATAGGACAATCTCTGCATTAAAGGAGAGCCAGGTAAGGTAAAAATCAGCTCCTAAATTCTAACCCTATCTCCTATTCCTTGACCTCTGAGTGAAACGTCACGGGGTTAAGGGATAGTGGATAGGAGAATTCAAAAGCACTTAGGAGAAGAGACTGCGGTACTTTAGAGAATCGACTGCACTTTCACTATCCGACGTGTTTATGCTGCGCCAGCGGACATCATTTTGTGCGTCTGCTGCTGTGGGGAAACTATGGAAACTACAGTTTTCTATACAGCGGACTACAACATGGATGTATAATAAGAACGAGGGACTCATCTAGAGACTCTGCACCGTGCTCTGATGTTGTTGTGTTATGCTTTATGAGCGTGGACAACAGAGAAACATATTCTTCATGACCAAAGTTGGAATTGAAATAAAAAAGGAAAGTGAAACTTCTGCTCGTCACCCTCTCCCTCCGGTCCACATTAATACAAATGATCCCAATACATATGATTGTATGAACTATGAAAAGATCTTAAAATCAATACAAATGTATTTATAATAAACGTTAGTCCTTAACATCTATCATGTGTATATCACCATTCAAACATCTTTTAAAAGTTGAACAAACTCCACACAGCTCAGTGAAATGTTGACTTTATTGGATCATTTCAGTAAAAACTAACGTTCATATTTCTCTTTTTGATTATAATACTGATGAACGTTCAAAACAAAGCACTTTGGCAACTTACCACATACGTTTTAAAAAGCTTAATAAGCACCGTAACTTTCATGATATCATTTCTCGGTCATAATCGGTCGTTTCCGTGAACGGCCGACTGTTGTGTGACGGCAAATGCTGCGGCCGCAAGGCACTGTGGGGCAGCATTTTCTCCTGTCCTTTCGGTTAGGCAGGTCCAGTGGTTCCTAAGCTAAATGGACTATTCGACTTCAGCCCAGATGTCCGAGCAGGATGTGTCTCCAGGTGATGCTAATTTGAGCATCTGCAATTGGGAGGAGACACCAGGGCAGAGCCAGAACATGCTGGCCTACTAACACCTCAACAAGCTCCAGAATGTGTTGGAACATGCTACTGTAGTTTAGAGTCTACAGTATGTGAC
Source organism: Harpagifer antarcticus (assembly GCA_902827135.1). Taxonomy (NCBI): domain Eukaryota; kingdom Metazoa; phylum Chordata; class Actinopteri; order Perciformes; family Harpagiferidae; genus Harpagifer; species Harpagifer antarcticus. The sequence goes on from CADEHL010001065.1 coordinate 1,270,842, forward strand.
CTTGGTTTGCCTACTTGACACAAAACATAAAAAAGATTTGAATTTAAAACTGGATCCGTCGACTCTATGAGTATACATGAGCTTCGTAGTTTCTAGTCACCACACTGATATAAACTGAACTTGTATAAGAAACCATGGCAGAGTGAATACAAAGACTTTCACTGATGACTTGTTCATGGTAGATGTCTTTGTAATGATGTAATGTGTGTATACATACACAGACCAACACAACATTATCTATGTTTCTACTATGCACATATTGAGGAAGCAATGAGTTAGAAGCAGCCATGCACTATTAGAGCCGACAAATCATTACTATTGCTCTTCCTTTAGAATAATGCTATTCCCTTTCACTTTATACAAAAAAAGTAATAAATGTAAAATGTGTTTTACGGAAAAGAAAAACAAAGAAACACTACTCTAATCAAGATTTGCTTTCACAAACTGATAAATAAACATTTTACTTGTGAAAGTCTTATCAGCATAATGTTTTTTTTTATACAAAGTTAGGACCAACATTAGGATATCGTATAAATAAGGAGACTATTGTGGCAGATTCTGGTTTACAGATCAAATCCCCTCTGACATGTTCACGAATCAGTAAGAGAGGTTTTTCTAGCAGGTGAGTACATTGAAGCACATTTTGAGAAAATCCCAATGAATCACGGCAGTTGCATATTGAATTAAGTTATTTCCAATGCTTAATCTCAAAAGATAGTATGTCAACACAACATAAATGTTCTTAAGTGAGTTTTAGAAATCCTTTTAGTTTTCCTGTGAGGAGCCTGTGAAAGAATCCTCACTGTAATAATGTTGCTCAAATTGTTCTCATGGAAAAAAATATTGCTGGCAGCCCTGTCAGCGACACAAGTATGTGCATAACAAACACATACACTCCTGTGCACACAGTCAGTAGTGCATGTACAATTCGCCACTACAGAGGAGAGTTGACTCAGCTCAGTGAACAGTCTAATTCTGTCCCACCCACACTCCAACATCCTTGAAATGCTTTGTGGATCTATCAATGAGGCTTGACTCAACCTGTCACTTCAACATGGCTGTGCACGGACATACATCTCTCTCAGTCCATCTCTTTTTCACTCTCAGATGCCCATATCTGTTTGAATTAGACGGAGGTAGATCCAAGTACTTGCAAAATCCTTACAATGAAAGCCAAAGGGAGAAACAGATAGCTTGCAAGGTACGAGAGGAAGCCTTTTGAGGGGGCAGTTATACCTGTATATGATGTATGTGGTGCTCGTTGGCTTTGTTTCACTAGTGAAATGATCCAGAACTGAAGCAAATTACCCATGAAAAGGGAAGGCAGGGTAAGTGTACAGGTAGTGGATTTGTAGAGCCCCTTTCACACATGCACTGCAACCCTAAATCTACGTGAATGCGTAAATGTTGGTAACATTCAAGCCAGAAATCGAACAGAGATCACCATGCCAGCTACCTCGTACAATGTCTGCGTGATATCCGATTGAGCTAATGTATGAATACAGCTGCACCTTGTACATTTAATATCCAACAACTGGGCTTGTTGATGATGTTTGTAAAGCGGCTGGCATGAAACCAGAAGAAAACAAACATCCGAGGGTACAGATTAGAACAAGGGTCATTTACATGAAAGCGCATATGAACATGTCTGATTGGAGAAAAGCTGTCAAGAAGGATTTTAGGTCCTAACCATTGCTCAATAACTGAGAATGCTTTTAGCAAGGACAATCTTCTTGGAGTGTTATATTTGTGAGAGGGAAACAATACAACCATATTCCATATGGGTATTGTCCAGGGTTTATATTATAAGATGGCTGTATACAAACAAGACCTGGCAGCTGGTTTGGTCTTCACTTGCATGTAATGGAATCTAAAATGTTTGCAGTTAAATTAGACATTTCTAATAAGACATCTGGTAATGTAACGAAACACAGCTGGTGTATCAAACCCATTACAGCTAGTTGGTCATTGGTAATTAAGCGTCTTTGGGTTCAAGAAAAGCGCTATAGAAATATAATGTATTATTATTAATTAAAAGGGAAATGAGGGAGCCACCGGTTTACGCTATTGGATTTCCATACTGCTTTGACTTGTGCCTCACAATTGTCCTCTCCTTTGTGCCCCTTAATTAAAGATTTACCTTGGGATACATACATTACTGCCTAAATAAATTGATTACCTGTCTAGCGCAGTGACGCGTCATTAAATGCTCGTCAAAGTCTGCCAGCGCCACATCAGGCAGCTGAGGCCAGGAATTGGCTGCGCTCTCTCTGCTACAAAAGACTGCATTGATTTCCATCAGAGCAGCCCTGATGGCCATTAAGCATCCCGACTTTCATTAAGACCTTCACAGAATTCCACACGTTACCAAGCCCAAAACATGTGTGTGAGTACAGAGTCATTCTCACACACACACTTTCATCCTGAGTACACTTCTCACTGGAGACCTCCACCAGCAGAGCCAAAGTGATCTCCAATTAAACAGTCTTTAAACAGGAGTGTGCTGACAGTAAATAATTCATAAATGTCTCATCTACATTAATAGGGGTGTCAAGTTTTTCTAAATTCTTAAATCGTATTCTTACGTTTCGCATCCGAGGTTAATCAGGGTTAAATACATGAGGCCTATTTAAAGTGTTCATGTTAATATATCATCTAGCATGCTTTACGACTAAGAGGGGATGGGTTATTTCTAAAGTATACAAGTTAGTGCTGAGCTTCAGTCTGCAATGTTCAAAACAACAGATAAAGCCAGAAATCTAGGTGTAGTCATGGACTCTGCCCTGAGTTTCAACAGCCACATTAAAACAGTTACTAAATCAGCATACTATCACCTAAAGAATATATCTAGGATTAAAAGACTAATGTCACAGCAGGATTTGGAAAAACTTGTCCATGCTTTTATCTTCAGTAGACTGGACTACTGCAATGGTGTCTTCACAGGTCTCACTAAAAAATCTATTAGGAAGCTGCAGCTGATTCAGAACGCTGCTGCTCGAGTCCTCACTGACACTAAGAAAGTGGATCACATCACTCCTGTTCTGAAGTCTTTACACTGGCTTCCTGTGTGTCAAAGAATACATTTCAAAATACTGCTGCTGGTTTATAAAGCTTTGAATGGTTTAGGCCCAAAATACATTTCTGACCTACTGCTAAATTATGAACCATCCAGATCTCTCAGGTCTTCAGGGACTGGTCAGCTTTCTGTCCCCAGAGTCAGAACTAAACATGGAGAAGCAGCGTTCAGTTATTATGCTCCATCTGGAACAAACTCCCAGAAACCTGCAGGTCCGCTGCAACTCTGACTACTTTTAAATCCAGGCTGAAGACTTTTCTTTTTGTTGCTGCTTTTAATTGAACTATTCACATCTTAAACTGCACTGTAACTTTTATCCAACACCAACCCCTGAACCAGCATCACTCGAATGCCTTCTGACAGCACTTAAGATGCTCCCCTAAGTAAAGCGTGTACATTCCACATGTGTACCCGGAATTCAGAGTAAGATCAAGCGCTGTTTTGTCTCTCAAGGCAAACACCAAATACTTGTTATCAAAGCAATGGATCATAAGGCTTCTGTCTGAAAGCATTATCGTGGGGAAGAAAGGGCTGCGCAGTGACAATGAAGATGTCAACTGGGCTTCACTGATGCTCATTAAAGGCGTTGTAGTTTTACTTTACAATGTAACCATGGATGTTGAATACACACACAACTATCACTGATTATTGATTTAGAAAAATACAGAGGCACATTCTGTATTAATAAATGTTTATTTGTATATGATATAAGTGACACTATTAATAGTAGGTGAAGGGGACACACCTTTACTGCCTTCACGAGCTGTGTGTCACAAGTTCAAATGAATGGGACCACAATATAACCGCTTCTATTTCAAAACTCAGACATGCATGTGCGTCGTTTGCCTCGTCTTTGGCCTGTCTTTGGCATGACATGTCTTGGCAGATAAACCATTATGTTAAAGAAGTCTGAGCATGCTGTGAGTGAGACATCTTGCCTTGGTTGTGGTGGTGCTATAGCCTAAACTTTTTTTTTTAAAGCAGTGAGCTGACAGTGGTCTATGCACAGTAAACATTTGCATAAAACTAAAGGCGTCTTACATCACATCAAATCAAGTTTTATTTATATCGCACATTTTTAAAACGATTTTTGGTCGAGCCAAAGTGCTGTACATGCAATAAATAAAAACACTTTACTACAACAAACAACAATTAATTAAGTGCTTCCATCATTAAATCAGACACCCTGTGGCTACAATCTATTTTACAGAGCATAGCAAATGGAACTAGATAACTTTCTCTCCAACATCAGATGCCACACTGTATCTGTGAAGGAGTCTTTAATGCTTCCTTTGTGTATACTGGGATTGCAGAATGTTAACAGGTGTTGCTGTATGCTTTGGAGCTCAACTGGTGGAGCAAAGCCTCAAAGAGAAAGAGGCATCACTATACAACGGCAACATCATTGTCTTTAATAGATGTTTGACTGACACTGACTGGGCCTAACATACTGAGCATTCCACACCACTGCACCCCTTATGCTGGGTCTAAATACAGTCAAGTTTCAAATGTAATGATTAAGTTATATTATAAGTTATTATTATTAATAATGTAGAAACACAGAGGGAGACTTACTATTGGAACATTTGAGCTATATAACATATTGCAGTTCATCAAGTCTTCAAAGTGTTTGCCTCTGATGCCAGGGTGTTTGTCTAGTTACATCATCAAAGCACCGACCACGCTCTGAACTGGCCTTACTTCATGGGCTGAGGCATTGATTCATTTTGAAGCTCCTCCCTTACTCAGAAGACAAACAACATGTTGCCGTGTGAGAGTATAATGAATAGTTTGATATGTAATGCACATGCAGTATGAATCATCCATCAAAGAGCGAGTACCAAAGCTCACTGTGAAAGAGGATTATAATAAATTGTGAAATGGCGGTATCCCTTGGATTCTGATCTATTACCCCTCTCTGGGGCACAACATCTGAAACAATTATGCTAAGAGAGTGAAAACTATATGACGTTAAAATGACACAGACACTGGAACAGTTTTCCTTTAGATACTTTTTGTCTCAAGACAAGTATGTTTAACACAACAAGTGCATGTCTTAGCTTTTTGGACTTGGATTATTTGATTTTTTATATGGGGGACATGAATTGTCCTCCAATTCTGGAATGACCCAGATGCTGAAGTAAATATAACATTGCTCTACTCTCAACCAGATGTTGCTCAATGTATCACTCCTGTAGCATTCCTCCAAGCAACCACATGTAGGGTGGAGTCACATACATTCATATTTTGAATGAGAAACTGAAATATGTTATGTCTTCTTACAATGTTTACAAAAACGTAAAGAGAAAGCTCACAGTCTTAAGAGTTTTGTATTTAGAGAGCTGTTAAAGCAAATAAAACAGTTCTTTCCTGGTCAGCTGATAACAGTGGAGGATCTTTTAGCTCCAAGATATCTAATCTCATAAATCTTTATCTCAGGATGGAAAGGGACCACAACATTCCACCTCTTCACATTCATTACATGGGATTAAAGCTAGCAGTTACAACATACTGAGTGTAGTTATAATCAGGGGGAAACAACTCTGACCACATATAAACTTGCATAGTTTACTTCCAAGCCGGACCCAATTTATGCCCAGGGGGATTTGGAGAAATGACAGGCTCTCCCGGTTTCCGCAAAGAATCAACATCTGACAATAAAGTCAAACAGAACTACAGTACAGCCACAAGACAGTTCCTTTATGCTCATTGGCTACTTTCAACCAACTAATCATGGAAAAGCCCAACAAACAACGGTCCCCCTACTTTACTGTCAAGAAGGCCCAACTGCAGATAAAGAAGATGGATAGAAGTATCCTTTATGTATCCAAAGATGGGACAGATCCAGGTAAAGGGTCAGAGTAAAGAAAGTTCACTTTGCCTGGAAATGAAAATATTGTAAAGGAGCCAGTGAATATACTGCAAAGGTGAGTGATGAAATGAATGAGATACAGGCGAGCAGGAGGGAAAGGTCAGGTCTCCGGAGGGCTGATGAAGAAAGTGGGAACATGTGTGTTGATGGGTGGGGCAAACAGGTGACAGGGAAAAAGAGGCAAAGTCTGAGGGCGTCTGGTGATCGCTTGGAAGATGTCAGTAAAGGGGCCTAGGGAATAGGGAATGTGGCTTGAGAGGAGGGACAGAGAGACTGACTTGACACCTATATTATGATGAGAAAAAGAGGGTCATGTTCAGTCATGCACACATAATAAAGGTGCAGAGGGCAAAAGTGAAGATGTTTCATCCTCAACTAGAAACTAATGCCCCCTAAGAGATGTGACACATTGGCAGGCTTTCTTGAAAAAAAACATTTTAGATTAAGAGTAATAGTATTATTACATCTGCCAAGGATGCTATGCTGGTATGTTGGCAAACCAAGATGGGTGGAATGGTGGAGGTCTGCACTGTAGATGCCAGTCTACTTTTTCTTCCCTTGTACATGAGGGGGAAAGAGCGAGAGACGCTGGCTCAAGTCTCTGCAGCCATTACACCCTGCTTGTCCCTGACGCCACACCAATCAATCTCCCCTAGCTTCAGCAGCTGATGCGACACAAACGTACCATTAGAGAGCTACCAGCCTTCTTTGAGTAAGAACATGTGGAACACTTTGATTAGTATCACGATTATATAGACGATTGACAGGTGGATCTCAAATGGTAGTTTGTGTCTTCTGTCCACTTGCCCATCAGCTTGTTTCCAGAACATAGCATGTATAGCATACATTGCAGAGCACCTTGTGTTCATGTATTTACACCTTAAGGACATAAATACTCACTACAATTGTTGAGCAATCTATTGCATTTCATAAGGTTAACGATCAGGAAGAGGTGACTGTTAAATGCTACTTTGATTCCCAGCACCCTCCGGATTTCTTCTCAGTATCCAGGCAACAACATTACAGACAGAAAAAGAAAAGCACACTGTGGTCAAAACCGCAGCTGGGATGTGTCATGTTTGTCTTCTGTTTGGAACAGTGGCATTTAACATTTCTGCATGGACAACATGGCAGATGATAAGCCAATCAGGAGCACTGAATTATAAATGAAGTGTCAGTGGCACATTGTGCCACCCTGTTGGCCTAGTGACTAATTGGATAAAACAAATAAACAGACCTCATTATTAATTTGTTTAACCAGATGGAAATTGTCATGCCATATTGGTTGCAGCTGATCTGACAGGGATGCTTTCTGGGAGCACATGTTCCAAACCCTTACCCATCATCTGTTTGTTTTGTAAGCTACACTTAGAGCAAACATTTCAATTAACAATAATCATTTTCTATCCTCGGTATACGCGCATTAAATCATTTCAGACGATGAACTGTTTCTACAAACTTTCTCCTTCATCACAAAAACAAAAGGAGGCCACGAGCCAAAGAGTGGCAGCTACATGTCTCCAACATGACAGCCTGCAACAGACGGATCAGAGGGACTCACTCCGTGATGTTTAGCTGTTTGTTGCAACAGCAGGGAACGCAGTAGTCATGGTTACTCTGATAAAGATGTGCTGCTGTAAAAGGACTCATGTAAGCGTCAGTCATATGCCACTGATAGAGGTACTATCAGTGGCATAGAGGCATACAACACATTTAACTTTCAACTGATACAAGACACTGAGCTGTATTTATTTAAAACTAACACATTCTTATTTTTAATCGCCCTTATTAAAGTGGAAGTGAAAATGTGCCGATATTATTATGATCATTACACGTTATGCCTTCTTGACCAGAAATAAATGGTATCCCTGCAAAACAGGAAAGATTAAGACTAAGACTCAGTAAGGTTGCAGCTTTCTGTTAAAGAACAAGAGAGAGGGAACACGTTCTTTTCCCCCACATCCTTTAGAATATTGACTTTTAGATTCTTGCAGAAGTTCTCTGTATGTTTCAGTTAAGACAGCATTACAGAACAGTGGGAACATTTGCAACATGCTGGCAACCGTAGTTCATGGCAGCTGTGACAGTTTTGATGTCTTTGCTCCAAAACACAGATCAAGCAAGAAAATATGATTTAAGGGGAGACATTTAGCTGACTGGTCTGACACTGACAGTCTCTCAGGAGTACGGCAATGTGACAACACAAATCAAACACCACCACACAGACGTAAAACCTCTCTCCCTCTGCAGCTTGACTTTTTGCAATATGTTGGCTATGTCGCATGTACGAGGCTCCACTAACAAACACAATCCATCAAGAAAGAGCTGTTGCTGTATGATTTACCACAACGCCTTCCCACTCCCCTAGAATCACTTGCGTTAATGTAATGCAGGCATGTTTTTAAAACTGAAATGGTACTTTATAAATCTGGCCCTTCTCTCGACCTTCCATCTTTTGTTCCTTGTTTTCACCACTTTCTGCTTGTTTGCCCTCTTTAATTCACGTACACACATAACACACACACACACACACACACACCATCTTTTGTGTAACAGTCAGTCCTAACAGCTCCTTTATCACAAGAGCAGTCTCACTCTGTCTCTACATGAAACTGACTCGTACCTGCAAGTGTCCCACACTGCCCTCTGCCTACTTTGAGACTTACGCTGTGCTCTTGGTGTCATTCATTTGACACATTAAAGACGCATGCCATCCTGATGCAATATTCACAATACAGTTGAGTCAGCTATTGTGATGTAACGGTGCAACAACATTACAATACCAACACTATTATGAAATTAATATTAAGACAAGTGACTACAGACAAAAACAAGTTTTTTTGTACACTGATCAATTTTGAGAGTTAGGGCTATTTTGCTTACGAGCATTTTATTTTACATTAGGGCACAGAACGACATTATGTTTTTTTTTACTTTGTATATTTGTGTCTGTACTGTAGATTTCTCCTTGATTCACTTAAAGTTAGCATTTTTAGCATTAGACATTGCTAGATTTGCACATTTAAATATATAGATGTAATACAAAACATAATTGTCTTATTGTATGTAGTAGACTGGGTTGGTTGAATGCCAATACCCATTAGCTATGCAGTGTCACCTTAAAAGGCAGTCACACATCTGTTTGTTGATCAATTGAGTAAAATAGGAATGAGCATACAAGAAATCTATTCATTCCATAGATGAATCACTGCCTGTTTCTCGGCTGAGAATGCGTTTGAATTGTAGAAATATTGATATATATTTTGTAATGGTTGCAGAATAGTGGCTGGAATATAATTGAGTGATTGCGCATAACACAATACAATTTTATATAGGCTGGTTTCCTTTTGAAAGTACAGCTCAAGAGTAATGTATTCATGAGATGTGCAATGGTTTTAGTTGAAAAGTGAACAATGAGTTAACAACAAAACATTGGACAAGGCATTTTGTAGGCTACCAACATGTTACAAATAACTTTCATGTACTGAGAACACAGCATGGACATGTTAAAGTAAACAAAGACAACACAGTAACCGGACAACCCAAACACAAGGTGATAAACACACTAGGTACATTTTAGCTGAATTAAAAAGTCTCATAGACTTCTATACAATCTGACTTATCTTTGCAACCAGTGGATTCACTCTGATGATGAGGTGATGCCATTTAGAAGGAGAAAAGCTTAAGACACTTCCCCGTTGGCTTTCAGAGCCGAATACTGCCATATCAACATTCAGTATTTTGTACTCAAGATAATTTTTCTTGCGGTAGCTAGATAGTGTATGATGAAAGATTATAATAGAGCAGAGTTAGTATATTAGGGATAAACGGATGGTATTTAGTGCCAAGGCTTTTATTATTTTACAGGTAGGTTGACTAGCAGTCTCTCAAAGTATATTCTCACGTGATGGTCCTGCTGGTGCACTGGTTAAGTTTGCAGAATTTCTACACTCAGCATTAAACATGAATATGAACATTATTTTGGGCGTGGAAACATAGAAAGTTGAATTTGCTCACAGTCTGAGTCTCTGGTTAGGTCTACTTTGTGCTACATTCTTGCAGATATGGGTAGGTGTGTGTTAGGAGAGCTCTCTATGTATCTCTGTAACCTTTTTAGGATTTCTTGGGTGTCATCTTCTGATAGGTGAAAAGGTTCTATTGTCCCAAACAAACCGCTACTTGATTTGATTACCTTTTAATTGATGAGTTTATTTAGCTTTTATGCGTGTCTTTAAGATGCTCTCTGCTAGATTTAAATGGGGGGTGGAAGAAACATCTAAATGCAATTCTGCATTTGCAAATGGTCTCTGGCCAAAACATGTCTGAGAGCAGGAAATGACAGGAACAGTAGCGGAACACTCTCACGTTGGCTGGGAGCAAAAAGCATGACCGAGCTCTTCAAATCCAAATGTTAAGCTTGACAACTCTATTTCTATAGACTGGCAGGTAGCCTTAGCATGCAACAGACTATCTACATCATATAATTACAGTGCAGCAGCAGCAACTATCATCCAAACCTTGGAATCAACAAGAGCAGCGCAATATCCCAATACAGAAAACATTGCACCAGAGGAGTACAGCACATACACAGCCGAGAAACAGGATGAAGGGGTGGTCTACATACGTTTAAAATAGCCAAAATACGTCCATGGAGAGAATCTTCGTGATACCAACTACGAAACAAACATATTCTAGATGCGTTCCGCCCCTTATGTGCCCAATCCCCCCAAGTGAATCACACCTGGTACAGTACACACAAACACACACAGAACAATTTGATACATTTCCTGCTCTTATGTGCCCATCCCCCCACATGGATCAGACCTGGCACACGCAATACATGTTCAGTGTCTATTCTTTGTATATTTACTGCAGTGTTTCATGTATACCAGTAGTCTGATACAATATGTACAGTTTGAAAGGGTGTTAAATGACATTTGGTGATGATTAATGTTTTTTGTGTTAATGTAATAGCAGTTAAAACAGGACGGGTCAAATTTGACCGCGAACACCAAAGTAAGGGGGGGGGGGGGGGGGGGGGGGGACTAAGACAATAGGAGGGTTAAAGGGTGTATTTGTCTGTCTCTACTTGCAACCTCCCTGTTATTGATCAGTCCTGTGGCCTACTGCACCATGCCTCTCACATTAACACTGACTTATTATGCAGCTAAAATGATGGGACTTCCATGGCTGGCAGGGTGCAGCTACCCCTGCAAAAACACCCCCATTAGTGTCAAATGCACATATGAAGCAATCCATTTTCCCTGGCTGAGAATAATGACAACAACAGAGGGAAAAAAATAATCTGCCAATACCAACCAGAGAATTACCAGTAATTGTATTTTGATTATTGGTGCGGTTTTTGTACAACTATCCTGACTTGAATGCTTCTAGAAGGACATACAATTGTAGCTTACGCTTAGTCACATACACTATGACCGCAAGCACACGATCCTCATTAGCAGGAATCATGGTGTGTGGTAGCCTGTCCATATGTAGCATTTACTTTTGATGAGAAACAAACACTTGGTTGCACACAAAGGACTCACGCTTCGCCAAGAAAATGAGAAAAGGAAGGCTAACAGGCCACACAAACAGCAGGAGGGTAAACGACGCAGTTCTTTCCAGACACACTGTGATGTTTAAATGGTACCCTGCTATTTCTCTAATTCATGTGGTTCCTTCCGCCCACCCGCTGGTCAGGCACCGTGTGAGGTAACTCATCATAGAAGAAAGAGACTAGGCGGAGTGAGACACAATTACCTTGCCTCCATATGTCTGCATGTGGGCTCTCGTTATACACACTTGCACACAAACAGTTGCTCAGTTGACACACACACAAACAAACACAACCCATTATCACCCAGGCAGAAGATTACTATCTTGCTGACCCCACTCGAAGCAAACTACACCACCCTTGTGTCCCATCATCAACATCACTCAAATCACTTCACCTGGCTGCTGCTACTTCAGAGGCTCAGTCTGTACTGCTTTGTGAAAACTGCTGAGCACGTTTGTTTAACCCAATTTGAGTGTGGATTCAGGTGAAGGAAAATGTATCGAACACCTGTGCTGATTGTGTAGTTGTAGTTTTTGTTGGAAATCTTTACTGAATTTCAAATGTTGCCAATTTCCTTCAGATTCCTCAGGGATCCGTCCTGGGACCACTAATTAGCTTTTTTTGTAAATGAACAATCTTGATCAAAATGTTCCCAACACGAATTGCAATTTTACTCAAAGCCAATTGTAATATACGGCTCTTTAACTGTACAACGAACCCTGTGTGCATAAACGTTTCTACTGAATGCCGACACATGATGTTCACAAATTCCAAGCGACTGTACCTTCAACCTGTAAACTCTTTTTCAGGGCGCTAAAATTAATTTTGCTTCTCAATACAAGTATCTTGGAATTATAATTGATAAATCCTCACTAATCTTCACTTTGAAAGGTTCTTATGCTTTTTCTTGGAGCATAAAGCAACCTTGTCCTTTCCAACGTTATGTCTTTACTAGACTATGGAGATATTATAACAGCTGGCATGGACTAAAATCATATAAATCAAATCAAAAACCATCACCCCCACAACACACTCCACTCTCACCAACTGTCTCTCAGAAATAAAAGCATGGATGCAAACAAACTATCTCCAACTGAACAGTGCCAAATCAGACATCATCATCATCGGCCCCCCATCCCGTATCAAAGACATCCAGAATTTCAACTTCACCATTGACAGCCACACTCTATCTCCCCCCCCTCACATCCGCAACCTCGGAGTCATCTTCGACAGTCAGCTCAAATTCAACCACCACATAAATCACATCACCAGGACTGCCTTTTTCCACCTCAAAAACATTGCCCGTCTCCGCCCATCACTCTCCTCCTCTGCTGCTGAAACCCTGATTCATGCATTCATCACTTCACGACTCGACTACTGCAATAGCATCCTCTACGGCATACCATCCAACCTCCTCAATAAACTCCAACATATCCAGAACTCTGCTGCCCGCCTCCTCACCCACACCCGCTCCCGAGACCACATCACTCCCGTCCTCCAGAACCTCCACTGGCTCCCCGTCCGTCAAAGAATCATCTTCAAAGTCCTCCTCATTACCCACAAAGCCCTCAACAATCAGGCACCCCCCTACCTCACAGACTTGCTGCACCACCACGCCCCTTCCCGCTGCCTCCGCTCATCAGATGCCAACCTCCTATCCATCCCCACCCGCACCAATCACCGGACCTGGGGGGACAGAGCCTTCTCCGTCGCTGCCCCCTCCCTCTGGAACTCACTCCCCCAACCCATCAGAGACTGCACTGACCTCACCACCTTCAAAAAACTCACAAAAACTCACCTCTTCAATCTGGCTTTTAATGTGTGATTGTTTACTATATATTTATTTGTTGTTCCTTCCTTTTCCCTTCACTATATCTGTAAAGCGTCTTTGAGCACCTGTAAAAGCGCTAACAAATTAAATCTATTATTATTATTATTATTATTATATGTTAGCTTTTATGGCTGCAACATTGTATTGTTTACTGCTCAATGAGCCCTTTCCAGGTTAAATAAATGTAAAGAGATATATAAATAAGCGTGAGGCCCTTTAATGTCCTGAATGTATTCAAATAGTGTAGCCCAAAAAACTGCCTTGCATAAGAAATATAGTTTCTATGGTTATGATGGCAGCAGTGATCACTCCATTAGGCAGGCAAGAGTGCTTGTTTTTTTTAGCTGGGAGTCAATGGGCTAATTTCACATTAATAACAACACCCCTTTTCTTAGTGAGAGGCTTATTCGAATTAGGCAAAACAACAGAATGCTTAAAGTATTTGCAGTTTGCAGACATTGCGACAGTAACATCCATCTGCATGCATGTGTAATACAGTTATTAAATCCCTTGTTCTCCGTCATTCATCCCTGCTTGTTATTACTTCATGGGTCATTTAGAGTGTCAGATGTTGCACAGAGTAATGTTTTATTTCAAAGGAAAAGTCACCCGAAAGCAGATATAAAGCCTTACTTCAGAAAGTTCCCCCTGAGCTGTTGTTTAATGATTTATTTGTTGCTCTCATACAGGCACTGATTATCCAATGAGTCAGCATATTAGCTTCCTGGATCCTTATTCATAACGTTTTCCGCTCTAGTCAGTGCCGGTGACGCTTACACATCATGACAGTCTTGTGCATTTGCCACCTGAAGGCTTTCTGAAGTGTTTCTCAACATTATAATTGGTGCATGATACACATGCAATCACGGCTCCGCAGAAATCTCCTACTTAGAAAAGGTGCCATTCCAGTCGGAATGGAAGACTAATTTAAGTGGGATATTACATTATTTTTCAAAAGTCAGACAAAAATGTTCAGCGGTAAGAACATGACTGTTTTGGTATGGTATAATTCCTGTGATAACATATTATTTCCTAAGATTTTTCCTTCGGGAAGCTCTACATCTTTTTCATTACACAGACAGAGAATACAGAAGGTAGCAAGGTGATTGATCAATAATGTGACCATTTTCTATCCCTCATGTAGCCATTGAGCTGTTAATATGGCAAAGGCTTAAATGACCTTTTAATATGTTTAATATAAAATGTCTCCGCTCTCACAGGGACCTGATGTTCCTTCAAACAAGCTATTATGAATAAAACAGATGAAAAGGCGTCACAGGGATTTATTGATCAATATCTTCAGACAAGCCATGATTACAGTTATTTTCAAAGGAAAATTGCCCATGATTGAACGGGTAGTCACATGCCTTTGTGTGTGTGAGAGACAGTGTGTCTGGGAGAGATTATGCCTGTGTACGTGTGTCTTCATATGCACAAGTGACCTCATACATCAATCACAAACTGGCTTTAGCAATACTGACAAGTAGTCAGAGACAAATCCAGTGGGAATCCTCGTCAGCCCCAAAGCACAGTGAATGCGACACTGCGATGTGATTGGGGAGGTGGAGAAGTGGGGGGAGACAAGTGTGAAATCACCTTGCCCAAGGGTACAGCATGCACAGATCAATATCTGTGAGAATGATGCCAAACAGTGGAGAGGAGGTCCATGTGTGTGTGTGGTGTGAGTGTCTGTTTGCGTGTGAGTGCAGTAGCCCCAGGACAGGCTGAGGATGAGCAGCAGCACCCCCTCTTGGATAGATCTAACTGCTGGAGTGAATTACATAACATAATCAACATGGATTTAGTTTACGTTTGTAAAGTATATACAGTGGGGCAAAAAAGTATTTAGTCAGCCAGCAATTGTGCAAGTTCTCCCACTTAAAAAGATGAGAGAGGCCTGTAATTTTCATCCTAAGTACACTTCAACTATGAGAGACAAAATGAGAAAAAAAAATCCCGAAAATCACATTGTCTGATTTTTAAGGAATTTATTTGCAAATTATGGTGAAAATAAGTATTTGGTCAATAACAAAAGTTTATCTCAATACTTTGTTATATACCCTTTGTTGGCAACGACAGAGGTCAAACGTTTTCTGTAAGTCTTCACAAGGTTTTCACACACTGTTGCTGGTATTTTGGCCCATTCCTCCATGCAGATTTCCTCTAGAGCAGTGATGTTTTGGGGCTGTCGCTGGGCAACACAGACTTTCAACTCCCTCCAAAGATTTTCTATGGGGTTGAGATCTGGAGACTGGCTAGGCCACTCCAGCAAACTTCAGACGGGCCTGGACATGTACTGGCTTAAGCAGGGGGACACGTCTGGCACTGCAGGATTTGAGTCCCTGGCGGCGTAGTGTGTTACTGATGGTAGCCTTTGTTACTTTGGTCCCAGCTCTGTGCAGGTCATTGACTAGGTCCCCCCGTGTGGTTCTGGGATTTTTGCTCACCGTTCTTGTGATCATTTTGACCCCACGGGGTGAGATCTTGCGTGGAGCCCCAGATCGAGGGAGATTATCAGTGGTCTTGTATGTCTTCCATTTTCTAATAATTGCTCCCACAGTTGATTTCTTCACAGCAAGCTGCTTACCTATTGCAGATTCAATCTTCCCAGCCTGGTGCAGGTCTACAATTTTATTTCTGGTGTCCTTTGACAGCTCTTTGGTCTTGGCCATAGTGGAGTTTGGAGTGTGACTGTTTGAGGTTGTGGACAGGTGTCTTTTATACTGATAACGAGTTCAAACAGGTGCCATTAATACAGTTGACAAGTGGAGGACAGAGGAGGCTCTTACAGAAGAAGTTACAGGTCTGTGAGAGCCAGAAATCTTGTTTGTTTGTAGGTGACCAAATACTTATTTTACCGAGGAATTTACCAATTAATTCATTAAAAATCCTACAATGTGATTTCCTGGATTCTTTCCCCCCATTCTGTCTCTCATAGTTGAAGTGTACCTAGGATGAAAATTACAGGCCTCTCTCATCTTTTTAAGTGGGAGAACTTGCACAATTGGTGGCTGACTAAATACTTTTTTGCCCCACTGTATACACTGAAAAAAAATATAAATGCAACACTTTTGTTTTTGCTCCCATTTTTCATGAGATGAACTCAAAGATCTAAAACATTTTCTATATACACAAAATAACCATTTCTCTCAAATATTGTTCACAAATCTGAAAAAATCTGTGATAGTGAGCACTTCTCCTTTGCCGAGATAATCCATCCCACCTCACAGGTGTGGCATATCAAGATGCTGATTAGACAGCATGATTATTGCACAGGTGTGCCTTAGGCTGGCCACAATAAAAGGCCACTCTGAAACGTGCAGTTTTGCTTTATTGGGGGGGTCTGGGGGGGTCCGAAAACCAGTCAGTATCTGGTGTGACCACCATTTTCCTCACGCAGTGCAACACATCTCCTTCGCATAGAGTTGATCAGGTTGTTGATTGTGGCCTGTGGAATGTTGGTCCAGTCCTCTTCAATGGCTGTGCCAGGTTGCTGGATATTGGCGGGAACTGGAACACGCTGTCGTATACGCCGATCCAGAGCATCCCAAACATGCTCAATGGGTGACATGTCCGGTGAGTATGCTGGCCATGCAAGAACTGGGATGTGTTCAGCCTCCAGGAATTGTGTACAGATCCTTGCAACATGGGGCCGTGCATTATCATGCTGCAACATGAGGTGATGGTCGTGGATGAATGGCACAACAATGGGCCTCAGGATCTCGTCACGGTATCTCTGTGCATTCACAATGCCATCAATAAAATGCACCTGTGTTCGTCGTCCATAACATACGCCTGCCCATACCATAACTTGCGACATCTGTGGCATTGTGCTGTGTGATAAAACTGAACATTTTTAGAGTGGCCTTTTATTGTGGCCAGCCTAAGGCACACCTGTGCAATAATCATGCTGTCTAATCAGCATCTTGATATGCCACTCCTGTGAGGTGGGATGGATTACCTCGGCAAAGGAGAAGTGCTCACTATCACAGATCTTTTCAGATTTGTGAACAATATTTGAGAGAAATGGTTATTCTTCATCTCATGAAAAATGGGAGCAAAAACAAAAGTGTTGCATTTATATTTTTGTTCAGTGTACATTTGAGAACAACTTTAACTACAGAAAAATAGCTTTTGAACAACAAAATGTATTTGAAATACACCTGAGTCCACAGTAGTGTACTTTGTTCCCTGAGCAATGGATTTAATGATTTCATTTCTTTTTCAGCCTCTACCACCTTCCCCTTGTGAGGCTTTGCTTTGCCAGGCCGCCATTGTAAATAACAATGAGTTCCTAATGACCTGCCTCAGTGGTGTAAGGTAGTCACGACAGGCCCCATACGCTATTATGATGGGCCATAGAGCACGCTAACTACTAGTTATTGAGCACAGGCACCTTTTTTCTTTTTACAAAAAAAGGGAAAGGAATTTAGAGGGCTTTGCTACCTTTTTCTCTAGAAGTTCTTTAAGGTAATGTTGAAAAAGCATTCAGCATATCATTTTGTTATAGATTACCACTGATATCTCCATATAGACCAACAAAAGACCACCATTCAATAGAAGATTCTGACCGGCATACACAGCAAATGGCATCATTGTCACTTTTACATTATTTCTTTATTGAACACAAGTCTGCTCCAGCGCAAATCACTCACCAGCCAAATCAACTTTAGGTATTACAAGTCAAATCATTTAACAAGCGCATTTTAATATAAGACAAGTCTGATGCATTTCTGTGTGAGAAGAATGTTAGTTGGTAGGAGATGATTTTAAATCAAACAAGCATGACGTTGTGTCGGGCAATTGAATTATAAAAAAAGAAATCCGTGAATGAAAATATGTGTTTCAGTTGTTAAGATCTGAAAAGCACATTTTCTAACTGAAAAATGTATCATTTATATCAACTTCTTCGTCAAACAATATTTTAAGAACATTCTCGACGAAATCAATTCACATTGAAAACAGGCTGAAATAACACGAGCAGATTTAAATTCAACTTTAAAAGACTAAAGAAAACACTTTACAGGATTTTATTATGCGTCACTGCTCAGTGAGCCGTGATTTGTTGTCCGTTCAGGAGGTGAACATGTGGCTTTTGGTTATTTATATAAATGAGTTCTTGAAACTAATACACATCTTGTTCCTAGGATATTGTTACTATATTCGTTCTTGTTAATCAATAGATCATCATGCTGCAGCGGGTGTTGTTCTCTCTCTATCTGGATCTGTTTGGCAGCATTTTGAATTGGTTCTAATTATTCGTCAACCTCTTCATGGTCATTTATGTCTCTTTTTAGTTGCTTTGCACTTACCTTAAAACAGTTAACTTTTCTATGTATCCTTTTACATCTGTCTACAGTATTTTTTTTGTCTTTGCAGTGATTGTTGATGACTTTGATTCATGACTGTTTAACGCCAATTTGAATTAGAGGTGTGTCTACTCTACCTACCTACCTTTACAGTCCGCTTGCACCTTCTTGAAGTGCTGTTCCCTTTTTATGTCCCTATAAGTGACTTTGGGTCATTTATACTAAACGACCATATGTTCAAAGTGTTTCAGTTGTCTTTTGTCTATATTCAAGTTAGGCTCGTCCTGTAATCTATCCATTGTCCAATTTATTTAAAGGAGCCCTGTTGTGCTTTTTTGTGTTTTCCCTTTCCTGTTGTGTGATATAGGTTTCTGTGCAGCACTTTGTAAACATGTCACTGGAGAAGAACAAAATACAAATATGAAACCTGAAAATGAGCGTAAACGGGCCCCTTTAAATATTACAGGTCTGTTGTATAAATATATATATATTGTATGCAGTCTGTGGCAAGCAAATTGAAACATTATTGTTATTTTGAATGTTTCAGTCTGCTCACGTTTGGCATAATCCTGAATTAATGTATGACCACAGGTATTGCTGCATACATTGCACAGATAGTGATAATAGAGGGGGGGCTTCCAGCAGGGACCCAGGAGCTAGTCTCTGCCACGCCCCCCCCCCCCAGATTAACCCTGCAAAGAGAGTGAGTGATGTTTGGTTTGTGTACCACATGTTCACAAATGCTTTAAAGGGTTTCAGTTGTGGATGCAGATAAAAACCTGATAGACCCTGAATTTGGCTTCAGAGCATTTACATTTATTTTCTGCAAAATGTGCAGGTTTTCTTGTGCCCCACGGAGCTCTATCCACCAAAGACTTCCAGCTAGTATTTATGTTTGGCAGCAGTCATAAAACCTCCACCCCGTCCTTGCACATCTTGGGCCCATTGATGCGTTTGATAGGTGCTGCCTTCAGTCTGACATTATTTGGCTCATTTTTCATATTTTTCCCTTTCTCTGCTCATCACATACACAACCTGTGTGTGTGTGTGTGTGTGTGTGTGTGTGTGTGTGTGTGTGTGTGTGTGTGTGTGTGTGTGTGTGTGTGGTGTGTGTGTGTGTGTGTGTGTGTGTGTGTGTGTGTGTGTGTGTGTGTGTGTGTGTGTGTGTGTGTGTGAATGCCAGTCAATGTCAGCCAGGGGTTGAAGTACCTGGGCGTGTGCATGCATACTTGTACATTCATCCATGTGTAAGCAAGGTATCAGAGCAATATTTCACCCAGCGTAAACTGTCTTATAGAGCAACAAGTGTCCTTCCCGCCTTCCCTTGCTGCGTCGTGATTGAGGGGACGGGTACAATAACAATGCTACCCTATGGCAGCACTTACAAAGTGTCCAAAAAAACAACAACACAATGCTGCAGGTCGTTCCACGCCTGTGAATTTAACACTCCCCATCGAGCTCCACGTCCTCTTCTCAGGTGGCAATCTTCACCAGGGTCGCAGTTAACAAAAGAGAAGGTGCTCTGCAATCCCACGTGTGTGTGTGTGTTTGACTCATGGGCAGCTGCAGCACAATAGAGAGGAGGACAAATTGAGAGCAGGTAATCACGGACATTGCTAGTCTACTTGCGACTGGAACCCAAGAGACAAAAGTGAACAAATGGAGTGTAGTGCAGGGGAAATAATAATCAGAGCTGTTGTCCATCCCTTTGCCATTCATCTGATATGGGCCTGTCCCACCCTGGAGACTATCCCCCGAACTACTTTATCGAGGCGGAGTGTCGCCTTCCTCCACTTCCATGTTTGCAAAGTAATCACTTTAAGCTCTTTGCACAGCATTCATCCTCCATCTGTCCTCATTGCTCTGTCAGCGTTGACCATTGAATCAAATATGTCTTGTTCTTTTAAATGATATGGCGAGAGGTGAGTCCCAGTCCTGCGGTTCATTTGCACTTTTGACTTTTGAGGAAGAGCCAGACTGCGGTGCAGTGATTAAGGCCATATTTGCAAGTGAATTAATTCCTGATTGGCTGGCTTGAGGGTCGGCCTCCATTATCCTTCCTCTCAGAGAGAAAGCAATTCCCCTTAAAGATTTTCCTGGTCATTATTTGCCCACTTCTTCTGCCTCAGACATGGACTTGTAATATTATACATTTGTTCTAGAACCAGAGAGAGACAGCGTATGAATCTCCTTTATGGTCCCCCGTGTGCTCAAGCCATTGTCACTTACAGCTGCTATAATATCTTGTCATTCACACAACGCTGAATGCCACTGCAGTGCTGCCACTTCCACTAGGAGTGCTTCCATGTTCCAAGGGAAGAAAATCATGACATCCCTCTTCACAGTAATGATAACATTTGAAACCCGGGCCAGGGGGAAGATGGGTAAGCGAGTGTCAGGCTGGCAGCCAATTGTCAGTCAGCTGCTGTCACAGAGACAGGGCAAATGCCAGGACGTCTGCATGCCTCTCTGTGTCTGACAGCAACCGCTGCCCGAGACCCGGGGAGGAGTTGAGAGGGAGAAGGGATGGGAGGTGTCGTCTTTGAGGTGAGCTGCCATGTCAAGGCGCGGGACGGGGGCCAGGTGGGTGATGGTGCGAGAACGCATGCTTGTTGACAAAACAAATATCCTGGAAACACATGGGAATAACAGCCCAGTGGAAAAAAGAGGTATGCTTGATGTTGTTACATCTGAGGAAAACACACACGTGCATAATCGAAAGCTCACCATCAAAGTGTGACTCGTCTGTCATAATGCCGAAGCCACAACACAAAGCGGCTTCCTTTAACCTGCTGACAGAGGATACATGAATACCCTATGACTGCTGTGGGAACACTGAACCTCCTGACGCTTTCAATGGGCAAGGGTAGAGCGTAAGACCTGGGTGACAAAGAGTCTCTAAGGTATCTTTGAAACCAATCAAAGTCATTACCAACTCAAAAGGTCCTGTGAACGTAAAGGTAATAAAACTGCATTTAAAAAGAGAAATAAAGCCACATGAGAACTTTCTATTAGCATGGTGATAAAAACATCTCTTCAAACCCAGGTAAACACTGTTAACTGATACTCCGCAAAACCTTTTGATTTATTTTCACAATTCACAAAAAGGCAGAGGTTTTTTTAAGTAGCTGATGAGGGACTTTTACATTTTGTATTCCTCTGAGTTCCCTTCAGAGAGAGTATATTATGGAAATAGATTACATCATGGCAAGTGAAAGAAAGCACGCTATTTGTAAGTGTCACCATCTAAGCACCTTTGAGAGTGTAAACAACACAACATACAGAAAAACTAAATTGTTATGCTGACTCCCGCTTCCACATTTATCCAACCAGTCACTATTTAACACCACTTTTTCATCCCGCATGAGGATTTGTTCAGCAGCTTTTTTAGCTAACTCTGCATATAAGAGTACAGCTCAGTCCGTTCTGAGTCATAATAAAACACCCAGATGTCCTTCTGTGAGGCTTTGCTTATTTCTCTCCCTTTGCTCCCTGCATCATTTACTCTCACTGTGTTTCCACGGTGCAGCACAGCCTCTCCACAATCTGGGCATGGCAAGTATTTACTGCAAAGTCAGCACCAAGATGTGCAAGTTTATTTCCGAGAGGCATGCAGGGCAGGAGGATTGTTGTCTATTTGAATGCAATTTTTGACAAACGTGTCACAAGAGTCTAAAACTTTAGGAGAAAGATATATAAATGAAACATGTGGTAATGGATAAAATGCTGAACACACAATGGAAGCAGGGGATTTAAAGATGTATGCACACAGCTGGGTAGGTAGGCAGATAGATAGAGAGGATGTGTAAAGGTCAAGAGGACGCATAATGTTTTCATATGATTGCCTACAGATGAAGTATGTCTGTTGTTATTTCTGTAATGTATCTCAAGGAGCTGAAACTGTCAGATTTGATCACTTTGGGGGAGTTCAAGTCCATCTTAACAGACAGAGAACAATAATCCATTGATCGATGTGACTGCTCTTATATCCCATAATTGAAGTCGTTATAAAATGGTGCCAGTTTTTAATGTTTTATAATAGTTTATTTTATTTTGCATATTGACTGGTTAATGTGCCTTTGTGTTTTACCTTCAGGGATTATAAAATGGTCTGTCACTAAAATATACGTTTGATTGGCTTTTCACAATGTGGTCACATGATTCCTTCTCATATAACTGCAGATCTGCTCTTAGATAGCTTACGTAGCTAGTCATTTACAAATATACTGCTACTCACTTCAAAGTTGGTGAAGGTGTGTTTCCTTATTTGTATGTGTTTTGGCACATTTGTGTTTTTAGATTTGCATCGTAAGTGTTTTGGACTGTTGTAGCGTGTTTGCACGGGTCCGCCAGCGTCATTTTAAATTCTTCACTTTTATTGGAGGGTTCCAAGCTTTCAAAATCATAAACTGGCAATTAAATCAAGCCCCAGCTACTCAGTTATCCTACAAAGTGCAGGTGGCTCATTTACAGTGACTCATTAAGAGAAGTTCACAATGTGAGCAATTGGTTTCTAACACTTACTTAAGTAAAGCTAATGGGTAAACATCTAATTAAGTTGAATAGTTTGAGTCATCTGTTTGTATTTTCACACAAGCCACTGGAAGCACAGTCAGAAAAAAAATTCATATTCATTAATTTTCGCAAAGCAGTGTTTTTAAACTGTGAACATGATGGGGGGGGAAGGGGTGGTGTCTGAGTCGTCGACTATAAATTGCTGTCTAATGTTATGCAAGATTAAATGAATTAATCACCCGCATTTGTTTCAAAAAGTGTCTGGTAGCATGATTTATATTCCAAATCTGGATTAGGGGGAATCTCAAGCACATCTCGGAGTTCTGTTTACTCGCCATCAGCAAGACTTTGAGAGTAAACTAAATGCTGCTTTAAAGAATGTGCTAAACTGATACACACACATGTCTGCTGGTAAAACACTACAGCTTCTGTAATGTTGAAGAACTGCAACACAGACGTGGCAGATGTGCGTGAACTTTTATGGCACCAAATGCTTAACAAACATAAAAGAGAACATTTATCCCACTGGTGGTGACACATTAAAACAATCACAGATTCTGTTTGAACAAAGATCCTCCAGGACAACACTCAATGCTCCTCCCTTTGTGCATTTAAATCAAGCTGAGTGTTTACGGAAGCAAGCCCATCTCTTGGTTCCAGCAGTGGGCATCCCTTGGCGTAAAGTGAACTCAGGACAGATCCCAGGATGCCACATCGCCAGCTGCCAGCCTCTCACCAGGCCTAAGCGCCACCATCTGACTGCCTTTTGATTCCAGGATCGCTATCCTGGGTGAGACTCAGTAGGTGAAGCGCGCCATTCCTCCTCTCGCCAGAGCTCAGCAATCAGACTTGTCTAACAAATTGCTCCTAGCAGCTGTTCCCCAATCTGCCTGCTGAGTGGAGTGACGCGCACTACTGCCACCACCGTGCCCCACTTCCCCCCACTGCTGTGTTTCCACTCAGACGCCATAAGCACGGCCATACGTGCAGCACCCGTCACCCAGAAGCCAAATCACCAATGTTCTACTGTAGGAGACGTGGGGACACAATCTGCAAGCCATCGGAACGCAAGTATCACCACTGTAATCTATGTTATGAAATTATACACTTTAGCGGCAGCAATTTGCGGAAATTGCACATTCTGCTTTGTTTCACACATCACCACAAATTGCCTGCTGCAAAGCAAATGAGGGGTTGTTGTGATGAAGGGAAATTGGGTTTTCAGAGAATTCAAAGAAGGGATTGAAAATAGGAGTTAAGAGACAAATGACTATACTGCTGCTTCACCCTGTGGATCAAACTGTTGAAAACAGGGTCACAGATTAACAGGAGAACTGAAGAATCAATACTTACATGCTAGAAAAAAAAGGAGCTTTTATATGGTGCCATATTGTCAACAACAGCATGTATTCTCACCATAGATGGATCAGGCATATATAATGAGATAGAGGATCTCAAAGCAAGACATTTGCTAGTTATCACTCTATCCTTGCATGATCAATCCAATGTAGGGCCCAAAATGAGTCCCAGTCTGTGATTGTTGATACATTTTAATGAGGTCCCTGAAGGAAGGTATATAATAGACCCTAAAGAGAATTCTGTTTCTGAACACTTCCTCAAGTCGCATGTATTCAAGCTGTATTCCATTCCTGTGTCTTATCCCACCCAATCTCCAACCCTCTATCTCTCATTTGTGTTTGTTCCTCAATGACCTCTTCTTCTTCTCCAGAACGCCATATTTTCATCCACCTCATTCCACTATCTATTTTTCCTTCTCAGTATCAACCTATCCTCCAGATTCCTAATATCTATGGTCCATTCCCATCTCTGACTATTCCCTTATCTTTCCCTATCTCCCCCTAACCCCTCCATTCTCGTCAGCTGATAACAGCCAGGCAGCCTTTTTCTTAGAAGGCGATGGTTAAACTACTATAGTCTTAACTGTGATGGCTTTTGGCGTAAACAAGAAACAGGTGTTTATTGCTTAGTGGAGTTTCACATGGCAGGCTGTGGACGGAGGGGAGATCCCACCGAGCTTATTTAATGGGCCTCAGTCGGGCTTGAGTGATGATGCGTTAAAGATTTTGTGGCAAGGTGATCAACTAAGCTGTATCCCTATTTTTCGACAGGATACTTTGTCTGAGGCGCTGTTATTTGCATTTTCATCTATTTTTATTGTGAAATATTTACTGCATGATTATTTGTAAGCCTTTTGTGATCAAAAACGATTTCCCACCAGGCTCAATTATAACTCCAATATGGTATTTTGCAAATCTAACGTACCAGATGTCCAGTTGTTGGAGTTGTTTATTTATATGGAACATTAGTAGAAATATAGATAAGACATTTATTTTCCTCAAATGGCCTTTTGCCCACCTGCTTTGAGTGATACCATCCCTTTAAATGGTCTTTGTGTGTTGTCATTGGAGCATAGATTTTAGAGGATATAGCAGGGCTTCTCAAACTCCAGACCAAGGTCCGGATCCGGACCGAACTGCAAATCAATCCGGACCGAACCCTGTGTCACATTATAAAAAATGTTTTTAAAAAAAAAAGATTATATAACATTTTTAAAAAAGAATTTCTGATTCTGATGTAAATTAAAGTGGACGTATTATTCTATATTGGACAAATATATTGTAGGGCCATACCTATACAAAACATGTCTGTGAAGTTGTTTGCTTAAAATACCAAACAGATCACTCATTGTAGCCATACCTCATACTGATCATACCCCTCTTTTGTAGCCCTGTTAGAGAAACGCGGATTTTGGGTCCTTAGCTTGAACAAAAAAATGAGGAGGCGGAGCTAATGCCTGATCAGAATTCTACCGGAGATAAAGTTAAATTCTGCTGTAATAAAACGCCATCCTGTTCTAAACCACATCAAAGATTATTTATGAAACAGTATGGAGCTCAAATGCTTTTTCTCTTGCAGGTTTTTCACAAGGTGAGTTCCTTTTTTTATTTCTTGCTTTTTAAAACACATGTGCTCTACAGTACAGGTTAGCTCTGAGTGTTAGCGAGGCTTGCTAATGCAAACAAAGACGAGATTACAGTCCAAAACACGTCAGGCATGGTTTCTGATAGCAATTTTCTGTGGGTCCGCTGCCGATTTGACGTCATATCGGCAGGAAATCTGTATCCGCTCGTTGTACCCATAGACTGTATATATAAATGGACATAGGGTCTGTGACATCACCCATAGGATTCTGCAGAGTTGCCGAGAAGCCCTTAGTAGGCGGAGTCGGCCACTAACGGCTCGACAGTGACGTTAGAGTTCAACTCCCGCCTGCTCCAAATAAGGGCAAACAGGCGGGACCTCCTGCCACAGAGCTGGAAGTTCCAGAGCTAGCTGAAGCTACCAAGCTAAGCTAACATGCTCCCCATCTGCACACTGCCGTCGCATTTTACGTTTCTAAGGTAAGCAGACATGAAACTATTCAGCAAAACTATAAATAATAACTTATTGAGTTTTTAGCATAATACTTCAGAAGCTTAAAATCCCTTAACGTTTGTATGCAATTGTGCTAAATTCAACACTGGAATCAAGCAAATATTAATATGTTTGCATGACATTAGTTATTTATATTTTGATATCACTTAACTATACGTTAAATACATTTAAGTCAAGCTAAGGTACATGTGATGGTAGCTAGTTAGTGCTCTTACTTGTGAGGCCTCCTCCAAACAGCATAATAACCAGACTGTATCATTAAAACTAAGTACCAGTTCTAGATCCTTGACTTTAGACAAACAATTCAAAAGACAACATGTATTTAAAGACCAATCTTTATTTGAATATGCCTCTTAACCTGAGATATTAGTTATACAGTAATAGTATTGACAATCTAAAAAGACTGAGCAACTCAACAGTCAACTTTATATTTCTTATTGTCTAAAGCAGGGGTCGGCAACCCCTGGCACGCGTGCCAGCCTTGGCACGCGGCACCGTAACCAGTGGCGCACAAGGAATAAGTGGAATAAGTGTGCAAAAATATTTAAATTGTATTTTCGGATCCTGAACGAGGCCGCCGCCAGAGCGCGTCTCCCCGTTACCTGCAGCAGGAAGCCATGCACGCAGCACAGCCCCGCTCTCTTTAACTCCAGGGGACTTTCTGCCGCTTTCCTCCGTGGTGCTGATCGTTTCACCACAGAGGAAAGCACTTCACTAACTGCAGTACCCATAAGGAGCTGTACAAATGCCGCAGTTTTTGCGTGGCTGTGTATTTAGTTGAAAGCCCAGTGGCGATCTGCTCATCTCTCATCGAAATAATATGCTACAAAGGGGCGGACTGGCCATCTGTGTGTTGAACTTTCCTGTCGGCTCCCAGACCGTAGTCGAGGAAGGCAGAAGCAACAAGCTTCAGGTTCAATACCCCACTTTAGCTTACATGACTGGAGAGAGGCGAGCTCTTCTTGGGAGGCCGTTGCATTTATTTAGCTGTTCTTCTGTTTCACGAAATACATCACAGACCTCTGTTTTTCTGCTTCCTCGTTTCACTTCCAGAAACATACACACGTTCCCTCACTGTTGCTCTACCATCCACAAACACACATGCACAAGCCACACCTCTCTCTCTTAAAGGGACAGCGATCTCATCTCACTCTGCGTGACCCTAATATCATAACGTGTGTTCTGGAGAATCACAGAACGGACGATCGTCCTTATTATTATTATGCCGTTTAAACCAATTATTTAAATGTGTTTGTTAAATTCGACATCATGTAAGTTGCGCTGACAGGTCCACACACTGCTTCCCCGCAGCGAGGCTCCCCCGCCCTCCTGCTGATAGTTGACCAGCGTCAAGCTCGTCAACCCCCCCGTTGATAATTCACGATCGTTGGTACGCCGATAACATTTTTTTTTAAAAATGGCACTTCATATCAAAAAGGTTGCCGACCCCTGGTCTAAAGCATTTATTATTTTCATTTTCCCCCTCTCATATTCAGTGTGGATGGATTGACACAGCGTGGTGTCCAGAGAGCTGCAGAGACTTCAGGGAGAAACCTCCGTGTGATGGACGTCCTGTCTGTTGGTTTGGAGAGGACTGAGGGTCTTTCCTCTGCGAGGAGGACCAGGCCTGATGGAGGAGCCCATGCTGGGCATAGCTGATACCAACTGCACAGGCCTAGTCTGTCACTTTATTTGACTAAATGTGTTTACTCGTACATTTAATAGGTTTACACCTTCTGTCCATATGTGCTTTTTATTTGAAACATTTGATTAACTTTTGGTTCACATTTCAGTAAATTCTATTTGTATTTGCACTCCTTTTGTCCATTATTCTTACTGAAAATGTTAGATTACACATTCACATCTGACTGAAGATTGTCCCCATTTATTTGTGACGTTGCAAACTCTGCGGTACAAGGCACAGGTGATGTGAAGCTCATAAAGTGAGGCAAATAGAAATAATCAGCGGATGGAGTGTAGATGTGGAAATAGCTGCATTCGATCAGCTGACTGTGTTTTCACAATAAAAGTAGTTTCTTAGTGAATGTCCTGTACTGGTCTTAAAATCTCATAGCATCAGCTTTTAATGTTCCTCTTGGATGTTCATCTTGACCCTCAGAGAAGGAGAAAATGTCGTGTCTTTGAGGCATGTCCTTTCCTAACAAAAGTGACAGGAAACATAAAACATATTATTGCAGAACAAGTGTGTTATTTATGAGAGAGGTGTGTTTGTGTGTTTAGGGGCTGTAGATATAATTATTTTGTAATTGTAATGTTTTTTTTTACTTCAACAGTGAGCTACAAAGACAATCAGATTATGAATGAACAGTATGAAGTTCATCAACATTGAAATATATGTTATTATCAAACTAATATTGAACTGTTATCAAAACTAGTGCAACTGTCGAAGCTTGTTCTGTTGTCTCACTGAAAGAATAACTTTTACCACGTTTTTTTACAGACAATATTGAGAGATAAATAGTAGCAGTTCTCACTATGTGTTAAATATCTTTGCCTTCAATACATTAAATTAGAAAGCTGACAAAGTCATATTGCTTGTTAACATCTAAATGTAACTTTTTGCATGGAAAAAACCCTCAACTTAACTGATGTGTAGGTGATCTAGTATTTAGTATTGTTTAATGGAATACATATCAGTGTATTAAAGTCAATACTTAATTCATTTAAACCAATATCTTTCTTGATTCTTTGTACAGTATGAAAAATAGAGTCTTTGTTTCTGTGCTGAAGTTCACTGCTGTGAGGAGTCCAGTTCTGTCTCTCACTCTCTGGTCCAGCCTGTCTGCATCACCTGGACACCTTAAACAAACAGATATATATGTAAAGTACCATGTGTACAAACAATATAACTGATTCTCTTCTGTTGAACATGTTGGATTGTGTATTGTCCGAGTCAGGGTCCTTTTTATTTTACTGTAACTTTGGAAGTTGTGTTACCAACGCTTACTGTTTATTTGATACCAATTTGGTAATGCAGCTTGTCTACATACTTGAGCATAGCCAATTTAAATTAACCTTAGCGATGCATACAGTTCCTACCTACATAATAAAATATTTCTCTAAGTTACAAGGATGACATTATTTTATCAATCTCAAACAGAAGCCGTTTGTTCTACAGTATTATCCCACTTATCGCTTAACACTTGTCTATTTCGTTTTAACCTTTATATATACAGTCTATGGTTTTAACTTGGAGGCTACGATTAGCATCGTTAGCACCGTTGTAGCTACCACTCGCTTACACGCTAAGCCTTAACATTCATTACGTAGCTGATTAAAATCATTAACACATAAATAAAGTTCTCGAATTTCACTTACCGCAAAACTGCATTCATGCACCGTCTGTTTCAACCGCAGAGCGAGTCACAATAGTCCGATATATAAGCATGAAGAACAAACAACCAAGGCTTCAAGTTGTGTTCCCTGGATGAACTGACCAGGCAGAGTCCCTGTAGCTTCACGGAGCAGGTAGTAGAGAGACAAGAAGCTAGCAGCAGCAGTCACTTGACAGAGCTGTCACTCAATGTGACCACGCCCTAATTTATGCACAAACTTTAAGACCTAATATAAATAAAAGGGTTGCGTTAGAGAACAATTCACTCACAGATTCATAATCATGATCACTTTATCCATAATAATATGTATCGCATCCATGGGTAGAAACATGTTTTTTATGTTGTAAAATTGGGCATTTTAACATGGGGGTCTATGGAAATTGCTCCTTTCTGCAGTCAGTCCCTATCGCCCAATATATGAACTGCAGTATGTGGCACTTCCGTATTGGCCTCCCAGGCTCTTCCCCAGAGTTTGCCGCTTGGTTGTACCCCTGTTTTTAAAAGATTTGGGTATGGAGGAAAAGAGAGAGGGTTTTATTTTCTGACACTGCGTGAGTTCCCAGACGCACCGGGGACACATATTGATGTATAAAAGACATCACAAAATACATTTTGCATGATAGGTCCCCTTTAATGTATATTTTCTTGTGTCTGAGGCGTTGTGAGAATGAACGCGCATATATATGTACTTGTGTGCGCGAGCGTGACACGCATTGCAGACCGCAAGTTAACCGCAAGTTTACCTTGACTTTCTAATGCTTCTAATGCCATTTTTGCCGAGGTTCAACCCATTGGCTACAGACAAACAGTGCCATTTCTCCCACTAGTTCAAGCCATCATACTGTATGTATTGAATGTGTGTGTGTGTGTGTGGTGTGTGTGTGTGTGTGTGTGTGTGTGTGTGTGTGTGTGTGTGTGTGTGTGTGTGTGTGTGTGTGTGTGTGTGTGTGTGTGTGTATACAGGGGCGCCGTTTACCGACAGGCAAGTGCTTGGACCAGTAGGGGGCCCCAAATAAATTAGATAAATCCAATCCAATCCAACTTTATTTATATAGCACTTTAAAACCTCCAGACCAAAGTGCTGAGAGATACTTAAAATATAAAATCACACAGCTCAGCTCACAAAACATAAAATAAATAAATAAGTTTAAAATAAAAGATACAAACACAAAACAAACCAGAATAAACGTAACAATTTCAAAATAAGATTAAGAAGATCCACTGCAACGACAACATGAAACACCCTTTAATTTACTGCAACGACATGTCGGGAAACCCCCTCTACGAGTCGCAGAATTGCGGGAACATAAAAGGACATCAGGGGATGTCAATCCCCTATTTATTAGGAGCTCCATAAAAACAAAGCTGTCTATGCCGTCAGATTTTTGACCCGATTTTCATATTTTTGGAGTAATTATACTGTTTTCACGAACAGAAATATTGTTTTCTGGCATCACTTTAACATTTCACGGGGAAAATCAGCATTTTAGTATAAGGGCGCATGCCGAAAGTAATAGGGCACAGCGCCCCTGTTAGAAAAAACCCTGGACGCGCTCGAAATAATTCAGGATGTACGGATGGGTCCAAAGAACACAGGACTTACACCCTTGTTGGTCCCCTTTTGGAACATAGGTCAATACAACTTATTGAACTATTTTATTTCCAATCACAACGTTAAGCACATGTTTGACTGTTTTCACAACATTGTGGTTCTAAATAATGGGTGGCTTGTCTGCCAGTCTATTTGTTTACAAGGTTTAGCAGTTTTTTGGCCCAAACATTTTTTGTAGGCAACAGAAACCAAAACAGTGAGCTGAACTCCTACATGGAGCTATACGGGCCTGGGGGTGGGGAAGGGTGGACCCAAACGCAGGAGACAGGAACATTAAACAGAGAACACAATACATATTTGATGGCTTGGTTCTAGGCAATGCAGAACAGAACGAAACAGAGCAGAACTTCCTGTTGTAAGAGACACAAGGAATCTGACAAAGACTGAACAAAAAGCAGGACCTTACTACAAGCTGAACTAATGAGGGGATACATTGCAGATATAGCCTACAGAAGGGCATATGGTTGCAGGGCAGATAGAGAACTGGTCTTACTAATCAACCCAGTCTCACGGCATTTCGTGTTATAGTCACGAAATGTATTTAATCTATTGATTCGTGTTCACCAACACGATTCCCCCCTTTTTTTTTCGTGTCACACAGAACGATTTTAAAAGCAATGTATTTCTATTGGTAGTATGTTTCGTGCCTGCACCACGTCTTTTTGTCCGGTCGGGTCTTGGAAGACAAGAAGCTGTGTGGTTCATAAAAACATTTCTTACTCAATATCTTACCCTAAGCCTAACCCTTTTATTTTAAATAGTATAATGTCACAGTTTTTTTGCTGTCCACGAGGAAAATAAATGGGGCTCAGAGCCTCAGAATACTGAAATCTTTATTTCCTACTAATTTGTTATTATTTACATTGCTTTTAAAATCGTTTTGTGTGACACGAAAAAAATCGGGAAATCGTGTTGGTGAGCACAAATCAATAGATTAATTTTGTGACTATAACACGAAATTCCGTGAGACTGGGTTGTACTAATAAGGCCAAGACACACCTCAAAAAGGGAGGGAAAATAGACAAAGACAGGAAGTAAAAACAAACATGGCACTGGGGGAGAAAACGTTCAAAGATTAAACAGGGGAGACCAAATCATGACAGTTACAAGCTTGTTGACATTGTTAATAAAAACATAAAGCTTACTACAGCTTTAAAGATACCTTTTTGAGAGCCAACTCCCCCCAAATAAGTGATTAAAGAGAGATTAAAAACATCAGAAGAGATTTGGGTGAGGATGTATGGATTTGGCAGTGTTACAGATCCTGCATGGAAATTAGCGGAGACGTCAGGAGAAATATATTTTATGGGTTTGTTACTTGGGCCAGATATACAAGTCTGGAGAAATTCCAATAGTTGGCAGGAGCTCCTGTTGTAAACAAGTAAGAAGTATACCTTAAGCATCCCTTAATATTGTGTAACCACAATTTGTGTCTTCATGCTTCTTTGAATTACATCAAGCTCTTCATAGTGACATGTCAAAAAGCCTTAAAGTTATTTGTTCTTACTTCCAATGACCTGGCACAAGCTCTGATGGGTAATTGGTTATTCCTGGTATCTGTAATGATGTTGTTCACATGCCCCAGCCCTAATGCTCATGGTCAGCTCCCCATGAAAATATGAAAAATTAAGAATACTGGCCAAAAACATTTTACATAAGACTTGCTTGGTAGCAATTTGCTCATTTACAGTAATGGACACAGAGAGCTGGAAAAAACCAGGCCATTAATTATGACTCCACACATTCGGGGGCAGCAATTGCCAGTGGTTTACAGCCCATGAAGGCCTACAACATTAAGTGGTTTAAAAGATCAAATTGTAGCACTGAAGCAGAACACCACTTTGAAATCTGTAAACAGCTGCTGCCCATGTTAAAGGAACACATTTCAATATGAAAAACTGGCTTTTTTCTTGGCATATAGTTTCAACATAGAAATATTGGAAGTGACAGCGGTGGAATACTTGTCAACATCTATACACTTGGAACATATATGGTCCTATGTGAAAATAGGAGCTTATTTATTTGGATTCCTCCCATCATTTCTTTTAGACACAGGGGTCAAAAACAAGTGCCCAGGCCTATCATTAATATCCTTCCTATTTCCCAAAATGTTTCGTGTCAGTCATCATCACTATTTGGAGAAAATATGGCACTGCTTTGTAACAGAAATGATGGTCCCTGTCTCAAAGCATACCCCACAACAGTAGAGAAAAAAGACATTAGGCTCGGCTTTTAGGTTTCTCATTTTTCTCTTCACGCTTGTCATACCTAACTTACAAGTTAACTATTTACTCTGATCTGCTGTTTCTTTTGAACTGCCATCTACCACACTTCACCGTTATATTCAAAATTAGGAATGACAGCCACAAATTGGGCCAGAGGGAAACAAATTAAATTAAAGACTGACAAGAAAAGTTTAAACACTGAGAAACCACTGTGGACCCAAACAGGGACTGCCTGCCTGTTACAGCCACTTGTTTTTATCCTACAACATCAACTTTTTTCAGACCTATATTAAATGATAGTTTGTATACATGTGTGTGACTGGGATCTGGGAATGAGTATTACCACTGTCATTCATGGCTCACTTGTGTTGCCTGTAAACACGAGGAATGTACTGACAATGAAAATGACAACCTTCCATGCACACAATGATCACAGATGTAGTGGTGTTTTCTTTGCACTGTGAAAATGCTTTTTCTGGAGGGTATTGAATAATTGCTGCACACTCATCCCCTTATGTACAGCAGGACTTTTTACAAGGGTTGCTTTAAAGGCAAAACGCGTGGTAGAGAGTTCCTCGGGTGTTATTGGTAATTCATGTGTGTTGGCTTGTTTTCCGGTCAGATGTTATAGATCAATACTGTTGATGGAGGAGCTCATGTCTTCTTGATGTTGGTAGTGTAGGTTGGTGATGGAGATATAACAAGTGAGAATGATTACCTCAGGTGATGGGTTGCTTTTGCTTTGTATTTTCCACATAATTAAATGTATGCATTGGTAGAGAGATGATGAGTTTATTTTTCCTCTAAGTAATGTAGTATTACCGCTATAATGAAGCTTACCAATCAGAGCAGACTGGGCTCTGGTTTCAGACAGAGGGTGAAAAGAGGTGCTGCAGCACAGGCAGTATGAGAAAAATAAAGAGCTTTTTGAACATTAAAGCATGGAGACATGTCCCAGTAGAGACACTAAATAAAGCGTAATATGTCCTCTTTAAAACCAGTAGGTAAGTGATGGTAAAGTATACATAAAAAATGATAGGCAGCAATTGTTTTTACTTACAGGGAATAACACAAAAACGGTAATTTAACAACTATTATAACAATGCAAATATAAATGTAGTTTATATCTGCAAATGACGGCAAATTGTTCAAACTACAAGTTCAATGACATGTATTTTATTTCCCAAACATACTTAAAGACTAAAAGTGGTTCAAAATTGTAATTACTGTAAGTAAAGTACAGATTATTATAAAGTACACATTATAAATCATTCAGCATGTGCTGTAATCCCCGGTTACCACCAAGAGCAAAGTCTATGCTATGGCTAAGGCTATGAACACTTTATAATTGTATCCAATGGGACTTTGTGTTTCTGTTTGTTTAACAGGATCATAAAAGTTGTTAGAGAAGAATGCACATAGAAACAGGAGGAGGCTATTGTCTCTCCCACTCTCCCACTCTCCCATGCTGGCATCTGCTCTATTGCTGCTTTAAATATTGTTTAATCACAACATCTCACAAGCCATGGAGCATCAATGCAAGTGTAACAAATGACCAAGATTTCCACTGCTTTCCTTAATTTAACACTGCATTATACCATATAATTGCCCTTGTAAACAACCCCTTGCAATAGAACGAAACCCTCTAACTATACTTTAGAAACAACACAGTCATTCTAGATCCAGTCACTCCCATTAAACTTGCAGACAATATGACTTGATTGCTTCTTTGTCCTTTCTCTTCACACCCTTCTCCGTGCAAGTGTGTGTCATTGTTCCTGAACTATTTCTGTCCCCTGCACGAAGAGCAGATTGTGCAGACTTCACAGTATGCAACGTGTTATGTGCAAACCAGATGAAGTTTGACCACTGCCACCTTCCATACCTGTCAGACAGGGCGACAGGGGTTAATTTGAAACTAAACTGCAGTGCCATGGAAACTTCTTGTCTAGGTTTCTCGGCAAGATAATAAGGCTGCCTGTCAGCGGAAATTACCGTCATTAAATCTCGGAATACGTTTTCACACAGTATTAAGTTATTGCAGAAGACCCTGCATATATCGCACATTCACACTATTGAAAAACTGTCTTTATTTCTGGCCTGTCACTTGCTTTCGTCTTTACCTCCACAGACCCTGCTGTGATCCATCCATAGGTCTAGTCTTTATTTACATATTTCTCAAGCAGCAAGGGTGAATTTGCCGCAAGCATTCCGCACGCAAGTGAAAAATAGACAGGTGTTATCTGCCAGAAAGGTATGATGTTCCGAAGGCTTAATGCAAGATGATAATCACTCTAATGCAGAATTCAATCTGAATGATGTATTGTGGGAAGGGTATTCTTCATTTACAACAAGATGGTGTGAATGGCACCTATGTGGTCACAGTGATGACTCAAGCACAGCACAATGTTGTGTCACCCCTAAAACCTGTGGTGTTGTGTATTCCACGTCAAACATAACAACATATCAAAAGTTGCAATTGTCTTGACTTTAACTTAAAAAGACAGAAAGACAAATGTCTGTGTTTTTCTCCACGAACAGGTCTAAAAGGGTTTCCAATTGGACCCGGTCGGTCAATGGGAAACACTATATTACAGCTGTTCTATGAGGCTAATGAGTTTAACGTCAATCTTTTAAGTGAACATTTTTAATATTAAAAGTCAACATAGTGAATAAATATACTGCATACAAATATACAAAACATTAACAAGCAAACGGAATCCGAGTTTAAAGGTTAGCCTGCTGCCTGCCACTCGTCTACCAACAGATTGGACATTGATCGACGCCCATCATCTATCTCCACTGACATTATGTAAGTGTTGCCTGTCTGTCCATCGTAAAAGGACATCTTATAAACAAATAATCACATCATTCTCACATTTTTGATGTGATTGGCGATAACTTAAGCATCTGTTTCTCCAGCATGTCAAATGACAGTTTTCAACCAAAAAGGGGCGCAACGGTGATATAGAGGGAGAGTACCCAGATGGGTTGCTCCAAGCATTTCACTTTTTTGTTACGTGCAAAGTGGCTTTATTTATCTATAAAAAGACAAACAACGAAATGACAAAGGCATCCTGAGGAGTGTCCTTTTAAGTTGTTTAGTCCCCTTTAACCCTGGCTTGCACCCTGTTTGTCTGTTCATGCATTCACACATGTATATCAGACAGCTTTTTGACCATTTTTAAATGATCTAATTTGCCAATCCCATTCCCCTCTCTATCAGAACCCCCTGAAGTGTTGTACTATCTAGCATCCTCCAAACCATTCTTTTCTTTTTGTGGCAGCAGAGATTTTGTATTTTGCTGCTCTCTGTTTTAACTCAGAAAAACAAGCTCCCACTCATTTGTCAGTGTTCCCTTATCTGCAGCCACACTGTGTTCTCTAGGACCTCTTAACAACTCAGGTTACTGGGGGACGGGGGACGTGGGTAGAAGTGGTGTTGCATGATCGGATCTAGAGAGCAAGGACTCCAATACCAATGACATCCACCATGCCCCTTTCTTTCCCAGAAGGCTGCTCTCAATGCAGAGATCAACATCTGAGAAGCAGAGACTCTACACATTCACTGCGATATCACCTCTTTAATGCAGCTACAATTTGTACCACACACCAATGGCAACCATTGACACATGACGCACACTTACAAACATTCACACTGCCTTTACAGCTCTGAACCTTGCACTCAAACATTAGGATGTCCTGAAGGTATATGCCTGAGTGAATCACGGAGCTCTCAGATCTAGCACAGTGAACCCCACCCCCACTGCAGAGAACTCACAGGGGCACAGCAGCATCAATCAAATCTGTACTCTTTGAAAAAAAAAACAGTTTTAAAGGTGGTTGCCCCCAGCCAACGAGGACTCACTTCCAACGAGTGTGTGGCATGCGAGGGTTGTCTTCTCATCAGCTCTACATACCGTTTAATGCCAATGCATATGAATAGATCCAAATAATTCCAGCACAGTATGTCGATATTAGCATTCACACATTTATATTAATGTACGCCAAGTAGAGATATGGGTGGCTGTGGGGTGCAACATAGTAAAGCCATGAAATGTATTGATAAAGGCCATGTTGACACCATCGTTTTCTGTGTGTCTGGCTTTTAAAGGTGACATGTTTGCTGAGTGTAGATTCATAGATGATGCTGTATCCTCCATCAGCAACCTCAAACAGCACTCCTCATTGGGTAACATCTTGAAATATATACAGAATGCGATTGACATTTTTGGTTTTATGTCAAATATTTTAACAGGTTTTGTAGGGATTTTCATGGCATTCTGCTCTGCCATTCGTTTAGCTTAGTGTGAATTTAAATCACTTTGGTGACTTTTCTTCTGGTTCCAATTATGAACAGAGCTAAAGAGCTGGATTGGTCAAAGGATTTACATTTGCTAAGTCTTTAAAAATTGAAATCCATTGACCAATTTGACCAATTGCTTTTTAGCACAAAGTGGTGCTAAAATACCTTGCTGATCTTTAACTCCATCACATGGATGGTGTTTTTGGCTCGTTTGGTCTGTCAGCACGTTCAGAGAAAAACTACTGGGCCAACTTTCATAGAACTTAATGGAATGGATGTACAGGCCAAGGGCCAACCCATTCTATTTTGGAGCAGACCAGAATTGCAGGACGATTCAAAAAGTATGTTTACCGTTTGTTGACATTGTAAGATAGGGCATTTGTGCTGCATTCATGTGATGTCAAAATGTTTGGAAAAATGCGTTCCAGACTGTAAAAAACGTTGTGAACGCCTCCTCGTCATTAGAAAAACTTGAAACAGCTTTTAATAAGTTGATTTAACGCTCTGAACAATAAAATAGAACCAATCTTTTTTGCAGCGTCCATTTTCTTTCAACTTAAAGCTCATGCACAAACTGAATTAGAAAGAAGTTCAGGAAATGGGACTATCCAAGGAGCACTTGAATGCACCATGTGTCTGGTTGTTCATAGTGCGCTGGGTTAAATACGACGTACAGGCTCAAAGGGTTGATGGCATGGCTGTAATCTTGGTCTTTTCTCATTAATGCCATGTCAGTATTTAGTATTCTGACTCATTGGGAAGTATTTACCAAAGGTATTAAAATATTAACCAAATGTTGACACACAAGCATGACAGACAGAGTGAACTTTCCCCAGGTCCTCATTTGAGTTTACTCTCAGTTCAGTTTTAGTCTCATATATATAATATATATATATGTTAGGTTCTTTTTAATAAAACTAGCCAAAAAAACTCCTCTAGTCCAAATTGTAATTATCCCCAGTGGGCATAACACACTTGTGGGCTTCACAGAGCCAGGCTGATATGAAGCTGAAATCCTTCCCAGCAGGACTGACACCTCAAACACATGGCATATCAAAAGAAAGAAAGAAAATAATAAAGTCAATTGGCTGAATGGCTAAAATAAAAAACAAATGTGCCTTTACAGCGTGCTGTTTGCTGGCCAAACTCACAGGTAATCATTATAAGGCTGCAGGGATACATACAGAGGGACAGAGGGAGCAGTGTGAGGAGCAGCTCTCATTGCAGCCAGTCAATGCAGCAGTCAGAGTATTATCTGAATAATGCAGCTATCATTTACACACACACATGCATGGCTGGCCCCGGCACACATTATGGATTAAAATGGAGGATTAGGTGATGATAGTTCCTGGGAGACGATGATGACGTCGGGAAGTATGACAACTGACAAATGCGGTAACAATAAATCGAAGCATAGTAGGAGTGTATAAAACGTGTATGTTTATATGTGTAGGTTGTGTACTCATACATGCCAGTTTTCACCTTCTAAACAAATAATTGCTTAAAGAAGTCTTAGAATGTACAGATTCAGACTCAGATTAAACTGCTTCTCAATGCATGTTTAAGGCAACATGGTTTGACAGTGAGTAGTCTTAAAACAATAAATAAATAGAGCAAACGGTATTAGTGTATTTTTCATTGTTTACTGAAGTGCATGGTAATAAAGAAATATGTTACTCATATAAAATTACCCAAAAAACGTGGTTACATTTTGCAGATTTTGCTCGAAATCTGTTTAACAAATGACATGAATCCCCAAATTACTCTAGCAACGTATCAAACATGGCAACAGCCATCATCAACTGAGCCCCTAGACAGTCTGAATGTTCACCATGTAAAGGCTTCTAACCAAAACACACCAATATAGGACAAGAACATTTTTACAAATGTGCCAAGCTGACTCTAAAATGTATCTTCAGGTATCTATTTGCCCAGATATGTACATCACTTCTATATGGCATAGTGTTGACATATTATACATCTCCTGCCCTAAGAAAAACAAAT
Organism: Harpagifer antarcticus; assembly: GCA_902827135.1. Taxonomy (NCBI): domain Eukaryota; kingdom Metazoa; phylum Chordata; class Actinopteri; order Perciformes; family Harpagiferidae; genus Harpagifer; species Harpagifer antarcticus. The sequence continues at coordinate 1,310,964 of CADEHL010001065.1, forward strand.
ATGACACATGGTATAGGGATGGAGTGGAAATACAGATGTTCTATCAACATACATGTACATCAAAAGAAACTCCAGCTCCTTATGCATAAGTGAACGTGAGAATAAAACAGCAATCTTCCTACTTCATACAGATAGACACCCCCCCCCCCACACACACACACACACACACACACAATTGGCCTCAGCTGTTTAAGCCGAGAGCAATTTTCACTTGCCCTTCTTTAAATAATGCATCCAGTCCAGAGGGGAGTTTGGCGACACATACTCCATCCTGATATTTACAGCAGCCTCGTGCAGGGCTACCTCACGCCTGAACACAACACGTGTTCATCCAGTATGTTGCAAATGACATGCAAGTGAGAAAGACAGAGAGGTGTGAGGGGACATCGGGAGCTAAGGAGTGTTGGGGGGGGGGGGGGGTGCCATGAGTAATTAAAACAGCGCCTCAGGTGGATTGGGACTGTGGGGAAGATGGAGACAGCCAATCGTCATCTCCTAACAGTGTGCTGACTGTGCCCGCCCAGCAGTTAAGGAGACACTCTCACAGCCCCCGAGGGCCTGTGGCGACACTTTTCCCCACGCATACCCACAAACACATCTTCAGATATCCCCCTCATCAACAGAGAGCGCATTATTATAGTAGGGTGAGCCTCCAATCAGTGGTATTGTGCTTCTGTCATTAAATATGTTTGTGTGTGCTTATACTTATTTATATCAAGAAGAAAAAGACTCATTAAGGAGTTGAGGTTTAAAGGGTCAGAATGAATGCAGCTTTCTTTATGGAAATGATGAAAGGGTGCTCACATTCATATTGACTTTTACCAGTGTGTGTATTGCACATATAATGTATAATTGAAGGATTATGCAAAGAGTGTTTTCAGCACTGATGTATACTGGGTTCTGGTAAACATAGCTTTCAAACTGGTAACATAGTGTGGACAGCAACAGAATACATTGTATTGAGTTTTGCACTTAAGTGCTTTTAAATGTATCCTTACTTTATCTTATTTTTGGTTTGAAAGACAAGCATTTTATTTTTGTCTACACCAAATGTCTATACAGTTGTGTGTAACTTGGTACTTTGAAGCCTAGCTCTAGAGTCATGCAGTGGATGGGGTTTTCTCTCTTTTCTAAAATGTGGCAACACATGAAAGCTTTAGCGCAAGTTCAATAAGGAAGACCTAACATGGGTCACTTACACGTCGCTCTATTGCTCCCTTCCCCCCTCATTAAATACGAGGGCGTCACCCCTCAGCAGCCAATTGCTGCACATGCTAAACTCCTTAAATACCTGCTCTTCCTCCCCGTCAGTTGTCATTTCAGGTGACCACACGCAACCCGCCTCCACCCCTCTCGCCTCCCGTCTCCACCAGGACAAAGCTAAACTTCCTTCTTCAGACCGGTCCCACATACTTATCACCACCACCAGAGTCTAGACCCCGGGGATTTCATCGGAGCGGTTCTTTCCCTCCTGAATGATTATCCTGCAAACCGGGGCCTAATCGCCAAACACATTATCCTGTTGTATTATCATGGCAATCATTTCATTCATATGACGTGTAAACAATAAATATGTATTCCTTACATCACGTCTCTCCGGTTTGAAATGCGGTCTTCTTCTTCACAGGAGAAAACAAATCATGTTCAAAGTGGATGCAGCATTTTGAACAGTTCTTTCAACTAGGCTACAGCCAAAGAAGAAAATACTATTCCTCACCAACAGACCATTTCAAAAAGGTCCACGTTGGAAATGCTTGCAATAAAGAAAGATAAGGGAACAATTAAGCAAAGGTCTATATAGTTGTGTTACTAGTAGCCTACTGTAAGCTTAGTAGCATGGTCGTCAAGCTCTTTATACTACAGGTTCTACAAACAAGTCAGTGGGGTCACTAGGTTCTGTAAATGCATGTTTGCCACAAGACTGCAATGGTTTGACATCATGTATTTGAGAGTGTCTACACATTTACTAATGGCTAAAGTTTTGTATGATTTCCAACACTGCATAAAAAGAAGACACAAAGCACATTGTCTAACTCATTGAAATAACTGTGCTGAATACCTTTATACAGTGTGGTGTGCACCTTGAGATGTTGCGTTGCAGACTCAAGTCAAACAGGTTTTGTCCGGGCGTACACCGAGTGACCCCGAGGGCACAATGGGAGTTTTGTCTGAAATGTTGCTTCAGATGAAGCTAAATGTGATTAATAATCCATCAGTAGGAGACGTGCCAGTGCTGCAAAGAGGAGGCAAACTGCAGAAGAGCTGCAGAGGTACGGTAAAGGTTATGCCGAACATATCGAGGGTACAATACGCTGCATGCATGATGTGTTTCAACAGAGTCGATCTTGAAGTTTTCAGTGTGATACTGGAAGGAGGAGTGAACGCTGGCACGACTTGCTGCCGCTGCTCTCTGGAGTATTACTCTAAAACTGTCGTTTCTCTGTCACTATTTTGACTGTTCTCTCTGTTCGCCATTTGAACAGTAGCCTATCCTCCCGACAATATCAGTGACTTGATCGCTTGTTTTATCTTGCAATCGTGTGTGTTTTGGACATGGGCGTAGGAAGCATCCTGAGTGTGCGGGGAAATTTTTTCGTGGTCCCCCATCACGAAAAAAAAATAGATTTCCTGTATTCTGGTGCATTTTAACAGGTGGTTTGATACTTTTATGTGGCTATACTAGCATGAGGAAAATTATTTTGTAATTTCATCCAGTAGTAAAGAAAGGAAACATATTTGATTATTAATTCAGAGCCGTAATAAAGAGATATTGTTGTGGAGAGTCATTTATATATAAAACGCAAAATACATTTGTGAATCCTTCTGTGAGCATTTATTAATATTGAGACTGATCTGACTCCATACAGATGTTAAGTTCACCTAGGAATGGTATCATTGACTTAAATGTTGCTCTTCTGTCTATATTGGTCACATGATGCCCCTTGACTGAAATGCTTCCTGTTCAATATCCCCACTGATTTCCTTAACATTCTGGGATGAGAGTCCACATCACAATTTACTCTAAACTGTCATTTCCCTTTCATCACTCACCTCAGCAATGGACCTCTCTCCACTGTCCCTGTGTTCTGCCTCTGACTCACTCTCAAGCGCCTAGATGTCAAGAGAGGTGGTGAAGTGATAATTATTTATTGAGCAGTATACTCTTTCAAATTGAATCATAACAAGTCATACTGAATGTAAATACAACTGACTCTAAAGTAAGTCCCAGTCTGTGACATTGGACATTTTGAAGACTCAAAGTCCCAAGCAGTAGGTAGAATATTAGCTAGTCGATGTGCACAGAAAATAAACAGTTAACTGAATACTGGGATGGAAATTGCCTATAAGCACTCAGTAAAACATAAACACACACAAAAAGCTTCTGAATGATAAGAAGTATAATTAAAACATAATGCACATTACCATTTTGAGAAAGTAAAAGAACTCAGAAAATAATCTCTTATCGAACTGAGGCTCCAGTAAAACACACTGACTGCGCCTCTACATGGACATCATGGTGTTTACATGAGCACAGAGAGATCGGGTTATTCATGTTCCCTGTGTACATGATAAATACTAGTAACCTGGCATTTCGATGCCTTTTCTCATCTAAACTATTCAGTATTTGCATCTCTCTATCATGACATAAAGACGAAACTCCAACTGATTAACTGCTACCTGATGACTTACTTTCCTCTTATTTGAAAAACATGTTCGTATGTCCATGTTGTCTGGGGGAGAAAACATATCAAGCCAAGAGATCGTCAGCTTTGATTTTCGCTGTATTAACCATTTCCTGAACATTTGGTGTGTGTGCCTTACCTCCGCTACCGGCATCGCTTCATACAACAGGTCTGAGCTGTCCTGTGTCCAACACTACGACAACACTCCTTGAACATGCATGCGCTATGTGAGAATCTGCCTTGGTACAAAGTAGCAGTGAAAACATGGTACGGAGTTTCATTGATTTGGGCATTCTCTCAATAAGCAAGTGGAATGGATTTGATAGTGAAGCACTGACACAGCGCTCTACAGAGTGCGACGAGTGGATAGACCGATTCACGGACTTTCCACATGGTAAAAGTGGGGGGGGTCTAAACTAATCATTTGAAAAAGTGGGGGGGACTTGTCCCACCCTCATATAATGGCTGCGACGCCCATGGTTTTGGACTACCGATTTACCGGTTTCCTACCCGGCTAGCTCCCTTGCCTCGCCTAGCCGCCGCTGCTATCATACTCCTGGCCGCATGTATCTGGTAGCTTCACCACCCAGGTAACGATGTGGATCAACAGGCTGCTGGTATGGAGAATCCTCGCATGGATTGTATCCTTCATAGTCCATCCAATAACACCGATACTTCAATACTCAGCAGCCGAACTTTTCCAACTGTGATTCCACCTGTCAGAGCCCCCACCGGCATTGCATCACCTGGATATCGCTCACCATGCTCGTCGGAAATACATCCACCGTGGATCCCGTCGGAGCTTCAACTTCGATGACATCAAACCAATACGATCCTTCTGTTCTTCAAATCTTCGTCCCGCAAGAAGATCCACCGGACCGTCTATTGACCACAGCTCGTGGCAAACCTGGCCAGGTGTGGTAGTGCAGGTGCTGGCGTCAAACCCGACAGAAACGATCTCGCCATCGGGATATTCAACATCCGCTCGCTCAACAACAAGGGACCTCTACTTCATGATCTACTGGAAGATCGTAAGTTTGATTTCCTATGTCTGACTGAGACGTGGCAACAGCCCAATGACCTTTTGCAGCTTAATCAAACGATCCCACCTGGATATGTTTACACCAGCAAATGATTGGTCAACCGCTTAGATATGTCTTGCCCCTTAGCCCGTCATGTACAATGTGTTGGAGCGCTAGCCAATAGAAGCGCAAGTGTAACATAGTGATGTCACTATGTCACAAAGGAGACGAAGGAGGCATTTCAGGCAGGAGGGGGAGAGAAACTCCCTCTGGAGGAAAACACAGCGATGTTATCCTTTAAAGACTAACACCATCACAGGGAATATTGGCTTTCATGCCAGTTATTCAAATTTAGGATAATATAAAACGGCAGGATTTTTTTTACATTAACATAAGAAGCTGTAATTATTGAAAATGTTCCATAATAGGATAAAATAAATAAGATATATACACACACACAAAACTACAATTAAATGTCCAATAAAAGATGATAATACAATAAAAAGAAAAAGAAAAGTGCCCCACAAATAGCAGTATTTTATTAAGAGGAGCTGCCAACCTTTTCATACAGGACACTAATATGCAGTTATCACCTGTAATAAAGCACTGGGGCCATTCCCAGCATGCATTGCAGTAGGCATCAGGCTGAGGCAGATTTACAGTCCATTGCTGGGATAACAAGATTAAACAGCCAATCACTTGCCTCTAAATTATAAATGAATTTAAAATGTAATGGTTCAATTAGCCTGATGTTCCAAGAAAGGCCTTACTGGGAAGTAGATTAGGGTAAGCAGAGAAATAAAGTACACAACGACACCTGTTACAATAATTCAAGACCCCCGCAGTCACAGGAGAACAATTGTAAGTTGATCATTACAGTTTGCTGAATTGTTTTAATAATTGATGCATAAAACTGAAGGAAAAGCACATTTTTGGAGATTGTCTAGCAACGGGGTTGAAATTGATTTCCAGCACCCTGGAGA